>OX637482.1:18458604-19658604 GCA_951800055.1 Cenopis cana | reverse complement strand
CTAAATTCGACCGAATTTATTTGGGACGAACTTTGAGTCAGGGGCGTATTTACCCTAGGGCCAAAGGGGCCATGGCCCAGGGGGGCAGGCATAGAGGGGCGGCGAAGCCCCCCCTCGCCAGGCCCGGCCCAAGGGTGGGCGGATGGCGCGGACGCGCCAGGCGCCGGATGTCAAGGGGCGCCAGCCACCGCCAAACTGGTAACGTGGAAAAAATTAAATCTGAGGGCGCCCAATGGCCATCTCGCAACACCCGGATTTAAGGCTAGGGCTGGCGCTGCCCCTTGCATCAGTTGCATCCTTCTTTGGGTGCCTTTTCTTGTCACCTTTCTTCCTTGGGTGCCTTTTTTTGCCATTTTAGGTTTCCGTACAACCTAGATAGCAAATACGCAGCGCCAAACAAAAAAGTGAAGATACATATTATAAAGATGGTGTGCGACACATGGGCCGTCAATATTTTTCAGGGCGCTGCTATGCAACTGGTACATAATGCAAGCAATGTCGAAACATAACTTAATAGTAGCGCCACCTAGTGCCCGTGAAAACAATTATATAGTACGGCTTTTCATCGCTAGATGTCAGCACACAACTTAATATTAGCGCCATCTAGTGAACAAGAAACCAACTACATAGTTTGGCTTTTCACCGCTAGATGTTAGGTCTTATACATTAATTTTAGCGCCATCTAGTGATCAAGTAACACACTAAATAGTTTGGCTTTTCACCGCTAGATGTCAGGACTTATACATTAATTTTAGCGCCATCTAGTGACCAAGTAACATACTAAATAGTTTGGCTTTTCACCGCTAGATGTCAGGTCTTATACATTAATTTTAGCGCCATCTAGTGATCAAGTAACACACTAAATAGTTTGGCTTTTCACCGCTAGATGTCGGGTCTTATACATTAACTTTAGCGCCATCTAGTGACCAAGTAACATACTAAATAGTTTGGCTTTTCACCGCTAGATGTCAGGTCTTATACATTAATTTTAGCGCCATCTAGCGATCAAGTTACACACTAAATAGTTTGGCTTTTCACCGCTAGATGTCCAGGTCTTATGCATTCATTTTAGCGCCATCTAGTGATCAAGTGACACACTAAATAGTTTGGCTTTTCCTCACTAGATGTCGCATAATTAGAGTAGCTCGTTCTCACACCACTAGATGTTTTAAACTAGATGTTTTAAATGGGGGACTGTAGTCTTTGCATTATACTCAAATTATGCACATTTTCTTTTGCGAAAAAAAAAATGATAGCTTCAACATGGATACAAATTGTTTTGAAATACTTAGTGCCTTAAACATTTTAAAAGGATTGCTTGGTATAACATAGATATATTGATTGCCGTAAAACGCTGGCATAGTGGTGGCTGAAGCATTCCAAAATACTATGCATACGGAAACTTATGTTCCCACTAGTTTTGTAAACCTTAGAAGTGAAAAGAAAAAGAAAAGAAAAAAGGAAAGGGTGTGGCATAAAACAGTTTTCGCATAGCGTCTGTCCTCGTCGATGGAAAACCCCCTATACAGCTCAGCTTCAGCCGTGCCCATATGCGCGTTCTCGGAAAAAAATCCGGAAAATCACGGAAAGTCCTAAAGACCCAAATATTTTTTAACCCTGTATGGTTTATTACCTAACGTATAATTCGAGAGAGGACTCAATTAAGTACCTACAAAAAAGATACAATTTAATTGCTCGTTTAATAATAGGATGAGCGAAGACTTGACAGTTCTCGGCTTACACTTAAACCTATTTTTAACAAGCATCCATCATTTCTACAGACGTAGATATTGATAAATTGAGCAATCCTCCCCTTTTCGTAGAAACACAGCTGCCGGTCGTCACACGCGCACACGCAACCCACGTCACTACAAAATAATTAAATAAGGCTTGTAAAAAAACGATCAATTGTGCGAGCCTGGCTCTGGAAGGAAATTAGATAATGAATAAAAAAACTGGCCAAGTGCGAGTCGGACTCGCGCACGAAGGGTTCCGTACCATTATTTATACATAATAACGTTAAATAAAATCAAGTAGAATTTTGGTCAAGTGCGAGTCGGATTTTAGTTTTCCCATTACATTTTGCTGGGTCTCAAAATGAAGGCAACGAGCAAAGTTTTTTATTAAAAGTCTTTTTGTATAGGAGCCCTTAAAGCCTTAAACATATATTTTATTTTGTTTTTAGTATTTGTTGTTATTAGCGGCAATAGAAATACATCATCTGTGAAAATTACAACTGTCTAGCTATCACGGTTCATGAGATACTACAGCCTGGTGGTGGTGACAGACCGACGGACAGCGAAGTCTTAGTAATAGGGTCCCGTTTTACCCTTTGGGTACGGAACCCTAAAAAAGATAGCAGAGATAGACGCATGGTTATATTTTTCCTGGTATATTTGTATTTTACCTAATATTGTTCGTGTTAATTTAATATGCGCTTATTTTCGCTTTTCTTTATAAACGAGTAGCTACAGTAGTAAAAATACGGTTTTGATTTGTAGGTACTGGTACTTAGTAAAAAAAAATATTAGCCAAAAAAAAGTCAAAATTATGATAACACAACCTGTAGTATATAACAAAATGGAATATTACCCTACAGGCAGCCGGGCACAGAATACGTAATGCCGGAGTTACACAATAGGGCTCCCTCTGTTACCTTTTTTGGCACGGAACCCTAAATATCAACAAATACAAACCCACATGCTACTGTTCAGATAAATAATGCTAGACGTGTTTTTTGTGTATAGTTACCAAGGCTATCCAAAAATTCGTGCTTGATTTACTGCTGTTTGATTTATCGTAAAGTCGCGGAGAAAAAAAACGCAATAAGTGATAAATCATATTCAAGGACGGTGAATTACAAAGACAAATCACTTTTTCTGAATTGCCACCTTGGCCTTACCTAAATCATTGTCACCCTAACTTTTGCGTAGGATGATCATATTGTCTTTAGAGGCTTATTCTACCCCCCTATTTAGTTAGGGTGCTGATTTCAAGAAGGTGGCAAAAGCACTTGAAGATTTTACGAGCTTCATTCGAAGCAACAGGCAATCTGTGTTCGAAGTGAAATTATAACATCGTGGCGAGTTTCCGATTATAGTAGTTACCGGAATCTTTAATATCCGGCGGAGACTGCACGTCTCACGTTATCAACTTTTACTAAGAAGGCGATTTACGACGGAATGCGTCCCAAAGGGCTTGAATGTGGGCTGGCTTATCCGGAGACTGAGAAGCTCAAAATATAGGTTTTAACCGCAGAAAAAAAAAAAACATTCTCTGAACGCATGCAATCAGAATTAGGCCCGTGCATAACAGCTGTGATCATAAATCTGGCGTTCCCGCCAATATTTTCATTTGAAACGAAACGGAACTGCCAACCGCGAAATACCAACCGGCTGCGTTCACAGAACCAATAATTCCTGGAACAGAATTCAAATTTGACGCGTACCCGTCCGGCTGAATACCTATTCATTAGCCAGTAATTTCGGACGTTGTATACAAACCTCTTGTCTTGCTGCATTGCGCATAGTAAAAGCGATCTTGAGAAGTGCACGCCAAGGCGCACTTTTGAGAATCGTAAAAGAGTTTGATACGTCGTTAGATGGTTTAGGTTTTGATTGGAGTAGTTATCGGAATCGCATGGTTAGAAGGATAATTTAATACGCGTGGATTCTGCCAAATCATTGAGTTTGTGTGAAATCTTGTTTGAAACTATAGGTACCTATAGGATCTTACCTAAAACATTACAAAAAACAACATGTCCAGTCAAGTAGACTGCACATGCAAAATTTATTGTATTTTACTATTACCGACAACATTTACATTAAAAACAGACCTACTTATTATATATATTAATTGCACACCTGGCCATAAAGCGGCAATTACCGCACGCTTCGCGCGCGGAAAATCCCACTTCCTGGCCAGGGGGTGACATAAAATTTTGTACTTAACACGGGCGGTAATAAAGAAAGCCTCAGCTCGCATATTTATCGCCCTTGCCTTCGGCTCGGGCGTCAAATACCTGCGATCTGAGACATTCTTTGTTTTACCGCCCTTGTTAAGTAATGTACTATTAGCTTATTAAAAACAATTTTAATAAGCAAAAAAATAATCATGCATTTAAGAGATATAAGTGTTACTTTGCTAGTGAATATTTCAAGGCGCTTAGCACTTCATGTTGCAAAATTATCAAAGGACGCCTAAACTCAGTGCGATTCACATTATTCACATATAGGTATATACAAGGACATATAGGTATATTCTCAACCGATTCTCGTGATATTTTTTGAGCAGTTTCGATACTCATATAGATTTTTGATAATTGAGTTCTTACAATATTAAAAAAAAAACACTTGCGAAGTCAGCTCACAGAGCTAGTTTTACTTTTGAAACATTACAACAGTGACTCACCTACTAGGAGGGCATAAGTACGCAGAATTAGAAAGCGGGGTCCCTTCCCAGTACTGCGCTAGGTACTAAACAGCACGACACAGCGCTTCCGCGAAGTCCAGACAGCTGGGGCACAATTAATCCTGGGCTAGATAACTTAGTCATAATCGGGTGACTAAAGTCTGTGTGAATCATTTATTTAAAAAACTATAAACTTATGCTTTGCTGTGAGATAACGTCCAATGATTGAGCATGCCTTCTTACGATTTTGTCGTTAACAGTTGATGATCATCAGACTCGTGTAAAAATGATGTCATTTCAATGATGAGCGCATGTAAAAAAGTAATGTTATGAATTTGACGGGCCATTCCATGAAAATTATATTGTTAATGATTGTAAGTACCTATTGATTACTTACTACACTCAATAATTATTAATCTGGCATGTTATCGCAATAATTTCATACACGGACATCCACGAAAGTGAAAGTGTGCACAAAAATGAGTGTGATGAATTCTTGGCCTCATTTTTTTTAAATATTAACATATATAATTGACTTTGTTTAAATATTACCAAAAACTACGCGCAGAGCTTCCGTGGATGGTTAATTGCAAATTCCCGCGTGTTACAGCGGGATTTTATTTTGGGACGGATTTCGCCTCGAAAAGTAGTCAGGCTCCAACACCCACCAAAAAGACGAAGAAAGGCTACCGGACAAATGACTTACACAAATATAAAAATATCGTTTTATTTGAATAACAATTCCACTTATAGGTACAATACAGACGAGAAATTATTCCCTCCTCTTTCTAATTAACACAGTGCAAGTGAAAGAAATCTCTATTCTATTTCGCATCGCGTGCGACGCGGCTTAAATAAATAAAATAAAATAAAATTTCTTTATTTTCTGACTATTTTTTTCCATAGATTGTTAGGTGTCGATAGGCTTAGCAGCCACTTGTACTGGTTCCTCTGATCGGCTATCACAAAATTGCTGCCAAATCGTGACTCGTTCGAACTGTGCCAATAGGGTTGTTAACTTAAAACCAGCCCTATCGGAAGGCCCCATCCCCATGGGTTCCATCGGAAGACCCCATCCCCACGGCCCACGGGTTCCATGACTTCCATGGAAGACCAGCGCTGGCGATTTCCCGCATTATGCTGAGATGGAATCGTTTTTTGACAACATTATACTCGCTTATTTTATTATGCTGTGTAAATTGTTAGTCGTTTTGTCTCGAATAAATATTTCCTATTCTTATTAGGTGAAAATCCTATTCAAATACAGACAGAACCATGACGACACGGGCCACAAGTACCTATCATAATAGTAAATGACGATCGTTTTTCAATACAAAGGTGGGTTTAGGTTATTAAAAACTTTGAAGCTGTGCAATTATATATTATTTGAGTTACTTTTTTCGTCATTTGATTGAGAAATTGATCCTTTTTAGAGTAATTTCGAACTTATTGATTTTCTTGTTTGGTGTCAACAACCCTAGAAAAAAAGAGAAAGAGGAGGGCAGATTTTTGTCGCAGCAGTAGGCCTCGACAGTATGTCGGCTTATCTCGAGCTACGCGTCTTTTTTCGATTGGTGCTGATAGAAAGTGACGGATTGCTTGAGATAAGCCGACATATTCTCGCGGCCATCACCATCATGTGCTAGACCTACAGTTGTGCTGGGTCCGGTTACGAGCGTCGCTTCTTGCTGGGCGGTCCATCCTCTCTGCTGTTCTCGTGCTCGCTGGCGAGCGGCGAGGCGACAGGCGACGCCGCTTCTGCGGGCTCCTCGTCTTCTGCAAGCGTATGTTACACTTGAAATCATTTCAGTTGAACGAATTGCACCTAAGCAATTCCTTCAAAAAGCTACTTTAACGTTCAAATAATAAGGTTCAAAATCCAATAACATTTTAATAGAAATACATTCAATAAAAAGAATTTCAACATTTTCAACCATACTTAATTGGGCCACGAGCACTCCATACTATTCTGTGATTACATGTTTCAATTTTTTTTTTCATGTTTCATGTTGTGATGTGATGACTGTCACTCACCAGGGTCGTCGATGTCCGGGTGTTCTTCACGCAGCATCTCCTCGATGACCGGGCCCCGGATGCGGAAGTCCCGCGCCGTGCCCATGGGCAGGTACTGCATCAGGTTCACCTGGGGGGAGCACAGCCGGTACACTACACGTAAGCTTTATGTACGGTTCCCTTCGGCCGCGTCGAAACGAAGAGCATTCTACTAGGTACAGAGGAATTTGAACTGTATGCTCAGTACCTCTAGTCTAGTATATATCTATCAGTAAATTGGCGTATTGTGTACAGTCAAGTGCAAAAATATGGGTGCTCTTATGTCGGTGAATTAAGGTTTTGTTTGGTACATATTTATGAGAGGATTCATTCGATACATATTTTTGCACTTGACTGTACTAAATAACTGTGTGTCAATAACCGCGGCGTAGGATTCCTAGTAGCCATTTCAATACAGTAGTCGGAAATGACTATTCATTGTAAAAATTCCTAGATTTCTACAATTCCGTGGAATAACATCGATTCCGTTACAACATGCGGGCACGCCGTACAATTACCGGAACAACCGATTATTAGTGTTTGTAAACTTAATTTTCCTTTGTATGGAAGCCAGAGGTTAAATTGCACTCAAAAGCAAATTAAATGGGTAGTTTCTTCCATACAAAATTTACCCGTTTTTTGCTCCCGAGTGTATTAGTTTGTACAGTGAATCAATCAAAGGTGTTTATTTGTTAAACATATGTCACAATAGATGTGTACAATTAAAAGAGAAATTATTTAAAATGTCCGACATTTTATAAAACTTATCATTGGACTTACAATCTTCACGATTGTTCAGTAAAGTCGCTTTTTGAACGGCCTAATTTGTTACAACTCGGACAGTTTCAATAATTTTAAGTATACCAGTATTTTTTGCCTTCAGGCGTACAAAAACATGTCAACGCAAAATACAAATTGACAACATTTCATATTTTTAACTACTTTATTTTATGAACTAGTTAGAAAATAGGTAAAAATTTAAGCCACCCGTATTTTTTCTTTTTCAATTTAACTCATTATTTCATACAAAAAAAACACGTTGAAAAGTAGGTCATTCCAAAAGGGCCTAAGTAAAATATGACGTCATCTTCCCAACAAGAATCCAGAGCCACTCCAGAGCAGCGATTGTCTGTACTCTGTACTAAGGTCTCCCTGAATACAGCGAGGAAGATGACGTCAACTTTCAGTTTACAGTAATTTGCGATTTTTTCCAAAATTAACGGAGAAAAAAATCAAAAAATGTTTTTTGTGTACTACACACGTTTTTACCGAAATGGTTTTCGAATTAAGACATTTGGAAATTATGAAATATTGTCAATTGAGTCGCCATCAAATAAATAAATGAAACGAGATAACGAATATGAATTGATCTTTCAATTTCTTCAATCGAGAGTTTAGAATCTAGCATATTCCCGGCTTTGAGACCTAATCCTAAGATCCACCTCGCATCCTCGCGAACCCCAAGATATGGCGTGGAAATAGGGATGTTGACTCAAAATTTATTATTAGTCCATACGAAAGAATACATAAAACTATGCCAAATAGTGAAAATCCTATTCAAATATGTCAAAAAATAACGAAACTACAACCGTTAGAATGTCTTTAGTTCGAGAGAGAAAGCGCTACAGATCAGTGACGTCACTGACCTCGAGCGCCATAGTAAATGACGATCGTTCAATAGAGAGATGCGTTTTGCGGAATAGGGACAGAAAATGCCCCCTCCTAAAACTTTGAAGACTTATAATTATGTAATTATTTATTCTTTTGAATCACTTTTTTCGCTATTACATTGAGAATTTGATCCTTTTTCGAGAAACTTCGGATTCATTGATTTTCTTATTTGGTGTCAACATCCCTATTGGTTTTACGACAAGAACTTCCAATTATTGTTGCACAAACTTTATAATTTATTATTAGCCTATGGGTGGTTGTTATTTATGACATGTGTGGCATTGCGTATGACGATGTATGATCAATTGATTGAACAATATGATATGATAAAAGGTGGTAGCACCTTGGTCTTCTGCGACAGCACGGCCACCTGTCGCTGGAAGCGCTCCGCCTCGAACACGACTCGCGGGATGAGCTTGGTGTCGCGCAGCACCCGCCGGGCGGGTTGCGACGCCTCCAGGTATATCACTAGATTATCCACCGCCGAGGACAGCTTCTTGCCACATAGCTTAAGGAGACGTTCCACACTGGAACAAATAATAAATAAATAAATAATATTTATGGACAATCTTACACAAATCAACCTAGTCCCAAACTAAGCAAAGCTTGTACTATGGGTACTAAGTGACGATATACATACTTATATAGATAAATAAATACTTAAATACATAGAAAACATCCAAGACCCAAGAACAAATATTCGTGCTCATCACACAAATAAATGCCCCGGCCGGGATTCGAACCCGGGACCTCCAGCTTCGTAGGCAGGGTCACTACCAACTAAGCTAAAGCGGTCGTCAAAAAAAACAAAACACATTAGATCAACATTGGCCAATGCCAAGCTGCGAAGAGGTGAAAAGTGTGGCCTGGGGGCTGATTTTTGAGTGTCGAGCGCTCTTTTCACTCGACATCCGTCAAACACCATAGCTTTTTGACAGATCTCGAGTGAAAAGTCGAGCGTTCGACACTCAAGAATCAGCCCCCTGAAACCTTTCCATCCCCTGGTTCCCAGCGATGCCGTAGCCCGATAAGTTTGAAGTTTGATAGTCAAAAAGATACGATAATACCCATAGTAACGTAAATTGACATTACTGAATTGAACTAATTGTAAAACAATAAGAATAAATATAGTCCCGAATAAATGTAGAGATCCTTTACAAGGATACGTTCGCCTTTGTACATGTATAATCTGTTTTGTCTGTATTGTTTCTTTTTCTTGTCTTGTGTACAATAAAATATTTACATACATACCTGTACCAGTGGCGGCGCGTCAAAAATATTCTTAGGGAAGCCGGAAATAATTTGCCCTTCTTTATTCTTCATGAGCCGTTTTTATACTAAACGAGGAGATGTTATCAACACCCGAACAATTAGATTTAGAGAAAGGCTGATGTTACCATCTTCACGACTTAAAAAACACTCATCTGGGCCATTAGTAATGTCAATTAAAATTTGCAATAATCTACCGGAAGTGCTAATAAACGAAAAGAAGGATATCATATTTTTTAACAAATTAAAACGATTATTATTACAAAAATGTTATTACACTTTAAATGATTTTTTTGAAGATAAATCATTAAAATTATAATATAAGTAAATATTTATTTTGTAATAGCATAGTGTAATTACTCTAATTAGGTATTAAAATTGCTGCGCCCAACAGGGTACATAATGTGAGACTTATGATGAGAGCATATGTAATTCCAACTATGTGTAACCATTATGTGCAATAAAGTATTGAGTATTGAGTAGTAAAAGGACTGGGCTGGCTGAAAACTAGGCAAGCCGGTGGTAATCGAGTTATATGGACGCTCCGCCACTGCTACATACATATAGTTTTTGAAATAATTAATAAAAAAAAAGGATTATTTTTAAATGTAGTAATAGAATAGTAGTTTATGCAACTGGTACATAATGAGGGGCATTAAAACAAGAGTGTGTTTTATGAAACGAGTCGAAGGCGAGTTTCATAATAAGGTCACACGAGTGTTTTAATGCCTAATTATGTACAGTTGCATACATTACTTTATCTACACACATATTATAACTACACTAAGATGGGTTCAGAAACCATAGTAAATAAATACAATTGTGTTAATACAACCTTTTTCACGGTTGCGGAAATATCGAAATCAGAACTGGCAACCGATACCTGAATGTTATTTTAAAAAGTAAAGAGTCCCTATTCTGATGTGATCATGTCGTTCTAGCTCAAATTTCGTGCGATATATAATAAAAAAACATCGAGCTGACATTTCGCATCGACTGAATTTGAATTTTCAGTGATACTAGAATAGGGACATGTCAACTTTGACATTCCCGTCCCTTCCCATCCATTCCCTTCTCGTCCGTGGCGACCACGGACCGGAAGGCGCAGCGTGGGTAGACCCCCCACAAGGTGGACTGATGACCTGGTAAAGGTCGCGGGAGTCCGCTGGATGCGGGTGGCGCAAGACCGGTCATTGTGGCACTCTTTGGGGGAGGCCTATGTCCAGCAGTGGACGTCTTTCGGCTGATATGATGATGATGGAAATACTGCTAACTGCCATATCGACATTTGCAATCTATTCGCGTCCCATTTTTCTTCTACTTTCTCTAATAACAGTTCGTCGGGCTATCTTTCCGACAGGCTAAATGAAAATAACAATAATCTTAGTTTTGGCACCCTGTCACGAATCCGTATCTCTGAGAAATCAGTATTGAGGGCAATCAAATCTCTTGATGTCAGCAAGGGCGCTGGGCCGGACGGTATACCGCCCTTTTTTATTAAAAAATGCGCGTCTAGCTTGTCCCTCCCACTATCGCTGATATTTAATAAATCACTAGAAACATCCGTTTTTCCCGCCCTTTGGAAAGAGGCAAATATTGTACCTATTTTTAAAAAAGGAGATACCTCCCAAGTAAATAATTACCGGCCGATATCCATCTTGAGCACCTTCTCGAAACTTTTTGAATGTTTGATTTACCCGATTGTCGCCTGGCATGTCAAAGAGCAGGTCTCACCTCTACAGCACGGATTTGTAACTCAAAAGTCAACAGCGACTAATTTGATGTGTTTCGTTAATGATTTATCAATATGCGTGGATTCCAAAACACAAGTCGATGCTATTTACACCGATTTTAGTAGCGCGTTTGATAAGGTTGACCATAACATACTTTTGGATAAACTTCACCGCAATTATAGCATCTCTGGTGAACTTCTTGCGTGGCTTAGATCGTATCTGACGGACAGGACACAGAGAGTGGTCAAAGATGGATACACATCAGAGTACTATCCGACAACCTCAGGAGTACCACAAGGTTCACATCTGGGCCCTTTGCTTTTTGTATTGTTTGTAAACGACATAACCGACGTCATCACACACAGTAACTGCTTACTCTACGCTGACGATTTAAAACTTTACAGAGAAATCAAATGTGTGGGGGACGCTGAACTACTTCAGAGGGATTTAAATAATGTTAACCAGTGGTGTTCTATGAATCATATGGTTCTTAATGTCTGTAAATGCCAACACATAAAGTTTACTCGTAAAAGGAATATTATCACTAGCAGATACACCATAGGTGACGTCCAGTTGGAGGAAGTAGCCACTATCAGAGACTTGGGAGTTATCCTAGATAGCAAATTGAACTTTATCTGTCACATTGATAATGTTGTACAGGGTAGCCTTAAAATGATGGGATTCATAAAAAGAGTAGCACGTAACTTCAAGTGCAGTAAGACTCTTGCGACACTTTATAACACCTTCGTGCGCTCACGCCTCGAGTACTGTAGTCAGGTTTGGAACCCTTCGTACCAAGTACACATCAACCGTTTGGAGAGAGTTCAACGCTCATACACTCGATTCATGGCCTTTAAGGACCGCACAGGTGAGGTCGGGAAACGAAGCGGTTATGAGCGTAGATTGAATCATTTCAAAATGTGTACTCTCCAAACGAGAAGGGACTATTTAGATTTAACTCTGTTATACAAACTCGTTAATGGAGGCGTCAAGGAACACCACCTCCTTAGGAGCCTGAACTTTGTTGTACCAAACACCCATGTCCGAGCCTCACGCATCACAACTTTCCGGCCTAAATTAGCTAAAAGTAACTTGGGAAAGTTTTCTGTCATGAGTAGACTTCAGACACTGTACAACTATTACCAGAAGACCTTCGACCTGGATGTCTATTTCGACAGTGCCTCTAAATGGAAGCGTAATATTTTGAAATCATAAGGTATTTTTATCATTTTCTTACCAAATTGTTACCTATTCTAAATTACGTAATCAAGTTATTGTTTTAATTGCTTTTCTATTGTAAATTTAATTGTTTGTTATACTGCTCTGGTATTTTTAATTGAATGATGTTGCACGCCTGTTATTGAGATGCAGGCAGGACTTGTGTCACCTAATTTTATTTTCTTTAAATGATCAGCCTTGTATCTTGTTGGTGTGTCAAATAAATAAATAATAATAATGATGATGATGATGAACTTTGACATTTAAATTTTGACAGTTTTGTTTGACATTTAATATTTTAACATCATATATGAGATTAAAATGAAAATTATATTACTGCTGTAGCCTTAGCCACAGATAAGAAAATTGCCATAAATTAATTGAATGTTGAAATGAGAGTCATTTTCTACGGTTTCCGAACGCATATTAGAGGATTTATGATATGTGTGTAGATAAATGTTTATTTTGCATTGTACAATAATAAACTTACGATGTTATATCTTATAACTTTAAACGAGCAATTCTTGTATATTTATTTATTTCGGGGATCCCGGAAACGGCTCTAACGATTTTGATGAAATTTGGTATGTGGGGGTTTTCGGGGACGAGCAATCGATCTAGCTAGGTCTCATGCCCGGGAAAACGCCGAACTTTACTCGGCCGCCCAGATATTTAATGTTTATGGTAGCAAATACACTGGCAAAGCATGATGCCGGTTTCTTGAGGTCTAGTATAAGATTCTTACATAGCCATAGCTAAGTTTCTTATACGTTTTTAAAGACTGTTTCTAACTAAATTAAAAAAAAAAAAAAAAAATAGAAATAAAAACAGTATTTTCTTTGAGGTACGAAACTCTAGACAACCATTTATAACATGATTTATATAGTGTTTTCCAGTCTTAACGCCTACATAAAAGCTTTCGACAGTCGTTCGGGGACAAATTTGCAATAACATATCTCGTCTATTTAGGACAACATGTCACCTGCGAGTGTGCGCAGCGAGCGTGGCGGGCGCGAGTTGTCTCGCTAGCGACGCGAGTAGCGTGTACAGCCGCGCCAGACACGTCAGCACGCGCGCGCTGCCGCCGCCCACCGCGCAGCGCAGCGAGCACGCCTGGCGGGTCCACGACGTCAGCTGGCACAGCTGCAGGACAACATGTCACCTGCGAGTGTGCGCAGCGAGCGTGGCGGGCGCGAGTTGTCTCGCTAGCGACGCGAGTAGCGTGTACAGCCGCGCCAGACACGTCAGCACGCGCGCGCTGCCGCCGCCCACCGCGCAGCGCAGCGAGCACGCCTGGCGGGTCCACGACGTCAGCTGGCACAGCTGCAGGACAACATGTCACCTGCGAGTGTGCGCAGCGAGCGTGGCGGGCGCGAGTTGTCTCGCTAGCGACGCGAGTAGCGTGTACAGCCGCGCCAGACACGTCAGCACGCGCGCGCTGCCGCCGCCCACCGCGCAGCGCAGCGAGCACGCCTGGCGGGTCCACGACGTCAGCTGGCACAGCTGCAGGACAACATGTCACCTGCGAGTGTGCGCAGCGAGCGTGGCGGGCGCGAGTTGTCTCGCTAGCGACGCGAGTAGCGTGTACAGCCGCGCCAGACACGTCAGCACGCGCGCGCTGCCGCCGCCCACCGCGCAGCGCAGCGAGCACGCCTGGCGGGTCCACGACGTCAGCTGGCACAGCTGCAGGACAACATGTCACCTGCGAGTGTGCGCAGCGAGCGTGGCGGGCGCGAGTTGTCTCGCTAGCGACGCGAGTAGCGTGTACAGCCGCGCCAGACACGTCAGCACGCGCGCGCTGCCGCCGCCCACCGCGCAGCGCAGCGAGCACGCCTGGCGGGTCCACGACGTCAGCTGGCACAGCTGCAGGATCACTGCTGAGTACACTTCTTGACGTTCTGTGGACCAAGATTCGAAAGGGTAATTATCAATGACAATTATCTTGATAATTATCATTGATAATTATCGTGACTTTTATGCCTTGATAATTATCGATTTGATAATAATCTAAAAATTAATATTTATTTTATAAAAACCTTAAATTTTAGTAGTTATCGTGATTTTTTATGCTTCAATAATTATGGATATGATAATAACCTAAAACTTTTAGTATTTTTTTTGATAGAAAACTAAAAATTTTAATAATCAAATTTATTTAATAAATTTAAGTAATAAAATAACGTATACTACCCTACCCATACCACGGATAATTATCCGATAATTATCAAAGACCATAATTATCTTGATAATTTCGAACCCTGCTGTGGACAATATACAAAAGATACCATATTTGAATGAGGTCCCGGCTCCTTTTTGTTGTTTTTGTATTTCAAGTCGAGAGTGATAAGGTACAATATCTAGGTACGCATGTAACACCCCCTCGCCCTCATCAGGTGTTTACACCGTTACCAATCAAATATGACAAAACGGCTCTGTCTTAACGAATTTGAATTGAACAACCGTTAGCTAGTTTCCGTTAGGTACAGCGTTAAGGGGCCTTTTCTATAGATCCCTTGCTGGCGGTGCCGGCGGCGCACACGCACACTCCGGTCTCCCGCGCGCTCGCGTTTCTCAACTCCTTGCTCGAAGCGCACCCACAGTGTGATCTGTTCGTAAGCCCGATCGGTCGACTAATGATTAGAGATGCAACGGATATCCGGTTGCTATCCGATATCCGGCCATTATTTTACTATCCGGCCGAATACCGGATAATTGCGCACTATCCGGCCGGATACCGAATAGTTAACTTTGAAAAATAGGCGGGTGCACATGTACTGCATACGAAATAGTTTCGTACGTACTGACTTAATAAAACTCGTTTCTTGCCTAGAAAACGGTCCGCGCGAACCTACAATACGTAACAGGTTGAAACCTGCATGACGCGCCCGCCGCCAAACTAAAATGTAGGTATCGTTTGGTCGGCCGAATATTCGGCGGCCGGATACCGGATATTCGGCCGGTGATGAGGCCGAATATCCGGTATCCGACCAAACAACTATCCGTTGCATCTCTACTAATGATAGAGTGCAAGAAGGTAGCGGAACGTGAGATGCCTGCGAGCACAATAACATAAGTTTTTCATTTATTTGCCTTTTTTTTAAATAAAAAATTAATAAATAAAATTAGTAGTTTATAAGTTTGTACCACTTTGGCTCTGCTGTCAAGGTATAAATGTTATTGGTATTAAATTTGTTGGAATATTAAGGTTTTAATTATAAAGTAAACTGTATAAAACAGTAAAAGAGATGTTTATGACACAAGCGTTATAATTGAAGTGCAGGTAACTAAGTGAACAAATAAATATTAAAATAGGAAAATAGAATATGTAAATAAAGAAGAAAATAACTTATATAAAGAGTCTGTACAACAATAGATTAATAGACAGTATCTACAACAAAATTAAATAAATAGGTGCGTAAATTAAACACGGAACTCCACAATAACAAAACTTCTATTGGTAACTAAAATAAAGCGAGCTAGTAAGGCTGGGTTGCACCAAACCGTCTGTAATCGTAAGCGGTGTTCGTCAAATCGGATTGTATGGAAAGTTTGACAAGTTTCTATGGGATGACAGCTGCCGGCGCCATATCTGACGATGACCGGCCTGTGTTCGTATGTTGGTGCAACTGACCCTAAGCCGCGGGAATGCTAAGCGAATGAATAAGCGTAAGCGGCGGGGCAGAGTGACCCAGCCCAGGTCCGGCGTCGGAGGCGATCGGATCCGCTCTGTCCTGTAGAGGTGAGACGTATTTACGGGAACAGGTTTTTGGAATAGGTTTTGGCATGGACGCGTAAGTACGCGATCCCGCTCGCGCGTCTTTTAGCGTATCGAGTACTAGGCGTACGACGACTCTGAAGACTCGAAACGTCTAAAAGTCTTTACGTTCCGCGCTATTCGTATTCGTATGTATGTATGTAAATATGTATGTATTCGTCTGTGCGTTCAGATTCTTTCGGGGCACCTCGGGTCGGGGTCGGTTTAGCGCGTATTTGAACCTAGTCTTTTTGTGGACGCGTACTCGGAAGACTCAGTACGCGTTTTGCCTAGTACGTCTCACCTCTACTGTCCTGTCGCTCCGTGCCGCGGTCCGGGAGCAGGCCCGCCTCGAGCCTCGAGCCCCGCGCGCGCGCACCAGCGCCGCTGTCGCCTGCGGGAGTGGCGCACTAGTGCGGCGCCACACCGTCATTTAGTGGTCCACAAATACGAAATCGTCATCAGCTAACTATACTTTGTAATCCTTTTTGTAGAAAGAATTATCCTTCTCTTTGTGCCTTCTAAACAAAAGAACTTGTCTTCCATTGTTAAGCGTAACCACTAATTGATACTGTGAACTAAACGAAGTAAACGTTAACGCTTTCAGCCAAAAAGACGGCTTTGCGTACAAGGAAAGAAGATTCACATTTAAAAAATACGACTTATCAGTGTTGATCTTTTGTATTTAAAACAGCAGCAGTGTCCGTAGAGCAGCCTTTTCATTTCGAAGCATTTATGGCACGTGGCTAAACAATGGCATTGTTGGACCGATGGGTCCTTAAAATAAGACCCGTTCTACAAAAGTACATTATTGCCGTGGCCGGGAAGGGAGCAATTGCAGGCTGAGTATTTGTTTAAACGGACGAGCTTGCGAGTCCGTTTAATTATAATACGAAGACTGCAATTTCCATTCCGGCCGAGGCTAATATAGTGCTTTTCTCAAAAATGGGGAGAATACGACAAAAATTTAATTAAGATTTGATAAACATAACCTTAAAACGTCAGAAACATCATGCTTTCCCGCCGTTTATTTTTTTTAAGAATCGCAAGTGTATTTTTTTCCACCGAAAAACGCAAATTATTACACATAAAAAAACGTCGCGTTTCCAACAGAAAAATACGAGCTGAATTGGCTGAATATGACCTGTGCCTCCTTTTATATGACAGTTTCTACATTTCAAAAAGTTTATAACTCGACAAATAAAGGAATTTATATGTGGCATTGCAGGCCATATATGTGGCCTGCAATGTTTTTTACTTTTTAATTTGCATCTGACCTTAAACTATACACTTTACCTTCCAATATGTAGCGACTAAAGTCGAGTTTGCGGACCATTTTTGAGAAAAAAGGATTTTACAAGTATACCGACCTCTCTCTAGAGCCTGCGCGGGTCCCCTGGCGCCGGGCGGCGCGGTGTCCAGGTCCCTGCCACGCTGCAGCAGGTGTTCGGCGGCAGCGCCACGCACGCCGAGGTGCACGCATATGTGCGTTAGCGCCGCGTGGCCCGTGCGGCAGTCGATGGACGGGAAGTTGGGAGAGTCCGAGCTTCCGGCTGACGTGTCTTCCTCCTAAGATAGTAAACATGTGCCTTTTATTATAGCACGACGGTGGCGAACAAGCATAAGTACATGTTATATGTCTAACTTGATAAATAAATAACTTTATGACTTTGACACTCCTGCTGACGTACTCCTCTAGTGTATATAAGTGACTCACGTCGATCCTGCCCAGCGCGCCGGCCAGCTTGTCCAGCAAGTCGTCCAGCAGCGGCGCCTCCTGCTGTGTCCGCGCGCCGGCGGTCAGCAGGGGCGGGAGGAGCGACAGACACTCCTGCTGACGTACTCCTCTAGTGTATATAAGTGACTCACGTCGATCCTGCCCAGCGCGCCGGCCAGCTTGTCCAGCAAGTCGTCCAGCAGCGGCGCCTCCTGCTGTGTCCGCGCGCCGGCGGTCAGCAGGGGCGGGAGGAGCGACAGACACTCCTGCTGACGTACTCCTCTAGTGTATATAAGTGACTCACGTCGATCCTGCCCAGCGCGCCGGCCAGCTTGTCCAGCAAGTCGTCCAGCAGCGGCGCCTCCTGCTGTGTCCGCGCGCCGGCGGTCAGCAGGGGCGGGAGGAGCGACAGACACTCCTGCTGACGTACTCCTCTAGTGTATATAAGTGACTCACGTCGATCCTGCCCAGCGCGCCGGCCAGCTTGTCCAGCAAGTCGTCCAGCAGCGGCGCCTCCTGCTGTGTCCGCGCGCCGGCGGTCAGCAGGGGCGGGAGGAGCGACAGACACTCCTGCTGACGTACTCCTCTAGTGTATATAAGTGACTCACGTCGATCCTGCCCAGCGCGCCGGCCAGCTTGTCCAGCAAGTCGTCCAGCAGCGGCGCCTCCTGCTGTGTCCGCGCGCCGGCGGTCAGCAGGGGCGGGAGGAGCGACAGACACTCCTGCTGACGTACTCCTCTAGTGTATATTAGATATGAGCGCCGCGCCGCCGCGCCGCCGCCGCCGGCGAAAATCCCACGCCGCCGCCGCCGATACAGGGCGATCGGCGCGCCGATCTATGTCTCGCGCGCGTTTCAGATACTGTGTGTGTGTGTGTGTGTGTGTGTGTGATACTGTGTGTGTGTTTTTTACACACTTTTATCATCGATCGGCAAACTAGTTTGGAATTTGATAGCTTACGGTTATATAGGGTTATTTATTTTAGGTTTCAGTACCAAAAATGCATAAAAGGATCCTTAATGAGCGATTCTAGCCGTCTGTTCGTCAGATTGCTAAATATTACATTTCAGAAACTATTCATGTTATCGATTTGAAATTTGGAATACCTAGTCTAGGATGGAATGCGCTTACCTAGAAAATAAATGAATAGTTTAAAAACACTAGAAAAACACGCTTAGCTTGTTTATTGAAAGTTTCAATAAATTTTGAAACCTGATCGTGTTCAATAGTACATTACTTACCAAGGGCGATAAAACAAAGAATGTCTCAGATCGCAGGTATTTTACGCCCGAGCCGAAGGCACGGGCGATAAATATGCGATCTGAGGCTTTCTTTATTATCGCCCGTGGTAAGTACAAAATTTTATGTCAACCCCTGTCCAGGAAGTGGGTTTTTTCGCGCGAGGAGCGTGCGATAATGGCCACTTTATGGCCAGGTGTGACATAAAGTCCATTACGTGACCTTTCTCACAAGTGCAAACACGACTATGATACGATATTCCATCATGGAATGCCAGTGCCTATCTTCCGGCTTCATCATCAGACCTTGAAACCTAATCGTGGTCATTGGTCAAAGTTCATTACAAGACTTTTCTAACAAATCCAAACACAGCTATGATACGATGTTCCATCATGAAGTTCCAGTTCATATCTTCCGGCTCTATCATCAGATCAGTTCGACAGTAACATATTATTGTATTGTCATCAGAACTACATACAGCTGCCAATTTTCATGACGCTACGATCCTTGGAAGATGGTTAAATTAGTTGCCTTAGATTCCATTACATAGTTAGTTACATACATGTCGACCTATCAGACCTTGAAACCTAATCGTGGTCAAAGTTCATTACAAGACTTTTCTAACAAATCCAAACACAGCTATGATACGATGTTCCATCATGAAGTTCCAGTTCATATCTTCCGGCTCTATCATCAGATCAGTTCGACAGTAACATATTATTGTATTGTCATCAGAACTACATACAGCTGCCAATTTTCATGACGCTACGATCATTGGAAGATGGTTAAATTAGTTACCTGAGATTCCATTACATAGTTAGTTACATACATGTCGACCTATCAGACCTTGAAACCTAATCGTGGTCAAAGTCCATTAGAAGACTTTTCTAACAAATCCAAACACAGCTATGATGCGATGTTCCATCATGAAGTTCCAGTTCATATCTTCTGGCTCCATCATCAGATCAGTTCGACAGTACCATATTATTGTATTGTCATCGGTACTACAAACAGCTGCCAATTTTCATGACGCTACGATCCTTGGAAGATGGTTAAATTAGTCACCTTAGATTCCATTACATAGTTACATACAGGTCGACCTAATAAAAGCGTGTTAAAAACAATTCACTCTCGCCTTGAGGACCATAATAATATTATTATACTATTATTAATATTATATTATTATTAACCTATATAGGTTCAAGGAGAATTTCGGTAAGGAGTTCCATAGCTTGGCCGTTTTCACAATAAAAATGAAAGCAAAGCGTTTCGTGCGCGAGTTTTCGGAACTGCCACCGTAAAACGGTGTCGCTTTGAAGGGGCGGGAGGTATTATGTGATTCCTCAGCAGACTCTGCGAAATTTGGTGTGTGTGTGGTGTACGCTAGAAGATCCCCAGTGGACCGATTTTGACGAAAGCCGTATTGTCGGTCACTGAGGAGTTCATTGATTCTAGGTATGCCAAAGAGCCTGCTGTTCAGGACACTCTCCATAATCTTGCAGTGAACGGATGTGAGCGAAATGGGCCTGTAGTTACGCGACTACTGCGTATTAAATAATCTTCAATGCCGTTGAAATTTGCTTGGCTTAGTGAAGAACTTGCTTGTTTCTTACACGGTACGATGTGTTCGAGGTTCACCAAAAGATGGGAATAATGCCTAGAAGTATATAATATGCGAGTGTGTTTGCGTTAGAAACACCATGTTCCGTAGGCATCCAAGAGTTTATCCAAGAGGCAGAATTGTCATGTTTACATACTGGTATCATAGTTTAGAGCTTTGTCATGTGACTGGACCACCTTGACACGAAGTTTCCCGCAGGTAGCAACAGACTTGCTGTTTTCATTGGCACTAAGATGTTACAGCAGAGCGTAATCGACTAGGACGTAAGGACGGGATAAAATGTAGAGCATCGATATAAATCAAATAAATAGGCGTGTTTGTCATCCTGACAGTAAAAATGACGTTGACAGGCGTGTCCGGCATCAAATACGTAAAAAAATCGTATTCAACGCCTATATGTAGGATTTTTGTTTTGAACCTAAGGTTTTTTCAAGGTCACGCCGCCGACGCCGCCGCCGCCGATCAATTTTAATCGGCGCGCCGCCGCCGGCCAATTGCCCATCGGCGCTCATATCTAGTGTATATAAGTGACTCACGTCGATCCTGCCCAGCGCGCCGGCCAGCTTGTCCAGCAAGTCGTCCAGCAGCGGCGCCTCCTGCTGTGTCCGCGCGCCGGCGGTCAGCAGGGGCGGGAGGAGCGACAGACACTCCTGCTGACGTACTCCTCTAGTGTATATAAGTGACTCACGTCGATCCTGCCCAGCGCGCCGGCCAGCTTGTCCAGCAAGTCGTCCAGCAGCGGCGCCTCCTGCTGTGTCCGCGCGCCGGCGGTCAGCAGGGGCGGGAGGAGCGACAGACACTCCTGCTGACGTACTCCTCTAGTGTATATAAGTGACTCACGTCGATCCTGCCCAGCGCGCCGGCCAGCTTGTCCAGCAAGTCGTCCAGCAGCGGCGCCTCCTGCTGTGTCCGCGCGCCGGCGGTCAGCAGGGGCGGGAGGAGCGACAGACACTCCTGCTGACGTACTCCTCTAGTGTATATAAGTGACTCACGTCGATCCTGCCCAGCGCGCCGGCCAGCTTGTCCAGCAAGTCGTCCAGCAGCGGCGCCTCCTGCTGTGTCCGCGCGCCGGCGGTCAGCAGGGGCGGGAGGAGCGACAGACACTCCTGCTGACGTACTCCTCTAGTGTATATAAGTGACTCACGTCGATCCTGCCCAGCGCGCCGGCCAGCTTGTCCAGCAAGTCGTCCAGCAGCGGCGCCTCCTGCTGTGTCCGCGCGCCGGCGGTGAGGAGAGGTGGGAGGAGCGGCAGACAGTCCTGCTTGCTGGTTCGCACGTAGTCCTCTAGTTTCAGTAAAACCTGCAGGAAAAGCGATTCATTGGACGCTTTTATACTGTAAGCTTAAAACACACACTGAACGTTCTCGGGCGGGCGCAGGCCCATGGCGCGTTGTCTCCCCTACTTTTAGATGCACGCCGTCACACAGGCAGCGCGCGGGTGGCGGGCGGGCGCGGGCGCGGGTGGTTGCGTGCGCGCGTTTCGTGTGCTTATTACAAACGACCCGCCCCGGCTTTGCACGGGTGCAATAGTACATTACTTAACAAGGGCGGTAAAACAAAGAATGTCTCAGATCGCAGGTATTTGACGCCCGAGCCGCAGGCAAGGGCGATAAATATGCGATCTGAGGCTTTCTTTATTACCGCCCGTGTTAAGTACAAAATTTTATGTCACCCCCTGGCCAGGAAGTGGGATTTCCCGCGCGCGGAGCGTGCGGTAATTGCCGCTTTATGGCCAGGTGTGGCATAAATTATAATATAAACCTGGTGAATCACTCTATTACGGTCGTGTATAACTTGTCTAAGGTACTAGGGTAACATGGCACTTACGGCGGTATAAGACTTGTCTGACGTACTAGGGTAACATGGCACTTACGGCGGTGTAAGACTTGTCTGACGTACCAGGGTAACATGGCACTTACGGCGGTGTATGACTTGTCTGAGGTACTAGGGTAACATGGCACTTACGGCGGTATATGACTTGTCCGAGGTACTAGGGTAACATGGCACTTACGGCGGTGTATGACTTGTCCGAGGTACTAGGGTAACATGGCACTTACGGCGGTGTATGACTTGTCCGAGGTACTGGGTAACATGGCACTTACGGCGGTGTATGACTTGTCCGAGGTACTAGGGTAACATGGCACTTACGGCGGTGTATGACTTGTCCGAGGTACTAGGGTAACATGGCACTTACGGCGGTGTATGACTTGTCTGAGGTACTAGGGTAACATGGCACTTACGGCGGTGTATCGCTCGCACGCCGACACGGGAGATTCCAACAACACAGCGGCCAGCTGACATAGCGCGGCTACTAGCTTCTTGATAACCAAGTCGCGTTATTCCGTGCTGTCTTCCACTGGAGAGGTATGTGTGTACTAGCTCCAGTATCGATGATTATGACTTGTCTGAGGTACTAGGGTAACAGGGCACTTACGGCGGTGTATCGCTCGCACGCCGACACGGGAGATTCCAACAACACAGCGGCCACCTGACATAGCGCGGCTACTAGCTTCTTGATAACCAAGTCGCGTTATTCCGTGCTGTCTTCCACTGGAGAGGTATGTGTGTACTAGCTCCAGTATCGATGATTATGACTTGTCTGAGGTACTAGGGTAACATGGCACTTACGGCGGTGTATCGCTCGCACGCCGACACGGGAGATTCCAACAACACAGCGGCCAGCTGACATACCGCGGCTACTAGCTTCTTGATAACCAAGTCGCGTTATTCCGTGCTGTCTTCCACTGGAGAGGTATGTGTGTACTTGCCCCAGTATCGATGATTATGACTTGTCTGAGGCACTAGGGTAACATGGCACTTACGGCGGTGTATCGCTCGCACGCCGACACGGGAGATTCCAACAACACAGCGGCCAGCTGACATACCGCGGCTACTAGCTTCTTGATAACCAAGTCGCGTTATTCCGTGCTGTCTTCCACTGGAGAGGTATGTGTGTACTTGCCCCAGTATCGATGATTATGACTTGTCTGAGGCACTAGGGTAACATGGCACTTACGGCGGTGTATCGCTCGCACGCCGACACGGGAGATTCCAACAACACAGCGGCCAGCTGACATACCGCGGCTACTAGCTTCTTGATAACCAAGTCGCGTTATTCCGTGCTGTCTTCCACTGGAGAGGTATGTGTGTACTTGCCCCAGTATCGATGATTATGACTTGTCTGAGGCACTAGGGTAACATGGCACTTACGGCGGTGTATCGCTCGCACGCCGACACAGGAGATTCCAACAACACAGCGGCCAGCTGACATAGCGCGGCTACTAGCTTCTTGATAATCAAGTCACGTTCTTCTTCCGCACTCTCCACTTCCACTATAGATAGTGAGTTGTGTATTTGTTCTAGTATCGCGGCTATGTATGTGGATTCTTGAGCGTCTGATATATTCGCTACGAAAGGAATATAAATTTATAAGTTAATAATTATGACACCGAGAACAAGTGATAGCTTGATCATTATGACACAGAGAACCAATACAAACAAAAATCAACGTTAATCGAATGTATACTAAGGCGGATTGAAACCGCGCATTGCTGCTGTTGAAAGTGTCCATAAAATTCCTGACTTGATTTCCTGAGACGGATATATCCGCAACGTATGTTCAACGCCAACGACCAATGTAACCGTCACGGCATGCAGTGCGATATCTTTATGCATTTCTATGTTCAACTTCGCGTTTGACATTCCGATATCATGGCTCTAAGCATAAGAGTGAAAGGGACGGCACTATACGAAGTTCCGATTTCGATGTTCGGAGTACAGCCCTTGTCTGAGTTACTTACTGATGGTCGACAACAAGGGTTCCGTCTTGAGGCCGTTGTCGGGGCTCAGTACGAACGCCACGCAGTCCTTGAACAGTTCCACGCAGCCCAGGGCGGTTGTGTCGTCGAAGTCACACATGTCACGGAACCTACGGGCAATACCTAATTTGAAATCAAAAGTGCGCCGAGCATGAGGTGTTTTGTAAACATGCTTAAAACTAAACTAGCATCAGATGCATGGTATACAGTAGACGAATTTCTTAATTCCCACACTGATAAAACATCAACTTAAATGGTTCGCTAACCAATAAAATAGGTAGGTAATATTGAAACTATGCCTATGGACATATATAATACCTATAAAATGTAACATGTATTTGGAAAACGTATAATTGTAACAATAATTTATTATTTTTTATGTAAAAATGACATGTAAAACTATGTTTTACGAAAAATAAATGAATGAATGAATCGGGCAAGGCCTTCTCCATACAAACTCTGTGCACGTTTTGTTTGCCGCTTTTGGCACTCCCGAATATAATTTTCTTTTCTTGTTTATATTGAATACAACAAAAATTTAGTATCCTTTTTTTTATCATCCACGGGCGCAAAGGCACACGTTACCACCGCGATTTGCCTAATTTTATATAATTAGTCGCTCTCAGAAATACCTTTGTAATTTAAATTGAAGAGACCTGTCTACTGATCCTGAATACTGAAGTCACGTCAGCTCTCCTTTATCAAATGTTAATTCAAATCCCATCTTATTATATCTGTCTCATTTCCGTTCGGTCTTATTTTTGAGAAATTGTTTTTTTTTTTAAATAATCATAGTGGCAGAATGTCATGATGAACCAAAAAGCAAATAATTGCTTATGGCTGAACGCCGTGATGCTGTGTCACAAATAAGTGTGGAATGGAAATTAAAAACCGGCCAAGTGCGTGTCGGGCCACGCGCAAGGTAGGGTTCCGTAAACGTCTACCCGTTACATTATGTGGACTAAAAAGTTCGCAAACTTATATTTACTATGTTTTTGACAGAATTAACAACATTATCTAAGGTATCAATGGAAATTGTACGAAAGTTTGCTTTTGCAAAGTACATTTCAGAAGTTCGACTATTACTCGTTAACTAGTAATGTCTACTTAGCGGTGATAGTTTTCCTTTTAAATTCATCGTATATACTATTACCATGATTTTTTTCACATGCCTAGTAGCCACCGTTTAGCTGGCAGGGGGGGGGGGGGGGGGGGGGACACTTGACCATAACAAAAATTATCACTTCAAAGCTTAATATCATGCCAACCAATTCTTTGATCAAAAAATGCTTTTAGGAACCTGTAATGTTTTTGAAAGAGCTATCCAACGATAATCCACACGAAGGGGTTTGGAACAAAAAAAAATTGCACCACCACTTTACATGTAGGGGAGGTACCCTAAAAAAAATTTTTTTTTCAATTTTATTCTACCGTTTTGTCGGCGTCATTAATATATATATTCATGCCAAATTACAGCTTTCTAGTACTAACGGTTACTGAGAAAAACGGGGGACAGACGGACGGACGGACATGGCGAAACTATAAGGGTCCCTTGTTTACTACGGAACCCTAAAAAGAGCATCTTGCAGGCCTAGGCCTCTAATTTGGTATGAAATTCCTTTAAAGGCCTCTCGTCTAGTCGCACCCGAGACGTGACACTTCGCAGCCTATTATAGAGAACATAACCTCAAAATTTCATTGCATGTTTGACAAAATGAATTTGACGTACCGACAGACACACCGTTTGTATAGAACGGCAGCTATAGTAGTGAGCAGTCTGGCGGTCCGTTTGTCCGCCGTGTCCACCACCGAGCGCACGCCGCGCAGCGCCCAGTGGTGGAGCGGGCGGGAGCTGCGCACGCGGTTGCGTTGCTCCGCCGCGCACCACGGGACCTCTTCACTGTGGGATAAAAAAGCCGTGTTCCGAATCACGCTTACAACGCTCACAGCGCTTACAGTGCTGACGGCCGGTCCGAATCAAATAGCGCGCTCAAGGCCGCGTGAGTAGTGTTTTGTTTCGGACCGCTATTCGCTTGAGCGCGCTCACGATCGGACCGATTCACGCTCATAGCCCGTGTTTACTGTCACGTTCATATATCTCTCAAGGCTCAAGGTGCTTACGCCTGGGAGTATGAGCATCGTAAACGCCAATATGACGCCGTCCATGACATCATCAATTACATCACGACATCTCATGTAAACGCTATGAGCGTGATTCGGTCCGATCGTAAACGCGTTTTTAGCGCTGTAAGCGTGATTCGGAACATGTCTTAAGTATTAGCCTGTTATAAACTTAACAGCCCACATATGCACTTTTGCCAATGTTTATAGACCTAGATCTCAACATCTATAGTGATTAAATATCTGTCCTTTCAGTATATTAATCTTGAACTATTTTCCTCCAGTCTGTTAAAAGTGAAAACACGTTTTGAAAAAAAATTCTCGGTACTTTTATTTTTCAAACATAACCGTTTTTTAGGTGTTTTTGGTTGGATCTTTAAAACCCTCCCATCTTTAACAATGATCTTTGGTTTAATAGTTATAAAATGATAAGTTCTCAAACCTGATAAAAAAGATTATCCTTATAAATGGACACGTTTAGAATAAACATCAATATTTACTAAAAAAACACGCGCAGAGCTTCCGTAGAGAGCGGGATGGTTAATTGAAAACTCACGCGTGTTAGAGCGGGACTTTTGCAATGACATCTACGCCCTCTTAAGACCAGGCCAGTTCATGGATCGACGAAAATATTAAAGTTTGAGGTTAGATTCTGAAGAAATAATGAAGAATTACACTACACAAAAGTTACTGTACTTTTTAATACAACATGATGGTAAACAAACACCGTAGCCTATGGACACTAGCGACCCAACAAGAATCACAAGCGCGTTGCCGACCCTTTATTGACTCGAGGATTCGTTGTGTTGAAAGTTAGGGACCTACCTATACAGCAGCTCTATAACTCGTAGACAAAGCTTAAGGTCCCAAACACAAGGCAGTGTTTTGAACGGCGCCGCCCTGTCTTTCGTCAAATTGGACACTTTGACCGGTCCCTTTTCCTTTCCCTTCTGCGATTTCTGACTCTTCTGCGACTTGACAGTTTCTCTGGTCTCGTTTAGGGTGGACTTGCTGCCCTTTTTGCCCAATTTCGGAGGTGCCTGAATAAAAAGAAAATAAAACATCATCATATTCATCATCCTCCTAGCGTTATCCCAGTACAGTTGCATCCTGAAGGATGCCTGGGGTCCGCTACCTAATCCCAAGATTTGACGTAGGCACTAGTTTTTACGAAAGCGACTGCCATCTGACCTTCCAACCCCGAGGCTGGGTCTCAAAATGTATGGGAAAACTAAAATCCGACTCGCACTTGACCAAAATTCTACTTGATATTAATTAACATTATTATTTATAAATAATGGTGCGGAACCCTTCGTGCGCGAGACCGACTCGCATTTGACCGGTTTTTTTATTTCTGTTTTCACATACCTTAGTATTCTCCAGCAGTTGACTGTACCCCTTGAACAGGTTAAGTACAGTGGACGCCGTGTTACCGCTCCGGTCCCACTTCATCACCTGGTAGGCGATCAGCGCCTCGTATGATGACAGCATCTGTTGGACCTTGAGACTCTTCGCTTTGGACTCCGGAGTCAGGTCTGTGAGGCCTGGCTCCTCCTGGAAAGTAAAACACAACAAATGGTATAAACAATAAAGTGACTTGAAGGTAAAAATGCTCTCATTAAACGTTAATATCTGGGCGACCGAGCTTTGCTCGGCGTTTTCCGGGTGAGACCTAGCTAGATTGTTTGCGCGTCCCCGAAAACCCCCACATACCAAATTTCATTAAAATCGTTAGAGCCGTTTCCGAAATCCCCGAAATAAATATATATACAAGAATTGCTTGTTGAAAGATATAAGATATCTTAGTAGAATTTAAGCAGGAAAAAAAAAACATTTTCGATTTCAATTTGTCGAATTGGAGGGATTTTTAAAACTATATGGCATACTTAATAGCTTATGCCCGCGACTTCGTCTGCATGGCATTTTTTTATATCGTAAGGGGACGATTTCCGGAATAATAACATGTCCTATGTCCTTTCTCGTGAAATAAAACATAAAATTTTGTACTCACCACGGGCGATAATAAAGAAAGCCTCAGATCGTATATTTATCGCCCTTGCCTTCGGCTCGGGCGTAAAATACCTGCGATCTGAGACATTCTTTGTTTTATCGCCCTTGGTAAGTAATGTACTATTAACTGATAGTCCTGAGTATCTCCTGGTCGCACCTTAGAGCATTAAACACAGGACACAGGAGACGCCTTCAGCGCATCTTTCGTAACAAATGTTTTAGCCAAACTTTGGGGGAGGCGCGGTAACGCACATATAAAGAAACTACGCACACTGGCAAGACTTTCCCCCATTACTACGCACCTACACTATAACAATGAGACACGCACACTTAAAACACCGAACTTGAGGAATGAAGTTTCCACTTACTGGCGTTTCCACTAGCTCCAATATCGGATAGCCAGACTGACCGATTTTCGTAAACATCATATTTCAAATAACTTCTCATGGAAAGTAGTTCTTATGGTCCCTAAATACGAGGACAGTTCACGTCAAAATAGTGCCAGGACGTCTCCCTGCACGTGACACAAGTCTCACCATGTCCACGGCTCCGAGTGTCCCCTGGTCGCACAGCCTGGCCAGGTCTAGTGCCAGCTTGCTGCGCAGCACGGCACCACCGTCCCCCGCCTGGCTGGCCAGGATGTCTTCCAACTCCTCCTCAGGCTGCTGAAGGAACTGCGCCGTCACGTACAGGAGATAGGATATGGGTTCCTGGAGAACAACGACATGGGTTAGTTTCGTAGTAAACAAGGAACCATTACAGTGTGGCCATGTCCCTGTCCGCGACTCAGTACCGTTAGTACTAGAAAGCTGTAATTTGAAAGGACTAAACATATCAATTTGCTATTTTTGACAAAAATTTTGGACCTTTACTGCATTAAAATAAAGACTACTCACCACAAGCACAGCAGTAGCTCCGGTAATCTGCACGCACTTGTCCCAAAGCACCTGATCCTCCTCTAGATACTTGGAGAGGTGTTCATTCAAGAACTCGAGGACACACTCGTGGAAGGCGGACTTCTCTTTCACACACTCGTACAGCCCTGAAGATAAGACAACATTGAATAAATAAATAAATATTTGTGGACAATCTTACACAAATCAACCTAGTCCCAAACTAAGCAAAGCTTGTACTATGGGTACTAAGCGACGATATACATACTCATATAGATAAATAGATACTTAAATACATAGAAAACATCCAAGACCCAGAAACAAATATTCGTGCTCATCACACTAATAAATGCGCCGACCGCATTGATAATCGAACTGAAAGACCCCATAGAGCTCACATGGTTCTGCCACAGTATGCCCCTAACTCACCTCGCCAAGTTTCTTACGCCGGTTCTTCTCGTGGCAGAGGTGTATTTAATGAACCGGTGGTAGTTTTTTGACATTCATAGACAAGAACATTCTCGTCCATTCCCGACAGTACCTACTGGAATAGCGTGGAATGTTCGAGTCATTCTGTGGGATATAAAAGTGGCCGCCAACCGCCGGGAGCCAGTCCACTTTCAACTGCGATACAGTGCGATCGAAGAGATAAATCGGAGCCACAGAATAAGTAATAGTACTACGTACAGAAGCCTCACTGTTAACAAATCCCCGCGAGGCAAGCCGAACGTGCCTACGCGTGGCCATCTCCTTCTATCGCACGCGCATCACTCGCTACATCACTTTCTATCGCATTAAAAGTCAGCCTAAGGATGAATTTTGAGCGGCGCGATGACGTCACGTGAGTGAGACGCCCCTGTCGGAGCGAAGGATTATAAGTGATTAGTGCGACTAGTGACGTTTTAAGTACAGTTTTGTGTGTGTTGGTGTTAATATGGTATTTCACTCATAGTCAAATCAGCAACTTTTTATTAAATGTCAAAAACGATTTGTTAGTATGAAGTTTGTAGAGAAATACTGTCTTAGTGACGTCACTAGGACAGTGTGAATTGGTATGTTCAAATCAGCGTCCTTTTTAAATCTTTATGTTTATAAAAAAATTCAATTAGCTAAAATAAATTAATAATTGATGTTTTCTGAGTATTTTCGTTAGATCTTTTATTAGTCAAGTAAAAACTAATTAATTTTTACCTTAGTTTAATACCCTATTGTGAGAGTTAATCCCGTAATAAAGTGTTCGTTTTAATTATTCGTTTAGAGAGGATGGGAGAAGATCGACAGGTGAAGAGAGCATACTTGGGTCGACCGACCGGACGACGTCCTGTGGGTCGCCCCAAGTATCGCTGGAGGGATGTGGTGGAAGCGGACCTGCGTGAGCTCGGAGCCGGTGCAAGCTGGCGAGACATTGCGCAGGACCGAGCAAAGTGGCGTGCTCTTGTGTCGGAGGCCAACACTCATTTTGGGTCGTCGTGCCAGCCCAGTTAGTTAGTTTTAATTATTCGTGACAAACAAAACACTTACGAACAGGACATTACAAAACCGAATTTTGCCACGAAATGGTGACAACTCAGCGTTATGCTGGCAGAGCCAGCGCTGGTCTTCCGTTGTGACCATTTGGTGAAATCACGGCGCGGTGACGAAACAAACACACATGTTGCTGATTTAACTATCATTTCCATTTTTCATTATGTATCGTCCCTCATAAACTTACTCGTGTAGAGCAGTTGTTTGACGGCGGCGTCTTGCATGAGGCACCTCCGCAACACCGACACCACCTCCAGACATACCGCCTCGTTCCGCACACACCAGTGTCGACTAACGAGGAGCTAGCCTCATAAACTTACTCGTGTAGAGCAGTTGTTTGACGGCGGCGTCTTGCATGAGGCACCTCCGCAACACCGACACCACCTCCAGACATACCGCCTCGTTCCGCACACACCAGTGTCGACTAACGAGGAGCTAGCCTCATAAACTTACTCGTGTAGAGCAGTTGTTTGACGGCGGCGTCTTGCATGAGGCACCTCCGCAACACCGACACCACCTCCAGACATACCGCCTCGTTCCGCACGCTCGAAGCCGGCCTGCACACACAAGTGTTGATTAACGACCTAGGGCCTCTTATATAATAAATTACAACTAATATTACGCGGTAGTCGTCTTTCAATCCCTTTCATTCGAAAGAGACTTCCGCTTGTAATATTAGTTGTATGGTTTGGATTTCTGCTTGTCTCTGTGTTGGATAACGCACGTGTTCCGGGTTTAAATTGCGCTTTTAAGTGGTTTTCTTAGCCAATTTTCACTAAGATTTGAATATTTCTGTGGGTGAAGGTATAATAACCACGGTGAGGTAAGTGTTTTGTGTTTGTTTGTTCGGTGAGGATGGAAACGGGAGATACAGAACCCCCTGACAAGGGGGAAAATCAAAACTCGCGAAAAAAACGCATAAATGAAGTCCAAATCGACGAAATTGACCTTCATGGTAAAAAATCTAGCCCTCCAAATGCGTCCGTTCAACACACATACGTACGGCCAGGGTATGAGAGTAGTTCCGATCTAAAATATTCGACATCTGATTTAGGACCTTTTGTAGTGCATGTGTCCCGGGAAGACACTACAGAACAGCCAAACGCCTCAAATCGTATGCGGGCTCTGAAAATGGCGCAAGTCATATACAATGGTAAAATAGCAGGTATAAAGGAGATAAAAAGTATTGGCAAAAATAAATTGTGCATTTACTTTATGTCTGCTTCCGAAGCCAACTCATTCTTGTCAGACTCAATTCTGACCACACATAAGCTTGTAGCTATGATACCAAAGTTCCAGGTTTCCCGTATGGGTGTAGTTAGTCAAATCCCACTAGATTGGACTTTGGAAGAGTTCTCGAATGGAATTCAATGCCCCTCTGGGGTTGGACCGGTTATAAAAGCTCGTAGGCTCAACAAAAAGAAAGAAGTAGAAGGTAGAAAAGTTTGGGAGCCTACAGGCACTGTGGTACTGACATTCCTCGGACAAACACTCCCAGAAAAAATCTACTGTTTTAGCATGTCAATCCCCGTGTCCTCTTATAGGCTTCCAATTATCCAGTGTCATAAATGTTGCCGATATGGACACATCAAAGAGCAGTGTCGCTCTAACCCTAGGTGTGCCCGGTGTACACAAAACCATGAGGCTTCTGAGTGCTCAGTCCCCGACTCTGACATATCTTGTCTTTTTTGTTCTGGTCCGCATGCTGCGACTAATCAGAGCTGCCCTGAACTTGCCAGACAGAAATCAATCAAGCTAGTAATGTCTGAGGAAAATATTGGATATGTCGAAGCTGCTAGAAGGTTTCGCCCAGTTCGCACTTCATATTCAGACAAGTCAAAGACTGTGTATGCCAGCCAACAACCCAATTATGAAAATGCCACTTCTCCTTCACCTTCCTCAAGCCCAGCCCGTTCTCAACCGAACCCACAGCCCCAATCATACAGAAAAACTGTCTTCATTGAACGGCGACCGAAGCCGGTGCCTGGAAAGTCGTTTGATGCTGAAGCACACAGACAGATAACAGCTACTCCTCAATCCAGCTTGCGTAATGGTTGTGCGCTAGAACAGCCCTTATCATTTACTCCAAATGATAACTTGGGGGAGGCCATCTACCAAGTTATTGTTAATTTTCTGTCGAAATTCTCTGACATCCTACCGTACACCGTTCTAGAAAGCCTAAAGGGCCACATCTGTGCTGCTATTAATAAAGTTATCCAAGACGGCCAATCACAATCTGATACAATGGAATGCTAGAAATATTAAAAATAAAAGACAGGAATTATTCCAACTTATTGATCTGCTTAGCCCGGTTGTTCTTGCCATCTCGGAGACATGGCTGAAGCCCCAATCCCTCTTTAGGGTGACGGGTTACTCCTGTATCCGGGATGACAGGGATGATGGCTGGGCTGGTTGTGCTATTCTTGTAAAAAGAAGCTTTACCTTTTCCCAACTCCCCATCCCTCCCCACTCTCCCGGTTTAAATGTTGTTGCAGTGAGATGTCTCAACATCTCGTTTGTGTCTGTTTATATTCCCCATCCAAACCGTGACCTAATTCAGGAGCTTAACCTTATATTACAAGCCCTGCCAGCTCCAATCATAGTTCAAGGAGATTTTAATTGCCGGCACACGATTTGGGGTTCCCATTGCTGTGATACGAATTCGTACTTCCTGTTAGATCTAATGGATGACGTAAATTTATGTATTTTAAACGATGGAACACCAACCCGCAGGGTATCGCCTACTCAAAACGCTAGTGTCCCTGATCTAACCCTAGTATCTCCAAACTTAGTTTGTTCTCTGTCATGGTCAGTTTCCTCTAACTCTCTCGGGAGTGATCATCTGCCTATTATTACTACCTTGCTGAACTCTCCAATTACTCCATTACCTGTACAAGCTCCGCTCCTCAAATATCGAACAACCCAGGCGGACTGGAGCAAATTTAGATCTAATTTAGAATTCTCCCTGGGAAATATGCCCAGTATTACGCAAACGAATGTGGTGGATTTGTATAATCGGTTTATCATGGCCATTTGCGCAGCGGCTGATAACTCAATCCCCTTAAAAAATACGGCACGCGACAAGATACCTTCCCCGGCGTGGTGGGACGCTGAGTGTTCGGCAGTTATTAAGGAGCGTAACCAGGCGGAGTCTCTTTTTGCTGCGGATCTTTCTTTAGAAAACTATCTAAATTTCCAACGTATTAGTGCTCACAGTAAGAGATTCCTCAGAGCAAAGAAATTTCAGGGCTGGCGTTCCTTCTGCGAGAATCTATCTCCCAGGGCTCCTAGTACATTAGTGTGGAAAAAAATAAAAGCTTTTCGCTGTTCTCAGACGGATAACAATGTCTCTAGCAACGACACACCGTGGCTTGAAGGGTTTACTGCAAAGCTTGCTCCTCCATTCGTACCGCACTGGGAGGGCGTTGGTGGTTATTGTTCACTTTCCGCGCCAGCTGAAAGAATGAACGAACCCTTTAGTTTTGACGAGCTATGCTGTGCACTTGACCACTTGAGGGACTCCACACCGGGCTGTGACGGCATCCCATATTCATTTATTACACAGAGCTCTAAAATCACTAAATCGTTCTTCCTACAAATTTTAAACACTATATTTTTAACTGGAAACGTGCCTGATAGCTGGAAAACATTGATTATAGTACCGATTTTAAAGCCTGGTAAAGACCCACTGAGTCCTAATTCTTACAGGCCCATTGCCTTGTCATCAGTTCTAGGCAAAATCATGGAACATCTATTAAAAAACAGATTAGAGTGGCTTGTAGAAAATAAAAATATCATTTCCAAAACACAGTTTGGCTTCAGAAAGGGCATGGGTACAATGGACAGTCTGAGCATTCTTACCTCTGATATTCGGTTGTCTCACACTCGCGGCGAACACGTGGTAGGCGTTTTCCTAGACATCACCGCGGCCTACGATAATGTTGATCTCCCTATACTCAGGCAGAAAATGCTTAATCTGAGTATACCTGTGAGGATCATTAATATCGTGTGCAACATGTACATGGGACGTTCCATTCTTGTTCGATCAAATGGCGAGCTGTCACCACCCAGTCTTGTTTGGAAGGGCCTTCCCCAAGGTTCTGTGTTGAGCCCTCTTCTTTACAGTTTATATACATCGGACCTGGATACCTCGGTTAACTGCTTCTGCAAGATACTCCAATACGCTGATGACATCGCTTTGTATTCCTCGTCGAAAGACTTTTCAGAAAGTACACATTCTCTTAATTCTGCCCTGTACTATCTCAACTCATGGTTATCCGATCATGCCTTATCCTTGTCCCCAGAGAAAAGTAGCGTAGTCATCTTCTCTAGAAAAAGGCATGTTCCTGACATATACGTGCACATTGACGATCACCCTGTAATGGTTAAAGATGAGGTTAAATTTCTGGGCATTATTCTGGATTCTAAGCTGTCTGGGGTCAGCCACCTGAACTATGTGAGTCAAAAAGCGGAAAAAAACATTAACATAATTCGTGCTTTATCAGGTGTTAAATGGGGCTCGCACCCATATAGTCAGAAACTTCTTTACAACGCCATTGTCAGAAGTCATTTTGATTATGGCAGTTTTGTGTTGGAACCATGCAGCAAGCTTGCTTTGGCGAAACTGGACAGAATTCAGGCAAGGTGCTTAAGAATAATTACAGGAGCAATGAAGTCCTCTCCGACGAATGCCCTTCAAATCGAGTGTATGGACCCACCTTATTCATTGCGCAGACAGTTTTTGGCTGACCGGTTCTTCTTTAAAACGCTTCAAGTAGCCTCGCATCCGCTTCTGCCGATTCTTGAATCTCTCCAGCAACTTGTAGTCTCTTCTCCATATTGGTCTCACAAAGTGTCTCCCCTTTTAGTCAATAGTTATAAAAAGTTCTTAGACCTTCCTGTAAAAGTGTTTCAAAATTACAAAAATCCTTTATTTGAAATCAACTATGACAGTTTAATTTTCCAGCCTACGGTTATATTTAACCTAGGCATTTCAAAAAATCAGATTGGCGCTGATAGTGTATTTAATAAAGTGATTGATGAGAAATGGTCGGACTATCTTACTATTTTTACCGATGCCTCCAAATTGAGCGAAGATGGTCCTGTAGGTTCAGCCGTCTGGATTCCCAAGTTCAAAATCATATTAAATTTTAAACTCCCTCCCAGAAACTCTGTGTTTTCTGGGGAAGCTATTGCGCTGCTTGAAGCCGTCTCTTATGTACATTCTCATTGTCTTAATAAGTCCCTCATTTTAACCGATTCCCTAAGTTGCCTGCAGGATTTAGTTAAACGCCCATTTCATGCTAAAGAGAATTTCCCTGTAACCCTTCAAATTAAGGAGCTTCTCCACAAGTGTCACATGGATAACATTGATGTGGTTCTGGCTTGGATCCCGGGCCATAGTGGTATTAAAGGTAACGAGACGGCTGATCTTTGCGCAAAGCAAGCTATCACACTTGGCAGCAATGTACATGACCGATGTTTTACCCGTGACCTCAAAGCACTTGCTCTCCCACATATGCGAGAAGCCTGGAACACCCGTTGGCAAACTACCCGTTTAAGTGTGGGTAAAAACTATGGCAAAATCCAACCAGATCTCCCCTCTAGGCCGTGGTTTTTTGCCAGGAAGGCAATTTCCAAAAAAGTTACATCCGCGATTATTCGTTTACGGCTCGGCCACATTTGCTCGCCTGTATTTTTGGCAAAGATACGTGTTCGTGACCACTCTCTGTGCGAGTGTGGCCTGGCGGAAGGTACACTCGAGCATTTGTTTTTTAATTGTAACCGTATCATTACCCCTTTATATGATATCTTACCCCCAGAAATCCCCCGGCCTGTTAACCTTAAATTCCTTTTAACCCAAGTCTATTCTCCTTTTTTGTATGTCTTATGTAAGTTTATTAAAATTAACAATTTGTTTCTGTAGTAGTTAGATTAACAATAAACGTTTGTGCTGTCCTTTGTTTTAGATTCTCTTCTGAGTGAACCTGGCAATCTGAAGTCACCGGTCATATTTAAAAAAAAAAAACCGTGCGTTTTTTAACCTTGACGTTGGCGGAATCATCGGGATACGATGGAGCCATAAACACAAATATTGATTGATTAGTTGTAATTTATTATGCAATAGGCTCCTAGTCCAGAAGACGGCGCAAGAACCTCCTGATATTCTTAGAGATATATTGATATTAGAAACCATTACTACAACGGAATTTATATGCTTCAAAGTTGGGGGGATCTAAGGGGCGCTTTGGGGGATCTAAGGTGCGCCTCGGGGATCTAAGTGGCGCCTCAGGGGGATCCAAGGGGTGCCTCGGAGGATCCAAGGGGCGCCTCGGGGGATCTATGGGGCGCCTCGGGGGATCTAAGGGGCGCCTCGGGGATCTAAGGAGCGCCTCGGGGGGATCTAAGGGGGCGCCTTGGGGGATCTAAGTGGCGCCTTGGGGGATCTAAGGGGCGCCTTGGGGGGATTTAAGGGGCGCCTTGGGGGATCTAAGGGGCGCATTGGGGGATCTAAGGGGCGCCGTGGGGGGTCTAAGGGGGGCCTTGGGGTGATCTAAGAGGCGCCTTGGGGGATCTAAGGGGCGCCTTGGGGGGATCTAAGGGGTGCCTTGGGGTGATCTAAGAGACGCCCCGGGGGGATCTAAGGGGCACCCCGGGGATCTAAGGTGTCCTGGAGACATGCTGACATACGGAGCGCCCTGCTGCGTGGAGTGCACGATGGTGAGCTGCGTGAGGTAGGAGGCGTGGCTGTCGTCGCTGGCACAGCTCTGGCTGCTGACATGCTGGAGACATGCTGGAGACATGCTGACTGACATACGGAGCGCCCTGCTGCGTGGAGTGCACGATGGTGAGCTGCGTGAGGTAGGAGGCGTGGCTGTCGTCGCTGGCACAGCTCTGGCTGCTGACATGCTGGAGACATGCTGGAGACATGCTGACTGACATACGGAGCGCCCTGCTGCGTGGAGTGCACGATGGTGAGCTGCGTGAGGTAGGAGGCGTGGCTGTCGTCGCTGGCACAGCTCTGGCTGCTGACATGCTGGAGACATGCTGGAGACATGCTGACTGACATACGGAGCGCCCTGCTGCGTGGAGTGCACGATGGTGAGCTGCGTGAGGTAGGAGGCGTGGCTGTCGTCGCTGGCACAGCTCTGGCTGCTGACATGCTGGAGACATGCTGGAGACATGCTGACTGACATACGGAGCGCCCTGCTGCGTGGAGTGCACGATGGTGAGCTGCGTGAGGTAGGAGGCGTGGCTGTCGTCGCTGGCACAGCTCTGGCTGCTGACATGCTGGAGACATGCTGGAGACATGCTGACTGACATACGGAGCGCCCTGCTGCGTGGAGTGCACGATGGTGAGCTGCGTGAGGTAGGAGGCGTGGCTGTCGTCGCTGGCACAGCTCTGGCTGCTGACATGCTGGAGACATGCTGGAGACATGCTGACTGACATACGGAGCGCCCTGCTGCGTGGAGTGCACGATGGTGAGCTGCGTGAGGTAGGAGGCGTGGCTGTCGTCGCTGGCACAGCTCTGGCTGCTGACATGCTGGAGACATGCTGGAGACATGCTGACTGACATACGGAGCGCCCTGCTGCGTGGAGTGCACGATGGTGAGCTGCGTGAGGTAGGAGGCGTGGCTGTCGTCGCTGGCACAGCTCTGGCTGCTGACATGCTGGAGACATGCTGGAGACATGCTGACTGACATACGGAGCGCCCTGCTGCGTGGAGTGCACGATGGTGAGCTGCGTGAGGTAGGAGGCGTGGCTGTCGTCGCTGGCACAGCTCTGGCTGCTGACATGCTGGAGACATGCTGGAGACATGCTGACTGACATACGGAGCGCCCTGCTGCGTGGAGTGCACGATGGTGAGCTGCGTGAGGTAGGAGGCGTGGCTGTCGTCGCTGGCACAGCTCTGGCTGCTGACATGCTGGAGACATGCTGGAGACATGCTGACTGACATACGGAGCGCCCTGCTGCGTGGAGTGCACGATGGTGAGCTGCGTGAGGTAGGAGGCGTGGCTGTCGTCGCTGGCACAGCTCTGGCTGCTGACATGCTGGAGACATGCTGGAGACATGCTGACTGACATACGGAGCGCCCTGCTGCGTGGAGTGCACGATGGTGAGCTGCGTGAGGTAGGAGGCGTGGCTGTCGTCGCTGGCACAGCTCTGGCTGCTGACATGCTGGAGACATGCTGGAGACATGCTGACTGACATACGGAGCGCCCTGCTGCGTGGAGTGCACGATGGTGAGCTGCGTGAGGTAGGAGGCGTGGCTGTCGTCGCTGGCACAGCTCTGGCTGCTGACATGCTGGAGACATGCTGGAGACATGCTGACTGACATACGGAGCGCCCTGCTGCGTGGAGTGCACGATGGTGAGCTGCGTGAGGTAGGAGGCGTGGCTGTCGTCGCTGGCACAGCTCTGGCTGCTGACATGCTGGAGACATGCTGGAGACATGCTGACTGACATACGGAGCGCCCTGCTGCGTGGAGTGCACGATGGTGAGCTGCGTGAGGTAGGAGGCGTGGCTGTCGTCGCTGGCACAGCTCTGGCTGCTGACATGCTGGAGACATGCTGGAGACATGCTGACTGACATACGGAGCGCCCTGCTGCGTGGAGTGCACGATGGTGAGCTGCGTGAGGTAGGAGGCGTGGCTGTCGTCGCTGGCACAGCTCTGGCTGCTGACATGCTGGAGACATGCTGGAGACATGCTGACTGACATACGGAGCGCCCTGCTGCGTGGAGTGCACGATGGTGAGCTGCGTGAGGTAGGAGGCGTGGCTGTCGTCGCTGGCACAGCTCTGGCTGCTGACATGCTGGAGACATGCTGGAGACATGCTGACTGACATACGGAGCGCCCTGCTGCGTGGAGTGCACGATGGTGAGCTGCGTGAGGTAGGAGGCGTGGCTGTCGTCGCTGGCACAGCTCTGGCTGCTGACATGCTGGAGACATGCTGGAGACATGCTGACTGACATACGGAGCGCCCTGCTGCGTGGAGTGCACGATGGTGAGCTGCGTGAGGTAGGAGGCGTGGCTGTCGTCGCTGGCACAGCTCTGGCTGCTGACATGCTGGAGACATGCTGGAGACATGCTGACTGACATACGGAGCGCCCTGCTGCGTGGAGTGCACGATGGTGAGCTGCGTGAGGTAGGAGGCGTGGCTGTCGTCGCTGGCACAGCTCTGGCTGCTGACATGCTGGAGACATGCTGGAGACATGCTGACTGACATACGGAGCGCCCTGCTGCGTGGAGTGCACGATGGTGAGCTGCGTGAGGTAGGAGGCGTGGCTGTCGTCGCTGGCACAGCTCTGGCTGCTGACATGCTGGAGACATGCTGGAGACATGCTGACTGACATACGGAGCGCCCTGCTGCGTGGAGTGCACGATGGTGAGCTGCGTGAGGTAGGAGGCGTGGCTGTCGTCGCTGGCACAGCTCTGGCTGCTGCTGAAGACGCCGGAGACCTTCACGTGGCGCAGCACCGTCAGGAACCCGCACAGCGCCAGGCAGCGGTGCACGGACTCGCTGGAAACCATCACCATTATATAATGCCCCCGCTAAACATCCACAAAGATGCATGTGAAGCACTTAGGTTGTGGAATGAGCTTCCTGCCGAGGTATTCCCAATAGGCTACAGCATGGGGCTCTTCAAAAAAGGCGTGAAAAGTGTTCTTATGGGTCGGCAACGCGTAAATGACGCCCCTGGCACAAAATAAAAAATATACAGAAGGTCCGTTCCCGCCATTCTTGAAAATACATACCTAAACTTGCCTGACTCACAGGGTTGCTTCTGTATTGATTCTGAATTTTAAAAAGGAGTAGGTATATTAAAAATTCTTCAACATGACATTTAAATATGAACCAGCGTATCTTGGTAAAATACCGGCCAAGTGCGAATCGGACTTCGCACATTTAGGGTTTCGAATCAACCTCAAAAATATGATTTATCAATATATTAGTATTTGTTGTTAAAATATACGTAATATTGAACATTGTCACCAAATTTCAAGTTCATAGGTCAATGAGAAGACTAAAAATTCTTCGGAACTGTGACAGACGACGGACGGACGTCTGGGCGACACCAATAGGGTTCCGTTTTGATCCTTCGGGTACGGAACCCTAATAAATTGATGCGTGACCCGCTGCGAGTTGTGACTTGTGACCGGCGGCGGTCGAGAGCGTAGTTATCAATATTTGTGAAAAATCTTTATTTTTTATTTTTCAAATTTTGTACGAAAAACTTACAATTTATTTTTTATATTTTTTTCCCGTTTTCGGTACAGTCAAGGGCACTAATATGTATACACTTTTTCACCTTATTCCATTGAAATAAGGTCCAAAAATGTATACATATTTATGCCCTCGGCTGTACACCTTAAATTAGCAAATATCGCGTTTTGTACGAAAAAGAAAAAAATATGCATTTATGCGGAGCGATAGTTGCGCCGGTTCTGCAAACTCGGGAAGTTAAGCTGTCATACCTCTGTTGTGTGGTGGTTGTCAAATTGTCCTATCTTCAGTGTTGTCATGTACAATTTCACAGATAAAAGATAAAAAATGCTGGGGCAAAGATATTTTAGCCAGACTATACATACATGAAACCTGAAAACATTACACTCCTTTTTTGGGCAGTCGTGTAATAATAAAAACAGGTTGCATGCAATGCTCGTAAAAAACGTACCTAGAGTTGATCCCCTTCCGGCACACCATGAACAGACAGTCCCGCGTGCGCACGCTGAAGTTGATGAGCGGGTGCACCGCCTCCAACACGAGAGCTGCGCTCTTGACATTGGTGGACGGCGCGCAGTTCTCCAGGATGGCGCTCAGTTGAGAGCAACGCTCCACCGACAGCGGGGTCAGTTTACACAGGACGTAGAGACAATCTGAAATGGAAACCCAGAGATCTATAGCGGCGATACACTTCGTCGTTCACCTAATGCGGTCGCCGAATTGATTTTAAACTACTTAGGTGAACGAACGTCATCTTTACACTAGTCTGTCCGCCTACTACGGCGACTAGGCAGCTGTCGATCGCCGAATGCGGCCGACTAACGTGTTCTTAATGGGGCAATTACACTTCGTCGGTCGCCGCATGCAGCATGCGACGACCGCGAAAGTGTAAAGAACACGTTAGTCGGCCGCATTCGGCGATCGACAGCTGCCTAGTCGCCGTAGTAGGCGGACAGACTAGTGTAAAGATGACGTTCGTTCACCTAAGTAGTTTAAAATCAATTCGGCGACCGCATTAGGTGAACGACGAAGTGTGATTGCCGCTTATTGCTTGAATTTTTACTAATATTACAAGCGGGAGTCTCTTTTCAACCAGTTTCATTCGAAACTACTGGACTGAGCAAGTAGGAGAGGATGGTGTTTGGTTCAAATATTTTGGAATCCTCATTTATAGTCCGTGTCACCCACGACGACGCGCCCCTCCACAGTCCAACCCGTAAAACTCATATGAGATTCGCAATACAATATGATGATAATAATAATATACAATTGGAATTGAAAATTGAAAAAAAAAATTGAATACTACGTACAGAAGTCTCACTGTTAACAAATCCGCACGAGGCAAGCCAAACGTGCCGACGCTTGGCCATCTCCTTCTATCGCACGCGCATCACTCGCTACATCACTTTCTCTCGCATTGAAAGTCACCCGACGTGGGACCTTTGAGCGGCGCGATGACGTCACGCGAGTGAGTCGCCCCTGGGGTTAGGTTAGTCTGGTCTGGGGTTTGACCAGCGGAGCTAGCACGACTGCCGCTGCGACGCAACGCGAGTAGAGAGAAATCTACCTTCCTCTTTCCAATTTTCACAGTTCGAGTGAGACAGGTATCGCCGAGTCGCGCGAGATTCGACTCGGCGGCAAGTTGTGCAAGCCCACCTGAATCAAATCCTGGATTCGCGCCAGTACTGTACCTGCGTACTGGCTCGGCGGGTTGTCCGTGTGCAGCCTGTCCGCCAGGCTGGCCAGTATGTGCGGCGCGGTCTCCGGCTGCGCCTTGCACAGGCGCGCCAGCACCAGTACTGTACCTGCGTACTGGCTCGGCGGGTTGTCCGTGTGCAGCCTGTCCGCCAGGCTGGCCAGTATGTGCGGCGCGGTCTCCGGCTGCGCCTTGCACAGGCGCGCCAGCACCAGTACTGTACCTGCGTACTGGCTCGGCGGGTTGTCCGTGTGCAGCCTGTCCGCCAGGCTGGCCAGTATGTGCGGCGCGGTCTCCGGCTGCGCCTTGCACAGGCGCGCCAGCACCAGCTCGCCGAGCCGCCAGCACCAGTACTGTACCTGCGTACTGGCTCGGCGGGTTGTCCGTGTGCAGCCTGTCCGCCAGGCTGGCCAGTATGTGCGGCGCGGTCTCCGGCTGCGCCTTGCACAGGCGCGCCAGCACCAGCTCGCCGAGCCGCCAGCACCAGTACTGTACCTGCGTACTGGCTCGGCGGGTTGTCCGTGTGCAGCCTGTCCGCCAGGCTGGCCAGTATGTGCGGCGCGGTCTCCGGCTGCGCCTTGCACAGGCGCGCCAGCACCAGCTCGCCGAGCCGCCAGCACCAGTACTGTACCTGCGTACTGGCTCGGCGGGTTGTCCGTGTGCAGCCTGTCCGCCAGGCTGGCCAGTATGTGCGGCGCGGTCTCCGGCTGCGCCTTGCACAGGCGCGCCAGCACCAGTACTGTACCTGCGTACTGGCTCGGCGGGTTGTCCGTGTGCAGCCTGTCCGCCAGGCTGGCCAGTATGTGCGGCGCGGTCTCCGGCTGCACCTTGCACAGGCGCGCCAGCACCAGCTCGCCGAGCCGCCAGCACCAGTACTGTACCTGCGTACTGGCTCGGCGGGTTGTCCGTGTGCAGCCTGTCCGCCAGGCTGGCCAGTATGTGCGGCGCGGTCTCCGGCTGCGCCTTGCACAGGCGCGCCAGCACCAGCTCGCCGAGCCGCCAGCACCAGTACTGTACCTGCGTACTGGCTCGGCGGGTTGTCCGTGTGCAGCCTGTCCGCCAGGCTGGCCAGTATGTGCGGCGCGGTCTCCGGCTGCGCCTTGCACAGGCGCGCCAGCACCAGTACTGTACCTGCGTACTGGCTCGGCGGGTTGTCCGTGTGCAGCCTGTCCGCCAGGCTGGCCAGTATGTGCGGCGCGGTCTCCGGCTGCGCCTTGCACAGGCGCGCCAGCACCAGTACTGTACCTGCGTACTGGCTCGGCGGGTTGTCCGTGTGCAGCCTGTCCGCCAGGCTGGCCAGTATGTGCGGCGCGGTCTCCGGCTGCGCCTTGCACAGGCGCGCCAGCACCAGTACTGTACCTGCGTACTGGCTCGGCGGGTTGTCCGTGTGCAGCCTGTCCGCCAGGCTGGCCAGTATGTGCGGCGCGGTCTCCGGCTGCGCCTTGCACAGGCGCGCCAGCACCAGCTCGCCGAGCCGCCAGCACCAGTACTGTACCTGCGTACTGGCTCGGCGGGTTGTCCGTGTGCAGCCTGTCCGCCAGGCTGGCCAGTATGTGCGGCGCGGTCTCCGGCTGCGCCTTGCACAGGCGCGCCAGCACCAGTACTGTACCTGCGTACTGGCTCGGCGGGTTGTCCGTGTGCAGCCTGTCCGCCAGGCTGGCCAGTATGTGCGGCGCGGTCTCCGGCTGCGCCTTGCACAGGCGCGCCAGCACCAGCTCGCCGAGCCGCCAGCACCAGTACTGTACCTGCGTACTGGCTCGGCGGGTTGTCCGTGTGCAGCCTGTCCGCCAGGCTGGCCAGTATGTGCGGCGCGGTCTCCGGCTGCGCCTTGCACAGGCGCGCCAGCACCAGCTCGCCGAGCCGCCAGCACCAGTACTGTACCTGCGTACTGGCTCGGCGGGTTGTCCGTGTGCAGCCTGTCCGCCAGGCTGGCCAGTATGTGCGGCGCGGTCTCCGGCTGCGCCTTGCACAGGCGCGCCAGCACCAGCTCGCCGAGCCGCCAGCACCAGTACTGTACCTGCGTACTGGCTCGGCGGGTTGTCCGTGTGCAGCCTGTCCGCCAGGCTGGCCAGTATGTGCGGCGCGGTCTCCGGCTGCGCCTTGCACAGGCGCGCCAGCACCAGCTCGCCGAGCCGCCAGCACCAGTACTGTACCTGCGTACTGGCTCGGCGGGTTGTCCGTGTGCAGCCTGTCCGCCAGGCTGGCCAGTATGTGCGGCGCGGTCTCCGGCTGCGCCTTGCACAGGCGCGCCAGCACCAGTACTGTACCTGCGTACTGGCTCGGCGGGTTGTCCGTGTGCAGCCTGTCCGCCAGGCTGGCCAGTATGTGCGGCGCGGTCTCCGGCTGCGCCTTGCACAGGCGCGCCAGCACCAGCTCGCCGAGCCGCCAGCACCAGTACTGTACCTGCGTACTGGCTCGGCGGGTTGTCCGTGTGCAGCCTGTCCGCCAGGCTGGCCAGTATGTGCGGCGCGGTCTCCGGCTGCGCCTTGCACAGGCGCGCCAGCACCAGCTCGCCGAGCCGCCAGCACCAGTACTGTACCTGCGTACTGGCTCGGCGGGTTGTCCGTGTGCAGCCTGTCCGCCAGGCTGGCCAGTATGTGCGGCGCGGTCTCCGGCTGCGCCTTGCACAGGCGCGCCAGCACCAGTACTGTACCTGCGTACTGGCTCGGCGGGTTGTCCGTGTGCAGCCTGTCCGCCAGGCTGGCCAGTATGTGCGGCGCGGTCTCCGGCTGCGCCTTGCACAGGCGCGCCAGCACCAGCTCGCCGAGCCGCCAGCACGCGCTAGCGCCGGCACGGGTGGAGTGCACGGCCAGCAGACCGAAGCCCAGGCTGATCAGGCCCACGACTGTCAGCTGTCGGTGGCTGGCGCTGGGTAAATAATACGTTCTGTTCATTAAACAATTTAAACGCTTGCCGCGCCATAATTCGCGCAAAATCGTGGCCGGGCCTCGACGCCAGCGCTCAACCGCGCGACCACCGACTAGCGGCGAGAACAAAATGTATAAATTTGAAAGAACTTGTTCGCGACGACAACAGCGCGATTCCATAGTGCGCGCCATCCACGACGACGCGCCCCTCCACAGCGAATCTCATACTAATCTGTGCGCAGTTGTACGGCGCGAGCTGTGGAGGGGCGCGCCATGGTGGATGGCGCGCACTATAGTTTGTATGACGTACCTCTCCGTAGTGAGCGCGCGCAGGATAGCGGCAGTGGGCGCCGCGCGCGGTAACACGGCGCGCGCGCCGCTACACGCGCGCCGCCACTGCGCGTCGCGCTCCACACACAGGATGCCCGCCTTCATCACCTGCGCCACAGAATAGTATAATAGTATTACATACAGAACGGCCCCGAACCCCCCGCACCGAGGCCAGTTACCTCGTCCCTGAGAGACCCGCCTGTTGACGACCGGGTGCCGTCGCGCCTCGCGATTCGTCCGCGCCACGCGCTACGCACCCGCGCAAACAATTGACGCGTGTCCCGACAGCGCACGCACACATACTTACTCACAGCGCTTACATTTCTTCGCGTGTCACGTGTGACAGAGCCCCTTTCCGCACACAGAGCCAACGCCAAGTCCAGCAGAAACGGTGCTCGAATCAGTTGTGATTTCGGCCAGTTGCGAAGCAACTTCGACGGTTATTGCTATCACATTATGAGAAAACACTCCGCCACTCATAGTCTACTAATTTATTAGAGTCAGACTCTCCTGAGGCATGTTCCGAATCACGCTTACAGCGCTAAAAACGAGTTTACGATCAGATCGCAAACGCCGATCGGACCGAATCACGCTCTTCACGTTTACATGAAATGTCGTGACGTCGCCGATGATGTCATGGGCGGCGCTCACGGTGCTCACACTCCCAGGCGTAAGCACCTTGAGCCAAACGTCAAGTTGACGTTTGATATATGAACATGACAGTAAACACGGGCTATGAGCGTGAATCGGTCCGATCGTAAGCGCGCTCAAGCGAATACCGGTCCGAAACAAAACACTACTCACGCGGCCTTGAGCGCGCTATTTGATTTGGACCGGCCGTCAGCACTGTAAGCGCCGCGAGCATTTTTAGCGTGATTCGGAACACGGCTCTGGATCTATACAAGATACTCACATCTAAGCAAAGAGCCCTGCAGTCCCTCTCCGCACATAGAGCCAACGACAAGTCGAGCAGAAACGGCGCCCTAAGCAGTTGCGATTTCGGCCAGTTGCGAAGCAACTTCGACGGTTATTGCTATTACATTCTGAGAAAACACTTCGCCACTCATGGTCTACTGATTTGTTGGACTCAGACATTCCCCCTGGATAGAATGACCTATACATGATCAGGGGGTCTCACTCCGTCAGTTCGCCGCGCTTCAACTACATCCAAAGGTGGTCTATTCAGTGGCTGCCGCGTATTGCTACCGGACGAACACGTCGTCGCGTCATTCGCTTGGTGTGATCAAAGTTTGTTTTTTACCTATTATAATTTGGGGTTGTAAATTGGGGATTTGGGGATTAGTTAACAGCGGGACATCTGTAGGTACGTAATCCTGTTACTAATTCTGTGATAATACTCACATCTAAGCACAGAGTCCTGCAATCCCTCTCCGCACACAGAGCCAACGCCAAGTCGAGCAGAAACGGCGCCCGAAGCAGCTGCGATTTCGGCCAGTTGCGAAGCAACTTGCACAGGTGTTGCTTCTCCATGCCTTCTGTTATGTGGTAGATGCAGGTGGAGAGACAACGGCTCACTTCTGCTGGGCTGTGGGGAACTGGAAGAAATGTTCATATATTATACATGGTTCAGTTGTATGGTGTATGTGACGTTGAAACGTGTGAATATGGATGTTGACTCAAAAAAAATATTACTTCAATAGAAAGAAGACATAACACTATGCCAAACAGTGAAAATCCTATTCAAATATCTCAAAAAATAACGAAGCTACAACAGTTAGAGAGAGAAAGTGCTACTCAACAGTGACGTCACTGTTGAGTAGCGCCATAGTAAATGACGATCGTTCAATACAAAGGTGCGTTTTGCGTAAAAGCGACAGAAAATACCCACTCTAAAAACTTTGAAGGCTTATAATTACGTAATTATTTATTTATTATTATTTTTTGGTTTGAATGACTTTTTTCGTCATTTGATTGAGAATTTGAGCCTTTATGTAGAAAATTTGGATTTATTGATTTTCTTTTATAGTGTCATCATCCCTATTAGGGTGGGTTGCACCCGGGGGGGCATCACGGTAGAATGACAGCGACCCCACGATGCCCCCCAATTAAACGGCAGCGAGGGTCAACGCCCCCCTGCGGAAGGGCGAGTCCCACATACCCCCCACCATGGGCCTTCCCCGGGCCCGGGGGGATGCGTAAATGCATTTCCTCTGCGTCAAAAAAAAAAAGGGTGGGTTGCACCAAAACCGTCTGTGATCTAAATGTATAATTCCGCAGCGGACAGCGGACGGCAACTGCACGTTCCACCACAAACGAAATTGAACCGTAATCGTAAGACAAAAAGTCCCAATTTAGAGTGAACGGCGTAAGTGCCGCCGTGCCGTTGCGACACTTGTCTACTAATTTCAAATTGAGCTTTTTACGAATACTATTACGGTTCAATTTGGAGTGCGGTGGAACGTGCAGTTGCCGTCTGCTGTCGGCTGCGAACTTATACCTTAATCATAAAATAATAAGCGGTGTTCGTTTGTTCGGCAAGTTTTCTCTTTTTCAAATTCCTACTACATTATACTCAGGCATAATGTTTAAAGTTGATGGGTGAAACTTGTCAAGTCAGTTCGGGCAAGTATGATTTGTGTAAGATTGTCCTCCTAATATTTTTTAGTTATTAAAATAAGTTACCAATGTCGTCGACGTCCATAATAGTAGCCTCTGCAAGAGCTGAAGTAGTGTCCCAACTGGGACAACACTACGTCCCAGTCATGGATATAAGTTACCAATGACGTCGACGTCCATAGTAGTAGCCTCTGCAACAGCTGAAGTAGTGTCCCAGGTGGGACAACACTATGTTCCAGTCATGGATGTAAGTTACCAATGACGTCGACGTCCATAGTAGTAGCCTCTGCAAGAGCTGAAGTAGTGTCCCAGGTGGGACAACACTATGTCCCAGTCATGTATATAATTTACCAATGTCGTCGATGTCCATAGTAGTAGCCTCGGAGTCCGGCGTGGGTGGGGCTAGCTTGCTGTACAGCTGCGCGCTGAAGTAGTGTCCCAGGTGGGACAACACTATGTCAAAGTCATGCGTTTTGCACAGTCTGCAAACAAACATTCATTCACTCTTCATAGTAACTAACTATCAACTTTGACACATGTACATGTGTACCTAAGTATAGTTCATGCTGTCAAATTAACGCAAGCAAAAATCTACCTTACAGTCAGAGCTCTAAGTCTAGTTTTGCTTGCGTTCGTTTGACAGAATTTAGCCTTAGTTGTGTCCGACCTATACCTACTTGTGAGACAGTGACACAGGACAGTCAGAGGTATGTTAAGTTTTATGAATAAGGTGGTACAAGCTTTTAAATAGTCTGCACTCTGCAATGTGCAGTGCGCATCAATAGTTACTACGCATATGAAGACCGACACAAGCATTGCTATGCTTACTGGAAGGTGCCAACCTTTGCTATGTAAACACACAAATGTAAAACCAAATAAACTATTTTGTATTTTGTATGAAAATGTCAAAAGTTCTTATGTCCTTACAATGAAGACTTTTGACATATTCATATGCGTAGCTACTTTTGATGCAGATTCAAGCGTCCAGACCCAAGATAGTTATTATACTATGTTTGGTCCAGATTATGATACAGTCGAGGGCATAAATATATATATACATTTTTGGACTTTATTACAATGGAATAAGGTGAATATATGTATACATATTTATGCCCTTGACTGTACAGTAAAGTAACCGCTCACCATCACGCGCGTTTTATTTGTTGTATCAGAGCTTACTATAGAGAAAATCCTTATTTTTTTCCGGGTCACCGTCATAGAAATTCATGTGGAGGCCTATTTTAAAATAAACCTTTTTTTATGTCACACTCGCCATAAAGTGGCAATTACCGCACACTCCCAGCGCGGAAAATCTCACTTCCTGGCCAGGGGGTGACATAAAATTTTGTACTTACCACGTGCGGTAATAAAGAAAGCCTCAGATCGCATATTTATCGCCCTTGCCTTCAGCTCAAGCCAGGCAGCCTCTAGCCAATTTGTTTTACCACCCTTGGTAAGCAATGTATACTCACTTAATGAGCTGATGCACCAGTGCTGGCAGCGTGTCGGGCGGGCAGTCCATGACGTATGTGCAGATCTTATTGACCACCTGCTTGTGGTCATTGCGCGGAAGCTGCATCTCACTGAAAAAACATTCCACATGACATACAATACAATTACTATTTCAGGCTCACATGAGCCGTGTTCCGAATCACGCTAAAAATGCTCAAAGCGCTTACAGTTCTGACGGTCGGTCCGAATCAAACAGCGCGCTCAAGGCCGCGTGAGTAGTGTTTTGTTTCGGACCGGTATTCGCTTGAGCGCGCTCACGATCGGACCGATTCACGCTCATAGCCCGTGTTTACTATCATATTCATATATCAAACGTCAACAGGTGCTTACGCTTGGGAGTGTGAGCACCGTGAGCGCCGTCCATGACATCATCAGTGACGTCACGACATCTCATGTAAACGCTATGAGCGTGAACCAATCGTAAGCGCGCTTTGAGCACTGTAAGCGTGATTCGGAACATGCCTATGGTCATTTACATTAGAATTACGATTAATAACGGGATATTTACCATGTGTACACAAACTCAGAAACACAAATATACATACCTCTAGTAAATACCCCTATATCCTGCAACTACATCTGTCGTCGACAGTGTAAATGATACCTTCCTGATTTATGACAAGAGTTGAAAATTGCGAGTTTTGCGAGTAACTTTTTTGACGTCCGGCAAATAAAGGATTAACGCATTCACTGCCACCCTCTTCTGCTGGACTATCGGCAGGTGCCGCACTTTGCTGTGTGCCCCAAACGCACATGTGAGTTCAACCGACTATTCTAAGTCTAAGGCACTAAGGCACAGGGTGAAAGTCACTAAATATTATGAACGCGTCTGTGCGTTCAAAGCGAGGTGAAAGTAATGGAAACGCATATATGCGTTGGTGGCAGTGAATGCGTTAAGTATAAAGTGGAACTTACTTGAACATGGCAGTGAGCTGCACAAGTTGGCGCTCCTTCCAGCCGCATTGGCACAGCGTCCGCACACACTGCTCCTTGTATTCCGCGCTGGACATGTCCGTGCCACAGTGTTTCACTGTGTCCGTTGATGACAATGCGTTCAAGCACTCTGGGAGCACATCCTTCCAACTGAAAATATAAAAGCCAAGATGGACAACTAGCAGAGAAGTATGTTAAGGCATGGGGGTCCAATGTTTTTAGTTTATTTAAGTGTTATTTAAGCTCTTACCTGAAAGGGATCCATTTACAATCAATAGATAAATATATAAAAAAACATAATAACAAAAATACGTGTTATTTAAGTGGGCAAAACTTAAATTAGAAAGTAGCCACAAAGCTTTGCCTTCCCATGCCATGAGCTTTTTAACTGAAAAGGAGCCTAACCCTTTAACCACCATTGCCAGGTCTTGAGTTGAAAATTTTAACTTTTTTAACATTTGGCGGTTAATGTGTTAAAATGCAATGATTATTGTATACAAACATCATGTTAACATCACTGTCATCAACAATTGACTGCACGGTGTCATTAGACCACTGCACCAGCTCGCTCATGGGGGCCTTGGACAGCTCCAGTCCGATCCTACTGATGAGGTCCCCGCAATGTGTCAGGGATGTGGACTCCTTGCGTAATGTCTTTATTACTATGTCGATTACCTGGAATTGATTAAAAGGTGAAAGAAAAGTATAAATTTAACAGTGGCGGCGCGTCAAAAATATTCTTAGGGAAGCCGGAAATACTTAGCTTTTCCTATTCTTCATGAGCCGTAGTAAAAGAACTGGACTGGCTGAAAATTAGGCAAGCCGGTGGGAATCGAGTTGTATGGACGCTCCGCCACTGAAATTTAATACTATGCCATTGAGCTAGCATGGGCCTAAGAAAGGGGGACTACCGTACCTACCTTGATCTTAGACCTAATAGCTGTGGTGTTATCTGGTAATCCATTCAACAAGCAATCAACAATTTTACGACCATCACTATTCAAAATTCGGCGCGGTAAATATTTCAATATCTGTAAACAAAACAAACAGGTTACAACATGAACCGACCAATAGGATAGTTTTATTCGGTTATTTTATAGCACACCTGATCAATATTTAGTTTGCATAGGTCACGTAACTCAGCTCTTTTTGTGTTTACATGGCCAAGTTCCTTTAGTTTCATAAATAATTCGTTTACTTCCATTTTATTCACAAAACCAAAACAACAGCCGAACTGAAATTACAAATATTACAATTGACAGTGACAGAACTGACAGACGAACCAAAGACGAACTCCCGCCAAAGTTTTTGTTTTTAAATTCCTTTCCTATGTACACATAAAACGTTCCACAAGGAGAACACAACATAGATCGAGCTCGATGGGCCATGATGCCCATTGCCCATGATGGCGCAAGCCTCTAGGCACCTCTAGTCTAGGTAGCAGCAAAGAGAATATAACCACCACGGTGGGTAGCAGCGTAGCAGTGTGGTAGCAGTAGCAGCTATGAGATAAGCACGAGATAAGAGTGTTTCTCCGTGGTTTCTCCCTTTAGCGCATTGGTTAATGCCGGCCGCACACGCACGGAATTCAGAACGGAATCGGAGGAGAGGGGAGTTGAAGCCTCTCCCTCTTAGAGCGGCCGGCCTAATAATGCCCTATCATTGGTGTTTGGTGTGGATTGGGCACGTGTAACAACTATTGCTATTGGCCATCTCTTTACCATAGACAATCAACGGCTCTTCTGCTGAAATCGCTGATGACGTCATCAGTTTATGTTTAGCGAGAGCGTACAGGCAGTTACGAAATTTACGAATTTCAACATTACGGGTTTATTTCTTTACAAAATTCTATTTGTAGTAAATTATTTATTGTTAAGAAACTCACGACAGTGATAAGTAAAGTGTAATAAAAGTGTTTTATATTCTCAGTGTCGTAAAACATCAAAAGTCAACAAGACATTGTTACGTTACTTTTGGCGGCATCACCGAAGCCACAGAAATAGATTTCCTTGTGCAATAATCAGCGCGTATCAGTGATCGATGAACTAATCTGCATTTGGACCGGTTTTCGTAAATGGGTCACGGATTTTGAAGATGTCGAAAAGGTGATATCGTGAATTTTTGTGTCACACGTTTTAACAGAGATGGAGGGCTCGCCCGTTAGTGGATTGCGGTCAAGGTCGCGCTCAAAAACACCCTTCCTTCGATCGAGCTGCGACCATGAGAACTGCACGGAGGGCGAGGAGCACACGCACAAATCGGGGCGGAAAACACCCATCAAACGGAGCACCCCTATCAAGTAAGTTGGAGACTAGAGAGCCTCAATGTTTGTTTTGTTTTCATTTCGCAATCCCACGCGTTTACACATACTGCTTTGTTTTTTTTTTTAAGAATGTTGTTGTTAGAGAACGAACCCTTTCCGTGTTTAGCATTGAAGAGGTTATAAATTTGTTCAAGGTTAATATATAACTTTATGACTGGGTTTTACACGCATGTTGATTCACAAGAGGCAGGTGTTAAGTTTCAGCTGCTTATTCAACATGGAAAACAAGTTATAAATAATTACATACTCCAACTAAATTCATGTATATTTACAACCTAATGAAATTGTACCTAGTTGGAGTTATCAATTTGAGTTATAGATAACTTAGATAAGCACTCAGTGACATCATAACTATTTGTTTACCTAGTGATGTCACTGCCCATTAAATCCCCATGATTTTAAGGCCAGAGTGACCTCACTGGTGACCTTACCTTGATGGTTTGTCACTTGACAAATGAACTGATTTTATGACCACTTAAATGCAACTTATTTCAAGGATTTGTGTTCCATATCTAACTTAGTATAAATGGTAAATTTATATGATCAAATGATAAAAACGTGAACTTGATATTAATGAAAGTTTAGTCCACAATTGGCAATTATTGTTTACGATAATTGTCCCTACTGAACTTGTATTAAATGAAGAATGCTATATGTCTGACATGGATATAATCGATGGCTTGGCTGATGGCAAGGATTTGGCATATGAAAACATCAAAAGTCTTTATTACAAGTAAATAGGAATTTTTGACCTCTTCATATGTCAAGCTACTTTAGATGCTGACTGTACTATTGCTAAACTGACCATTAATAGACTAGGGTTGCCATTATAAAATAAAATAAAATAAAAATAAAAATAGCCTTTATTACTGAAGTTTTTTTTTTACATTAATACTCTATCTACTTAAAAAATATACCTTAATTATTCTCTATACAATTATATATAATACTATTTTCTATTCCCATAGACAACTTCAGTTTGTCCTCTGACATAGGCCTCTTCCAAGTCCTTCCAGGTGACGCGGTCTCTCGCTTTCCTGAGCCAGTCCGCCTATCCTTTTAAGGTCATCTGACCATCGAAGAGTAGGCCTTCCTCTCTTCCTTTTGTGTCCCCTTGGGTACAACTCTATGAGGTCTTTTGTCCACTTTTCAAGTCCTTCTCTGATGATGTGGCCAGTCCACCGCCACTTCTGTTGCTTGACCTTTTTGACCACTCTCAGGGTTGCCATTAATATGGGACAATTAAAGAAAAGGTAGTGTGGGTACCAAAAAGGAAATTTCGAATGGTTATCATCAGCCGTTTTCAATCCGAGACTATCTCTTTAATGACCGGAACACTGCGCTTCAAAATGGGACATGTCCTGGAGTGGCAGGACATATAGCAACCATATAGTAGACCTTATCTCATTGCAATAAGGTTCACAGATATTAAGTTAACTGTGTCAATAGTATTCAAGTAACTTATTTCATAAATAGTTTTGTTGAATAATAAGAAAGAAGCCTTAGAAATGTTTATTTAGTATACCTATTATTACCAATAAATTATGTCTATGTCTATGTCTATGTCTATGATGTAACATAATTCTATGAATTGGTTTCTAGTGTGAACCTGACTCATTACAATGCTATGCATTCTTATTAGAAATGTTATATTTTATGAACAATATGTTCAGAGAAGTGACTATTATCTCCAAATTAAATGTATAAATTATTAATAATAATAATTGTTTCTCTGTGTGCGTCCCATGACACGGGCAGGGAGAGCATCCGCTGGTGTATCCCTTGCATTTCGTTAAATTGTCAAAAGGGCCTCTACGTGTTGGCTATGTGGTACTCGTTGGCACTTCAGTGCCTCGGTACTTCGGCTCCGCGCACGCCTCCCAAAGGTCCGGGACACCATTGTCCCGTGAACGGGAAAGACATACAAATAATAAAGACATTTATTCAACTAAGTTGCATTGGTACATGACATGAAAACAACAACAATTCTATAATTTATACTTTGAATTTGTTATTCACAGTTTCATTTATAATATTGAACATCATTATTTCAAGATTTCTCGATTATACCATAAAATTCCTCACTCACATCCTTTCTCGTCATATCTTCTCTCACACAGTCGATCCACTTATTCCTTGATCTTCCCATTATTTTACATCCCTCCACATTCATACCTAATACCTTTCTTGTCACATGACTATCATCCCTCTGCATAACACCCCATACCATGACCGTAGTCGATGAGCCCTCAATTTACCAACTATAGGTGTTACTTTCAGGCTTCCTCTTACATACAAATAGCCTTTTTTTCGTGCATGAGTAAAATTCTATCAGTTTTTTTTTACATTTTTCATTTTTTTTTTGACATTTATATATTTTTTCTATTTCTCATGCATGGCGCATTAAGCGCAAAAGGCCTCCCCCAACCTATCCCATCGTGCTCTATCTTGGGCCGATCTCCACCAATAATTGTCGTACTTTTTTAGTTTGTCTCTCCACCTGACTCTTGGTCAGCCTCTCCTTCTCGTCTTATCTCTCGGTGTCCATTCTGTTAAAATCTTTGTCCATCTGTCGTTTTGCATCCTGCATACGTGGCCTGCCCATGTCCATTTTATTTTCTTGATTTTTCTGATGACATCTTCTCCAGTTTTTTTCTCTTATAGTTGTGTTTGGAATTCTATCTTTTTTAGTCATTTTTAACATTGATCTTTCCATTGCTCTCTGGCATACTCTCAGTCTTACATATTCGTTTCTAATCCGATCCTATCTATCTAATTTTATCTTATATTAGATTTATTGAAAAAAAAAACACTTCCCTTGGTTGCCAATGTCTTCTATCAACATGTGTTCAACATGCAGAAACTACAAACTCCATATATGTGTCTAGGCAGCTACAACAAACAACGTCAAAAACCACAACGGAGGTGATAACGGAAGAAACAGAAGACATCGCACCACCGCCAGCCGCGCGGACCAGGCAGTCCCTGAAGGCGGCTGAAAACCTTGTCAAGACTTCTGACTACTCCTCGGAAGAGAGCCTGGACAGGCTCCGGGGACACAGGAAAGAGATATTTCAGGTATGTTTGCCATATATTTAGATCAACGGTCTGCAACAGGCGGCGAACCAGGGCTCGGAAACCGGTTAATTTTTCAAACCGTTATCATGTACTTGCGGCAAAACCTTTTTTTTTTTAGATACAAAAACCGTTTTATTTAAACCGGTTTACGGAAGAGCTTTATATAAAGGTTTTGTCGGATTAACCGGTTTAGAACGATAAAAACCGGTTAATGCGGGCGCACGATTCTGATTGAAATAAATTGAGTTGGTCGAGTTGCATCAACTTAATTTGTTTAAGAAGCTATCTTACTGATCAAACAATAAGGTTCAAAATCCAATAACATGTTTTTTAGAAATTCGGTCTACGAAAATAATTTTAACTATACCTACCTATCATAATACCTACAGGCAGTGACCCCCGCCGGACCTCTCGTCAAATAAACCGGTTAATATAAAGTTCTTAAAACGTTCGCGTTCTCAATAAAGTTCGGAGCTAAACCCAAATAAACCGGTTTTAACCGGTTAAAAAACCGGTTCCGAGCCCTGCGGCGAACAAGCCTCCGTGACAACCAACAATTTGGTACCTTTTTTGTGATTCCACAAAACACAAAAGTTTAAGTCGACATCCTTTTAAAAGCGTTAGAATCGTTAACTGTCAGTGTGAAATAGTATACAACATTCAACATACATCCCATTTTCTGAAAACTTCGACCATTACACTCATTGGACGTTTTTAAACTTTGACGTGGACGTGCACTTCCACGATATTCTCTATGGTTTCATTCATAAATGGACCATAGACTGTAGACTTTACACTAATTATGAATGAAACCATAGTTTCATCGTGCCGTGGAAGTCCACGTCCACGGTAAAGTATAAAAGCGACCTTTAAACTGGCCTAACCAGTTAATACAAACTAATACACGATATTAATTTAGTATTGGAGGATGCAAATTACATAAATTGAGGTAGCTACCTAATTAACATGCAAGAAATACGAATATAAATGAACCCATAAAAATACTAAATAACTTGTATGATAAGGTTATATATCTCTGTCCGGCTAGCACAAGACGGCGAGCGAGACATCTCGCAGCATTATAAACAACCTGTATGGCTAGCACATGATGGCAACGTCAGTTTGTCGGCTTATCTCGAGCTATCCGTCACTTTCTAACAGCACCTACAGATATAGGTGCTGTTAGAAAGTGTATCTGTATAGAATCTTTATTGTGTCGTCCACATTGGGGGCTACTGCATGCCCATAAGGCGTTCTTCACACCGATACGTGCGAGCAAGATTTCCCATAGACAGGCATAGCGCTGTCTCGCCTCGCTCGCACTGCGGACCGCATCAGTGTGGTGTTAAGAACTGAAGACCCTCTATGATATCGTCGTATCGCCTCTAAAGCTTAAAGCTTAAGCCACACAGAGAGCGGGCGGGCGGTGGCGGCGCGGGCGCGGGCGGCGGCGGCGCGGGCGCGGGCGGCGGCGGCGCGGGAGCTGCTTTTGGCGGTGGCGGCTGCCGACAAAGGCCGCTGCCGCCCGCGCCCGCGCCGCCGCCGCCCGCGCCCGCGCCGCTGCCGCCCGCCCGCTCTCTGTGTGGCTTGAGCTTCAGCCACACAGAGAGCGGGCGGGCGGTGGCGGCGCGGGCGCGGGCGGCGGCGGCGCGGGCGCGGGCGGCAGCGGCGCGGGAGCTGCCTTAAGCCGCCACCGCCAAAAGCAGCTCCCGCGCCGCCGCCGCCCGCGCCCGCGCCGCCGCCGCCCGCGCCCGCGCCGCCACCGCCCGCCCGCTCTCTGTGTGGCTTAAGCTTTAGAGCATTTAATAGAATGTAAAGTAGATAAGTATCGGTATCTGTCTTATTTCATTGCACTCGACATTCTTATCAGTCCATTTTACTTTAGACAGTCATGTCGATTCAATTACAATTATGCATATAATGCACATAAATAACAATCAAGCAATTAAAAACAGACTTCCTCAACCAGTCCTAACTATTTTAATCCTTATGACAACGCATTTAGAACTATAATCGTTTAATAACGATGTATAAAAGATTGACGCTCTGCTCCCAAGCATAGCCACTCTCTTTTAATCCTTACTACAAAGGATTTAGAGCTTTAATTAGTGTTAACTACGACGTTTAATAGTTTGTTCTAACGTTCGAGTATAAATGGATTCGAATTTCGAATCCCCCACGCGGTTTATTTTTAAATCTCGCATATGGGCATTTCCCGCCAGCCAGTCAGCCAACGCTTGTAATGAAGTTTACATACGTTTAACCTTTAAGTGTACTTAGAATGTATTTAGTTATTTTTACGGCGGTAATTGACCCAGTTTCGTGACCAAGAATACGATCACTGAGGTATGTTTCTATGGAGATGTTTGGATTATTGGAAGTAGAATCAATACGTTTAAGATGTGTGCTTTGTACTGGGTAAGTTAAATTAAATTGTTTAAGTAATAAAAACAAGAAGGGGGGCAAATTCTTAAAACATACATTCCAGCACGCACTTTAAACCTTGATTACTTAAGTGTGCATGCACGTCCTGTGTTGTTGTTTTTAATCACTGAAAGTGATGACAAATTAGCTCTATTGTAGGTATTGGCAGTGTGGGATAGATGTAAATGGTGTAAGATGGGAAGTAAGTTGCTAGCCTTTCCTGTCACTGGCCTTTCAGCAGCTCTGCTACTGACATGGCCAGATTATAATATAGATGTATTGCAAAATGATTTTCTTTCGGGAAAACTCGGATCTCAATCGGAATACGATGGCACCCGAACTGTCAATGATTGTATTAAATGAGTGACTTTTTCATATCCATTATTATGGAACTTTGTTGTTTAGTGTCAAATGTCAAAGTTACCCATACGGCTGTAAGATGGGTACTGAAGCTAATTGAGAGAGCACGATAAATACGAACTTTTCCGATAAAGTACAAAGGAAAATCATTTTACACTACATCTCTGTAATTTTCTCCAACTTCGACAGGATACCGCGTTATATATTTATATGATGTGGTGTGATCATAGTTGTTATGTGTTTATGCTATCTATTATTATCACCTGCCATAGATTATTATCAACTTCCTCTACGATTTTGTACTTACCGTTGCCGACATTACGAAGTAGTACCGTCGGGCCATAGAAACAGCGATTTATTTGTATGGATGCATCCGTATGCAAGCGGTCTGTCAATCGCTTCGTATGTTTGAACAGTTGTTCTAATTTTTTGCGTCGACGGGGGTAGATAGGGGTGTTTGTCTTGGATATAGATGAGAAACCTCGACCCTAGTGCTTTATACTATAAGCAAAGTAGATATGGTGGCATTTTTATTTTTCCTTTCTGTTTAATATATACTCTTTAATTTAGTGTAAATGCTTCGAACCCTTAAGTGCTGTTATTGGTACATAAATATGTTTCGTGTCCTATTATGTCAATGTGCTATTTTGAAGGTTTATGTACTGTTGGTGTGTCATATATAAATAAAATTTAATTTAATTTAATATAATACTTTAGATAAATTCATTTCTCATCTTAATCGTTTCCTCGTTGCTGAGGATTCCGCTCAGACTGCGGAGTGCAGCAATAACAGTCCATTCAGTGGCTGGGATATTATCTAGTCTGACCAACGGTTGAACACTTATTTCAAAATGCATTTCCCTGAAACAGTTTTTTTTCTGTAGGGATCATTGGGTTGCATAGATTATTAAAATGCAGAAAAGTTTACATTAAATAATGTATGTTGGTTGAAGAGCTACAGTACTTTTTTTCACGAGCGCGGGTTGGACATTGTTGTAGTCACGGAATAATAAAAACCAGTGGAAATGGTAAGGGGGCGTGCCGCGCTGTCATAAATATGAGGAGATACGCAGCATTGCCTCAGTTCGCAGCTTTCGCTTGTGCGTGACAGTTGTGTCGCTACTATTACAAAAAAATCTAAATTGCATGAAAAATGCCATATTGTGCAGTTTTGGAGTACAAAAACGATAGCCGGAGCAAAAACGTTGCCAATGGTGGTGTTTCATACCATCGCTAAGTCTTATTTTATTTTATTTTCAATAATTTCTAATATTCTGTTTTAGGGCATTTTAAGCATATAGACACCAAACAAAAATAAACCTTATCATTAAGCGATAGAGTTGATTTTGCACCATACGTCAAAGTATGCAGCAATCTAGAACATTCGCTACTCAAGTAGTGCGCAGATGATGTCGATAAGTTATCGATATTTGGTGCAAGTTATCTATTATAAAGATTTTATCGATTGAAATATAATTCAATGTTTTTTAGGGTTTAAAAGTAAAATAATGTCATTCATAATCGTTAGAGCCGTTTCCGTGATCCCCGAAATATATATTAAAATTGCTCGTTTAAATATATAAGATACAATATAAGTTAGAAATATATTGACAAAAGTATTTTTTTTTAAACGAATACACGACATTATTGGTTTTTTTTTCGTTATTTTAGGCTAAATTAGAATACATTCTGGATTCAATTAAATTCCATGACCTATTCTTATTTTTAGGGTTCCGTACCCAAAGGGTAACATGGGACCCTATTACTAAGACTCCGTTGTCCGACTGTCACCAGGCTGTATTTCATGAACCGTGATAGTTAAACAGTTGAAATTTTTACTGTTGCCACTGTAAAAAAAACTAAATATCAGAAAAAAATTAAGGGGGATTCCCATAAAACAGACACGTTTTTTTCCAGTTTTTAGGGTTCCATACCCGAAGGATCAAAAAGGGAACCCTATTGGTGACGCCCAGGCGTCCGTCCATCCGCCCGTCCGTCCGTCCGTCGTCTGTCACAAAATTTTGTTCCTAAGAATTTATTAACTTCTCGTTGACCTATGCACTTGAAATTTGGTGATAATGTTTATTATTACGTATATTTTACCAACAAATACTAATATATTGATAAATCACTTTTTTGTGGTTGGTTCGGAACCCTTAATGTGCGAAGTCCGACTCGCACTTGGCCGGTTTTTACAGATAATGGTACAGAATCCGGCATGCGCGGGTCTAACTCGCACTTTGCCGGTTTTTTATATTTTTGTTATGTGGGCGTGTGTGGTAAAATAAAGGCTTAGTAATCTATATATTACACTAGCTACATTATTATTACGTACATTATCTATCCTATCTGATACTAGATAATGACCAAAGTTATTAAATCCGTCTTAAATAAAAATGTTTTCGTTCATTAATATTACAATATCGATAACGTGAAAATTAAGTATGGCACATCACTAACGTACACGCAAAGTGCTCTATCGGCGAGTAGCCGAACTAGGGAATGTACTCTTATAGTTTTTCTTTTAGCAGTTCAGCTATTGAACGCTAGATGGCAGAACTTTGAAGACGCAAAAGAATTTCTATCATTTCGCATGCACTTAAAGTTTAAATTAAGTGAAAGCTCCGTTGTTCATAGCACCTTTTTAAATAAAATACTACGACCAATCACTTTCAAGATTTCAATGTGTTTAGCATTATGATAGTGTGAGTTTTGGCGACAGTCGTCCCGATACTAATCGCGACTTATGCCATTTCCACTCTTTTTTATTATTCCGTGGTTGTAGTTGTGACACGTACTAACACATAGACATCGTGAAATCATAGCTCCTACGCTGACGCACACATAGACAATGTGCATGTATAGCTCAACACACAACCATGGCTCACCCGCGCTCGTGATCCACAAGTACTCTAAGGCCCTGGTCTCCTATAAACGCCATCGGCCGTTTACAGCGTCACGCCGTACGCTGCGTCACAATGCTTACTATAGAGATGTACTGTTATGTTCTCACAAGTCTATCAAGGCCTAACAGTACATCTCTTTATAAGCATTGTGACGCAGCGTACGGCGTGATGCTGTAAGCGGCCGATGGCGTTTATAGGAGACCAAGGCCTTACGCTTCGAGCCCCTCCGTTTCTATGGCCACACATAGTATGAGTCACAGTAGTCAGTGTCAGTACCTACACCTAGTGTACATCACGCTTCAATTAGCGCGGTTCGGCAGCGTGACGTCACGAGCCGATGACCGGTAGCAAGAAGTTCCGACTAGAACGTGCCTTCGCTTTGTCAGGTTAAAAAAAATAGAACGTGCCGAAAGGAAAGACATTGGACCGAAGTTAAACTAGTGCCTCGTAAGCCGTAAACTAGTGGACCTGGCCAGTGAGATTCTTTAAGCTTTAAATTCACCCGCATGGCTCCCATTAAAAAAAACAACGACTGAATCGAAACAAATATCCACATAATAATCGTACCTACTCACAAAATTTCACAAGAATTTGTTGAGTATTACGACCTGTAGAGGCGGAAAGCTGGACATCCGGTTCCGGACAGACATACGAAAGCATTTCTGCGTAAGCTGAAATGGAGACGCTTCGCGCTCGCTCGTTCAACGTGGATTTAATCACGGATAACTGGTGAGACAACTGTTTTAATAACACGTCAGTAGCCAAAATAGTTTAAATAAAAAATAAACCTCCAGGGCATGGCTATCAGAAAAATAAGCGTACTGACCAAAAATCATAACTGGAGTACAAACACAAACGAAGAAAAACCTGCACAAAGTTTGTATGCAGAGAGCTTGCCCTTCCCCTCGCCTTAACTATATATAATATATATAATAGTTAAGCTGTATTTCCATACAAGCTTTGCTCGAAAGGCAACCTTACGCTTCACGGTTGAAATCTTCTTATCGTTTATTTCTGAAAAACAAGGTAGTTGAATGCACCCATATTTTTACATTACGATGCTATCTCCAAATTGGATTAACTTGATTTATGATAAGCGCCTAATGCTTGTATGTCACGACTCACTATCTAGTACACTACAATGGCTTCTACGCGGTGGGTTAAAAGTAATACCTACATTATTATGGATTACTTTTAGGTTAGGAATATGCTCACCGTGTAAAACCCTATATATGTCACACACTGAAATTATTTTGTACGTGTAATAAATTGCAATAAATAATACGAGCAAACAAGCGTACTGCCCGCCTAGTAAGTGCCACTTACGAAGTGGTCACCGTAGCCTTTTAACTTATTGAGCCTTGCTGTAACTGACGAGAATGATTGGATAAGATACATTATATATTTTTGTAGACAATCTTACACAAATCGACCTAGTCCGAACTCCCAAACTAAGCAAAGCTTGTACAGTCAAGGGCACCAATATGTATATACTTTTTCACCTTACTCCATTGAAATAAGGTCTAAAAATATATACATATTTATGCCCTTGACTGTACTATGGGTACCTACTAGGCGACGATATACATGTATAGATAAATAGTGTAACGATGATAAAATTTAAAATAATAATAATAGAAATGAGGATTAATTCAGTGTTTGTTACAATGTAGTTAGAGAATTGCTCGGATTTCAGTCGGACCAAGCCGTTGGATTTTTAGTTCAAGGGTCCGTTTGGTGGTCGCATATTGGGCAGGTGTATCCATAGGTATTTCAATTGAAAAGGCCAGAATATATAACATGCATTATATTTTCGTCTATGGTTGTCTACTTAATTGCCCTCGCAGAGAGGCACTAGAAATGACTAGACAACTAAGTCGTTAAAGTGAATGCTATTTGCAAAATAAACTAAAGTGGGAGCTCCCATTAACTAACGAACGCGAGGACGCGGCGCGAACCCTACTCCTGGCCAGGACAAGTATATAAAGTCACTTACGGCGGAAAGAATGTCGCGACCATAACGTACGTCACTCACACGCAGAAGTCCGTCGTAACGAAGGAGCCGGCGATGAAGCCATCCCTTGGCCGTTCGCAGAACTGGCAACAAATGAAGAAAAGCGGGACGCGTGATGGAGATCAGCTGTCCCGTGAAGTATTCCCTTGACGTCACGGCCGACACATTCACGACCAGGCGGCGTGCCGTCGCCAGCGTCGTCTCATCGTGAGTGCATCCAGTGGCACTCGAGATCGGGATCAAACTCTCGAGGTCTGCGGGAAGTCCGTGTGAAGCACCTTGGCATGCCTGTCCACGCAGGTCATCCTGAAGGCGCGTTTCGACGACAGGACGTCTTCAGTACGAGCGCGTGGGCGGGTCACAAGTCCACGGGCTCTGAAGCTTGCAGCCTTCGGTGGTAAATGACTTTGCGCGCGGACGCCACGTCATCACGATAGCGCACCTACTACGCACTGTTCACTACACCAGCACAGCACCAAAGGTTACAGAGTATCTTAATTAGCTAGTGCATGGCGGACAAGTTAAATAAAAATGCAAAGCGCGACTCACGCGCAGTGTTGCCAGAGCACTTCCGTCAAAAAGTACGGTCGGGTGTCCAAAAAAGCACGTTTTTGGAATAAAAAGCACGTTTTTAGGGTTCCATACCCGAAGGGTCCAAAATGACTCCTATTGCTGTCACTCACGCGTCCGTCTGTCCTTCCGTCAGTCGTCTGTTACAAAATTTTGTTCATAAGATTATTTTTTCTTCCCATCGACCCATAAACTTGAGATTTGGTGATACTGTTCATTATTACGGGTATTTTACCAAGAAATACTTTATTTTGATAAAACAGGTTTTTTATTGGAAATTTCCTTATTTTTCATGTTAAAACCAACATACTTTTGCGGTTGGTTCGGAAACCTAAATTTGCGCAGTCCGATACGCACTTGGCCGGTTTTCTTAATAAGTAGGTTACCTACGTCACATACAGAGTATTGAGCCTTTACATCGTGTACGTACACATTGCACGAAACGAACTATAGAACTTTTAACCTTAATGATTGTTAGAAAAAAATGTACAGTTTTAGAGAGTACCAAAACAACATTACCTCCCCATTTTTAATAGGAAAATCATAAAGCACCATAGCACTTAAAAAAGCACGGTTTTAGTACGTTTTTGGGGAGCGCACGTAAAAAGCACGGTCGTACCCAAAAAAGCACGTAAAACCGTGCTAAAAAGCACGTTCTGGCAACACTGCTCACGCGAGCTAGTCGCGGAGCGCGAGGAAAAACGTGCTTCCTATTCCTCAGTCATATCCGATCTGTCAGTGTCATGTCAACAGGTATCGAAATACGGTAATACATTTCCGATACACGCTGTCAAACAAAACGCCAAAACTATATTTTAGTGTTGCAAATCATCGCTCATTAAATTAATTTGCAATATATATTAAATATAAATTTCTTCAAATAAAGATATCTTACAGCTACTTGTTATACAATATTATTACTTTTTAAGCTTGAAACGCAAACGAAACTATACCACGTCGCAAGCGCGAAACGGAACGTTACGTCATTGGTATTGTTAGTCTACCGGCTAAAATATAAATGTCAATTACCCTTATATCCAATTGCTAATGTATTTCTTTAAATTCGCGTTAATTCAATAAACCAATGATATAAATGAATGGGGCTTGTCGTGACGAGCATTTTGGTATGCGGCTTTAATGGTTTCAATCCAAGAAAAGTGGTGTAATTGTGAAGTGAAGTTTGCCAAACACACGACATAATTCTTCGGATCTAGCGGCGATTGTATACGCTACCATCCTTAAAAGAGGCGTAAGACTACATATTTCTAAGGTAATTAATCGTTTCCAATACACTAAGACACGCAGACAATGTTATTTCATGCAAAAATCCTTTCGACAAAACATGCCTATAAACATTGGTTAAAAACCTTGTAGCTTCGCTACAATAGACACTTAAATACATGGAGAACATCCATCACACAAATAAATGCCCCGACTGGGTATCGAACCCGGGATCCCCAGCTTCATAGGCTATCCACTACCAACATAGAATCTCTACCAACTAGGTTTAAGCGGTCGTCATGATACAGATGTTAAATTAATAATATGAATGACGTATAACTTTTGCCAACAGAATGAGGTGAACAGTCAGTATGAGCGAGTGTCGACCACCAGCCGGTACCACACGCTGGCAGACCTCACTCTCAGCCCCATCTATGCGGGCAACACCACCGCCGACCGGTAAGTAATACAGAATGAGGTGAACAGTCAGTATGAGCGAGTGTCGACCACCAGCCGGTACCACACGCTGGCAGACCTCACGCTCAGCCCCATCTATGCGGGCAACACCACCGCCGACCGGTAAGTAATACAGAATGAGGTGAACAGTCAGTATGAGCGAGTGTCGACCACCAGCCGGTACCACACGCTGGCATACCTCACGCTCAGCCCCATCTATGCGGGCAACACCACCGCCGACCGGTAAGTAATACAGAATGAGGTGAACTGTCAGTATGAGCGAGTGTCGACCACCAGCCGGTACCACACGCTGGCATACCTCACGCTCAGCCCCATCCACGCGGGCAACACCACTGCCGACCGGTATGTACTACAGAATGAGGTGAACTGTCAGTATGAGCGAGTGTCGCCCACCAGCCGGTGCCACACGTGGGCAGACCTCACGCTCAGCCCCATCCACGCGGGCAACACCACCGCCGAAATCAAAAAATCAAAATCAAAATAATTTATTTTCACATAGACTCAAAAGAGTGCTTGAGAAACGTCACAATTGTCACAAAGAAAATCACACATGACCAATCATACACATAAATGTCAGTGATACAATATAAATAAAAGACCGACCGGTATGTACTACAGAATGAGGTGAACAGTCAGTATGAGCGAGTGTCGACCACCATTTGAAATAATGAGCGTGCTGTAGTGTAGCCAGTTTCACTATGGAGAGGTCACTGTAAAAGTCATTTCGTGTTACATTTAGACCTCTGCTTTACACATTGGCGCCATCTATTAGAAGCTTTTTTCCTGTGTACATATAATTTAATTTACTAGTCTCTGCTATTACTATGGTGGTGCTAGTACTAGTGAAGGTTACCGCACCGTTAATTAAGCTGCTAAGACACAGTTGGCTCGTTGCCAAATTTTTACCCACAGATATATTTACGGTGCAGTTTCTGACGTAAATCGTAGTAGGCAATAAGGTCACGGCTTTATTTGCTGTTAAATTTATGAATGCTGGAATATGTAAATAAACATATAGTCTTGTGTTTTTCTGATTATGCCGTGGCCTTCACATAAATTGGTATACCTAGTTGGTACTCGAATTACTATTATAAATAACAGGATGGTTACTTTTTTATATTTGTAATACTATAGGTTATTGTTGGCCCAGCCAGTCTAAGCGTTGTTTCTCAGCTAGTCACGTTAGGAAAGACATCCAGAAATAAAGAAAGAAGAACAAAGAAAAATGTTTTATCAACGACACCCTTTTTTATTGGTGTAAATGACGTTGGTCCTTCTGTTCAGGTCGACGCGTTTCGGCAGCCCAGCGTACAGCGCATGCTCGACGGACAGCTCGTTCGCGGAGCAGGCGCTAGCGGACGCCAGCAACCTGCTGGACCGCGACCCGAGCCGCGAGCACCTGCCCTACCGCCTCTACAAGATGGCCGGCGAGTACTGGAAGTGAGTATTTAAATGCTCCCTAAAGGGCTAGCCAGACCACATGAAATTTTATTTCAGTACGACATTCAGTATGATAGGTTGCTAGCCCACAACACACTAAGGCTGGGTTGCACCAAACCGTCTGTAATCGTAAGCGGTGTTCGTCAAATCGGATTGTATGGAAAGTTTGACAAGTTTCTATGGGATGACAGCTGCCGGCGCCATATTTGACGATGACCGGTCTGTGTTCGTACGTTGGCGCAACTGGCACTAAGTAGTCAATCCTTACGACACCGGAAGAAGGGGGTGGTGCTATTCTAACCCGGCACCATACGGAATAAAAATAAAACGCTTTCTCATATGTAATTGCTCAGACTGTGACGTATATTTCGGCACTATGACGTGACTAGCCGCAGTCGAGGAATCCATAAAATTGGCAAATCCACCCATTGCCAACAAGTGCATTTGTAAACTGTTGACATATTTTATAAAGATTTACGGAGCGCGTCGAGCCGACACAAGGTCGTCTGGAGTACATTTCATATAGGTAACTATAACTATAAGTTGATGTACAAGAACTGCGCAGAATGTCTATGAAATTAGTGACAGTTTCATACATTTTCCGCGCCAGCTCTTGTAAATCGACGTTTTTTTTTTACGTGGAGAAAACCTGCGAGCCAGGTACCCAGGCATGGGGGGATGCCTGGGTTACATGGTATTTCTAGCCACTAAAAACTCCACGGCGACCGCCATCTGCGCTCTCATGCGGGGGACTCCGGGATCTCATACTGAACGCACTGGAGCCCCCCTCGCGCTTTTCTGCCTTTTGCCTTGAGCCACCCTCCCTGGGGCTGATAAGTAAGTGCTGCGGCCCCACCGCATTAAGCACTTACAATACAACCCCGATGACCACCTTTAGTCGCCTTTTACGACAGGCGGGGGAGACCGTAGTCAGAGTCTACACGGCTCTTGTAAATCGACCTAGAGGACATTCTTCTCAGCAACATTTTTTTTATGAAACGACACAAACGCTTGGTTTATATTTATATCAAGTTTGGTCGCGGAAATATGAATATCACTGATGACGTCACAAAGTCACAATTTTGTCGTGGAACAGCGTCCTTTTTCCATCTTTAATTATTTAAATATCCAGCATAAATAGGTTCCCTAGCCAACTCCAAGTGCATTTAAAATATTTGTCTCACATATATAAAGACTAGCTTTTGCCCACGACTTCGTCTGCGTAGAACTCGTATATAAAGTGTGTCTAGCGCTGCGCGCCGACGCAAAGTCGCCTGTAACTGTAACATTTTTCCTGTTTTTGATAATAAGTACGTTTTTTCCTTCGTATGTACTTGTTTTCATGTTAGTGTCACTTATAACTTTATACAGTGCTAACTGGTCTTTAAGTAGGATTATTGGTTTTTTATTAACAAGTAAACCCTACATATTAAAACTGCTGCGTTTTTGAAGTGAATTTGTGTATCGTTCTAAGATGCGCAGGTGACATTATTAGTAATTTATTTAATTAATCTTTATTACTGAAGAAAGGGTCGGCCACTGTTATGTTATGGTTCTTGTTGAGTCGCTGGTGTCCATAGGCTACGGTATCTATTTCAATCAGACATGCAAACTTGTTTGCTACCGTAGTTGTGTGAAAAAATAACTTATTGTAGTTATAGTACACAAGGATAGTAAACTTAGCAGAGCTATAACGACGAAAATCAAAATTTGAAGTTCGAATATTTTACATCTCTATTTTCGGTACAGTCTAGTCGTCCTATCATGTAAACAAACTTTTTTTGAAGACGTTAATCTTTATCAAACTTTTCTCCAGAATTACAATACTTTATGGGCTTCTTTAAGTATTAGTTTAAGAGCCGGTGACACTGAACCTAGTATGATAAGATTCCCAGATGGCATATATATAATTAGGTGCGTCATTAGTCGGGGAACACGAAACGGCGATGCTGCAATGCGAAAAACCTGGCGAAGCCATTGAAAATTAAAATTGAAAAATGATGAAAAATCCGGTTTCTAGTATGATAAGATTCCCAAGTTTCGTTTGTTCCTCGAAACAGGGGAGGGGTAGGACTATACGAGAGTGCAGTGCTGCAAGCCCTCCTGGCTGGCCTTGTCAGTGGCAGCAGTATGATAAGCGACCACTTTTCTGAGGTATCTAGTATAATCGGATTCCTGAAAAAAACAGGGCTCATCTGAAAGATCAGCACTTTCTGTGTAAGAAAAACCACTGCTGCATTTTCCAAACAGTGGAGAAGGTGGTTGCTGCAGCGATTAAAGGAGCCGACAACACTGAACCTATTTCGATAGATTCCCAGATGATATATATATAATTAGTCGCGGCATTAATGGGGGTACACGAAATGGCGACGCTGCAAAGCAAATGAGCAGGCAAACCTATTAAAAATCAAATTTAAAAAAATAAAAAATAAACGGTTTCTAGTATGATAAGATTCCCAAGTTTCGTTTGTTCCTCGAAATAGGGGAGGGGTAGGACTATACGATAGTGCAGTGCTGCAAGCCCTCCTGACTGGCCTTGTCATTGGCAGCAGTATGATAAGCGACCACTTTTCTGGGGTATCTAGTATGATCGGATTCCTGAAAAAAACAGGGCTAATCTGAAAGATCAGCTCTTTCTGTGTAAGAAAAACCACTGCTGCATTTTCCAAACAGTGGAGAAGGTGGTTGCTGCAAACGAAACTTGAGAATCTTATCATACTAGAAACCGGTTTTTTTATGTTTTCAAAATTTCTTTTTAATAGCTTTGCCTGCTCATTTGCTTTGCAGCATCGCGATTTCGTGTACCCCCATTAATGCCACGACTAATCATATATATATCATCTGAGAATCTATCGAAATAGGTTCAGTGTTGTCGGCTCCTTTAATCGCTGCAGCAACCACCTTCTCCACTGTTTGGAAAATGCAGCAGTGGTTTTTCTTACACAGAAAGTGCTGATCTTTCAGATGAGCCCTGTTTTTTTCAGGAATCCGATCATACTAGATACCTCAGAAAAGTGGTCGCTTATCATACTGCTGCCACTGACAAGGCCAGTCAGGAGGGCTTGCAGCACTGCACTATCGTATAGTCCTACCCCTCCCCTATTTCGAGGAACAAACGAAACTTGGGAATCTTATCATACTAGAAACCGTTTATTTTTTATTTTTTTAAATTTGATTTTTAATAGGTTTGCCTGCTCATTTGCTTTGCAGCATCGCCATTTCGTGTACCCCCATTAATGCCGCGACTAATTATATATATATTATCTGGGAATCTATCGAAATAGGTTCAGTGTTGTCGGCTCCTTTAATCGCTGCAGCAACCACCTTCTCCACTGTTTGGAAAATGCAGCAGTGGTTTTTCTTACACAGAAAGTGCTGATCTTTCAGATGAGCCCTGTTTTTTTCAGGAATCCGATCATACTAGATACCTCAGAAAAGTGGTCGCTTATCATACTGCTGCCACTGACAAGGCCAGCCAGGAGGGCTTGCAGCACTGCACTCTCGTATAGTCCTACCCCTCCCCTGTTTCGAGGAACAAACGAAACTTGGGAATCTTATCATACTAGAAACCGGATTTTTCATCATTTTTCAATTTTAATTTTCAATGGCTTCGCCAGGTTTTTCGCATTGCAGCATCGCCGTTTCGTGTTCCCCGACTAATGACGCACCTAATTATATATATGCCATCTGGGAATCTTATCATACTAGGTTCAGTGTCACCGGCTCTTCTACTATATACAACAATATTTTAAAGTGGTGATTATTGTGTAATCCTAGCGAAAACGGTGATAATGATTAATGTCTTCATGAAGATTTTATTAACATGATAAGAAACGTAAGGATGAATGGACTGTAGTGGTGGCGCTTAAAATCGGTTCGAATAAGTTAAAGGGTATATGGCTTATATTGAAACTACCCGCCATACAGATTAACTAATCGCGTTCACCAGCTGGCTGGTAACTGACATGTTTATTTAAATGATTTTTAATTAATTGACATTGGTTTTAATTTTAATTATTGTTTGACATTTTATTGAACTCGCAATAATGGAAGTGATAACAGTGACGGACGTGGAAACGGTTGAACTGACTGTGACGTAAGTGATTAATTGATTCATTTTTATCGTTAACTCGTTAGCTACCGGTGTCGCCGATGTACGATTTTATAACAAAAGATTGTTTTGTTTTTTTCGCCGTCAGCCCAAGGGTTGGGTCATAGACACTTGAAAAAACAAAAGTTGTCCTGTGGTCAATAGTTAACGGCTTATGTACATATAAATTATGCTTTTATTACACGGATTTATAGAAACGGAGACACCGTTCATGCGGGTTACTAGACCAATTGTTAATCAATCTTATTAATTCTTGGAGCACTTAAATATTAAGTATAGTCATTGTTATAATTAAGTTATGTATTAAGTTATTTCAAACACAATATTGTATTGTTTATGAATAAATGAATTGAATAAATGAATTGAAATTGTATTCAAAATTAAGCTTTGTATCTTGAAACTTTTGATAGGTCCACAGGAAAAACGCGAACCTAAATCTGTTCATGACCCGTATCCCTTTGCCTTCGTTCTTTAAAATCTCGGGCGAAGCTACATGGGTAGGGCTGCCATCCGTCCGGGTTTTCCCGGATTTGTCCTAGTTTGGAGGCCGTCCGGGGGCCGTCCGGGGGGCTGTCAAAAAGTGTCCGGGGAAAACCCGGACACTTTTCATGTAAGGAAGCACCTCATTGAATTTAAAGGTCTTGTTTTTAAAAATATTATTTTCGGACTCGTCCGGAGAAAAATGCGATTTACGCCAAATGTCCGGGTTTTTTTGAATCTTTGTCCGGGTTTGGCGAAATTCGAGATGGCAGCCCTATACATGGGGAGGTTTAGAATAAAATAGCAGCATTGTTTGTGATCACTGATCATACTTACCTTATACTTACAAACCAACATGGAATAAATACACGATAAAACTGTGAAACGGTTATAATACCAACCACAATAATTCCTCTTTGTGAATATATAAATAAAAGTCTCAACTTGTCCTGTTACAGTCTTGATATGGGGACGCTACTTTTTACATGCGTTAAAAGTAGTTAAAACGTTAATAAAATATCAAGAAACTTTAACCCTAACGATATATGTATTTAGTAGTCCTTTAAACCGTTTTTCCGTTGAACGGGAGAGTTATAAGTATCTTTAAAAGATCCTTGAGAGTTATTTAATTGGTTCTTAATTTGGTCCGTTGATAAACTAGTGACCTCGTTTATCGCCAGCGAAAAGTATTCGCGGCAAGTAACATTCGTTTATAATTATAACATTGGCGTCCAGTCTCAGTACAGCTCCTCCCTATTAATTCCGGGACGCAGACATGAAAAATACTCATACATCTATATGTATAAAATTAAACAATTTATTTGAAGGTAAACGTAAATGCTAATTTTATCCACTACTCTGCTGCCGTAAAAGCTTTAAACCCACGATTAAAACACCTTGCGCATACATAGGTACTTAAATAATCAACTATCTATCAATTTTTTTAAAGAGGGAAGAGTCGATTGCATCGACGTATATCCATAACTATTCAATTCACATAATGATATCAATAGTAAACTGCAAAGTTTGCTATAGGGAAATAAACCATGATTGTAAAACGCAAAAGTACATCTTGATTTGAATAAATTGAAATAATCTACATCTGAATAAGTTCGCCAAAGTACTTAACTTCTTTTTTTGTAAAATGTCTGTAATTTTTTGCACAATAAAGAATTTTACTACTATACTACTACTACTGAATGTCTGTCAATCTAGAGTCTAGAGTGTCTAGACCAACTTATCAGGATTAGCTACCGAAGAGTTGCCTACTAATTTATTTGAAGTGTGCATTAAACATTCCGGTCCCGAATGACCAATTGCCTGGATCGTCAAATTCCTATTTGTATTGTAGTGTGACAACCGCAATAAATGCGTTCTATTTCTATATTTGCATCGTTGCAAATGCCAAACGGACGCACCGGCGCCGGGACGCCGCGCGGTGCGCTTTCAACTATTACAATTGTATAAATATTTGATTATAACTGCTTAGTTTAGTATGAAACTGCCGTGAAAAGTGTTTAATGACATATTGTGATTGTAATGAGTGTTTTGGCCAGTCCGATATATACAATACATTTCTAAATCGGTTAAACCATTAGGACCTAGTAGTGATGTGATTAGGAAGCTGTAACTTAATATCGTTGATAGAAAATGAAGTAGCTAAATGTTAACAAAAAAAGTGATTTCCCTTTTAATTTGCATCTATCTAACATCACTTTTGTAAGTCAATAGTCACGTGAAATTACTATGTATCGAGATTCTATCTTCGTCCATTTTAGATAATTGAATTGTTTATTAATTAGTACGTAAAGTCATTAGTCAACTCACATTCAGTTTTATTTTGTTTTCTTTTAATTAGGTAAATGTGTTTAGCCGGTTCTTACAATAGCTGAAAGCAGAACGAAATAAAAACGAATAAATTCAATTACCCAAAGATAATGTTAACATTTTTACGAAGTTGCATTCCTCGCGAGGCACGTCTATGCTGAGAAAGCAATCTCTCAGCATGAGGGACATGCCTCTGGTACGTAGGTCGTATCACGATCACTAAAGCCAGCCACCCACGGTCAATTCTACTGTCAAGTTTGGCTTAAGCGAGCATCCTCACCGAGGCTGCCTTACGCGATAATTGCTAGTCCAGCGTCTGCCCAGCTAATGAACTAATGACATACTTACCTATCTACAGCAATAAATGCTATGTAAACAAACTCACTGATAGCGGAGATCTGGTTACATATGCCATGCAGTGACTACACAGCTGTAATAGTGACAACAAGTATTGTGTGAACCTGTTAGTTCCGCACGGCTTGGTGTGCAATCATGTATGGGTTGCGAGGCACTGGAATCGTTAGGTATGCGTGAGTTATGCAATGTTTTCAGAGCTTACTGTGTTGTGTTTGTATGTGATATCGACGGGGATACCCTACTGGTGGCTTACGTTTTGTATTTAGAATGAACGTAAATGTTTATACTATAGGTTCAAATACCTAGCATGCATCCGCGCCTAAGCATACGAGGTGTTCACTCATAATATTGTCTTAGATACCTATCCCCTTATTCCATCGAGACACCTTAGAATGTATTGTTTCGCAGAACTATTAATTCATAGAAATCTCTTTATTTCCTGTAACCGTTAACATTTTAGGTACAGCTCGAATCTTTCATTTTCTGTAACCGTAAACTTTTTAGGTTTAGCTAAGGTCGTTTTGTGTGTAGAACCCACCCTGCAACCCTTTTGGGAAAAAATGTTTTCTGTGTAATCAAAATTCTGCGAAATATAAATTCGATGGCACGTTTGCCTGCAAAACAATGTCTTGCGCGAGTGGAATGGTTTACCCTTGAATAATTTTAACTTTGAGAGGTATAACAATAGGGTCACGAGTTCGCCACCGACCACGGTTTAGAGCCAGTTTTTTGCAGCGACATGTTCCTTCACAACTCCTACACAATTGCGCTGTACCAACCACTTAACACAACCCTTTTTCGTCCGGAACAGAAGTACCCATGAATCACGCGAAATTATCTCTAGGCAGAGACGACGGGTGCGTTGACTCGTATAAAAAAGAAGCTTATCAGTCGAACATTGAACCTTTTCTTTTCGCTCTTGGTCAGTAAAAACTATTTCAAGAAATTAACATGAAATATGCTGTCATGACAACCTCATCAATCAAATATTTTCGCGGAGTGCTGAGTAGTATTATTAAATCACAATTCATTGTAATAATCATAATGAAGTAATTTACGGCATGAGAACTAGACGGAGTTCAGTTCGATTGAGAGAACGATCCGTGTCGATAAGTAAAAGAACAGAATGGTGCTTATGAAAGTATTTATTTAATATTGACTAATTTGTAATCTAGTAACAACGAATGTTATAATGTTGAGATTATAATGTTTTCTCTTTCGCATTCGTATTAATTATTTGGTCTCACAGAAGGCTTGAAGGTTTATGGCACGAGACTCCGTTTGATTTGTGGCCCCTGTAGGTTTAGATAGCAAGAGGAAATTTCTCCAAAATAAAACCTAGGATGTCCAGGGGTTCCCTAATTTAAACACAGGTCTTCGTTAAAATGGTTTACTCGTAATTCTATTTGCTAGTCTCGGAATGCGTTTGTGTGCGAGATATAGCTACAGGCATCCGAAGACAGTGTCGAGGACAGAGCAAAGTTGAGAAGATTAGCACGGCAAGCTGACCCCACCACCATGTGGTATTCATAGCTAGGAAGACAGAGAGGGTAGTCAGAATAAGTTTTCGACTGTCAGTATCCTAATCTATTTACAATTATTTCCAGCAAATACCCGAAAACGGACTACACGTACTCCCCGCTATCGAGAGACCGCGTGGAGCTCGCGCCAGGGCAAGTAGCTGTCCCGAACATGTCGCGTCGCTCGCTGTCGCAGTTCCGAGTGCAGGGACCCAACACTAGCGCTGACGAGGTGGACCTCACCGCCTGGAGCGCGAGCAAGCTCAGGAAGAGATACACGGTGAGTCATGTCGAGACAAGTAGCTGTCCCGAACATGTCGCGTCGCTCGCTGTCGCAGTTCCGAGTGCAGGGACCCAACACTAGCGCTGACGAGGTGGACCTCACCGCCTGGAGCGCGAGCAAGCTCAGGAAGAGATACACGGTGAGTCATGTCGAGACAAGTAGCTGTCCCGAACATGTCGCGTCGCTCGCTGTCGCAGTTCCGAGTGCAGGGACCCAACACTAGCGCTGACGAGGTGGACCTCACCGCCTGGAGCGCGAGCAAGCTCAGGAAGAGATACACGGTGAGTCATGTCGAGACAAGTAGCTGTCCCGAACATGTCGCGTCGCTCGCTGTCGCAGTTCCGAGTGCAGGGACCCAACACTAGCGCTGACGAGGTGGACCTCACCGCCTGGAGCGCGAGCAAGCTCAGGAAGAGATACACGGTGAGTCATGTCGAGACAAGTAGCTGTCCCGAACATGTCGCGTCGCTCGCTGTCGCAGTTCCGAGTGCAGGGACCCAACACTAGCGCTGACGAGGTGGACCTCACCGCCTGGAGCGCGAGCAAGCTCAGGAAGAGATACACGGTGAGTCATGTCGAGACAAGTAGCTGTCCCGAACATGTCGCGTCGCTCGCTGTCGCAGTTCCGAGTGCAGGGACCCAACACTAGCGCTGACGAGGTGGACCTCACCGCCTGGAGCGCGAGCAAGCTCAGGAAGACATACACGGTGAGTCATGTCGAGACAAGTATCTGCCCGAAGTTGACTCACCACGGACGTCCATTGTAGAAATAGTTTCTCTCTGAGGCTAGCGAAGGAAAAGCAGCCTGCACATGCTAGATTAGACCGGCCTGAGCCGGTGGTCTATTTAGAGAAGCAGTGGCGGTACGGTCATATAAGCCCAAAAGCCTGGCTTGCGTTACCAAAAATAATAATCAACGATCACTTCATAAATCCCGCGCGCTTAAAAGTAAATGGTCACTAAAGACACCTGGCGCTCAAGTTGCTATGCGGCGCCGAAGGTCTAGTCTACTGGTCTTGGTTAAGTACCAAATTTGTCCGTGAGTGGCGCCGCTGCCGCGTGACTTTGGCGAGCTCCGCGACTTCCGCGAGCTATCCACTGCTATCGAGTTGAGGCACAGTTAGTCATCTCGCTCGCACGCGCCGGCTTGCAAGCGGGCTTCTTTTTACCCGACTGTTTCTCTTTCGCACCTATGAAAGATGCTCCATAACGAGCTATACCTATCTATAGGTAACCTAAAGCAAATACTTCGCAAGTTTAAGCCGGGCTTTCGACGTGAAGTTATCAACAGGACTATAGTGAAATACGATTTTAGCGCGTGCGCGATGATTGGCTTGTGATGATGCTAACTTCATTGTTTACAAATTACATTGCTTACTTGAAATCTGAACAATAAATTAAATGTAATAATTTATTTTTTGTTTGTGAATAGTGTTTTTGTTGTATGTATTTAAGTATCTATATATCTATATAAGTATGTATATCGTCACTTAGTACCCATAGTACAAGCTTTGCTTAGTTTGGGACTAGGTTGATTTGTGTAAGATTGTCCACAAATATTTATTTATTTTATTTATGTGAAGAGTTCACGAAAGTAGTTGCTAAGTAGTTGTGCCAATGGATAGAAGTTGTCCCGTGTGACCATTTAAAAATGTGCGAATGTTTTATTCAGCGAAGAAATTAGAAAAGGTACGTACGCTAAACTTTGCACAGAAAAATAACCTTATCACTACACCGAAATTCACGTCTGACTTATTTTGTACGATATTTCTCGAATAAAGATTATAAGTAGGTAACGTGTTATCATTATCAGACAATTTACTATCATTTATTGATATTGTGTGTATAAAATACAAAATGTATTCCCGCCGCTGCTGTCCCGGCTTGCCCTTTTCTACAACCCCAGGCACGCCACTGTAGAGAAGGTCTTTAATCAGGTTCCAAAGTTGAAGTGTACGTAAAGATCTACCTATCAGTAAGAAAGACTACTGCCAACAATCACAAAACAATTGATTTGTAATTTTGTGGCAAATGTAAAACCTTAACTTTCTATAGGAAATAACTGTCAAACCATTCAAATATCCTCTCTTTTTCCACAGTCAATAGATAGCTCCGACGACGAATCCTACTTTCGCGGCAACGGGTACCCGCCCGTGGAACAGCGCTGGTGGCTCACCCGCCTGCTGCTCACCATCATCACCACCATCACCTCCTCCGTGTCGAGCACCTACCGGAGCGTCGTGGGGCCCTCGCACCGCTACCCGTACACCGAGCGGAGACCGCAGCAAGGTTAGCCTGCTGTCTACTTAGTAGTGGCCACCCGCCCGTGTGTAAGGTGTGTCAATGTCATTTTAAGACACAGGCACAGAATAGTATACTAGTATTGCATACAGAACGGACACGAACCCCCCGCACCGAGGTCAGTTACCTCGTCCCTGAGAGACCCGCCTCGTGTCGATTGGGTGCCGTCGCGCGTCGCGATTCGTCCGCGCCACGCGCTACGCACCCGCGCAAACAATTGATGCGTGTACCGACAGCGCACGCACACATACTTACCCGCAGCGCTTACGTTCCTTCGCGTGTCACAGGTTAAACGTCGCATGTCAGCGCTTTCATTGAACCCACAATCACATCCCGCTGTGGTAGTTTGCTATAATCTTTCCTCCATGGCGTCGATAGTTGGGCGGGGATGCACCGATCAACGGATCAATGGCCCCCCCGGCAGCTGTCATCCCATAGCAACTTGTTAACACGTTCACAGTCCAGTGCCCCATACATGGGTCACTATAGCCGACCAGGTACGCACTCAAATCACTATGAATCACTATAACTGCATTCGATAAAAGGCTTATAAAGACAATTCTGATTTATCAATTTATATTTTAGTTAGATTTGATATAAAATGGCATTCTATAATATATTGTAATAATCCGAGTGCGTACCTGGTCTTTTCGTAGTGACCCAAACGTGGACCACGGACGTGTGATGGAAGTAATTTGCTTGGACGTCCAAGAAAATTGGAAAGGGAATGTGAACGTGTTAAACTTTTTATACAATCAGATTTTTACGGACATTGCTTACGATGCATTTAATTAATACAGATATAATTTCAGCTGGCATATTGTCTCGGGGCGCATCGGTTGTGGCCGCGCCTTTCTACTGGATCTACACCGTCATCAAAAGTGTCACCACCACCACCGTCACCACTATAACGGAAACCGTGAGTGCTAATTATTTTATAGTGCGTGTCATCCAAGAAGGCGCGCCTCCCCACAGCCCAATTCCGTACAATGAGGGCTACCGCGTATGGATTCGCCGCTAGAGGCGCTAGTGTGACGTCAGTCCTCCGAAATGTCAAATTTCATAGTTTGTGGGTGGGTTACGCAGGTTTTTTTAAAATTAGATTAATATGGTGACTATTTTGCAATATCTGAGATTGATAATGGCAAATATGACTTACGGGTCAACGAATTTCAGTGCTTTGCGAAAATTTTATCGTTTGTAAACTTATGTCATACTTTTTCCGAAGAAAACGGGACTGCGCTACAATACGCGATATTCGATAAAACTATTTACTGTGCGGTTTTAATGTATGAAATACGATTTAAACGTAAATTTGGTTTTTACGCCCATAATAACCAATAAACAACTTTGATAGCTGGACTGAGAGTGCAGTGGCGCCAACTGGTGAGCGCAAAAACGGTAGCCCTCATTGCCACTATAACTTACACTAGAAACGCATTTTACTACAGCTTAAATTCAGTCCTTTTATTCCGGTCTGAAAGGGATAAAAGCATTGTATCCTTTATCAATACTTTTGTCAACATTTGAATTCAAAAGAAATAAGAAAGAATTAATTGCCAAACTAAAATACACACCATGACATTGTTAAAAACCAGACCACCAATAAATAGTAAGAATATATGTATAATAACTAAAATTGAAAGGCGAAGGCAAACGGAGCACATTCAGCGACTGCTGGCGGCCCATAAATGTGCCACCATCGCTGGTTTTCAATATGCCCCTGAACTGTGACCACAACACAAAACATTTTAAAATTAGCAAGACCTCTTAAGAGTTGGCAGTTGGGCTCTCTGGGGGAATGAAATGGGAGGAAGTAACCAAAATTGCCCAAGATCGAAGCGAATGGAGAGAATTCATTAGGGCCCTACAACCCGGCAGAGGTTAATGGGATATAGTGCGCGCCATCCACTATGGCGCGCCCCTCCACAGGCCGCGCCGTACAACTGCGCAGATTACTATAGGCATGTTCTGAATCACGCTTACTGCGCTCAAAGCGCGCTTACGATCGGATCGATTCGCGCTTATAGCGCTTACATGAGATATCGTGACGTCATTGATGACGTCATGGACGGCGCCATGTTGGCGTTTACGATGCTCACACTCCCAGGCGTAAGCACCTTGAGCCAAACGTCAAGTTGACGTTTGATATATGAAAATGTCAGTAACACGGACTATGAGCGTGAATCGGTCCGATCGTAAGCGCGCGCGAATAGCGGTCCGAAACAAAACACTTCTCACGCGGCCTTGAGCGCGCTATCTGATTTGGACCGGCCGTAAGCACTGTAAACGCTGCGAGCAATTTTAGCGTGATTCGGAACACGGCTTATGAGATTCGCTGTGGAGGGGCGCGTCGTCGTGGATGGCGCGCACTATAAAGTAGAAGTAGAAGGCTTCTTGAGGTAACAGCAACAAATTGAACAATCCACCGTGTTTCCAGTTCTCACCGAGCGAAACTTCAGCGAGCAGTAAAGGCGCCGCGCGCTATGAAGAGGTGGCAGTTGGCAGGCGCCGCTGGTGGCCCTGGCTACTCCTGCTGCTACTGCCGGCCCTCGGATATGGATGTGAGTAATCATCATATGATCAAGAGCTTATAAAATGGGTTAACTTTGTATCGAACTTCCTGACAAATTTAGCCGTTTTAATTGCTCGTGAGTGTACCAGTCAGCCAAGAAAGTCGTCCACCACTATTATATTGAATATACAAATAATGGTTGTACTTTGTTGCGCAGACAGAAGTTTCATGTGAAGTAGTTTCGTATGGTAATGTATTGTTTCGCAGATGTTACATTTCATAGAAGACAATTTCTTGTCGCAAGGGTCTCAAGTCGCATTTCTAAACTAATCTAACCTATTTTCTCGTAGATCTAATTTGTTTCTACACAATTGCATTATAGCCGTTCCTAAAACGGTTTCGGAAAAATAAAAGTTTCTATGAAATGAAAATTCTGCGAAACAATACCAATTATGAAAAACTTTTCTGCAAAACAATGGGACACCACAAATCATTTTCTTGGCCGACCGTACAATAGTGCGGTGAAAGCATATTTCGCTGTACCAATGCATTTGCAACATTCATACAGCTCACCCTACTTAAAGTCGATTGTTGCAACATTGCCCGTGTACAGTCGAGTTCATTAATATATATACACGTTTTTTACCTAATCGAATGCGTTTGCTTACAAATTGTAGGCGACTGTATTCGATTAGGTAAAAAAGTGTATACATATTAATGATTTTTTTTTGCCAAGAACCTATAAAGTGGTTGTGTGTCGTCGTGCCCACCACGCCAACAACCACTTAAAAGGTCGGACTTAGAAAATCATTTATGAACTGTTTTAATTTGTTTTTATTGGTTTAGACATTACACCAAAAAAAAAACAGTGCTTGGCGTACTGGGCACGACGACACACTATCACTTTGGCGGTCAAAGGGTTAATGAACTCGACTGTACCCTAGACTTTGCCTACCATGCCAACTGAGACTTTCTCTCAAATAGCTGTTTTTTGCATCCATTAACACATTCAGCGCCGAGGACATAATAGCCGAGATCTCCGTTCGTAGACAGTTTTCGCTTCAAAGCGGGAAAAAGCATGTTTTCGGCTAAGAGCGTAGCACTCTTCGGCAATGAATGTATTAATAATAGAATATTGCGAGCAATTGAAACAAAAATTATACAATTTGGTAAAAAAAAAAACAGAATTTTAACAGAGGAAGCTAATGTGCTAATTTACGGTATGCTTTTTACAAACTGTGGTTCTCTAGTTCGAACCAATCGATTCTCTAAGGCCTCATTTATAGATTGTGATATGTAACTTCAAATATTTGAGACATATGTATTGAATTTTTATTAGTATAATATCACAATTGTATCATTCTACACGCAGAAAGAATTAATTAATTATACTTTCTCTCGTTCAGAAATCGATAACTATTTTATTCCAACATGGCAAAGGTACGTTCACGGTTTGTTCGTTTGTAGTACAATATGACTATTTTTCGTGTTGTACTTCATAGTTTAATTGTATGATATTTGGTTTTAATCATAAATGTATCGTTTATACCTAATCGATTTCTATCAATTTACGGAAATGTCATATGAATCAAAACGATAGGCTTGGTCACAACCCTGATTTAAAAAAATAAAAGACATAACACGTAAATGTTTGGGTGGTGGATTATTATCGTAAAATCCTCGAAAAATATGATCTGAAAAAATTTAACGTGGGTTAAATTATGTTTGAGAAAAGTAAAATAATGTTTTTATTCACTTGAGAAGCACTATTATTATTACGTGATTTTATTTATAATTTCTATGAGTCATGGTTGTTTACGTTCTATGGTAGTTGTCATGTGTCAAATATTTGAAGTAAGAAATCGCAACGTGTAAACTTTATGTCCACATGAAAGACTGAATCTTTTTATGATCCATACAAGCCCTATAATGGGGATGTTGACACCAAATAAGAAAACTATATGAACGAAACGAACGATACGTTATGATTCGGACGAAACCTGCGTTGTGGATACATTCTGCATATAGTTTAATTTGAAAAAATAAGTTCGAAATTTCTCGAAAAAGGATCAAATTCTCAATCAAACGGGACTTCAAAGTTTTAAAAGGGGTGTTATTCTTTCTCTTTTTCGCTAAACGCACCTTGGTACGCATTTGTATCGGAACGCTCGTCATTTACTATGGCGCTCGAGGTCAGTGACGTCACAGATCTGTGGCGATTTTTCTTCGAATCTGACCAGCAACATCAAAACTTAAAAGTTTCGTTATTTATTCACTATTCGGCATATTTTTTTACCTTGTTTCCTTTGGTGTAGTCGAATTTTGAGTCAACAACCCTATTTCTGCTATACGTCATGCGCCCAACGCGACGCCAATCCATATAAGAGGCCTAACCCACCCGAATTACTTTCAGCCTACTACACATACGAGAACTTGGACACTCTCGCGCCCAACTTTACCGATTTCCACCTAGACTTGACGGAATTCACCGCCGCTATACCGACCATACCGATATATCTCCCCAATATCACCATGCCGTCGATATCCCTACCGGACATCAACATCACGCTGCCGGACATAAGCGAGAACCTTCCAGAAGTGTCGAAAACATATGTTGAGTACAGGGATATAGTGCAGAACAGGATGACAGACGCCTCTGATTACGTGAAGGTGGTCGCTGAAAGCTGTTTTGAGGAGCTCAGGCGTTATTGGCACGGCGTACTTGGATGATTAAATATTTAGTTTTTTTCTTTTGTTTTTTTCGCACTGAAACGAAAGTGTACAAACTTAGATACAGGTTTTTTAGTGATAATATATGTAGTTTTTAGGTACAGTCAAGTGCAATTTATGTGTCTAACTAAATAACCTTGTCAAAAATATTAAAAACAAATATCGCAAAATTCATCACCAATTTTGATATGGTTGAAATTCTTTTTGTTGAACGTATTTGTATTAAAATGTTATTCCATTTTGAACCTTATTGTTTGAACAGTAAGTAGCTTTTTGAAGGAATTGCTTCGGAGCAATTCGTTCAACTGAAATGATTTTAAGTATACGAGACAATGTAATGAATCCATCACACGGAAACTTATACAAAAACACAAGATGAAACTGTCTAAACTGCACAAGACGCGTCACTGCGTATACGTACGCTGTATCAAGCTCCAGTGTAATAGATTTCTAATTCTATAAATGGACGTAGCGTTCGTACACAACTGAAAAGCCAAGTGCTGTCAAATTGACGCAAGCAAAAATCTACTTAACAGTCAGAGCTCTAAGTCGAGTTTTGCTTGCGTTCATTTGACAGGATTGGGCCTTAGAGTTTTGTACGAATTATAGTTATGCACAAAAGATCCAACCCACAAGAGATCACCGTTTAGCAAAAAGGTTCCAATTTCAAATTTAACATCGTGTGGATTGCATTGTTTGTGCATAAGTATGTCTGAATATGTAAGTACTTAATTATTACTGCAATTTAATTTATGCAGCATTTTGTGCGAGACTTGTTAATTTGTTTGCAATCATATTATTCATATGTTCTGAAAAGCGAGTGTTGGAGAGCAATTAAACAAGTACATTTTGTATGCATATCTCATACAAATTTTACTTTATATTATAGGTTTATTATATTTTAAAATAATAGCTTATGAGGTTATGAGTGTGTCTAATTTTTTTGTTTTGCTTTTTATGTCTATGATAAGAATAATAGATTATTTAATTTTGTGATTATAATTTTAATTTTATTCATGTTACACACACTCCTAAGTTCGATACTAATTATCAGATTATTATCACAATAATTATTTGTAATAACAGTACAAAATAATAATTATATCACTGCAATATACGCATAAATTATTTAATGTTATCAATTAATGCTGTTTAATTTATTTAAATATTAATATATACTGCTACTGCTTATACCATATTCATGCTTTAGAATCCAGTGAAAAAAAAATGTAATTTATTTAATATTGAAATGTAGCCTTATGTACCTTTGAAGAAATAAGTGGCCATAATTTGGAGTTTTAATTTATTTTCTGTACCTGTTCATTGATTTAATTTAAGTTTATTTTCATTTACGAAGTATGTGTAATCTTATTCTTCGGTGACTAAAATGGAAGACTAATTTTCAAAAAGACTTAACCCCTAGTCATACATTCGATTTGATTTTAAAAGTAATCTAATTGGTCGCCGAGTTTTAATTTTTATTTAAATAATAACGCTTAGGGCGTCACTAATTATTTGAATATCGGTAATATACAATCGGTAAATTTATGTGTTTTATTACGCTCAGAAGCAATGAAAATCTGTGTATTTTATGTAGAAATAGATTACTGAGCGATATAAGAATACCCTGCTGTGTTATCTGTCGAGTTTATCGCCTCGCAAATTAATTGACCGATTATGGTGCAATTTTCACTAACATATCGCTTTAATTTCAATGATGGATAAAAAATGTAAACTAAGAACGGGAACAAATTAATACACATTTCTTTGCTTTTGTCGTTATTTAAGTTAGAATTAAGTCTTCATTACTTTGGGTTGGTATCTAATTCGCGCAGATTATATATTCATGTAATAACGGGCTATTTTTTGACATAATTATATTTTTCCTACGCAATCATGTTTTATTTGCACCGCGATCCCAATACCGGGGAAGGATAGAGGTCAAACACCTTACAAACTATAGGTGAGTGACTCATATTATTCTATCATTCGTGTACCGCTCTGTCCTTCCCCGCCTCCTCATACAATACTATAGCTATTAAACACAATTGGGAAGGACAGAGAAGCCACCAAATTCTTGTATTAATCACATATTTTTTTTCAGGTTATAATTACTCGGAGTACATAATACCTCAAAAGATAGAAAACACATACAAACCTCCGCAAATAGTTCAGGATTCTGAGTTGTCACAACGGGTCGCCGCTCTAGAGGACTGGGCGTTAAACGTCGACGGTCGACTCAAATACTTCGACCAAAAACTATCAAAGTTCGACAATTTAGAACAACAAATAGAACAATACTCAGTTAAATATCTACAGAATAATCTAGTCCAAATAATCAATGCCGATGGGAACAGCGAAGCTATAGCGGCGAAGTTGAAGCAGTACTTCGATAATCATTACATTACCAAAGAACGGATGCAGGAAATGAGTATAGAGATACATGAGCGCCTTATATCCTCATGGAAGCCCGAAATGGACGAGGATAAGATTCGAGGTCTGATCCAAGAGTACCTGTCAGTGTTCGAGCGGAGACAGATGGAGGTGATAGTTGAGAGGTTTAAGGAGTATGTGAAGGAGGTTGAGGTGAGGAGGGAAGGAGGGGAGTTTGATGCGGAGGCGGTGCGGAGGATCGTGGCGGGGATGCTGGACGTGTATGACGCCGATAAGACTGGTTTGGTGGATTATGCCCTTGAGTCCGCAGGTTAGTCACATTTATATATTTATGTCACACCTAGCCATAAAGCGGCCATTATCGCACGCTCCGCGCGCGAAAAAACCCACTTCCTGGCCAGGGGGTGACATAAAATTTTGTACTTAACACGGGCGGTAATAAAGAAAGCCTCAGTTCGCATATTTATCGCCCTTGCCTTCGGCTCGGGCGTCAAATACCTGCGATCTGAGACATTCTTTGTTTTACCGCCCTTGTTAAATAACTCATTCATAAACGTTCATCAAGCCTAGTTGCCGACCCTTTAAAAATGTATACACTCCTTTCTTGAAGAGTCCCATTCTGTAGTTCCTCGGGAAAACCTCGGCAGGTTGCTCCATTCCACAACCGGAGTGTCAGAGGGAGGAAATTCATCTGAAACCGTACCGTACGCTACCATTGACCAATGAATGTTTGTTCAGGCGGGCAAGTGGTGTCGACGAAATGCACGGAGCTGTACCAGATAAAGACGAAGCAGTACTCCGTGCTGGGGCTGCCGGTGTGGTGGGTGTACACGTCTCCGCGGTTCGCGCTCACGCCGGGCGCCATGCCCGCCGAGTGCTGGGCCTTCCAGGGCTTCCCCGGATACCTGGGTGAGTGCACAGCTGTCATATACTAAACGGTCGCAACACCTTCAACGCAAAACTATCGGCGCGTGCGTCACGAGAAGGGTTGCCAACCGTCCCGCCTCAGGCGTCCCGTTTCCTGCACCCTAGGCGATGCGTCCCGCAAAGGATGCGTGCGGGACGCCAATTGTCCCGCTTTCAAGCCTCGGCAGAATTATAGGAACTGGAGTGAACATTTTGTTTCATTTCAGGAAAGAGTGCACAACTTCCATAAATAAAAATAAGTAATTTGTATCGTATCCCGCTCCCGCAGGACCGTACTCGTAATAAGATAATTTCATCCACTAAGAATGTATATCTCGCGGGAATAAATAATGTATCCTACATCACAATTATACGTTCGCAATATTGATACGAGTGCGCGAGTCCCGCATTTTTTAGCCAAGTCCCGCAATTCCACAACCAATGTCCCGCAAATCGGAGCACATAAGTTGGCAACCCTAGTCACGAGCCTTCCGGCGGGCGGCGAGGTGATCGTCAGTCAGCGTTACGGACTCGTCGCGAACGCGCTCAGCCTGAGGAAGAACTCCCGACGAGTGCCGAACATGGTACCCGGAGCAGGGGCGACTCGCTCACGTGACGTTATCGCGCCGCTCACAGGTCCCCCGCCGGGGGCCTTTTCAATGCGATAGAAAGTGATGTAGCGAGTGATGCGCGTGCGATAGAAGGAGATGGCCAAGCGTAGGCACGTTCGGCTTGCCTCGCGGGGATTTGTTAACAGTGAGGCTTCTGTACGTAGTACTATTATTTATTCTGTGCCCGGAGTGACCGTTTAGTATAATATAGTCTTAACATGACTCACGAAAGTTTATATTCGAGTGTACAGCTGTCGTCAGTCGGTCCCGGGGTACTGCGGAGCAGTGCTCTGTACAGTGGAGTCTGTAGACTGCTGGGCCTTCCAGCGCCCGTAGCACATGTTGCGCTCTAGAGTATCTCGACTTATCTCGAGATACGCCGACATACTCTCGAGTGCAACACGTGCTAGGCCTACAGGGCTTCCAGGTGAGTGTACAGCTGTCGTGAGACGGTCACGGGGTACTGAGAATTGGGCATGTTTGTCTCATCATCATCATCATATCAGCCGAAATACCTCCACTGCTGGACATAGGCCCCCAAAGAGTGTCACAATGCCCGGTCTTGCGCCACCCGCGTCCAGCGGACTCCCGCGACCTTTACCAGGTCATCAGTCCAGCTTGTGGGGGGTCTACCGCCGCGCCTTCCGCACCGTAGTCGCCACTCGAGAACCTTTCGGCCCCAACAGCCATCGGTTCTACGTGCAATGTGCCCCGCCCACTGCCATTTAAGATTCAAAGATGCAAAGCATTTATTGCCAGAACATAGTAAAAAAACAGATTTTAGTGTACAATAATGTGCTTATGTTCTACCAATCTAGGCATGCAATATTACAAATTAATCATGTTTTTCTTAAGTTGTTCACGTTTGTCTATATCAGTATATTTATGCGACAATCCGTTTGTTTCCAGTGGTCCGTACGTACGCCGTGGTGGAAGTGACGGGTTTCTCCGTCGAGCACATGTCGCGCCTACTTGCCGTCGACGGAAAGATTGAATCCGCGCCCAAGAACTTCTCCGTCTATGTAAGTAGAACACGCATAGAATACTTGTACTGGTATAGTCTGTGCACTGGTCTATGGCGAACAGTCATAAAGGTAAGCTAATTAGTACTACAAAAGAGCTAACTATTACAAAAGAGCACAAGTGATTTCTTACACACAGCATAAGCTAACGTAATAGTTCGCACTAAAGTTCAATGTGAAATAACATCTATAAAAATTTTACTGCGGCAAAAAATATTTGACGGTAGTTGTTTGAGATACTCTCCGTTTACGGAACAACACGGTATTTAAAGCTTTAAAGAAGCGAGGCTTAGGTTGCAATTCAAAAATTCGTTTTACGACTTGTGACCATTCGAAATAGAAATTCCTATTTAACAGTTTTATTGCTCTTTAGCCTTAGAGCACTGCACAAACTATACTTATATTATAACTTTCGCCCTCAAACAGCATAAAGGTTCTACACTGCAGGTCAAAATACACTGTCGCGTCGCAACAGCTGTGACGAAAAGGCGAGAGTTATGACTTTAAAACTTCGCACATGCTGCGATGTGGTTGAAAACGGTTCGGTGCCATCTAGGGCTGCCATCTCGAATTTCGCCAAACCCGGACAAAGATTCAAAAAAACCCGGACATTTGGCGCAAATCGCGTTTTTTCCCCGGACGAGTCCGAAAATAATATTTTTAAAAAACAAGACCTTTAAATTCAATGAGGTGCTTCCTTACATGAAAAATGTCCGGGTTTTTCCCGGGGACACTTCTTGACAACCACCCCGGACGGCCCCCGGACGGCCTCCAAACTAGGACAAATCCGGGTAAACCCGGACGGATGGCAGCCCTAGTGCCATCGAATTTAGGCACAATTAAATTATAGATCTTAATATCGCGATTCAGGAATAGTCGCATAGGATACAGCGTCATCTAGCGGCAAATTCGACCAACTTCTCTACACTGACGCTTACTCTCCCATATTCCAGGGCCTCCACGGCGAGCAAGACCCCGAGCCCCACTTGTTCGGCAACTACATGTACGACGCGAACGGCACCTCCATACAATACTTCCCAGTGCAGCACCCCAAGGTGACGGACATCGGAGGGGTTGAATACCCCGTCGCGTACGACATCATAGAGCTGCGAGTAGAGAGTAACCATGGCAACCCGACCTACACGTGTGTCTACAGGTAATGTGACATTGTTATACAGGATTTTTTTTTATACAACGACGGTGGCAAAAAAGCTTACGGTCCCCCTGATGGTAAGCGGACACCGCAGCCTATCGCGTTGCATTATAAGACATTGGACGCTTTTACTTGCACTGCACGTCCACGATATTCTCTATGGTTTCATTCATAAATAGACCATGGACTATATAAGCCGTGTTCCGAATCACGCCAACAACGATCACAGCGTTTACAGTGCAGACGGTTGGTCCGAATCAGTAAGCGCGCTCAAGGCCGCGTGAGTGGTGTTTTGATTCGGACCGGGCATGTTGTGTTTACTGTCATGTTCATATATCAAACGTCAACTTGACGTTTGGTTTAAGGTGCTGACGCCTCGGAGTGTGAGCACTGTAAACGCCAATATGGCGCCGTCCATGACGTCATCAATGACGTCACGACATCTCATGTAAACGCTATGAGCGTGATTCGGTCCGATCGTAAACGCGTTTATACGTTTTAAGCGTGATTCGGAACACGGCTCCGGAGTTACAAGTTTTATACAATACACAAAGAAATATAATGTTACAAGGAATACAATACAATGTTAAATCTGTAGGGTCGAATAGAATACACAGGACGGAACAAAAGAGACTTAATAGCTAGGTAGTCGTTGCTGGTCAGGAACATAGTCTTGCGACTTGAGTACGGCGACTGAGTCTTGAGATGGGAAGAGTAGCAGAGCTGGCAACGCATATGGGCCTTCACGTCCATACAATTTTGTTCCTAAGGGGTGTGAAACCAGGCTATATATCAGTGGCGGCGCGTCAAAAATATTCTTAGGGAAGCCGGAAATACTTGGTTTTTCCTATTCTTCATGAGCCGTAGTAAAAGAACTGGACTGGCTGGAAATTAGGCAAGCCGGTGGGAATCGAGTTGTATGGACGCTCCGCCACTGATATATATACAACTGTGTAAATCAAGTTTTATCATAATCCACCGCATCATGTTTCACATTTATAATAGAAGCAGGATTCTAATCGAATATATTTTGTTTTATTTCCAGATTCAGAGTACATGGGAACCCTCTCTCGGACATCCGGAAGGCTACGGAGGACAGCATAAGAGAGAGCGAGACGTAGCGATTGCTCACGCGCTGGGGGAGCACGGGACGGCAGTGTTTGTGAGTGTGTTTGTGAACAAAACTGCAACGTGTAGTAGTGTATAACATATAGTGTTAGTGCGTTTTTCAAGTTAGCTGTAAATTATGGCGGAGGTCGCCCTGTATGGCTAGCACATGATGGCAACGTCAGTTTGTCGGCTTATCTCGAGCTATCCGTCTTTTTTTGATAGGTGCTGTTAGAAAGTGACGGATAGCTCAAGATAAGCCGACAAACTGACGTTGCCATCATGTGCTAGCCATACTGATTACACGAGACAAGTACAGTGGTAAGACAGTACTCGGCATAAGCTCATCGTAGAAGATTAGGCAAAAATACATATTCCTATATTCAAGTTGGAGGCCTTCGCGCTTTAGAACTTCTGACAGTTAAGGTTGCCCACTCACTTGACAAAGGGGGGTTCAAAGGCGAATACGCAACGCGACACGCATAGCGAAGTGTGGTGGCGGCCTTACGTTAAAGGCCCCGCCACATTGAGCGCAGTAGCTGGGCGGGCGCGGTTTGAACGCGAGCTTATGTCACACGCCTGCGCAACGCCCCGCTATCGCTCTAATGTGGCTAGGCTTTGACAACCCTATATTTGACTGGTAATTATACGAATTGCCGAACCGAGACAGCCGCTGTCTCTAATATTTTTAACTAGCGACCCGCCCCGGCTTCGCGCGGGTGCATGTATTATACATTTAAACCTTCCTCTTGAATCACTCTATCTATTTTTAAGAAAGCATTAAAATTCGTTGCGTAGTTTTAAGCTTAAGCCACACAGAGAGCGGGCGGGCGGCGGCGGCGCGGGAGCTGCTTTTGGCTGTGGCGGCTGCCGCCAAAGGCGGCTCCCTTTTAAGATCTAAGCGTACATAGTGACAGACAGACAGCAGGAAGCGACTTTGTTTCATACTATGTAGTGATAGCCGAAGTACTGCCACTAAACTCGTAACGTGTATGATGGGACTGAGTTTTTGATGAATTATTTAGCTATCTATCACATTCAGTTATATGAAATAAGAGTGAGGTAGTAGCAAATAACACACAAAACTTGATCTATGGCCACTCGAAGTGAACTGTACGAATATAACAGACTAGTGGATAGACGTATTGTGGTACCCGTGTGAATGCGCCCTAAGAAATATAAGGTCCAAAGTACAAATTATAATTGTTAACTATTGTGACTTAAAATTATGTGCTTAGTATTATGTGAATTGTGAACCAGTGATTATGTATTATACAGAAATCTCTTTTACGATTAGGAATACCGCACAATGCCGTTTTTTACGCTTAGTTCTGAGTTTGTATGTTTATTGGTAAGTTTTTTTTATTTGTATCTATTTTAAGTTATTGATAAAATATTTTACTGTAATTTGTAATAATTTTAAGTATTTTTTTTGGAAATAGGTTAATGAAGGAGCTAGTCCGGTTAGTTTTTAATAGATTTTATGCCTCGGCGTTTACTGTTTAGCTTAGTGTTTGCTGTTCAATCATGTCTCAAAATTGAGTAATTTAGCGCTAGACCTGGGGGCCGATTTTTGAGTGTCGAACGCTCGAATTTTCACTCGACATCTGTCAAATCATAGTTTTTTGAAGGATTTCGAGCGAAAAGTCGAGCATTCGACACTCAAAAAGCGGCCCCCTGTTCGTTTCATAGTAATTTTAAACTTCTAGATATAACTAAACTGTCCAAAATAAAAAAAATGACAATTCTATGCAGAAATCATATAAGTAATAATCTGCTCGAGAATATCTCGACGCTGACTGATTTCAATGACAATAGCATAAAATCATAAAAAAAATCTTAAGGGCGCTGCTGGCGCCAGCAAGTCTCAAGAGTAACAAAAATGGGTACAATTTGTATGGAAATTCAATATTATTGGTTAGAAATTAAGACGTACAAATCTATACAATGAAGTTCGGTAACTGGCGTACAATTTCTAAAGTGACAACAATATTTCATCTCTGTAGCATTTACGAGATCGATGAATAATGTGCTAAAATTGTAACGTTATTTTCTCCCAGCCGGTAAATTAGAATAAAATTTAACGTGTCTAATTAGAGAAACTCAAATTATTTATGTAAGTTTGTCCTCGAAAGTAGCTGTAAGTTAGAATATCACATTAACATATTAAATCGTTTTTATAGATGTTCGTCATCCATTACAAAAATATGCTTGCAAATATTTATTATGTTATACCATTATCATGTTGATCTTATTATATTATAATATCTGGGCGACCGAGCTTTGCTCGGCGTTTTCCCGGGCATGAGACCTAGCTAGATCGTTTGCTCGTCCCCGAAAACCCCCACATACCAAATTTCATCGAAATCGTTAGAGCCGTTTCCGAGATCCTCGAAATAAATATATAAATAAATAAATATACAAGAATTGCTCGTTTAAAGATATAAGATTAAAGATATAAGATTATAACTATCGCTTATGCTTAACCGAGCACTGAAAAATAATCCTAACATACCAAGTAATACTTTAACATGGCTGTTACCAATAACTACTCAATTCCTACCGCTTTCTATGTAAACTATTTCTAAGCTATTTATGTGCAATCTCCTTACCAAATATTATCAATTCTAAATTGACTTACTTAATGGTCTTAATGTCGGACGATTAGGAACTGGAGTGTACGTTGTAAATATGAAGTAAATGACTATATAAATAATAGTTATCCAAAGCCACTACTCCACTACTTGCGAATCGAATTAAGGCGCAGGGTAGGGCAAGGCCTTCCCCATACAAACTTTGTGCAGGTTTTATTCGTCGGTTTTGGCACTAACAAATATAATTTTTTTTTTTTGGTTGTAAATATTAGATATGCAAAGATCGTGATGTGAAAATTTTCAAATATTTCAAAAAAATTTAAAAAAAAAAAAAAAAAAAAAATTACATCACGAAATAGCTATGAGAAAAATAAGCACACTGACCAAAAATCATAACTTTAATGCAAACACAAACGAAGTAAATCCTGCACAAAGTTTGTATGGAGAGAGCTTGCCCTACCCCTCCTCTTAAATATATTAAAGTGCCTTAAACTGGGTACCCTATTCAATGTTGAAATACCTCAAAGGAAGATTTAATCTAAGAAATACCGAGAAGCATAAATGCATTCCGGATTTAGACCGAACGAACATTCTAGTATGATCTGGTATCCCCCAAAAGAGGCCTACCTTAAATTCGTCGCAAATTGCTGTTCACAGCAACAAGTTTGGCTATAAATGACAATAAATGTATATATACATTTGTCATTAACGCATTCACTGCCACCCTCTTTTCCTGGACATTCGGCAGGTGCCGCACTTTGCTGTGTGCCCCAAACGCACATGTGAGTTCAACCGACTATTCTAAGTCTAAGGCACTAAGGCACAGGGTGCAAGTGTCAAATATTATGCACGCGTCTGTGCGTTCAAGGCACTGGGTGAAAGTAACGGAAACGCATATATGCGTTGGGGGCAGTGAATGCGTTATTGCTCTCTCGTAACAAAGATGTTACTCGAGGCAGGTGATTGTTTTGTGGCTACGAAGTTTCTGAATGAATATACCTATTCAATGCTTGTTCGTTTGTTCGATATACACCCACAATCAAACAGACCAAACCGCCGTCAACAAACTATGGCATGAACTATGTAATAAGATTAGGAATCGCTTGTGTAGAATACTAATTAGGTATGAAATACAGTCAGTAGCAGATGGAGAATATAGGGCAGTGTGTAAAGTCTGTATCTGCTGATGACTGCAGAATATTGTGTTCAGATAGTGTATAATCCTCCTAGCGTTATCCCAGTAGAGTTGCATCCTGAATGATGCCTGGGGTCCGCTACCTAATCCCAAGATTTGGCGTAGGCACTAGTTTTTACGAATAGTGTATAATGTGTAAGGACTACTAATCATTATAGCGTCATTGTCAATTAGTTCTGCTCATCGTAGTTTCATCCTGGTTGTACCATTAACAAAGGGTCGGCAACGCGCACGTGACTCTTGGAGTTGCGAGCGTCTATAGGCTGCGGTGTCAGCTTACCATCAGATGGACCGTACGCTTGTTTGCCACCGGCGTAGTATAAAAATAACGCCAGGTATTTTGGTTAACGACTGTTGTCATAGACAACTGCCGGGATCAACGTCTTAACGTGCCTTCCAAAGCACGGGAGCGCTCAGTTAGTAAGCAGTTTACACGACTGCCAACCGACCGTCCAACCAAACTAAACCTAATTAGGTTCTCATACGTATTAGCATTTAAGTTTCAATTTGGTCTAATGTAGCACTAAATAATATCGAATGTTGTATTGATACTGGTTTCTGAATAAAACAAAAGGATGTGAGATCAGCAGCTATTTATGTATGTAATAATTAATTAAATATAACAATGTTTTCCTACACACTGTAACAATATTCTAAGAATAATTTACAGCTTTTTATCAACTCTACTAAGTTCACTATATACTTATTTATTCTTTTTGATAATAACTATTAACTAAATGTTTTTAATAAATCCTATAATAATTACGTGGAAATATTTGTGATGTTCGGAATAAAGTTTTATGGAAATGTGTCCAATGTTTTATTTAGTTCAATCGTCATGGTATGGCATCATACAGGAAAATAATTTACATATTTGTCACAACACACCAAAATGACAAAATGCATTCGTGCGAAGAATTTACCAGATATTATAATATAATAAAACCGGCCAAGTGCGTGTCGGGCCACGCGCAAGGTAGGGTTCCGTAGTCGTCTACCCGATACATTATGTGGACTAAAAAGTTCGCAAACTTATATTTACTATGTTTTTGACAGAATTAACAACATTATCTAAGGTATCAATGGAAATTGTACGAAAGTTTGCTATTACAAAGTACATTTCTGAAGTTCGACTATTACTCGTTAACTAGTAATGTCTACTTAGCTGTGATAGTTTTCCTTTTAAATTCATCGTATATACTACTACCATGATTTTTTTCACATGCCTAGTAGCCACCGTTTAGCTGGCAGGGGGGGGGGACACTTGACCATAACAAAAATTATCACTTCAAAGCTTAATATCACGCCAACCAATTCTTTAATCAAAATAGTACATTACTTACCAAGGGCGATAAAACAAAGAATGTCTCAGATCGCAGGTATTTTACGCCCGAACCGAAGGCAAGGACGATAAATATGCGATCTGAGGCTTTCTTTATTATCGCCCGTGGTAAGTACAAAATTTTATGTCACCCCCTGGCCAGGAAGTGGGTTTTTTCGCGCGCGGAGCGTGCGATAATGGCCACTTTATGGCCAGGTGTGACATAAATTACATATTTGTCACAACACACCAAAAGGACAAAATGTATTCGTGCGAAGAATTTACCAGATATTATAATAAAAGCAACATTCAGTAGAGAAAATTGTAAACTGGAGTTTCTTGCGGCGCCTCTGCTCTTAGATACATATACATAAAAACAGAGTTGTAACACAGAGGAACCGCCCGCGTGGTCGTGTCGGAGGTTTCCCTTGGATTTTCCCCAGGCCACTCTTCAACCGCATTTATTGTATTAATCAGACATTGTCAAGAACATCAAATTATAAATAACTTAGAATAAATTTACAATATAAATTAATCAATAGGAACAATTGCGAAAAATATATTAGATTTAAATAATTTAATGAATGTAAAATTTATACATCATGTTTTGATACATTCATTCACCAATCGTTATTCGTCTAGAAACTCTTTGACAGAATAATAGGCTTTCCTCGTGCAATGCGCTCTAAGTCTACGAGTATATAAAAGCAAGTCAGGTTCAAAAAATGAATAAAAAATAGGTTTACTTCCAGAATAAATGCTTTAACCTTTTTGACGCCAACGAAGGATATTATCCGCACCATAGGTTCAAACCAACGACGGCGTGCAGTGCGATATCAACCTACATGCATTTCTATGCGGTTCAACTTCGCGTGTTACTGACAGCTTTTGTATTCATGAATTGTTTCTACTTTCTACTCTATGTATTGGACAACAGAGCGTTGAAAAGAAGGTAATTATAATCTCACATCTCGCCCGTTCATGTTTTTTTTACGTTCTAATGGAACAAACATCAAGTCGGTGGAAACAGATTTAGCCGATAATAAATAGAAAATAAACAATATAATAAATAATAGTACATTACTTAACAAGGGCGGTAAAACAAAGAATGTCTCAGACCGCAGGTATTTGACGCCCGAGCGGAAGGCAAGGGCGATAAATATGCGATCTGAGGCTTTCTTTATTGCCGCCCGTGTTAAGTACAAAATTTTATGTCACCCCCTGGCCAGGAAGTGGGATTTCCCGCGCGCGGAGCGTGCGGTAATTGCCGCTTTATGGCCAGGTGTGACATAAAGAGCCTTTGTTGTATGTACGAGGGAAACTGAAAGTGTTCTGTGAAACCGTCGTCGTATACGAGTAGGTACTACCGGAAAAAAAACGAACAATACATAACAATAGTACGTGGTCGGTAATTACTGGGCTCGGAAGATACGGGTAGGCACAGGCACACTGCCAGCAACGCATATATGCGTTCAGGTTATTGTAATCTTTGGTTCAGGTTCGCATAGTTGTCCCTAGGGGGCGTGGCCTGGCAGCCACTGTGTAACCCTTTGAACGCCAAGGTGTCGCGTGTTGACGTGCCTACGGCGCCAATAACGACCATGGTTGTTGATGTTGACGTACGTTGTTAGTCACCTTCGTGCTTTACACTAAAGTTCATATTCAAACTTGTGGAAAATAAAGCGGGTATTACACTGTCCTGAATCAGGCGTCCTAACTAGTGGAGGGGAGTTGAAGCATCTCGCTCTAACGTATAGGTCCGAACCCTTCTAAGTGTCCTGAATTCAGGACAGTGTAATACCCGCTTAAGTCTGCGTGTAGGCGTCACTGCCGTACAGTACAAAGGGTAACCTGGGACTCAGAATGAGTATTGACGTTTTGTTCCGATTGGAATAGATAGTTGACGTGTGCAGTTTGCTTAATTGTGCATCGATTGAGATAGAATGAGAGAACGTACAGTCAGCGTCATATTGTATGTAGCAGCCAGTGGCTAAACAATTCGGTAGGTAAGTACACCATATATTTTGTATGGTGTGCCGAAGTATTTGGACACTGGCTGCTACGTATTATATGACGCTGACTGTAGTACCAAGTGATTATAATATTCTCTTTTGAGAATGAGGGTAACTAATCATGCTAAACATATGAAATTTCTGTTTATCGCTCATACGATAGTCCACCCCAGTCTTCATTCATAATATCAATACGCGTCCGCGTTTGCTTTGGATCAGATCTCAACTTCCTGCGCCGAGCGTAAGCCAAGTTCGTCTATTTATGTACATGGGTCAATGTCGGCCATTGCACCCGCGGACCGCGAGAGCATTCGCTGGCCCACATGACTCATTTCTGAAGGGAAAAGTGAAAGTCGTATAAATTTTTCAAATTTTTTTCGTGTATTTTTCATTATTTTTTATAATTTATAAATGACCTAGTAAGAAAGTAGTCTTATCCGTTTCAGCACATACATTCATGAGATTCATTCATGATATTACAAAAGATCCTTTGGCGAGTGCAGTACCGAGGCCGGCGGCCGAGGCGCGTCCGACACGAGTCCGGCGCGCGTCCGGACGGCGCCGCGCCGGTCGCCGTCACTATTACGATTTAATTACAATAATATCTTACGTACAATTAAATTAACGGTGATTACAAGCCCGAGTGAGCAGCCGCGGCTCGGCGGCCACCTCCAGCTTAGAAGCACTTCCTGTGCACGATCGACGGCCCGGACTCGTCGTACTCCTGCTTCGAGATCCACATCTGTTGGAACGTCGACAGGGACGCGAGGATGGATCCACCGATCCATACGGAGTACTTCCTCTCTGGGGGCGCGATGATCTTGATCTTCATCGTGGAAGGAGCCAGGGCGGTGATCTCCTTCTGCATACGGTCGGCGATGCCGGGGTACATCGTGGTACCACCGGATAGCACCGTGTTCGCGTACAGGTCCTTACGGATGTCGACGTCGCACTTCATGATCGAGTTGTAGGTGGTCTCGTGGATGCCGCACGCTTCCATACCCAGGAACGAGGGTTGGAAGAGGGCCTCGGGGCACCGGAACCTCTCGTTCCCGATGGTGATGACCTGACCGTCGGGAAGCTCGTACGACTTCTCGAGCGAGCTGCTGGAGGCGGCGGTGGCCATCTCCTGCTCGAAGTCCAGGGCGACGTAGCAGAGCTTCTCCTTGATGTCGCGCACGATCTCTCTCTCGGCGGTGGTGGTGAAGGAGTAGCCGCGCTCGGTGAGGATCTTCATCAGGTAGTCGGTGAGGTCCCGGCCGGCCAAGTCCAGACGGAGGATGGCGTGGGGCAGGGCGTAGCCCTCGTAGATGGGCACCGTGTGGGAGACGCCGTCGCCGGAGTCCAGCACGATACCGGTGGTCCGACCGGACGCGTACAGCGAGAGCACGGCCTGGATGGCGACGTACATGGCGGGCGTGTTGAAGGTCTCGAACATGATCTGGGTCATCTTCTCTCTGGAAAAGAAAACGAGGTTGCGTTAGCACGGCGGGTGCATGGCGACATCGGCTGACTTAGAGTCAAGATAACTGTAGCGGCTCGGCGGCGCGAGCGAGGCGAAACACCTACCTGTTGGCCTTGGGGTTGAGGGGAGCCTCGGTGAGCAGCACGGGGTGTTCCTCGGGCGCCACACGCAGCTCATTGTAGAAGGTGTGGTGCCAGATCTTCTCCATATCGTCCCAGTTGGTGACGATACCGTGCTCGATGGGGTACTTGAGGGTGAGGATGCCTCTCTTGCTCTGGGCCTCGTCCCCGACGTACGAGTCCTTCTGTCCCATGCCGACCATCACACCCTGGTGACGCGGCCTGCCCACGATCGAGGGGAACACGGCGCGCGGCGCGTCGTCTCCGGCGAAACCGGCCTTGCACATGCCGGAGCCATTGTCCACTACCAACGCGGCAACTTCCTCGTCGCACATTGTGAATTAGTCTGGAAAGAAAAGTATAATCATAAAGCATGTGACAAAACAACTGCAGACTAGTCTAACTTCGATCTAATCTGATAAGAATGCGTTCATTCGTCCAACTCAGAAGCGACAACTTTTTTATTTCAACTTGTAGTAGGTAAATAAGTGCAGTCGTGGGCAGAGGCAAACGAAGCCTTATCGGGACGCTAGTGGGCGATGCCAAGCGAAATGAAACCAAATAAGGCTCGATCTAGAGGCGAGGCGCGAACGTGGCCGCCGACGCGGCCTGACCGCGTTTTGCAGATGGCCGTTGGCGGACATCGCCGGTACTTTCCAATTCGAAATTCAGATTATGTCGCGATTCAAGAGCACTCTCACGATCTTCGACCACGCCCTACCGCAACCGACCGTCATCCGCCCTTAACCCTTCGTGTCACTGACCGCACGCACTAAAATCCACTAATCTTTCAATCCATGCACCACTCGTCACTATCACAGATGAAACCGCATCAACTTACTTTTAATTAAATAGTCCTATTATAAATAAAATAAATTAATTTGATTGCACAGCCTCGGTAATGCTGCACAACGCCTCAGCTCGAGCTCACTTCGTGGAATGTCGGCGAGCGCGGACCGCGGAGTATATAAATGAAAGAAGTTATCGGGCGCCCCTGCCCCGCACCGCCGGCTCTCCACCAATCGCTCACTACGTGAGGTTTCGTGACCATATATGGTATTGCGCTGCTGGAGCCTGCGCGCCGACCGCCGAGGCCTCCCCGCGCCCCTCTGATAGCGCACTAGCGCAGCGCTGCTCTTGATAACGACAGCATTTCCAACAGAACACACATTGCACACATGGCACCGCGAGGGATAGTTCACCCTCTAGTCACCTGCTTGATCTTTGCTACGCACCTAATCGGTTGCATCTTGCAATACGATAAATAAATAACTTCTCGAAATCTTGGCATCGCTCCAAAAAATCTCATTCAGTTCGAATCAGACGTTGGACCAGACGAATAACATCGTTAACACGAAACAAACGTAAATAACTAAACGATTACTATTCTAGCTAAATGAGTTTTAGCTTATCAATAAATATAGTGGACCGATATCGGTAGGTAATAGACATGGGGAAAAGCGTTACTTTTCGATCACCGTTATTGTTATTCCCGTTCCAAAAAAATCACATAGAAAAATCACCGTGACTTTGTCACTTCGGTTATTTCGTGTCACGACATTTGCGTGTCGATCGTTCCCGGCAGTTACTGATATTTTTGTAACAACTGATGTTACTCTGTGACAGCGCACCGCAGTCACAGTCACAGTTAGTAACAGCGGTCACGACTGTCACGAGGCACGACGCGACGCGTCGCTTACACACTGTTCCAGTGATATCGTCGCTAAGTAACAACGTTATTTTGTAACGTTGTTACTTCGTGACAAGTCACACTGTTACTTTTTAACGGCGGATCACCGTGATTTTTTCATCGTGAAGTTATTTATCACCCACCTCTAGTAGGTAATAAGATTTTTTGTTTAGCGTAGCGACGACATGTAACCGCTTTATTACAGTCATTTAAGTTCATAAACAAATACAGAAGAATTACTTATCGTTAGTTACCGATTATGGGTCATTGAACACAAAAACAAAAAGCAATAAATAGTCATGACTTACCAGGAAAAGTAGCAGCGAACGAAGAACAATACTACAGCAATCGCCGATCCGTGAGAAATGCCGGCCGGTTTCTGTCGCGCGCTTGTGGAGGTCGATTTGCTTCACTACGCCGGCGCCGCGGTGTAATCGACTCTCCCAACGGACCTCAGTACGGTGCCAAATAAACTTAAATTACCGAGGAAATAAGTCAAGATGGCGATACAAAACGGCCTACAAAATGCGTCCGCTGACAATCTCGACTGACAAATGTCAATCAATTGTTCGTAATTTGTAATTGGAACGATAAAATGTTTCAAGACCAACGATAAATTATGGACTCGCCTGACCTCCCCACTCGTCGCAACAGACGGTTTTACCATATATGGGCATGGAGAAAATCTTGCGTTGTGATTGGTCCGTTCTGGCAAGCAACGGTCGCAATACAGACAACACTCACACAAACACAAGGAAATTGTACTTGTGGGTGTTGTGTCTAGGGAACGACCGATTCATTGAATGTAGTATCGTATGTATGATGGCAACATTGCGAAGGCTTTTTTTTTTTTTCAATATATGACTTGTAGAAGTTGTACAAGTCGGGCTCAAAAGTATGAAGTCGGCGTCATTACGAATAGGTAATTCATCAATATTATGAGGTCACAAAACTCGACGTTATCAATTTGTAACTCTCATGGCCATTACAGATGACATTCACGTGGTTTTGTGCATTCTTGCATTAATCACGTGCGATGTGCGATTATAACGGTACTTAAGTTACCTACCTACTTGTATTTATTTGATAACGAATTATAAATTGTTGGGTGATGGGTGGTACAATAAATCACAGTATCATTAAAATCGATATTGACGTAATAAAATAAATGCAAATAGATGTCTTCACTACCGGTTTGAATTAGAGAAACTTTATGTTAAATGTTTATTAAAATTAAGTAAGAGTAAGGTCGCGTAACTAGAAAATTTTAATCAATTCACTAGAAAATGCGGGTAGGTACCTACGGTAAACTTTCGTTCTTGTGATTAATTTAATGGCAGGCCATAAATAAATAAACAAAATTAATTAATTGGCTTTCAAGGAACATCAAAACAGCTATTAAACATTTTGTATCGAGTTATTCTCATTTATTGGTTTATTTATGTCTTGAATATTTCAACCCTTTATGATTTACTAGTTATACTAATGTTTCTATTGCGTTTGGTTACCTGCCACTATCGCGTAAGCATCAGTAACAAAAACACGTTATGCAAAAAATATCGTAATCGCACGTAAGTCAACAAACGTCATAGTTCTACGTGTAAAATACTCAAGGCTAATTAGACATGACCTTTGGTGGAAATGTAGGAAAGCAATTTAAGTACTTATTGTTCGCAAGTTTACATGAAGCGGAGTTTGGAATGTATGATACAGTAACTTTATTAAAATTAGAAATCCTGGGTTCTGTGTGGCGGTCATTTAAAATGACTCACCAGTAGTGCATGCGTAGTACGGCGATGAGTAACCCTTGGTTTGGTATTGGTGCCACAGTCTTTGTCATACTCCATTGCTTGTCCATTATTTAACGCTTCTTAGTATTTATTCAGCAGTTCTTCAGAAATAGAAGGTTTATTTTTTTAGTCATCGGATCGGTCGGGGCGATAGGTACCGAAAGAAAATGATTGGTGTAGTTGGTGTTTAAGATAGACATGATAAATTTATTAACTTATTACTGACTGATAAATATTTGAATTTAATCACTTCCTATAATTTGATTACGCGATGGCAGATAACATTGCGATTGTAGATTAGATAACCGATTTCATAGTACCTATGACTTACCTAGTTACAAAACAGATTTAGATTTTCATAAGAAGCTTTACTTTACTTGGTTATAATTCTTATTGGAAATGCATTGACTCATTTCCGTTTCCGCGCGATAGGAATAATGTAGTAACAGTCAACCAAAATGACTATATTTGGTATTAATATTTCCCACATGCACTTGCACAATGATTCAGACCGAGTGAAGGAAACACAGCGTTACGAACAGAATTTCAATCGTCTTGTAACGCTATTGTTTTAAGTATTATGATTTCATTGGTATTGATGTTATAGAGTCATATGTTTACAGAACCTTGCGTGTGATTTGTGAGTTGTGACTAACATATTAAACAACTCGCGATTAAAAGTTCTTTTGGTCATGTTATCGTGGGCGGATGATTTGTTTCTATTAACACGAATTCCAAATTTATACAGTACAGCGTCGGTAGACTAATTTAAATAAACTTATCAGGATATATTGGAAAATCTTAACATCATTTGCTCAACACACTGGAAATATTAACTGCAGGTTACCATATAAGTTCCTAAAATAACTAGCTGGGACGCGTGATAAAAATACAAAAGGGATCTGACAAAGGACTGACTGCGGGAGTTGCGGGTTGCGGGACCTTTTTTACTTGTCAACCTGTTTCCTTTGTGATATATCATTCATGAATAGAACAATCCTTAATCTTTTCATAGCTAATTTAAACCACATTTACATGCAAGGTGCTAATTAAATTAGACAGCATAAAAATTCACCTAGAAAACAAATTCATTTCTTACTTTAAATTATTTTAGCTTAAAACCAGCAAACCAGACGAAGTTTATTAAAAAAACCAATTAAATACCCCGTACTTAAATTCTGCTACCAGTCATCATATAACAAGCACCGCAAACCACTGCAATAGTCTATAACTAGATTGCATTATGTTTCTCAGATCGAAGTTAGAGTAGAAGCTACCCTATAAAGAGCGTATACGATGCAGCTTTGATTGTGTTGAACGAAAAGGAACGCATGTCTAGTCGAGCAGACGCATTATGGGGGCATCCAGGGGAAGAGGAGGGGGAGGGGATCGATCGTGCGCAGCGCTGCGCCCTTGACCCTCGCGTCGCCACCGTGCAGCTGGGGTGGTCTGTACCTATGCATGTGTAGGAGGATGGGGAGTACAGTACGCACGAACGGAGGATTACTCGGCATTTATTATTGTATCGTCACTATAGAAAAACTTTACCGGTTCGAAATCGACCGAGCGAGAGATGCGTGAGAAAGCGGTCAGCGAAATTTTGCGAAGTGAATCGGTGCATCAACAGAGACTCAATCGGCTTCTCTATCGGTCTCAACACCACGTTTATAGTTCCGTCTGTTGTTGACCAGTAATCACTACCTATATGAATAAACCGGCGATTAGTCAACCACAAGCTTCCGTATGATTCATCTCTGTCTAGTTAGTAGGTAAGGTCGTTTATCTCGTCAGCTGAGATTTGCATTTCTACCATTCTCTAGTGGCGTCAGCCCGTAACGTAGTGATCTCGGCATCGTCTCCAGAAATAAGTTCGTGACGTGCAGATGGAACACGCCGTGGGTGTGTCTGTAATCTAATTATATTGGGCACGGTGTTCATTAACTGCGCTATGGGTCAGATATTTTTATTTTAGTCATCCGGAAATGGGTCGCGTTTGTAAACAAGTCCCTATTCCCACATTACATCAGTGACCTAATTCCTATCTGTATTGTGTATTGTGGTGTCATTGAACTATGCGACGAGACATTAAGAGGTGATCACGGGTTAACCATTGGAGTGTCATAACAACGTGGATAGTTAAAAATTAGGGGTGTCCCCCAGATAAATAGATATACCTATGTACTTAGAGGTGAATAACATTATGACTAGTCATATGGACAAAATGGATGAGCCTCACCCATCGGACAGTAGTACTCCATTAGCAATATTAAACGTATCGGGAACACGAATATTGACATTATTGACGATGACGTCCCCGGTCAATAACTTGTAACACCTAACTGTATTTAAAGCAAATATACCGAAAAAAATACTGCCATGTAAAAGTTTCAATTTGCTAATTTATGTTCGTATTGAACTACTAAGGAAGTTGGAGAGTTAATTGACTCTTAAAACAGAATTGTTAACGATAATCTTTTCCAAACCTGCTGAGCCTACTGACTATTACTGACTCAAGGTAGACACAACAGGGGTTATTGACACGTTATCTCAAGTGTTCTACTTTCTTTTGCCTTTTAAGCTCTTTAAGTTTTTTATAAAGTGACTGCTTAAGTTTCTACTACGCAAAGAGTAGCCAGCTGGGCAACAATATATTATATCTGTACTTCTGCAGTGACTCGTCATTAACATACTAATACTCTTAGTCATAATAGCATGGCTTAGTATTCAAATTACTTTGGAATCAACGGGGAATTTAAAATACATTTTTTATACCGGTATATAAATTATCTTTTATTACAAAAGAATTTGGGTTAGTCACGTAACAATAAATAAAAATCTTTGTCAAAAACACGAACGCACATGCTTCGCTGAGTTTACGTAATATGCATATTACGATACCTTACATCCTATTTAAATACTGTACTTAAATAAAGATCACAAGCGTAATTTGAGCCACCCGGTCTGGGTCTCGGTGTAGGGCATCATAACTTAGGAACAGTCTTACTATGGCGCTTAGAAGCACTTCCTGTGGACGATGGAGGGGCCGGACTCGTCGTACTCTTGTTTGGAGATCCACATCTGCTGGAAGGTCGAGAGGGAGGCGAGGATGGATCCACCGATCCATACGGAGTACTTCCTCTCTGGGGGAGCGATGATCTTGATCTTCATCGTGGAAGGAGCCAGGGCGGTGATCTCCTTCTGCATACGGTCGGCGATGCCAGGGTACATCGTGGTACCACCAGACAGCACGGTGTTGGCGTACAAGTCCTTACGGATGTCGACGTCGCACTTCATGATCGAGTTGTAGGTGGTCTCGTGGATGCCGTTAGCTTCCATGCCCAAGAACGAGGGCTGGAAGAGGGCCTCAGGGCAACGGAACCTTTCGTTCCCGATGGTGATGACCTGACCGTCGGGAAGCTCGTACGACTTCTCGAGCGAGCTGCTGGAGGCGGCGGTGGCCATCTCCTGCTCGAAGTCGAGGGCGACGTAGCAGAGCTTCTCCTTGATGTCGCGCACGATCTCTCTCTCGGCGGTGGTGGTGAAGGAGTAGCCGCGCTCGGTGAGGATCTTCATCAGATAGTCGGTGAGGTCCCGGCCGGCCAAGTCCAGACGGAGGATGGCGTGGGGCAGGGCGTAGCCCTCGTAGATGGGCACCGTGTGGGAGACGCCGTCGCCGGAGTCCAGCACGATACCGGTGGTCCGACCGGACGCGTACAGCGAGAGCACGGCCTGGATGGCGACGTACATGGCGGGCGTGTTGAAGGTCTCGAACATGATCTGGGTCATCTTCTCTCTGGAAAAGAAAACGACGTTGCGTTAGCACGGCGGGTGCATGGCGACATCAGCTGACTAGAGTCAAGATAACTGTAGCGGCTCGGCGGCGCGAGCGAGACACCTACCTGTTGGCCTTGGGGTTGAGGGGAGCCTCGGTGAGCAGCACGGGGTGCTCCTCGGGCGCCACACGCAGCTCATTGTAGAAGGTGTGGTGCCAGATCTTCTCCATATCGTCCCAGTTGGTGACGATACCGTGCTCGATGGGGTACTTGAGGGTGAGGATGCCTCTCTTGCTCTGGGCCTCGTCACCGACGTACGAGTCCTTCTGTCCCATGCCGACCATCACACCCTGGTGACGCGGCCTGCCCACGATCGAGGGGAACACGGCGCGCGGCGCGTCGTCTCCGGCGAAACCGGCCTTGCACATGCCGGAGCCATTGTCCACTACCAACGCAGCAACTTCCTCGTCGCACATTTTGAGTTAGTCTAGAAGGGAAAAGAACAACTCTATTAGTTAACTAACTGGGCTGGCACGACGACCCAAAATGAGTCTTAATATTAGTTAGTATTAATTAATTTAAATTCACGCTTTCGTTTTTCTCCCACGTTATGATTAACATCTGATGTTACGTAAGTATGTAGATTTATAATACCAGTCCTCAAATACGTATATCTACCTACAGTACCTACTTAGTAATAGTTATCAGTCACGTCCCACTATCTCTTGGAAAACGTTGCTTCATGATTCTGAGCTCGATGAGATAAGACAGAAAGTAATATAAGCATTTAGATAGTTAGGTAACTAACGTATAAAGTTTTATCGCACCGATATGAATACCTATTGATTTCAAATCCCGCTGATATACCTATATATTTTGAAAAAAATTAAATGCTGAAGACTAAAGGACTAAAATAATTAAAATTTTGCGAAAAAAAAGTTGATCTCCACACTTTCTGTGCATGAACTTTGACAGTTGACTTGCAAATATTTTTTATTCAATAAAGTTACTTTTTTCAAAGGCTACAGCATTTTTCTATTATAAAAAGTAAGAACACTATTTAAAAATAGGTATGCATTTAACAGTTAACATTTTATAAATAAATACCGGAAGAAGATAAAATGGATGTTTAGTGTTTACTAATTTATAAAGAGTACTGCTATCGATTTCACGAACAGGGATACCAACAGTACAGTTTTTTTTTTTATAATAGTTGTAACTTTTGCAAGACGTCGCAACTTGCAATAGAAAATCCAAAGCGATATCACTCACACCCTACTCACACATTACGTAACTGGAAAGCGTAACAAACCCATACAAAACTTTTAATTTAAATACAAACAAAACTCAATTTCACTTGAACCACAACAAGAAAGCTAGAAAAACTTAATATATAATAAACTGTGTTTATTATGCAAATGTAACTTACTTTTAATTTAATAAATAAAGTAAAGTACGACCGCTGCCTGCAAAGCACCGCGCGAAATGAGGCTGCCAAGCGAGAGTTAAACTATATAAAACGTCTCCTTATCAGCATAAACACTATCAACACCATTTAATATCCACCAATAGCTGCCTAGCTCAATTTTCGTGACCATATATGGTAAGGCAAAGGCATTTTTCACATAACTGATAACACCTTGATAAGGGCTTAGTTGTCGCTATCAATGATACCATGATACCAAACTTACGCGGCTGATGATTAGGCGCGCCAAACAATACCTAATTTACGATCCTAATCGATCTTCAATAATCATAATAACTCGAATTTTATTGACGTGTTACTCAGAATTTTTTGTTTTACAGTGGAATTGAGTCACGTTTTGTAGCTCCGCCGATTCAGGAAAATATGGTCGTAAATAACGGAGCCTTGATTATTTCAAATATAATTTAATTAAAATCGAACAATAAGGTAAAATACTATTTAAATTCATTATGTGGTTGTGTTTCTCGAATGTTTTAACCCGCGAGGACAATAATAACAGTAATAAAATACCGGTTTAATAATAAAAATCATACCTATACTTTCGTCATTTCATTTTTCGTAAGTTCCATAGCATATAACATCGCTGCTTGATAGACGGCACCAAAGTTTTCATGAGTTCTAGAAACACTAAGCTACGCCAATTGACTATATTTTGCTCTGGCATGTCCATGGCCACGGATGTCTTGATCTTAGGAACGACTGCTTGGGGTCATTGATCTGTCCTCTCTAGCGAGTTAGCGATCAGCTTTTGCAGTCCCATACACATATACCTAGTTACCTAGGTATCGGTAGATCGCGGGCTGTAGAGCACAAACGCAAAGTAGCGTCTAGCGTGTCTATGTCTATGCGTCTTCTACAAATTGTACTTTGGTGAGTGTGCTCAGGGAGCTCCATGAGCTCATACCGCCTTCCCCCTTCTTCCATCGGACATCCAGACGTACGGCAGGTTACCATCCTTACCTGGTTCAAATTCCTCTTACTCGAACCAAGCGCTTTTAGGCATCTTTTAGGTATAATGCGCACTGCTAAGGTTTGGAATTCCCTGCCGGCATCTGTATTTCCAAGTTCATATAACCTGCACCTATTTAAGGCAAGAGTGAATAGGCATTTTCTGTGTGAGCTCGCTTCATCGTCGGCCTCATCTTTGCCCCCTAGCTAGACGCTGGCCAAGAGGAATCCCATTATTAATAGAAAAATAAAATAATGAATGAATGAATGAATGAAAATATTTATTTCAGACGCATGTCCATATTGGTTAGTAACATCGTTTAGCTTATACTAGTGTTAAAATATACATTACAAAATTAACTAAATTAATTATAATACCTACGTTTCGCCACTTCGCATAATTTTCTTATCCTTTAGGAACCGAAGCCTCGTAACCCGTTGCGATCGGGGGCTTAGGCAAAATGGTGATGACAGACGCTTTAAAGTTTAAAGGTATACGAGGATTCGCTGTGCTTACAAGGGACACGCAGGTCCCTCAACACAGCCGGCGCATTTTATTTCTGCGGAATTTATAATATTAGTTCCATTGCGTTTAGACTAGGGTTGCCATACGCCCCGATACGCCGGGACATGTCCCGAAGAAGATTGAAGCGTGGTGCCCACCGCCACCGTCCCGGTTTGAAAAGTAATAGTTAATTAAGTAGTAAGGACCAGACCTGGGGCCTATTGCATAATAAATTACAACTAATATTACAAGCGGAAGTCTCTTTCGAATGAAAGGGATTGAAAGGAGACTACCGCTTGTAATATAAGTTGTAATTTATTATGCAATAGGCCCCAGATGTACGGATGACTATTTAATTAGCCTACGAAGGGTCCCGTCAGCAGAAGTACACGCTATCCAGGGTAGGTAGCTTACCCTTTTGACTTCGAGCATGCAAGCGCTGCTGTCCGTTCAAACTTTATTTTTATCTCTACCTTCACTACTTTTTCTTTCATTGTCCCAGTTTTCGTCCCCAGATTTATGGCAACGCTAAAAGTTAAGACCGTTTGTATTCGATATGATGCACCTATTCATAATGGATAGTCAATGAATTTCCTGAATCATAACTTGTTGCTCATTTATTCCAAATTAATGAACAAACTCAGACCCCTAAGACACAGGTTTACGCCTAGTTTAGGGTTTGGATGTTTTTATCATATAACTACTTGTACTATTACTTATTCTGTGATATAACGCTGACCTGTTTGTACAAACTACAAACCCTATTATAATAAGCCTCGGTATTGTAAAACATTATTATTAATAAACATTATTAGTAATATTATTCCAAGTCCTAAGAAATGCATTTCTGCGGTAGTGGCATTCTCATATCATGTCATATGCCTGGGTCACACGCTGCCGCTCGCATTGCCGCTCGCGTTGCTCCTCGCGTTGCCGCGCGAATGTTCCCGCTTGTTCCCGCTTCGGCCACACGGCGGACATGGCGAGCGAGGCGAATGACGACCAAAGAGCTGGCAGCTTCCTCGCACAGCGTATCACCATTGCTATACAGCGGGGAAATGCTGCCAGCATCTTTGGCACTATGCCGCGGGGGGACCCCTTATTTTAGATTAAGTATTTATTTTTAAGTTGTTTACGAATAATTTTAGTTATATTTAGATTTATTTATGTTTTATATTATCATATTCATATTCTTATTGTGTGCCTGAGTACTTAATGACGAGTAACGTGGCCACACGTTGCCGCGAATGTTCCCGCTTGTTCCCGCTCCGGCCACACGGCAGACATGGCGAGGCGAATGACGAGTACGTGGCCACACGACGTCCCTCGCCGTCGCCACTTCCCTCGCCATTCGACGAGCGTGTGGCCCAGGCAATAGAACGGTCCCAATTACAAACATATAGACGTACCAAAAACACCAGTCATTCAGTGCTTTCTCTATGATTCGGCATTTTCTTCCTAAGGAAGCGCCGACAAACATCATATAATAATGTATGGGATACAAAGGCATTTAGTGCCTTTAGTATAAGAGCAAGTCTAGTGACATTAACCTACTTGCTACCGGTTAATTGGTATTAAAACAGTTTAATTATCTTTAATTTAAGTCTAACGCATTTTAAGTACTAACTCAATTTAAGTTAGAAAGTAAATAATTCAAACTCAAATTGTTTATTGCACATTGGTGCAACTAGACTTATCTCTCCTATCGAAATGTAATGATATAATATAGGTAAATATATTTCGATGATGAGTTGATGAGGTCCACTCAATCTCTCAAAGGTTAAGTAGCTGGAAGTTGGAAGAGATCCCTCAATCTGTTTTTGTGTACAATAACATTTTGTCTACCTACATACATGAGGTAAAAAATAGGAATAAAGTACTTACTTAATAAGGGTGGTAAAACAAAGACTGTCTGAGCACAGGTTTTTGACTTTCATAAATATGTGATCCCTCTTTATTACCACCCGTGTTAAGTACTAAATTTGATGTCACCCCCTGACCAGGAAGTGGGATTTTCCGCGGTAATTGCCATTTCATAACCAGGTGTTACATAAATAATAATTGAACCAATCCTGCGAAAATGTGCAGTCCGAACGGGAGGTGCACTCATATGGCGATTTGTTTCGTCTACCATCGATTTTCTGCACCCCTTACAACGACTGTGACTCATCATTTACCGCCCTGTACATCTATTAGGTACATATACTAGGTATGTTACGAGACTTAAGAGTATACATGTATATGCAGCTCTCCAGACATCGCCTTATATATGGAAGGGGAACGGCAGTATTCGGTTTCTGCTGTTGATTATCAGGGCACGTACAACAAAACCGAAAATATCTATACGCACTTCAGACACTTCAGTGTCCAAATTATCCAGTAGCGGTAGCGGTAGAAATGAACTAAGGAAGTTTTTCAATTTAATATAAATTTGTTCTGACGAATTTTTGCTTCGTATTCCCGTTTAGTTGCCTATTTTATAGAGTAGGAATTTATAAGCTAAAGGCCCATTTACATGGTGCAAGTACTTGCATGAGTTGCATGCGTTTTTCATTACATTGCGTGGTGTGATCGCTCACGGCTTACTTCGGCACTCCGCAGCCCGCAATGTAATCTAAATCGGCCTTTATAATTGGTTTACGCTATACCTATACATTGATACTGTTAAATGTGTACGGATTTCAAAACATATTATGTACCTAGGAGGACAACGGAAGAATAAAATAAAATAAATGACGAACAAAACATGTCGTTAACCAATAAAAATAAAGCACATACACAGTCCGCGTGAGTCACGTTATCATATATTTGTAAGTGAGTCATCGAGCAATCCGAGTGATATGAGGCGTCAATACTTTAAAATGTAACAAGTCGATGAGATGACTGTGGTGACGTGTACAAGTTTACCACTGTACAAGTTTTCGTGCGTAGCGCCTCGCCCGGCTCAAAGTCTTTGAGTACATTTACCTAAAAATATAACTGGCACATAAAATGATCCCATTTTTCAGCGTAGGTATATTTTAAATCTAAATTATTTGAATGATAAAAAGAAAACTACAACATATTTAAAACTTATTAAGTATAAAGAAAATTACAAAAATTAAATGCTAAAATATAATTTATTAACAACACATTGACAAAAAAAAAGAATATCTACATGTATTAATTACTAACAAATTAAATAAGAAGTAGTCAAAGTGCTGGCGTACGAGAGACAAAAATGGAAATACTCCACCAACAAGAGGATATAACTCTTAAATTTGATTTGATGATATCCCGAAGATATCCCGAAAAATGTGGGACGTCTGGTCACCCTAGTGGAATACCAGTTTTCGTCTCTATTACTTGTGTGTTAATGTTTATTAAGTATTAAATTGGTAGACTTTATTCCATAACTACAGTTAGTACTAAATTCACATTGATAAAAGCGTGCGTCCGATGACACATCACATACTCCTTTTAGGGATCCGCGTCCGTTTGGTACGGAATATTTCTGTCGCTTGTCATCAACAAGGATACGGCGCGGCGTGCCAGATGGTAAGCAGAGGGTTTACTGCGAGATAAGTAAAAAAAAACAATCATACCTACAAGCCAGCTACGGGAGTTTAAAAAAGATTAGGTATCGGTTCCGGGCATACTTCAGGATGCATATCTGTAGTATCAGTACTGGGATAGCGTTAGAAGAGTGTCGGAAACGTTGTGGAGCCTGCCTGCGGGTCTATACCTCGAACCGAAAACGAAATATCTGCCTCTCTCGCAATTTCATATCCGAGGGACAGAGACAGTTACTTTTCGGTTCGAGGTATAGATAAATATTTTGTGGACAATCTTACACAAATCAACCTAGTCCCAAACTCAGCAAAGCTTGTACTATGGGTACTAATCGACGATATACATACTTATGAATATAAATAGATACTTATATACATAGAAGAAAACATTCAAGACCCAGGAACAATTATTCGTGCTCATCACACAAATAAATGCCCTGACCGGGATTCGAACTCGATTCGTAGGCAGGGTTTGGTAGGTACGAAACCTAGGCATGGAACATCTCGGTGTACAGTAAAAATAGTTATACAGACAAACCAACTTTTACTGTTTTCAAGCCTTAAGGGGAGGTATCCCCAACGCAAATGTCCCGCTCTAACACGCGTGAGTTTACAATTGACCATCCCGCTCTCTACGCAAGCTCTGCGCGCAGTTTTGTAAATATTTAGCTATAGTCATTAAGCCAATCATTTTATCACAGCAAACCCTGCGAATTTGCCTATAACTATTTACGAACTTTAATTGAGTACAAAAATAAAACGTTAAATATCAGTAATATAGCCGTAGTATTGAAAAAACATTCCAAAAAGGGGTAACTTCGCGATTTTTTTCTATCGAGTGAAATTCATCAGGTCATGTAAATGACTGCGATTTTGACTAGACAATATCCTTATGTAACACATATATTTTTTTTAGATTTTAAGACACTATATTCTATGTCTCAGATGGTTTTTAAAAACTCAAAAGTGGTAATACACGGCCTTAAGGCAAAGCCAAAAGGACCATTCGAGTGCAAGCTAATTTTTCCATTGCCTTAAGAAATCGAAGTCCTAATTCGTTATGGTATGGTAGGCATCATATGGTGCTGCCGTTGCCGCATTCATAAAGTACTCACTCGTCGACTGATGATATCGTGTCCAGTAAATAGATTTACTTATTTACTCGTATTTGCAAGGGTTTCTGTTAGTCTCGGTGAAATGTAGTCTAATACCGCTACAATAATTGGGCCATTTTACGGAAAGTTGTACACTCGACTTTTTTTTTAAATTTGGATAAAATCGGGTTTTTTCTACTCAGAATCGAAAGCACTTTCGAACCTAATAGGAGAAAAAAAGTGTCCCAAATTTTTCATACAATTTTCAGTTTTTCCATTCCGTTACCACCATACAACCATTACAAACTTTGTATGAAAACGGTAACGGAATGGAATAAAAAAAAATTGGGACACTTTTTTTCCCCTATATCATTCGAAAGTGCTTTCGATTCTGAGTAGAAAAAACCCAATTTTATCCAAATTAAAAAAAAAAGTCGAGTGTACAACTTTCCGTAAAATGGCCCAATTTCTCTACAATAAATTGCGTTGTTTATGTACCTTGTATCAAGTATAAGGCGTGCATCTCCAGATAGGGAGATTATCAGATGAATGAGCCAGGTTCCATACAGCTCGCATACCTAGGCGCTTGTGACGAATCCAGTAAATCCAGTTACAGTGGGTAGTCTGAATTCGACTTATAATAAAGCTAGAGATCCTGAACTTCTGATGCGTTTGGGAGTTCAGACAATAATGGTTCCGCTACAGCAGCAGTCAGTCAGCTTTATGAATAAGTACTTGGTATTACAGTATTACGTAGCCGACCAGGCGACCAAAAAAGGTCGGTTGGCCGGCGGTAGGCCTTTTAAGGTGGCGTAACAACCTTTTGCCTAGATGGCGGGCGAAGGTGACGGATGACAAGCAGTTAGGGCAACGAGAAAGGAAATAACCTAATTCGTCCTAAAGAAGGTGAGGTCACTTCACTTGCATAGTGCCTCCACGGAAAACCGGTCCCATCTTTCTTCACATCTGGTGGCATTTTGGTTTGCAGTTGAAATATTATTGTCCATCCTATCTTGTATTTTGCTTTGTAAAAGCCCTCAATGGGGATACCTGGACAACATGGGGAGAGGCCGTTGCCCAGGAGTGGGACCTCCCTGAGCCCTACTCCCTGACGCTATTTAAAAAAAAATGTGTTGTGGGCTAGCCGAAAACTCAAGACTTAGTCAAGACCATCGATGGGAATGCCAGCGATGGTCCACTAGTAAGTTACTATAATTATAAACTCCCCTCAGGAGTTGTAGGTACTGCTTGTGAACAAAGTTATTGAGAACTGGACTTCTTGGCACTGAATGTGATGTAGATATGAGTCTTTGGATGTAGGAAGGGTATTTACCTGGTTTTATACTCCCGGAGTCTGCTTGTACTCATGTGATTTAATTTTACTTACCTCGTTCGGGGCTCTTACATTTTAGGCAGCAATCTCTACTACATAACAGAAAGACAAGAATTATTTTAACTTTTGTTTTCCTCTCAGATCATGCGATAGTATATATGTTCTGTAGCTCTAGTATAAGTTTTTTCGAAACATTAACTAATTCGAACTCGTTTGCGTTTTGTCTCAAAATGTATGAAATTGGTATGAAAACGTGAACAGCGCTTCTGGTGGTCACTAGTGGAAACTAAAACAGCGAGTATAACATTTGTTGCTAACCCATGAACGCGCGTATTTCAAACTCGGTGAGAGCGTTTTCATACATTTTGAGACAAAACGCAAACGCGTTCGAATTAGTTAATGTTTCGATAAAACTTATACTAGAGTTACTGATGTTTAATTTGACCGTGCTGACCCGTGCTGACCTGCCTTGAGTTATTGGGCCCAGGCCTACAAAGCCACAGTAAGGTTTAAAAAAAACAAATGAGTTAACAACTCAATTTTGTCATGTTTCCATCTATCCGATAACGTCACAGCAATGTAATTACTCCTGGCTAATGACCAGCCGACGAACCCGGTGCATGCGCACCATGACGTGACCTTGGCTCTCGGTTACGTGATGCGCGTGCGTGGAATCGTAAACGCTGTTTTGTCATCTATAGGGTCGCCATAAGATACTCACAATTGGCAGGATATCCGGCTATAGCAATCATAGCTGAATTCTTCAGTCAGTACTGGATAAGTTAGTTACAACTTACAATTGACAATATACCTATTTTGTACTAACCATATTGTCGGAAACCTGGCCCAGCGGAGCGCGCGTACCCCGTCAACTTTTGGATGGGGCCGCTTCGAGATGGTTATTAACTGAACGCTCCCAAGTTGATCCCGGCTGCTGTCTATCATAGCTGTCGTTAAACCAAGTTAGAGGCGTTCGGGCGGCTTGAGATGAGAGCTTCTAAACCGTCAAGTTGCCCACTCACTTGACAAGCCTTGGCTGGTTTTCCACTAGAGCTATGCTATGCTACGTTTTCATACATTTGACACATAGCTGCAGCTCGAGCTACGTGTCAAATTTATGAAAACGTAGCATAGCATAGCTCTAGTGGAAAACCAGCCTAAACCCAATAAGGTCTAGTTTCCCCTGGGCTGGAAGGTCAGATGGCAGCAGTCGCTTCCGTCAAACTAGTGGGATTTAGGTGTCAAAACGGGGTCCGTTTTTTTGGGGGCCGATTTTTGATTGTCGAACGCTCGACTTTTCACTCGACATCTGTCAAATCATCATAGTTTTTTTGACAGATCTCGAGTGAAAATTCGAGCGTTCGACACTGAAAAATAGGCCCCCAGGCCCAGCACAACCAGAAAAACTCTAGAAGAGAAGAATGATGACTGGTTTCAATACAATATTGTAGCAATATTTCTACTTGAATGTGTCAATAAGTAGGTAATACTTACTAGCCGACAGTTGGAACGGGCGGAAGGAAGGAAGGATACCTACTTAATGATAACAGCTGTGTGCCAAGGCGCACGAGTTTGCTCAATAACAACTCCATTTATACATACACATTGAAATACACGATTTACTCTTTACGTATTTGGACAGGGAAAAACGAAATTGAAGAGGAGTATGTAAGGTTAACCGAGCTGCCGAGCATGCGTGGTAAGTATTGAGGTTTTTTACACAACGACGATGGTACGCATACACCATAGCCTATGGACGCTTGCGTCTCTTTATTATTGACTGAAATTGAAGTACAGTCAGCCAAGTATGTGGTCGCTACCACCTTTGAATCAATTATACTATAACCACAAAAGTACACACACCCACCTACAACGAAATCACTTCACATTGTAAAAAAAAACTCGATTTAGTAAAGTCCAAATACGTAGGACACGCGCCGTTCTTCGCACAGACAGACTACTTAGCTTAGAAGATTGGTGCTTCGTATTCGTAAGGTGCGTTGCGTAGGATTGGAATAAGTCCCTAATAAAAATTAAATAACATGTAGAATTTACTCTTATTGGTAAGGAATTTGATGTAACTGAGTGAACTAACCGTCTAAGCATTTTACAACTGTTTAAGTGTTTACGATTTGCGCCTCTCCTCCCACGCAAAAGGGTGCGTTCATTTTAAAAAGTTGATTAAAAAATACCGGTTCAGCGATCAGTTAAAAAAAAGTCTCGCGCCAAATTCAACGATCACAGTTTGCAAAATGGCGGCAATGTCTTTGGCCTCCGGGCGTTCCATTCAACGTCCGTCCGTTGAGTTTTAAATTCAAATCACTATGCCTAATGTGTGCGTTAGGCTAGCGGATGTAAGTAAGCTCTGTGTTCGGTAGGTATATGTATGACGCGATTTGGATGACTTCATGATCATGATAATTCCACTACCGAATTGGTGCTTCTTGGGAAGAGGTTCATTTATTTGATCCCCATCTTGATTCATTCATATGATAAAAAATAAAAAATGGCCCTAGATTTAGGTTCGCCTCTTTCCTATGGACATAGGGACTTTGTAGCTTAATTTTGGATTGGTCAGGTAACCCACATAAACAGTGTTTCCGTTAATATATATTCCCTGGGATAAAAGCATGACTTACATGCAACAGGAGTGACGACTTTTGTTTTTGCAAGTGTTTATGAACCGGGTCGAAGGTCTAGGTAGTGACATAAAACTTAGCGTGTTTAGTCCTGGGGCCAATACTACAAAAATTTACCAGAGTACAATTAGACAACTTTAAAAAAAAAACTTTTGTCAAATTGTAGAATTTATTATAATAATCATTTGTGCAATCTTCATCAGATATGACGAATCGAACAAGGTGGCACAAACGTCACGACTCAAGTCAAGGCATGAGAGCATGTTCAGATAATTTTAAACACCCTGAAGTATACATAGATTCATCTGATGGCGGATGTACCTAGTTGATAATCGTGTTAAACTGCGGAGTAAACGTAATCCTAACATTGACCTTGATCCAACTGTCAGAGTACGTTTGAATTTCGAACGTTACCCGTCCATTATCAGAAGCACGTCAGCATTACATCATCGAAACAATCGAGATGTCATCGCAGTTACTACGTCAGTAGGACAGGATTCAAAACAAACGGTCGATATAATACTCGTTCCACATTTAAGTACCTACCATTTTTTTTCAGTAGGTAAACATCTGGAATATCTGGATAGTTGAGTACAGGTTTAAATAGGTACTTACACGTTTATTTTACTTTGGACGTGGAAAGTTACAAAGTAATGTGCAATTCTTGTAGTTATTTTAACGAAGTAATTCGTGCAAGTTTTGCGTGTTTCGTTATTTGGGGCAATGGGTCGATGGCTATTTGTAGCATTGATTAAAGATATTTCAAGTGCAACACGACATGACCGCTGAAGCTACGATCTTCCACGCGACTTCAACGACAGTGGTTTATTTTACATTATAAATAGTGATGCTTCCTTAATATTAAATGTACGTATGAGGTCTTTTATTCAAAATCCTCTGCAATCATAGTGATAAAAATTTAAATCGAATGTTTACAGAAGTGGGTTATTATGTATGCATTCCAATCAGTTTCCGTTTTTCGAATCTCAATCAAGTTTGTCAGCAAAGGCAAGGTCCAAAAGGGCTGGAAAGGTCCAAGAAAAAAAGGTAGGTACTAATAAACTTTTTATTTATGTACGAGGTTGCTATTCACAAAGTCACTTCGCTACGGATTACCAGTCTGATAAGCCTGACATATCCGAATCTGCTTAGTAGTATTATGAATAGCGGGGGATCTTAACCATCCCGTAAAGTTATTACGAATAAATATTTCATCTTATTCAGTTAGTATATAAATTCTCTCATCAGAACACAATATCAGCTCCAACAACGTTCCAGTCTTCAAAGTATCCGGTGCACGCTTTCTTTATCTTAATTACGTTCAGAATCCGTGCCAGTAATGTTACAGTTTTTCCACCTTTACACAATCCACAACAATGCCACGTTACATTCAATTATCCGACTTTGCGAACAATCACGCGGTTCTCATTAGTACCCGCGTGAAAGTGACGAGACTATATATGAATAGAGAAAGTATTAAGAACTGTATGTGAATTGCTCCGAAGTCCGATGCGAAAGTAACTAGACACCCATCTCCATATTTCTGCGCTAATTAACACAAAAAGCGAGCGATCGAGTATTTCGGCGGACGAAATGCTTTTTTAAATACCAACGGGATGGACGTTCCTATTCGCCGTAATTGGGCTTTTCAACTTGTCCTAATTATAGCACGGAATTGCGTCGTAAATTATCATCGATTGGGCTCATTTACCTAGCCTTGTCCATTAAATTAGTCTGGACAGATATATCGGGCTTATAGTATAGGTAACGACATGGTGAAGTATGGGTCACGCTGGGCAGGTTCTCACGCCCTATTTTTCTATTAACAATGGCTACAGGCGTGGATCGGGTGTGTGATATCACCATATATGGCGCGAATTCCTCTGGGCATACAATGCGGTTCACTAAGCTCACACACCACTTTGCTATAGAGATCCAGTATAATTTTGACCTCAAATTACTCTTATTTGTTACCAATCCAGGTGTTAAATTATAATGGGCATGGGCTTCGACGAACACAGGTTTTTTGAGTGGAGACTGGAGAGGCAGCCGAGCGGATAAGAGTTCGCGTGCCGATGCGCTTGACAAACACGCTACTTGATTTCAAATGACATCCCAGTCAAAACACCTTAGCAAATATAGCAGCGGAAGCTAGTCAGATGGAATGCTCGTAGGTAATCATTTGTGACTTATTCCTTCGATAAGAATGTGCAGATAGTTTCGATTACTTCGTCCGTAGCCTAGTTACTTCTGCTGCTGCTGCCACCGTTAGTATGTATACTCGTACCTATTCAGAATCTACCATTTTTCATGGATTCTGTTTTGAATGAATGTTCAATCCAAACGTACCTACTTCTAGTCATTCCTTTAGTCTCAGCTGTTGTAATTCTCCACGATAAACTACAAATGGCATTGCCTGTTTGACTAGTGTATCCTTAATTTGGTACACTGAATGACCTATGTGCAAGATAAGCTCGAGGAAACAACCTTGCGAGGCTTAAAAGGTAACACCTCACTTTAATGGTAGCAGAACCGAGGCTGTTATTCGCAAAGCTAGTGTTCGCTTCAGCCAAATAAGCATGAGCTATGACGGTTTATGGTGGATAACAATGTTGGGCTCACATTACACTAGAGATGACCTCTGGGACGACTTCAAACCATTTGTCACTAGATAAGCTTTGGTCGAGTAATGGTCGTACGGTGATACTAAATATGGACTGTACTTAGTCTTAAACGACGTTTGTGATACAGTGGAGTGAAATACCAAAAATGGGCAGAATTATTTGTTGATACTGGATCTATGCCTTCTTTAATTTCTGGCAGACTTGCTTTTCATATGTTTTCCACTAAGTTTAATGACAAGCTCGGGCATAGATTAAATGAGAAGTCAATTTCAGATTCAGATTTAATCTATGCACTTGATTATACATGTTATGTACGAAATAGGTACCTATCATTGTATGAAGTAGCTTGTCGGTAAAATAAATCCGTAAATACCGGCAGTTACTGTCTATCTATTCTCACACTTGACATTTGACCCGCAGATTCGAATCATCTAGCAACAATTAATAATCGTAGGTCAAAACAAATGCCAAAAGGTAGCACAATAGCGTTTAAGTCGGACGTAAGTATTGGCAGGGTGCAAAGCGGGTGGAGGGGGTAGCCTAAACGATCACAGCGCTCACTACGGTTAAAATTTACATTTCGTTGTTGTAGACCGCGGGCCAGAAGGTTAAAATCGTCAGTCATTTCCTCTCGCACGAAAACTTGTACAGTGATTAAGAAAGATGAATAAAAAATTGCTGTGGACGTCTGCCACGATTCCGTTGGTGGGTTGAGGAGCAGCAGCCTCCCAAAGACGTAAAAAAAAAATTAAATTCAGTCATTTCCTCTCGACTGAAACTAGGTTTAAATGATAGTTAAGAAAATACCTTAACGAAAAAAAATCGTCTGCCACTTGTAGGGCGGTGGAATACCCGTCTGCCAAGCACGTGAAATGAAAAAAATCATTTCCTCTCGCATGAAATTTTGTCAGATGATAGTTTATGAACTATTATGAAGAAATAAATTCGTCTGCCACTTGTATCGCGGTGGAAAACCCGTCTGCCAAGGGCCTAAACATTGTATGGGGTGAAAAGGAAAAAACAATGCACATCGGCGTTTGGGGTATCTATGGATAGATATTTGAAAATGATATAGGGGTTTTAAAAAAAAAATCCATTTTAATCAACCGTTGGTGAGATATTCGCTGTGAAAGTCGTAAAAAAGTGCATCCCCCCTCTTTAATTTTGAAACTGTGAGGTCAAAAATTCTCAAAAAAATTGGGAGGGTGTAAATAAATAAAGACTTTCAAAAATATTCGGTTACAAGTGGCAGACGAATTTATTTCTTCATAATAGGCCATAAACTATCATCTGACAAAATTTCATGTGAGAGGAAATGACTGAATTTAATTATTTTTTTACATGTTCACGTGCTTGGCAGACGGGTATTCCACCGCCCTGCAAGTGGCAGACGATTTTTTTTCGTTAAGGTATTTTCTTAACTAAGTATCATTTAAACCTAGTTTCAGTCGAGAGGAAATGACTGAATTTAATTATTTTTTTTACGTCTTTGGGAGGCTGCTGCTTCTCAACCCACCAACGGAATCGTGGCAGACGTCCACAGTAATTTTTTATTCATCTTTCTTAACCACTCTATGTAGTTTTCATGCGAGAGGAGATTGGTAATCGTGACCTGTCGTTGGCCCGCGGTCTATTGACTTGAGCTGTCAAATCCATATTGCAGTAAAGATAAATTTAATATGGCTCTAGTAAAATGTGTTATTGTGAATTGTAAAAACACCACAGAATAGCGACTGTAAATTTTACCAGTTTTCAAGACCGTGGTGGAAACGAGACCAAAGAAATAAGTGGATAATTGCCGTAAGAAAAAAAAGTAAGTCACTTAACCTGAAAACAACAATTTTAATGTTATTGGCAATAATGTTACAGACTACCATCGTCCAATATTGTCTAATATAGTAAAATAACACAAGATTTCATTAATTTTTTTCACAATATTTACTTATTTCTCGCTTGACAGCTATGACAAAGTGTCCATAATGGCCACCTGTCCGTGGCGCTGTCGTCGCGCACGGTCCCAATAGCGTCCCTCTTACACTTACATACTTGCCCGCTAGAGTAACGGCAGTAATTCGGTAATCATAGTGTATTGTATAACGTCGCTGACGCATATAGTTATAGCAAATATTTGCTCACTACCGTCCTGTCCTGAAACTGCAGTTCCAGTATTAGAGCATGATTAGACCATACATGATAAGAGGAATTACATAAGCTTGAGCTTAGAGATATAGATAGAGAATTCTAGCTCACTTGATCTCGACATGCATAATATTTTATAGGCGAACTCCTTTCCTCAGCTTAATTAATCTGTTCATAATACCTTTTTATTCGGCTGAAAATCCTTCCTCCTTCCTTAGTATTTTGACCACGAGATTCATAACAACTTTCACAATCTGAGGTCCGGAAAACACTGGACGGTGACGGTAGGTACCTATACCAAAGCGGTTAAATTTTATAAAACGTTTCTTTCCGAATAGCGCTCCGTAACGGCATCTCGTTAATTTGATATCTGTTGGACTGTTGCTCTCTCTAGATTAGCATCGAGTTCAACATCCGATTTAGGACACAACTTGCACCTTAATTGGCTGCACCGATTGCACCCATTCCTAAAGTAATCAGAACGGTACAATTAAATCAGAACGAACATCGAAAATAACTTAAGTTTCGTTAGACAACTTAGGTTATACCCACATCATCATCATCTTCAGCCCGTAATTGCCCACTGCTGAGCATAGGCCTCTCTTCTTGTACCCACATATGACAGCCAAATTTGATATTATTGGTATGTAACAGCTGGGATTTTTTTTATTATTTGTAACCAGTGGTACCAGATGGACGGAAAGAAAAATCTGTAGTTGCCACCCCAGCTCTAGCACGATAGGTTCTGTGGTTATATTTTATGTGTCATTTTAATACATATCGGCCGCAAAACGCAACCATTTGAACCTATCCTGCCAGCTAGACAGATGGTAACAATTTAACAAATGGGAATAACCAACAACTTGTAATGAACGCTGGTATTAATTAGTAAGTATTCTGTGTCCGTTGTTAAGACCTCTTTAAAGTCACTTAAAATCAGGACTTAATTCTTGGTATTGGAAGTATTTGCGGTCATTTTATTACTTGACTTGTTATTGGTATTCATTAGTGTCATTAAGGATAATAAATTAACCTCTGTTTTCCTTTGCATGTTCTAATTATACTTTATGTGCCGTACCTATGTTTAAGCGCTTTGAGTAATTATGTATACTCAGCCTGTATACTGTTGTAACATACCTAATCAGGTACTTCAATGTTTAAACGTTGATCTTTATAAATATTTATTCGTTTTAAATAAACATTATTAATTAAGCCCATCGACATCACTATGGACCAGAATAATTAAAGTGTTATTAGGATCTATAATACCTATTAATGCACTTGAAAAAGTAGGTAGTGACAGTTGTTACCTATGGCTGTCCAAACAAATCACGCCGTCACGAAATCCATCAATATACTAGACATGTGTAGTTCACGAATGAATGATTCAATTGAAGTACTTCACTTGGTGTCCTTCATTCATTCACTAGTTCAGTTCGGATCTAAATACTTCAATAGTTCACTTAGTTCAGTACTTCAGTTCATGTGTCATCGTTTCAATCATCTCATGACGGTTTTTACGAAAAAAATATTTTTTTCTTAAAATTCAAAATAAATGTAAAATTTAAAATCCTTATCCCCGAATTAGTCGAAATCGAGTATAATGGCGAATTTTTCGTAAAAAAAATATTTGTACTTAAATTATTCAAAATATATATAAAATTTGATATCATTATCCCCGAATTAGCCTTAGAATGAGAGAAACGCGACGCGACGAATGACTGATCAATATGATTAGTTGAGTCGGTTGAGCTACTGAACTAGTGAACTAAACTGAACTAGTGAACTAAATGAGTGATATACTTCACAGTGAAGGATTGAAGTATATCACTCTTTTCTTTTTAGTGACACATTTTGCGCATGTCTACAATATACGTACCGTACCAGCACAAAGTAAATAGCGGCGGCGCGCGCCGGAGCAGAGAGTCCGCTCAGTACAAAGTGCCATTTTCGCCGCACGCACACAGACGTACCATTTACAGGCATTCTCGGTTGATTTCGGACGAGCTTAGTCGCGACTGTCACTGTCGCGTCGCGAGTGCTAGTTGTGCGCGCGTTGATCACTTGACGTCCCCGCCGCTACGTAGGTACTTTGTGTCACGTACGTCAAAATGAATAACCGATATTATTACAGTTGGAATGTATTTTATTGTTTAAATACAACAAAAAACTGTGCCTAGACTTTCTTCAAATTTTCAAACGATATTGAAAGGTAAATAAAACGGTTTTCTCATTTTGGTAGTTACAATACCTAGGTAGGTAGGTAATTTTTTGAAACTAGCCGCTTTGATAACGACGGTCAACCATTACACATTCATCTTATCGTTCGCTGGTAAAACGCCAGTATTTAAGTACTATGGTTTAGTTAAGTAGGTACCTAATTAATTAGGTATATCCTTTGTTGGCGCTCTCGAGTCTCGACCGCCGCCCGTCACAAGTCACAACTCGCAGCGGGTCACGCATCAATTTATTAGGGTTCCGTACCCGAAGGGTCAAAACGGAACCCTATTGGTGTCGCCCAGACGTCCGTCCGTCCGTCCGTCGTCTGTCACAAAATTTGTTCCGAAGAATTTTTAGACTTCTCATTGACCTATGAACTTGAAATTTGGTGATAATGTTCAATATTACGTATATTTTAACAAAAAATACCTACTAATATATTGATAAATCATATTTTTGAGGTTGATTCGGAACCCTAAATGTGCGAAGTCCGACTCGCACTTGGCCGGTTTTTTACCAAGATACGCTGGTTCATATTGAAATGTCATGTTGAAGAATTTTTAATATACCTGCTGCTTTTTAAAATTCAGAATCAATACAGAAGCAACCCTGTGAGTCAGGCAAGTTTAGGTATGTATTTTCAAGAACGGCGGGAACGAACCTTCTGTATATTCTTTATTTTGTGGTACCAGGCTTCACTCGATAAGCAAATCGTCTTGCACACAAACTCAAAACGCAGATTGCCTCGTGACTGCTCTCGTTGACCATAAAAAGAACAACGGTCGCACTGCTCTTGTTTGGACCGAAACGGCTGCAGGCATTTTTGGAATGCCTCGCCAAAAGTTTTTATAAGGCCCCGCTGGGATAACGTACATTTTATAACCGCTGTTCGAAATTTAAATTTCCTTTTAAAAAGTTGGATTTTATTGCCACTTGCTGCTCTATTATAAAAATACGTATACACTCATGCATAATTACATTAATTACATTACATCACTTCGCGATAAGATTATAGCATATGATAAAAATACTTATTGTAGTTTTCTTTCCCAAAAGCACAATGTTTCTAACCGTTCCGTTGAACGTTTAAATATTTACGTAACGGAAACACGGAAACCAGAACGATTCAAACTTAATTTTAATTTGGAATTTATTCTCATTACATGGCTTTTACCTCGTGTTTACATTTTATAGTGTTTGCCTGTGTTACATAGGTGTTTACATGATAATGGATTGTACAACCCCCGTAGCATATGGACGCTGGCTGGCATAATATAGTGATGATGTACAAAGCAACAATTTTCTTGGGCTGACTTTGAAATATATATTTTTTATAATGCTATAAAATGTTAAATGCAATAATATTTGCTCTTAACCTGATAGCTGTAACAGACGATCGAACCTGGTGCGCTCCGCACCGCGACCTTGGTCCGCTCCGTACCATATTCGATAGTGTGTACAGCGGTCCGCCGGACAATATTATTATTTGGTTGACGATTGACTATTATTTCCTTATCAAGTTATCAGTAAATACCACAGATATTAGATCTGTGGTAAACTGGTGGTAAATACCAATAGCTCCCTTGCGTGTACTTCTGCCTTGTAACGCCATCTATTACAAGTTATTTAACCTGTTTAGTGTCTGTATGCACAACTGTGTTCTACAATGTGCTTCTAGCGACATCTATTGGTAGTTGCTTGTTTATTCCTGTTAAGCGCGCTATACACGATGTTAGCACAGATAATAAAGCTTCGACTGTTCTTACTGAGATAAGCTAAGCATTACAAATATTGCTATAATATCATCAAAAACGCGGCCTTGTCGAGTTCATATTAATGTTATAATGTCAATCCATAACACTACATTAAATCAAAAAATTAAACATTTGAAAATTATTCCATGTCGTGTAAAAAGCCATAATGGTGCTGTCGTCGCAATAAAAGAACAAATGAAGCATTTGTCAATTTTGTCATACTTGTCAGTAGAGATGCGCAAAACGTGTCACTGAAGTGAAAGGAGCGATTCATATCTTCATGTCACAAAGATATATATCACTCTTTTCGCTCATTTCGCTCATTTCGCTCAGTCAATCTGTAGCCCATAACAACTCTTGAAATCGCGACATACGAAAGATATGATGTAATTGAAGGTTACCTCTAACTGCTTTATGAAATATAAAACATATTATCGCACATTTTCCTTCATACAATTATTTTTAATTGTTTATTAGAATTTACTTCAATATGTTGCCGATATTTTTATTACGCTAAATTTTGTGAAATGGAACGTAGCTGAATCACGCACACAAGTTTAACTGAGCGAAAGGAGCGACTCACACATTTTCAATCTTACGTAAACGTGCATGCGTGAGACGGGCTTATACGTTCGATTCGTGAGTGCGAAGAGCGCAACTTGCTTACACCAGTCAGTTCGGCTCACCGCTCACCCGCTCAGTTGAGTTGGTGATTGTTACTGATATAGTGAGTTGTTTCATTCTTCAGTGAGCGAGTGAGCGAGTGATATATACGAAAAGATGCAGTTCATTTGAATCACTCCTTCATGAGTTACACATCTCTACTTGTCAGAAAGAAACTGCACCTAATCGTTAGATCAGCTGTAATTTGTTTATTTGCCCAAAAAGCCGATGACTTTTGGAAAAAGCTCATCCTTTAACTGGAACAATGGGAATTACGTCTTCAGAACTATGACAGAAAACAGGTGAGTACCATACAATAACAATGAGAAACGTACGTACCTGCGCGCACATTTTAATATTAATGCAAATTCTGTTTTCAGAAAAAGACCCAGAGAGGATGACTCGTGTGAATTTATGCCTCTGTCGAAGAGAATAAATAACTTGCATATAAACAATAACCTTGCGACCACGAGTGCTAACCAGACGCAAGACACGAACATGGTTAATAACATAAACCTTGAAAATGGAATCTCTTCACCTAGTTCATCGTCCGATTCCGATAGAAGACCTAGTTACGACCCAGGGATAACTTCAGCACAAAGCAGTTATTACTATGAAAACAAACTGTTATTCGAATTACATTTAGAAAGAACTCAAAGATCGGGGCAGCAGTATCCGTTTTAGTGATTGTGTTTTTGTGTGTATTTATTGATAGATTGCTATAGTTTGTATGTAATTTCTATTTAATATTAATTAAATCATATTCCCGAGAGTGGTTACTTCTAGTTCTAGTCCTGACTCCTGAATGTGACAGTCCCAATCACCATTTTGGTTAATTTATCAAAAACGCCTCAGTGGCGCCAAAAAAACAAACGTGCTAAAGCGGGTATTACACTATCCTGAATTCGGGCGTCCTAACTAGGATGCAAGGGAGGGGATAGGAAGGAAGCTTCTGATTACACTACACTGAATTCACTCTCTGAATCAGTTCGTTTCCACTGCTCGACGGAGAGAGACGTGTCGTAGCGATGCCGCCGATATTGTCAAAAAACCAGAAAGTTGGCCTTGGCCTAGCATTGGCACTATTAGCAGTGGCAACCATGCCAATAAAGAAAAAAAACTATATAGCCCTCCTCACGCACACCTATTATTCATATAATTGTTTTAGGGTTCCGTACCGGAGGGGTCAACCCTATTGCTGTCACTCACTCACGCGTCCGTCCATCCGTCGTCTGTCACTCGGGTTTTACAGCCAAATAGTTGGAGCTATAGTTTTCAAATTTTCACAGTATAAGCATCTAGTTGACCCAAAGTTTTGACAATTTGCCATACAAATTTTCCCATAAAGCTAAAGGGGGTGCGAAAAAATTTTTTCATCCACTTTCCACCCCATCGAGTGGGGTATAAAGCTCATTGAGTACATAAATACACAATTTATTGTTTTAAAATTATATAGGGAAAAAATCAATTAGAAGCTATCACTCAACCATTTTTACAAAATCCTGTTCCTTAGAATTTTTCATTTCCCATTGACTTATAATTTGAAATTTGGCGATAATGTTTATTATTACCCATAATTTACCAACAAATACATATTATTAATTCAGATCTTTTTCTTTGATATTTCCTTATTTTTCCTATAAAAACCAACATGTTTCGTTCATTGCACGCGACCTACACGTACGTACGCTGTCGCTGGCGCGAGCCGACTGATTTGGCTAAATATTATTACACTGTCCTAAACAGCTTCCTAGCTAGGATGCTTGGTCATTCAGTTCGTCCGGAGCCATCCTGACGTCCTAGGTAGGATACTTTTTAGGATCCTTGCTTCCTGAATGCGATTACACGTTCCTGAATCTGCTTCCTAGCTCATTCAGGATTCTGAATTCGGGATAGTGTAATAACCGCTTAAGAAACGTATTAGAAAATATAAAAACGCCTTTGAAAACCTCATGAACTTGAAAATGAGCCAATCGTGTTTCAGAAGTTCGGGCGCCATCTGACGGTATATTTTCGAACCACAATAACAGCAATGGCGGACGGACTTCAATTCATTTGAGAGAAAGGATACGATGCTGTTTACATACACTTGCTAAATGAAATAATTTAATTGTGACCTGCCAAAAATTTAAAAATAAAACTTTGGCTTTTACACTGCAAGTACGGGAGGTGAGTGTTATTTTTGAGTTTGTTTATTACGTGTGAATATCCGTGACCTTATTTCGGAATCGTGTTGTGGCAAGCGGTACTGTGTTGTACCGTTAGTCGAGGCGCGTGGCCGCGAGAGTGCCGTCGACAGAGTGCCGCACGGAGCAACCCCTCCTCTCGCAATTTCCTGGCGGTGGAGGAAGGAGTCGGGAGCGGGAGTGATTTGGTGTTCGGAGGTACATGGAGGGGATCCCGCACCTTGGTGGGGATGCGTCGCGTGCGTGGTGGGCACTCCACTCGCCCGGCGACAAGGAGTCGGAAGGGGTGAATCGCCTTCCGCTAGCTGCCTGCATTCGCATGATCAAAACTCCGAAAAGTTGAATTAAAATCCTTGTACTTTGTAATCATTAATTGCGTAACTATATTTTAGGAACGGCCATGTTTGTTACAAGTCCTTTGTCTTGCAGCTGCAAATGATGATTCCATAACTATTTTGGTCACTAACATTTTCATCATCAAAGTTGTTTACGAAAACAAAGTATTCCCAAAACTACAGTTACTCGGGAAACTCTTTATGTCATTATTGAGGTCATTGACACGGAGTAGCTTCCTGCGACCTCAACTCAAACTTTGTTTGACAGTTGTTTGAAATGAGTTTTAACTCCGCACTTGTGGCCTTTAAAATCGATAAATAACGAATCGTATGCACATTTTTTGCATGAAACTAATAATAGCCTCGTTACCCAACAAGCAAGTTTGCTTGCACTCACTGAACCGAAGCCACACCTTGTGTAGTGTCTTGTGAAAGTATAAAGAGAAAGTGAGTATCACGTTAGACATACGCAGTACTCTTACGCGGCGTGTAGCGAACTCGCCCGTCTACCGAACTTTCTTTAACCCACTTTCTTATTCTCGTAGAATTAATTTTAGTTGTGTGTCGCGTCTGGTGGTCGGCAGTGGTATGCCGTAGCCCTTCCCAGAGTCCAGTGGTGCCCCAGTGGTGGGATGGGATAGTGGGACGTGGGGATCGTGAAAGTGGGACAGTGCCTTGCTTTTTTCCCGCGCCGCGGCGAGTTATGTGTGACATGCAGAAAATGCCTACCAGAGAAGATGCCTCTTGGTATTTGCTATGTTTTCACTTTTTTTTAGTAATTAATGTTGCGAAAGACTAATTAAGGCATTCCTAATGATACATTAATTTCTGTTTGGCAAGTAACTTATTACTAATCCATAATCATCAGTTTAATAACTTCAAGAAAATAGCTATTGCAAAATAGAGAAGTGAGGATACTATAGTTGCAATATATATGGACATATCCTACTTTCACCTTACATCATACACTTGAATTAGAGGTATAGCGACTTTCCCAATGATAGAATTTAATTTGTAGAATGTTTTGTGGGTAATAATATTACCTGATCAATATCTTTATGAATGTTAAATAAGGTACAAGTAGAATTTTTTATTCAGAAAAAAAAGAAGTAAATTAAAACCAAATTCTAAATAAACACATTATATAAACTATGTAATATTTACAAACTTGATTATTGAAGATATAGTAGCTGTTGGTTCTTTGAATAAATAAAAAATATATATAATTGTATGACAAAGAACCTAAGTGATAGGTATACTAGGTCCTAAAACCACAATTCACTGATGGAAAGTTCTGAAATATATAAAAAATCTAAAAAACTTTGAACATAGATACCTATATGAATTGTAACTATTTATAACATTCCAAATCATTGGATAGAATTATAAAGAAAGTCAGTCTTTACTTTAAAAAAAAAGAAACCCGCTGTCCGTCCGTCCGTCTGTCACCAGGCTGTGTCTCATGAATCATGATAGTTAGACAGTTGAAATTTTCAGAGATGATGTATTTCTGTTGCCGCTATAACGACAAATACTAAAAACAGAATGAAATAAATATTTAAGCGGGCTCCCTTACAACAAACGTATTTTTTTGTCGTTTTTTATAGGTAATGGTACGGAACCCTTCGTGCGCGAGTCCGACTCGCACTTGGACGGTTTTTTAATAGAACATGTGTGGTTTTCATATGGGGCAAAGATACCCTCCATGGGTCAAAGTAACCTGACTGTATGTTACCACTAAAGTTGGTGCCGTTGGTGGTAACTACCCTCAGTGGTATCACCTGGAAATAACTGGAAAAGCCTATATCTGTAAATAAAGAAAAAACCGGCCAAGTGCGAGTCGGACATCGCACTTTTAGGGTTCCGAATCAACCTTAAAAAATTTGATTTATCAATATATTAGTATTCACCAAATTTCGAGTTCATAGGTCAACGGGAAGTTAAAAAATTCTTAGGAATAAAATTTTGTGACAGACGACGGACGGACGGACGCATGAGTGACAACAATAGCGTTCCGTTTGGACCCTTCGGGTACGGAACCCTAAAAACAGGTGTTACTTGTCTGTAACACCTCAATGTATTTGTATTATGAACATGACTGCAATGCAATAAAGAATAAAAGAATAACATTTTTTTCTCATTATATGTTCCAGTGAGGAAGATTCGGAGATGAATTTCGCAGCGTTCTCCACGGCGAATGCTGCGGGCACACACTTCGTGACCACCAGCGGACAGATACCAGTCACCAAGCTACAGCAGAATGTTACTAGTAACGGAAGCACACTACAACAAGTATGTCCCGTTGTGTATTATAAAACTAAAGCTTACATGTAAACTTGAAATAAATTCTGTGAGAATACCTAATCAATTCTGTGAATATACCATACCTAATATGTGTTGCCTTGCCAGCACATAAATGCTCGATTTTAACATGTTTAGTACCGCTCAGGGTTCGAAATTATCAAGATAATTATGGTGTTTGATAATTATCGCGATAATTATCGGATAATTATCCCTGGTATGGGTAGGGTAGTATACATTATTTTACTAGTTAAAGTTAAATTTATTTTCCTATGTACAGTCAAGTGCAAAAATATGGGTGCATACAACTTGCTCAAAAAGATGTCCCATAGCTCTTATGTAGTTGAATTAAGGTTTTGGTACATATTTATGAGAGGATTCATTCGATTCATATTTTTGCACTTAACTGTACCAAAAAATAAAAGATTTAGGTGTTTTAGGCTACAATTTCAGGTTATTATCAAATCGATAATTATCAAAGAATAAAAATCACGATAATTATCAATTAATTTATTGTATGGCATTTATTTCGAACTTCGAGAAGACAGTACGGTTGCCAGTTTTTGTTGCACTTTTAGAACCACGGTCACGTGTAGGGTAGCGGTGGGTAGTTTCCCTACGGACGTGGTGCAACTTCGACCCCCCTTTGTCAAGTGAGTGGGCAACTCGACTTTTAGAAGTTTGCAAAACGCCAGATGGCCTCCAACTTGGCTTAACAACTGCTGCCATAGACAGCAGCCGGGATCAACGGCTTAACGTGCCTTCCAAAGCACGGGAGCGCTCAGTTAGTAACCACTCAAAGCGGTCACCCATCCATGTACTGACCGCGGCACACTTTCCATAACGCTTGCGTCACGCAGGCGCCGCTGGGCCACGAGCGCTCCGTATATCAAGATAAGCTCCGTATATCATAATTATCAAGATAATTATCCTTTCCAATCCTGATAAGCATTCAGTCTCGGGTGCTCTGGCCACCACTCACCATCAGGACAGGATGACCGTGACTGTGTTCCGTGTTCCTGACACAGCACCGCCTGAATGATTCTGATTTGATAGTGTGTTTGCAGATGGTGGGAATGGAGGGCGTGCAGTACGTGCAGCAGACGCCGCAGCTAATCACACTGCCCATATCGCTGCCTGGAGCCAAGCCTGGTGAGTCCAGCCACAGAATTTACCAGGCCTAGACCTTTACCAGGTCATCAGTCCACCTTGTGGGGGGTCTACCCACGCTGCGCCTTCCGGTCCGTCGTCGCCACTCGAGAGCCTTTCGGCCCCAACGGCCATCGGTTCTACGTGCAATGTAGCCACAGTATAGTATAATAGAACTACATACAGAACGGACACGAACCTCCCGCGCCGAGGTCAGTTACCTCGTCCCTGAGAGACCCGGCTGGTGTCGATCGGGTGCCGTCGCGCCTCGCGATTCGTCCGCGCCACGCGCTACGCACCCGCGCAAACGATTGACGCGTGTACCGACAGCGCAATAAATGCTTAATAATGACTGCCAAATTCACAGAGTTACGAAGTGTGTGATGATAAGCCACCATAGCCAATAGATGCTAGCAACTCCAGGTGAATTAATGAAACAAACAAATACAAATATTTTATTTAAGGACTTTGATTGACAGCAAAAGACAAATGCGGAAATGAGTCACATCACATACAAAAACAAGATAACTGTACTCATGTTGTTATAGCGGCGACAGAAATACATCACCTGTGAAAATGTCAACTGTCTAACTATCACGGTTCTCGAGATATAGCCTGGTGACAGACAGACAGCGGAGCCTTAGTAATAGGGTCCCGTTTTACCCTTTGGGTACGGAACCCTAAAAAGTGCAATAAAAAAAAATCAAAATCAAAAAATCAAAATATTTTATTACCAGATTGTACACGATACATGAAAAACATTACAGTGATTCCCACACTAGGCATAGCCTGTCTCGTGGGGATCCAAATCTAAGAGAATTGCCAGATTAATGTGGCTGTTAGGTTAATAGATTTAAGTTTAACAACAACTAGGTAATAGGTTAACTTAACAATTTTCATACGGCATGCTAATATAACTAAGAATGGATAAACACAGGGATTACTTACAGGTCTTTGAGAGTGAGCGTGTGTGTGTGTGTGTGTGTGTTAAGTGTGCGCGAGTGAGTGAGTGTTTTGTATGTGTGTGTCAGTGTATGGTTGTGTGTGGGAGGGTGTGAATACTGCAGAGATGAAAGAGGAGTAGCCCTACGAGTTATATAATCTCTTGGGATCAGACGCAATGAAATGCTTCATTAACAAAATGTTTCTACTTCCCAGGCGACCCTCAGCCCACAGTACAGATCCAAGTGCTGAGTCCCAACATGCTCCAACAGCAGCCCAAATACCAGATGCAGATCCCCATCCAGGGCTTCCAACAAGGTAACAGCATGCTGGCGCAGTACCTCAGTGAGTAACCGTGCCCCGACCCATGTGCACTATACTTGAAGCTTTATATTTCATACTTCAATCACAGAATAAGTAATAGTACAAGTACAGAAGCTTCACTTTCTAACAAAAACGGCGTTTAGGCATAAAAAAACATGCCTACTCTGTCTATCGTATAACTTGTATTCATTCACACGCGGCACGTGTAGCGCTAGAGCTATCGACTCGTCGCTCGTCGCGTTCTAGTCTGCGGCGGCAGCGGTAACGTGCATGTAGACGCGTTCGCGCGGCGGCGGGCGGGGGGCGGCCCTCGACTGACGGCCGGCCCCGGGCCGAGCGAGCGGTAGGCATTTAAAGCGACGCGCGCCTCCCACTGCAAGCCCCTTGCTTCAATCACGACAAAATACAAAAATATAATATAACAAGGAATAAGGCAGTATAAGGGTATTTTCACTTTAAAGTGTACCCCCTACTTTTATTTCGGATCACGGTGATTTTGGGTATTCTGACTCAGAATCACGAGTACTATCCATTTCCGCGAAGAAAAAAACTGTCCCGCCAAAAAAAGTCAGTTTTGTGACGCTTTTTTCATACAGTTTATATGGCTCGTCACAAAACTGACACAGAAAATTTGCATGGAAAATCCATGACATTTTTTTTCTTCATCTGAATCAATAGTACTCGTGATTTTGAGTCAGAATACCAAAAATCACCGAGATCCGAAAAAAAAGTAGGGGTACACTTTAAAGTGAAAATGCCCATAAAGTTGTCACGAAATGGACCCGGCTCAGCATGATGCTATTGATGATTGATATTTAAGGCCTGGTCACACAGAGTGCGCGACGCAAGCGGAATGCCGCGCCACGCTCTCGCTGCAGCGCTAGATGGAGGGCGGCACTCAACGCGTCTCTCACGCTGTGCTGTGTGACCAACCCTTAAAGCCAAGGATACACTAGGTCACAAATGTCCCACGACATGTCAAGCGAAGCCGGCCGATTTCGCCTGACATATCTGGCGACATCGCTTATGTCCGTAGCGACGTCAGGCGAAGTCGTGCGACTTCGCGAAACTTCGCCTGACATATCTGGCGACATCGCCGGACTTATTTCCGTAGCGACGTCATGTCGCGCGATGTTGCCAGACATGTCGAGCGAAGTCCGGCAACGTCGCTCTATTCTGTGCAAGTTTGTTTTTTTGATCTACAGATGTGCAAGTTGCGGAAAGTTTCCAAAAAAGTTGGAAAAGTTCTCGGAAATTTCTTGAGAATTTCATAATAATATAAGATTTCGTAAAGTTTCAAACCCCATATAAAAATGTGAGAAATTTCAGAAACTTACCCACGTGGGAAAATTTGCAATTTTGGAAAGTTTCCGACGCCACATCAGTCGCGCTACTTCACCCGACGTCGCTGGCGACACGTGTCGCAGTACATTTGTCCCCTAGTGTATCCCCGGCTTTAAACTGGACTTAGTGCCAGTTGCACCAACGTACGAACACAGACCGGTCATCGTCAAATATGGCGCCGGCAGCTGTCATCCCATAGAAACTTGTCAAATTTTCCATACAATCAGATTTGACGAACACCGCTTACGATTACAGACGGTTTGGTGCAACCCAGCCTTAATCGCGTATAATTACATTTGTTTACGTCTTTGGCGTGGGATGTGTCACAAAATTTTGAGGTGTCCTTATGTAAGTCCTTATTTTAGAAGAGGAATATTACTAGCTATTTATAAAAACGTTGAAAGGCTTTGGTTTGTGCACTTGGGTTCAGAGGCCTATTGGTGAATGGTGTATTGTATACTAACCGGATATGTTTGCCTTCCCCCAGTCGCACTTAGAGGTAAGTACACTACCTCGCCGGTAAGTCCGATCAAATCTACAATTCTGACTTTTTACGTTTGTACCAAGCACTATTATTTAAAAACAAATTGTAGTTCTTTCTTAGTTCATTCAGACTTGTCTTATTTGGTTAACGTGTCAAATAAATCATGGCTATTCTGCCCTGTTCAGAAGACAAACAGGTTTCTGTAGAAAAATAAAAGTAACCTCAAATATGAAATTTTCAAACAGGGGTCCATTTCATAAGGCGCGCGGTTGTTTTATGCGTCAAACGCAACGTTTCCATATAAATACTGTTGACCGCATTCAACGCAATGTACATGTATGTGTGTATATGTTTATATGGAAACGCTGCGGTTGACGCATAAACCAACCGCGCGCCTAAAAGCGAAAATATCTTTCTCCTAAAAAAAATTTGAACCAGAGTTCTTCGCTTGTAATATAAGTTACAAGTTGTTATGAAAATAAGTTACAAGCTGTTCTACATGTTGCTTATAACCCTAAGAAAATGGCTGGAGGTGGCATCTTTAAAGCTGCAAACGCACAGACAGCGGTGGCGGCGCGGTGCGGAGGCAGTACCGGTTGTAATGTTCGAACTAATATGAAAGGGTCCGCACAGTACTCTTTTTTCCCGGCCGGTTTTCTGTGCGGACCCTTTCATATTAGTTCGAATATTACAACCGGTACCGCTTCCGCACCGCACCGCGACGCCCCGCCCCGCTACCGCTGTCAGTGAGTTTCGGGCTTAAATTTGGCTACTCCCAAATAAAGATAAAACAGAAAAGAGGTAAACTAGATAAGACAAGAAATGATAGATTTAAGTAGTATTGCTCGTACATACTGGCACATAGCGACTACTAGACATGGGGAAAAACGTTACTTTTCGATCACCGTTATTGTTATTCCAGTTCCAAAAAAATCACATTGAAAAATCACCGTGACTTTGTCACTTCGGTTATTTCGTGTCACGACATTTGCGTGTCGATCGTTCCCCGCAGTTACTGATATTTTTGTAACAACTGATGTTACTCTGTGACAGCGCACCGCAGTCACAGTCACAGTTAGTAACAGCGGTCACGAGGCACGACGCGACGCGTCGCTTACACACTGTTCCAGTGATATCGTCGCTAAGTAACAACGTTATTTTGTAACGTTGTTACTTTGTGACAAGTCACACTGTTACTTTTTAACGGCGGATCACCGTGATTTTTTCATCGTGAAGTTGTTTATCACCCACCTCTAGCGACTACACTATATACAAGAATTTCCTCTTATGTATGTTTTAGTCAAGCTGGTTAAGCATCACAGTTGACTGACCAATGGTAGACCTCAGTGGCGTGCAGTCCATAAAGACAAAAAGACATTGCCTACCCTGACATTGTGACACAGTCATTTATATTTATCTAGGCTTTATAATCAATGTTCAATGGATAAATGTAATCACAAAACCATAAATTAACGTTAACGCCATCTATTGACTCTTCAAAGTAAAATTTCTGTTATTCCAACGCGATGCGGACTAATTTATCACGCTGCACTAGCGCCGCCGTGCCGCTGTCTGCGGTGAAGGCAGAAACTATTTCTGCCTAGATTAGGCTACATTTATCTATGTGTGGGTGTGTAGCGACGCGGAATCACTGTAGTGTACACCTCTATAGCACGAGGCATACAGCAGCAAAACTCACGCACACAAACGCACGGGTAGACAGTAGCCCTGTTCCGAATCACGCTTAAAACGTATAAACGCGTTTACGATCGGACCGAATCACGCTCATAGCGTTTACATGAGATGTCGTGACGTCATCAATGACGTCATGGACGGCGCCATATTGGCGTTTACAGTGCTCACACTCCGAGGCGTCAGCACCGTAAACCAAACGTCAAGTTGACGTTTGATATATGAACATGACAGTAAACACAACATGCCCGGTCCGAATCAAAACACCACTCACGCGGCCTTGAGCGCGCTTACTGATTCGGACCGGCCGTCAGCACTGTAAACGCTGTGATCGTTGTTGGCGTGATTCGGAACACGGCTAGTGCCTCATCCCGAGCGCCTACGACGAGCGAGATTATACGGCTATTTGAAAAAGTTGCATTGGTCAAATAATTTGTGCAAAAAACGATAAATACGGTAACCATTTCGTTTTTTCCGGATATATTTGAATGACAAAGTTTGTTTGCTTTTCTTCTTGGTCGCCATTGTTTGCATAAATAAAAATGTAATTGTTTGTTTGTTGTGTTGAGTGTTAGTGTTCGGTTCAAAGTGTGAAGTGATAGATTTTGTTGGAAAAATGGATAATTTTCATTGTGAAAGTATGGTGTGTGCGTGCTAAAAATAAAAGATAATACGTTTCAAAACTTTCTTTCCTTATACGAGTAGATTACGCAATGCAATAATTTTGGTAAGTCAATACTCATAGCTCAAATTTTTTTGCCTACCCTGTCAAAAAACTCTGTGCACGCCACTGGTAGACCTTACCGTGTTGCAATAAGGATCACAAATGGTTGAGGGGTTTACTGTGATGCTGATAATACCATATAGTATACATTCACTACATTTCTCAAGTTTTTTCTCTCACATCTTTGCACCTGGGTCAATTTACGGAAAGTTGTACTTACACTCGACTTTTTTTTTTAATTTTGATAAAATCGGGGTTTTTTCTACTCAGAATCGACAGCACTTTCGAATGATATAAGGGAAAAAGTGTCCCAAGATTTTTTTATTCCATTCCGTTACCGTTCTCATACTAATCTTGTAATGCTTGTATATAACGGAATGGAAAATCTGGAAATTGTATGAAAAATTTGGGACACTTTTTTTCTCCTATTAGGTTCGAAAGTGCTTTCGATTCTGACTCTGTGTAGAAAAAACCCGATATTATCCAAATTAAAAAAAAAGTCGAGTGTACAACTTTCCGTAAAATGGCCCAGGTATATTAGTATTGCATGCACACGCCGTTTTTCAGTCTTGTAGACCTTGTAGTGTATGCAATGCTACACACACACTCTCACACTATAGCTATAGTATTTAAGCTCATGTATCACCTTATTTAGACACAATATATCTAAATCCCAACGTGAACAGTTGTATTACTACGCCCATCCCTACATGGCGACCCTGCCAGTGCGGCCTTGTGCCGCCAGAGCAATATTTTGTATACTCAATGGAAGACCCAATGCCTGACATACAAACAATGACACACCCAAGTTCAGTAGGTTCTTAACCGGTGGTCCGCGGACCACTGGTGGTACCTGGAATCACCCAAAATGGTCCGCGAAGCCATCAGAAAAATATTGAATAAGTGATAACGAATCAACAAAACAACGGCTCGCGAGAGTTGCGCTATGAGGGAGCCGAGCCGTCGCCGGGCCGGGCAATAGGTTGTGGTCCATGGCAAGATAAAAGGCATTTTCCGAATCACGCTTACAGCGCTAAAAACTAGTTTACGATCGGACCGAATCACGCTCATAGCGTTTACATAAGATGTCGGACGTCATTGATGATGTCATAGACGGCGCCATATTGGCGTTTACGATGCTCACACTCCCAGGCGTAAGCACCTTGAGCCAAACGTCAAGTTGACGTTTGATATATGAACATGACAGAAACACGTGCTATGAGCGTGAATCGGTCCGTAGCTCTAGTATAAGTTTTTTCGAAACATTAACTAATTCGAACGCGTTTGCGTTTTGTCTCAAAATGTATGAAAACGCTCTCACCGAGTTTGAAATACGCGCGTTCATCGGTTAGCAACAAATGTTATACTCGCTGTTTTAATTTCCACTAGTGACCACCAGAGGCGCTGTTTACGTTTTCATACCACTTTCATACATTTTGAGACAAAACGCAAACGCGTTCGAATTAGTTAATGTTTCGAAAAAACTTATACTAGAGCTACAGATCGTAAGCGCGCTCAAGCGAATACCGGTCCGAAACAAAACACTTCTCACGCGGCCTTGAGCGCGCTATTTGATTCGGACCGGCCGTCAGCACTGTAAGCGCTGTGAGCGTTGTAAGCGTGATTCGGAACACGGCTAAAATAAAAGTCAAATCGTCCCTCATCACTAAAAGGTTAAGAACCACTGCACTGGTTTATGGTGACAAGTTCTCAATGTAAATAAATAATAATAATAAAAATAATTTATTTCAGACTCATAGAATCCATCAAAAAATCATTTGTTTAGCTGGATGCATAGGAGCATAGGAGTTTTTCGTTCCTCTTTGGCGCACGCGTATGGCGATTATTTCTAATTCCTTCCTTTATGGACTAGTTGCCAAACCCCCAGACTCCTATAGGCTGCAGCCAGGAAACCGACAGATGTTTGAACCCGGACCCTTGTTGCAGGCGGCGCGGTACTGACAGTGGCGTACTCCCCGGACAACAACGAGGCCGGCGGCATACAGGTCCTGGGGAACGCGCTGCCTGACGGTAAGGCTGGAAACAGTGCCCGACCGACGGTCAGCGCGTACCGTCGGTCGGGCGCCGACCCACGTAGATATATCTATGCAAGTCTATGGCAGGAAACAACTTTCATACAGCGATAGCTACGCCCGACCGACGGTACGCGTTGACAGTCGGTCGAGCTCTGTTTCCAGCCTAAGCATTCACTTGGCTGAGGCTGACTGCTGAAGGCGCGTGTAAAGGCAAGGCCTTCTCAAGTTTTATTCGTCGGTTTTGGCACTCCCTCATATTTTTCTTTATTTGTTAATATTGGATATACGAAGAATGTCAAGAAAAAAAAACAAAAATGAAAAAAAATGAAAATTATACAATACAAAAAATAAATCTTGAGGTTCTGGCTAACAGAAAAATAAGCATACTCACAAAGTTACAAAGTCACAAGATAAAGCGTCGTTTACACCTCATGTTTAAGGACCACGTATTGATCCGATCATGTCGAGCGATATTCGACGTTAAAGACGTGAGTGACCCGTTTATTATATTTCAACATATTGAAGGCTTTTAATCGTCTACTCTACGACTTTGATTCCGTTCTAACACGCAACGTTGCAATTGCAAGTTGTTGATTGAACCCTCTGATGACATGTCGGCCTAAAATGAATGTATTTTAAACCATTTGCTTTTCAGGCGACTTGTATTTAGCTGCGTTTTGATGCAGTGACCAGCTGCGTTTTAGACGTGTTGCTATTTCTACCAGTTGCGTTTTAGACGAAGTGATACTAACCCGTCTGATCTTCAACATTTTGGTTACAATTTTCAACACGTTTACGTCATTCGACATTTTAAGGCATACTTGCAGAACATTTATGATTAATGTTGTAATGTGGTCTCGTCTTCTTCACTCAGGTACAGCCAGGGACCGACCAGGTGATTTGTCGTCAAAAATTCAGTCTTCATAATGTCCACTGTTTGTTTTTCTGCAGAAATATTTTATGACGTAGTTATTTTAGCAAACGCATGTAAAAATCACCAAATACAGATAGATAGATAAAACGTTTATTTGTTTGCCACATATACATACACGTTTGCTCAACAATAGAAACAACAAAAAAAGAAATAAAAATTATACAACAAACACAAAAACTAACATATATATTTTTATTATATTAGTTCCTGGGTATTTTAAAGGTCATTTAGAATGAATCAAGCATAGAAGTATGTATTTATTTCCAGTATTCATCACTAAAAATGTAGTAATCATGTTGGAATGTTATAATTCAGCGAATTTTGGTTGTAACTGGGTCATTACACTAATATTTGTTGCTCATAATTGTGCTTTAGCAGATAAAATTTTGGTGTTGACTGATGCTTATAGTGCGTGACATCCACGGGGGCGCGTCCCTCCACAGTCCAATCCGTACATTGCGTATAATTAGATTAATATGAGATTCCCTCGTGCCTGGATGACACGCACTATAGTAAAATCAGCTTTTTTTAACTTCAAAAGCGCTCTGTTATTATGAAGTTCGTAGGGAAATTTTCCCATCAAAGTTGGATATGTAGGGAAATTGAACAAATGACATCACGAAATTCACGACTTCTTTATGGTCAAACAGCTTCCATTTCTTTTTAAAAAACTGTAAAAGCAATATAAATTTGATATATGCTAGTATTTTCGTGTGTATCTTCTTTTCATTGTTGTGAACATGTCATGTGTTGTGTGCAGGCCTCCAGGTGCTGTTGCCGCAGGATATGCAGCTGGTGCAGCAGATGCAGGACAACAAAGAACAGATCCAGCAGAGCATCCAGCACCAGGTGGGCACTAGTGTTACGTGGAGCATACTCACAATATTCAGTCAACATCTTAACTCGTCAGTTAGAGTAAGAAGACGGGGATGGGGGACTGACATTCATGTCCGACAGTTTTGTGAGACCCCGTTAATTTTATGTTTTTATACCCTGATTATTAAATAAATAAATAAAATAAATAAATGTACAGTCAAGTGCAAACTTGCTCAAAAAGATGTCCCATAGCTCTTATGTCGGTGAATTAAGGTTTTGGTACATATTTCTGAGAGGATTAATTCGATACATATTTTTGCACTTGACTGTACAAGTGTACATGCAACAAACTAAAACAAGTGTGTTGCTGGGAAGTAAGTACAAGTATTTTTAAACTTTTTGATACTTTACTATGTTGACGCACTTACTTTGATTGGATAAACCACAAAAGCTCTAAAGACTGTTCATAAAGTTAATAGGTTACGTTCAGGAGAAGTTGGGATTATGAATGAGTTGAAAATGTCTCTAAGGTAAAAAGTGGACGAGACACCGGACGAAGTGGCGTTGCCGGTTGCGGATCAAGTAGACCAGTGTTTCTTAACCTTTTAGTGATGAGGGACCATTTGACTTTTATTTTGTCTTACCATGGACCACCTCCTATTTCCCGCCCCGGCGACGGCTAGGCTCCCTCATACATAGCGCAACTCTCGCGAGCCGTTGTTTGCCAATATTTTTCTGATGGCTTCGCGGACCATGTTGGGTACTTCCAGGGACCACCGGTTAAGATCCACTGAATTAGACATTTGAAAGTAAAGTATTTATTTTTCAATAAATACTTTACTTTCAATGAAAGTTCTCAGTCAAGTAATATAAGGAAGAAAAAAAGAAGACATTTATGTTATATGAAAAATAACATTTAAAATTGTGACTTTGTAAGAGTCAAGTTATTATATTAATTCATAAAAATCGTGTAAATTTTATGATTACCTTTCAATTTTCACATATAATAATTATGTATTTGTTATGCAGGTGTTCATAACGCCGAACCAACAGATCGTGATCAACGGCCCGGAGGACAGCAAGCTGAACAACAACACGAGCATCAACAACAACAACAACAACAACGCCGGCGTCACCAACATCGTCATCAAGGAGGAGTGCGACGACAACGCCAATGATGATGTGAGTTCACCATTTGTCTCAAAACGTCAACGCATAATGAGTGGCGTGACTAGCGGATCGAAACGAAAAGTGCCGTCACAGGGTTTTAATAGTAGAACTTATTACGTTGTTTTAACTGTATTGCACCTTTTTTTTTGTACGGGGGGAAAATCCTTTATGGGTACCTCCGCACCGCGGGGGCAGTGCGCAGGTTATGTCGGACTTGCACCGTCTAAAAACCCCCCGATTGTCCTCGACCCAATTCGGACGGCTCTGGGCTCTCCCATGGAACTCCAGTGCCGTCCTAGAGTCCACCTATATGGGTCCCGCCATGTTTTTTATGGACGATCGCAGCCCCCAACTATTTACGACCGTCTTCGGCCCCGAGGACCCTCTTTTAGTCGCCTTCTACGACAGGCAGAGGATAACGTAGCCGTACTGTATTGTACCTAAAGCAATAGTAGTTATGCAACTGTAACAATACAATACAAATACTCATTCTTGTACCTACACCTCACACAAATGAATCAGTTATATACAGAAACAATACAGCAACCTATAGGTTCCATAATGAGAGTTCTGAAAACACGAGTGTTGGTTTATGAAATGAGCCAAAGGCGAGTATCATAATAGGATAAAACGAGTGTTTTAAGACCTAATTATGTATATATATATATGTATGTTTCAATGGTGTGTTTCAGGAGAGCTCGCAAGGCACGGAGTCGAGCGAAAACATGCAGTGGCAGATCAACACCAGCCAACAGGACCTGCTCAAGTACTTCAACCAGTTCCAACCACAGGTACAGTTGGAACTAGTTTATTGAACATTTAAAAGCCAAAATTACAAAATCAAATTTATTAAATTTAGGCATGTTATATGCACCTATAAACCTACCACCGTGGTTTGGAAAATAAACTCTGGCTCGAGAAGAACCGGCGTAAAAAACTCTGTAAAGTATATATTTTTTTCAAAACACTATTTACTTTTGCTATAAATATTGGCCCTTTTTTAACTTTAAATTGTTAGCCCTTGAGGCACCGGTCCCGCGGCCGGCGATGAGCGAAAAGCGATTAGAGTTAGAAACTAGTTACGAGCTGGCGAGCAGTGAGAAGCGAGTGGTAGTTCCGATAGTTTTGTCGCTCGGCTATAAGCGAGTGTTCGAATGCGACGGGCGATTACTCGAAAAATGACCGCTGTTTAGTCTCTGATCGCCAAGCGAGCATCGCTGAGCGAGTACCGATTATCGCTTTTATCGCTATAAATATAACTCACTTTTACTGCGACGGGATCTACATCTTTTGTTCGTTTCTTGGGCGAGAAAATCGCCGATAGCTAATCGCTTCCTCTCCCTTGGCACAAAATAAAGAATATACAGAAGGTCCGTTTCCGCCGTTCTTGAAAATACATACCTAAACTTGCCTGACTCACAGTGTTGCTTCTGTCAATACATATACCTTCTGTCAATAATTTTAAAAAGGAGCAGGTATATTAAAAATTCTTCAACATGACATTTAAATATGAACCAGCGTATCTTGGTAAAAAACCGGCCAAGTGCGAGTCGGGTTTCGCACATTTAGGGTTCCGAATCAACCTCAAAAATATGATTTATCAATATATTAGTATTTTTTGTTAAAATATACGTAATATTGAACATTGTCACCAAATTTCAAGTTCATAGGTCAATGAGAAGTCTAAAAATTCTGTGACAGACGACGGACGGACGGACGTCTGGGCGACACCAATAGGGTTCCGTACCCGAAGGGTCAAAACGGTTCCGTTTTGACCCTTCGGGTACGGAACCCTAATAAATTGATGCGTGACCCGCTGCGAGTTGTGACTTGTGACGGGCGGCGGTCGAGAGCGCCAACAGAGAATATACCTAATTAATTAGGTACCTACTTAACTAAACCATAGTACTTAAATACTGGCGTTTTACCAGCGAACGATAAGATGAATGTGTAATGGTTGATAGTCGTTATCAAAGCGGCTAGTTTCAAAAAATTACCTACTTACCTAGGTATTGTAACTACCAAAATGAGAAAACCGTTTTATTTACCTTTCAATATCGTTTGAAAATTTTAAGAAAGTGTAGGCACAGTTTTTTGTTGTATTTAAGTGTATTTAAACAATAAAATACATTCCAACTGTAATAATATCGGTTATTCATTTTGACGTACGTGACACAAAGTACCTACGTAGCGGCGGGGACGTCAAGTGATCAACGCGCGCACAACTAGCACTCGCGACGCGACAGTGACAGTCGCGACTAAGCTCGTCCGAAATCAACCGAGAATGCCTGTAAATGTTACGTCTGTGTGCGTGCGGCGAAAATGGCACTTTGTACTGAGCGGACTCTGCCCCGGCGCGCGCCGCCGCTATTTACTTTGTGCCCTTGGTGGGATCAGTGCCTGAAACTTATTCATGCAATTAACGGGACTATTTCTTCTATATCATTGTTTGACTAAATGATGGTGTCCCCTTCTTTTACAGAAAAATGTTTTATAGAATGAATTGTTTCGCAGAATTTTCGTTTCACAGAAACTTTTTTTTCAGAAACCGGTAACTTTTTAGGTACAGTTAAAAATGCAATTTTGAAGAACCCAATTATCTACCAGAAAAGTAGGTTAGGTTAGGTTAGACTGCGACCCTTTTGTAAAAAAATGTTTTCTATGAACTGAAAATTCTGCGAAACAATACGTCTGGGACACTTCTGTCTGCGATACAAAGTACAACCCTAAATGATATTTACAAAAGTGTTAACTTACAGCAACAGCAGACGCTGCCGGTGTCGCTGCAGCAGTTCCTCCGCATCAACCCGGCGGACGCCAAGAAGGAGACGGTGGAGATCGAAGTCGCGCCGCTAGAAGACACCAAGGACGAGCCCATGGCGGAAGCCGTCGTGGAAGAAGGTGGGGTTTTTTGTTTTTTTTTTTCCTTGCATCTTATTTGTCAGATTACTTCGCCTAATAGGGTATTAAACTAAGGTAAAAATAAATTATTTTTTACTTGACTAATAAAAGATCTAACGAAAATACTCGAAAAACATCAATTATTAATTTATTTTAGCTAATTGAAAGATTTTATAAGCATAAAGATTTAAAAAGGACGCTGATTTGAACAAACCTACTCACACTGTCTTAGTGACGTCACTAAGACAGTATTTCCCTACAAACTTCATATTAACAAATCGTTTTTGACATTTAATAAAAAGTTGCTGATTTGACTAGGGGTTTAATACCGTATTGTGGATTTTAGTTAAAGTCGCATGCAAGTCTAAATAATTATAAATACATAAAGTAAGTAGTTGTAATTTAAAGAGAAAAATAAACGCATTTGTATTTTTGTATTTGTATTTTGTAAGTCTCGTGTACAAAGGCCATTAACCCTTAAATGCATGGTGTACGAGGCATCGTACATAACAAACAATTCAAGATTTATTTAACTGTAGGTATATTTATAATAAAAAAATATATTTTAAATGAGCCTTTCATTGTTTTTAGTTTTTAGACGAGAAGTCGGTAATTTCAATAAACGGCCGCCATATTTTTTATGATCTCGGAAATTGAGATGTTTTGATTGGTCTTTTTGGCGGTATTATAGGTAGTTATTTTCTGCCTAGAATATGTTTCTACACATCATAAATATTGTCTGAGTGCTAAGTTTAGTAAAGTATTTCGCATATTAATAAGCAATATTTGTACTTTTTTATAAGATATGAAAAATCTATCTTTTTTAAAATAACAATTATTGTATGAAAAACTAACAAGATTTTTTTTTTATGTTATCAGTACCTTAAATCATCAAATATCGCTATTTTGTTGAAAAATAAAAAAATCGGCTGTTGGCAGCTGTCATCCCATAGGACAAGTTTCTATGGGATGACAGCTGCCGACGCCATATTTGACGATGACCGGTCTGTGTTCGTACGTTGGTGCAACTGGCACTTATTTACACTCGTAAAAGACTCGCATGTGAGTTTCATTCCACTGCGGGTCACGGATAAATGAAATAAAATAAATAAATGAACTTTATTCTGTAAGTAGGCCGCAATGGCACTTTTACAAGTCAAACCCTACTAGCGTTTCACAGAGGCCACTGCCGAGAAGAAACGCCGAAAGAAACTCGACAGTCAGCCATTTTCTCACAAAAATATGCTTATTACAATGATAATACTTAACCTACTTAAGGTGAAACGTTACGGGTTCCTGTCGATGTTCTGTCAATAGATGGCAGCACGTTGGAATTTAGGGGGTTTTTCAAGGTTTTCAGCGAAACTGCTAAAGTACATATGATGATTTTTCAAACTGCGGAAGAAGCAAAAAATCGTACGTATGAATCGAGATCTACCTGCACTAAACAGTGCTTATTTTTTACGTGTATTCGACCGAAAGCGAAATATTTGCAATTTCGTCCATTCACGCACACGTGCGTACCTAATGTCACAGGGAATGTCAGTCATTGTCAAACAGTACGCAAGTTGAATATAGAGGGCGCAATAATAAATCAAGGAAGAAGCTCACATTTACAAAATTACAAATGTCCGACGAACGTAAATAAAAGGTAAATAAGGCGAAAATAAATAGAACTAAATTTTCGCACTCTTCTTGAAGACATGGGATAGTCCTGTGGTTTACGCTTTTGCAAATTCGCAGTATCGATCGCTAGAGACCCGCGTTCGAGCCTTGGTCAGGTACCATAGTCTTTTTGTATTTTTATTTTTCTTCGAACTGCATTTATTATTTTTGTAATATAGTTATAGTTAGTTAGTTCCTTGTTATTACGTTATACAGCATTTTTTTTTAAAGATCGCGATGTAAATTCTATTATAAGCAAAATTGTACTGCAATTATCATACATTTTTAAAGATCACGATGTAAATTCTTATAGACGCAAAATTGTACTGCAATTTATTTATATCATACATAATCTAATCTATCGTTTTGCGTTTTCTTATATTTTATTATACAGGTACTTGCTAGGTGAAGTAAAATACGAACGCTCATATATATGAATATATATCCTACTACGAAATAAATGTACAGATATTATGTACTGAACGATTGAAGCGTTTTCAGTCAAGCATGTTTCTTTTATAAATAAATACCTACTATAGTGGCCGAATTATTTTATGAAATTCCGTAGGAAATAAATAATATCAAAGCACATAATATCTGTACAAACTCACTAAGAAGAGTGGCATGGAATCGTCAAGCAAAAAATGAAATGATATTCACAACATATTTTGTATTATGCCCGTGAGCCCTTGAAAATTCTTGAATGCGTTCGTGCATCGTTGTCAGGTCGCACTTGGGACAGTATGGCAACGTCGCTATGCCATGTTGGTTCTTCTTATTACATTTATATAAATACCGTCGTCTATAGCACAAGCTTTAGGTACTATCGAACCAACTGAATCGTGATTCGTGACCCACCGTGGAACCTTGTCACAGAAAGTGTCATAATGATTTTCGTTGTCAGGCAGTACGATGTCACTGTAGGCGACGCGGGGCCACAGTAGTATCACTTTGATAGCTCACGCGAGCGTAGGGTTCCGCCGGCACGTCTCGTGGAACACGGTCGCGTCTCAACAAGGTTCTGCGTTCCGCCGAGGAAATTGCCAGCAACGCTCTTGTCACACCACAACACACACTAATATGAACAGGACCGAGAATCCTCTTAATTAAACCACTGAATAGAATCACTGATTTATTTACACTGATTACTTACAGACTGAACATATATACAAGGCACTATGGTTAACACTAGGCTAGGCACTGTAACTAGGCACTAACAATTAACTTACTGTACTCACAAAAATATTACACTTTACACTGAGCACTATTAGCTATTTTTCTTCCCTGGTTCTTCTTTTCACTTTTACGGTACCGCTTATAATCAGAAACTGACTCCGGGGGGCACATTTGCTCGCTTTTATACCAAGAAAATCGAGATTTCTAGATAATCGAAAAATCAAGAAAAGTTAGAAAAGGACAGCATGATCTCTGTCTTAAACTTCGAGAACTTTCGAATTCCGGCGGGCTTTCTAGTACAAAGCTTATTCTACTCGCCAACAGATGGCACTACTTAGTGTCGGTTTTCATAACCAATTTTGCAGTTTAACAAATGTCCCCCTAGATGTCGTTGTTACTTCTGCAAACTGGCTAACGGCATTTTGACCTAAATTACATAACTGCGATGAGGCTTCCTAAAAACCTTTTTGCTCGTTTCTCACTTAAACCATATACTGTGCACGCATCCTAGGTGGCTGTCCGTAACATTCTCCCTCCTCTGTGTGTGCACAGTCTGTTCGTTGCATCGGTAGGACAGCCAACCGCGTAACAGGCCGTCGGAACACGCCGCCTCGTGTCTCGACGTCAGCCGATCGTATGTTGCCGTCGGGTCCCGGGAACACACGCCGCACAATGCCTCGCGGCCACGTATTGCGAGGCATGTTTGGGTCCACGATGATCACGCAGTCATCGGGTTGTAGAGGGCGAGGTCTTGTTTGCCGACGCCTGTCGAGGTGCAAGTGTCGGTAGGTTTTCGCGCACTCTTCTGCGCCAGAAGCTCTGCCTCGCCGAGTTGCGTCTGGGGCACCTCCTCTCGCGGTGCCTTTGTGTGGAGCGTGGCTCCAAGCGCCGTCTTGACTGTGCGCACGAGGCGCTCCCACGCTCCCTCCTGGTTTGGAGCTCTCGGCGGTGTGAGGCGCCACACCTTGTTGTGGCGCACGCCGTAGCCCTGCAGCGCTGGCACCCACTTGGCGTTTGCGCTGCGCAGCTCCATGTTGGCGCCTCGTAAGCCCGTCGCGTTGCCTGAATTCACGACGGCCGGCCATCCGCGCCTTGCGGCTAGCCTTTGAAGCGCCATTATCACCGACTCTGTCTACAGAAAATGTACATTCTGTAAATGTACTGCCCTGGTCGTTAGATATGTTAACAGAGCCACGCAACTCTTTTTGTGACGCTGCCCCATCGTCACTATTGAGGGACCAAATAGATTTACCGCCATTTCCGCAAAGACTCGTTTGTATGGCTCTCTCGTGGGTAAATCTCTTATTGTCTTTTTTGGATGTGCCCGCCTTCGTCTTGGGCACGGTCCCGAAAATGACCCATCCCAGTTGGGTCTTGATGGCCGCCGGGTCATCTTTATTCCTAGTTCGCGTCTCCAGGGGCATCATCAAATGCCAATTGTCTGCCCCAATCAAAATCCTGGGTACCGCACGCTCATAGCAGGCATCCTGTAAATCGCTTAAATGCGCATATTTCGTTATTCCTTTTAGACATTGGCCGCGCAGTCCCAATACGCGTACCGTCCTCACCGACATTTTCTGGGCCCCGGTTGCTTTTCCCTTAACAATAATATCGACGCGCCGACTCTTTTCATTAGAAGTCACCATCGACCCCACACCCTGAATTCGCAGGGGTTCCTCTGCCCCCACGGCTCCGATCTCTCTTATGAGATCCTCGTCGGCTAGTGACACTGTGGATCCCTCGTCCATCAGTGCATAAGTGTCAATTGATTTACTCGGGCCCTCAATCGTAATCGGAATTACCTTAAGTAATACTTTTGTACTAACTTGCTCAGTATGCACGGACACACAACTTTGCTCCGCCTTAAGTTCGGGCTCACCCTGGCCCTGGCGGGGCGGCTCGGCTCGGGTCGGTGAGGATTGCATCTGACGCGTCTTAAACTCGTGTAGTAACCGGTGGTGCGCATGCGGGCACCCCGCTACGCCGCATCCCTTCGCCTTACACTGGTCCCGTGTATGCTTCTTATTCAGGCATCTATAACAAACTCTATTATTTCTAGCCCAGTCCCAACGGGCTCCTAAATTCATGCCTATTACCCTTTTACACTCCGGTGTCTTGTGGTTGCCGCCACAACATAGGCATGGATCCTGTTTTTCGACCGCGTACGTTCTGTGTACCGGTGGCTTTACCCTAGCCGGCGGCGCGCTCGGCTTGTACTCGGGGCGTGACGGACCGCTGTAAGCATTATACCTTTTAGTCGGCGCCCTTGCGTGCGAATATTCCAATTCAGCCTCGCTTTCCTCCAACAGAAAGTTCGCCAGTAACTGCAGCTCACCGCAGCCCTGACTTCCAATTTGCTCCCGCGCAAACTGGCACCACTTGCTACGTAGGTGTGGACTCAGCCTTTCTGTAATCTCTCTTGTTAAAAGGGGATTGTCCGCATAACTCTTACTATTCAATTCGATTAATGTCCCTACTATATTTACAACCTTAGTACTAAATGTATTTAAATCTATTGCGCTAGGCCCGACATTGGGCAATCTTTTTAATTCTTCTAATGCTCTATCAATTAATAAATCGGTGCGCCCAAAATTCTTTTTAAGTAATCTAATAACTAAATCGGGCTGACTCGATGTTGCGAGCAAGTGTTGTACGCAATGCCTAGCGTCCCCTTTTAAACAGTTTCTCAAACGAGCCATGTTCTCATACGAGCTAAACCCATACCTCGCTGTGGTCTCTTTATACGCATTATAAAAGAGTAACCACTCATTCGGGTCCCCACTGTAGTATGGCAGCTCATACACCTGCTTCGGCGGCTTGGGTCGCATAGTCTCCTTCAACTGCTCGGCGAGACGGTTGAAGGCGGTGGCGGCGTCACTGGGCGGCTCTACCGTCGACCTCAGCTCGCGTTCACGGGACCCCATTCTCAGCGGCGTCGACTCGAATCGCCCGTGAGGCGAGGCGGCTCTCGGCTCCACAGGCGATGGTTCGCGGTACCCGCGCGGCGATCGGGTACGTTCGCAATGATCGGGCAACGGTGCCCGATAACGCGGCCCTCGCGACGGCGATAGGGCGCGCTCTACTCGCAGCGGTGCGAGAGGCGTCTCTCCCGCGGGGTGCTGCCGGCCTCCGACGTCGGGTCGGCGCGCTGCGTCCTCGTGGTCCTGTCTCTGCTGATGGTTGAACCACTCGTCAACCTTACTGTAAATAAGCGGTACCGGTGGCGGCGGAGATGGTGCTCGCGATGACAATGCTGCCTCCTCATCGTCGATTATTTGTAATTCCAATTCGAGCCTTTTCCTAATCAGCTCCCGTTCGATCTCCGCAAGCCGTTCCAATGCGCGTAGCTCTGCTTCCCTCTTTCTCATCGCCGTGCTGCTGGCGTGTGACCGGAACGATGGCACACGTCCTACTAGTGGCGCGCGCGCACGCGCGTCACGTCGCTCGCCTCGCGCTCCCTCCTCCGGAAGCTGGCCGTAAGCGATGATCTCCTCACGGGCCGCCGCCTCGGCGGCCGTCACGGCGTGGGTGGGGTCGGCGTCCTTCACAACCGTACCGCCACCCGTTTTGGAGCCCTTCTCCACGGTGCGGGTGATGTCGGCGTCCTTCGCAACCATACATCCACCCATTCTGCAGCCCTTCGGGATCGCGCCAGTCCTTTTGGGACGATCGTCTTTGAAGGGGTCCTGCCCGAACGTCCACGCGATACCCCCCACGGATGTCCTCGCGTGGCCCTGCGTCGGCTCCTCCAACATCTGACGACGCTCCTGGTCGTCAGCCTTGTTCATTGTTTTGCTACGCGTCATCATCTTGATAAATAATTTAATGTTACTTTTCAACACAGAGTCAATAACTAACACAGACAGAGACAGAGTCAATTGCTCAGTGTACTCACGAACACGGTACAGTCACTCACAGTGCCACTATAATGTTCACTCACAGTCACTTCAGAGGATTCACTTCACAGTCTCCGCGCACGGAGGTTCACTGTCCCGATACCGACACGGGGTTCTGGATCACTCGACTCGATCCGGTCCGGTCCTGATCCGGCTCGAAGGACCAAACTTACTGTAGATATCCGGCTCGAAGGACCAAACTTACTGTAGGCGACGCGGGGCCACAGTAGTATCACTTTGATAGCTCACGCGAGCGTAGGGTTCCGCCGGCACGTCTCGTGGAACACGGTCGCGTCTCAACAAGGTTCTGCGTTCCGCCGAGGAAATTGCCAGCAACGCTCTTGTCACACCACAACACACACTAATATGAACAGGACCGAGAATCCTCTTAATTAAACCACTGAATAGAATCACTGATTTATTTACACTGATTACTTACAGACTGAACATATATACAAGGCACTATGGTTAACACTAGGCTAGGCACTGTAACTAGGCACTAACAATTAACTTACTGTACTCACAAAAATATTACACTTTACACTGAGCACTATTAGCTATTTTTCTTCCCTGGTTCTTCTTTTCACTTTTACGGTACCGCTTATAATCAGAAACTGACTCCGGGGGGCACATTTGCTCGCTTTTATACCAAGAAAATCGAGATTTCTAGATAATCGAAAAATCAAGAAAAGTTAGAAAAGGACAGCATGATCTCTGTCTTAAACTTCGAGAACTTTCGAATTCCGGCGGGCTTTCTAGTACAAAGCTTATTCTACTCGCCAACAGATGGCACTACTTAGTGTCGGTTTTCATAACCAATTTTGCAGTTTAACAAATGTCCCCCTAGATGTCGTTGTTACTTCTGCAAACTGGCTAACGGCATTTTGACCTAAATTACATAACTGCGATGAGGCTTCCTAAAAACCTTTTTGCTCGTTTCTCACTTAAACCATATACTGTGCACGCATCCTAGGTGGCTGTCCGTAACAGTCACTATGTCATTTTCTGTGACAAGGTTCCACGGTGGGTCACGCACGATTCAGTTGGTTCGATAAGTACATACATGCTTATTTTGGGTCTAGGTCGATTTTTAAAGATTGGCGTCAAATATTTATTTATACAGGGTGGTTTTTATTTTCCGGTCAGTGATGGCAATGGCAGCTACCAGATCCCGTGCTGCTACGCGAAAATGATCTAAGAAGACTTTCCTTTGATTTGGAATTAATGAAGTGTGAACTTTTCAGATTTTGAAAAAAAAAAATACAGGGTGGGAGGAAAAGGTCATTTTGGACAAACTTTTTTTTTTTGATGCCAATCGATCCCATTTCTATCCAGGATCAAAAGTTTGTATGATCATGATGATGATAAGTACCTAGTATACAGGATGGATTTTTCTTGTATTTTTCACTTACTATTTTTTATGCCCATCGATTCCATTCCTATCCAGTATCAATAATTTCTTAGGGGTGAACTTAAGGTAAATGTACTAAAAAGCCACTAATTAAAGAAAACTTATGCCATACAATGTTTTTGACAGAATTAACAATATTATCTAAGATACCAATGGAAATTGTACGAAAGTTTGTTTTTGTAAAGCACATTTGTTAAGTTCTAGTTCTAGTAATGTCTACTTAGTGCGTCTGCGTGTCTGTGTGTCTACGTAGTGATAATTTTCCTTTTATACGTAGTGATAATTTTCCTTTAAAATTCATCATATTATACAGGGTGGATTTTTTTTTGGGTCAGTGAGCCCTCAGCAGTAGCTGCCCAGCCTACTAGATCCCGTGTTGCTACGTGAAAATGGTCTTAGAAAACCTTCCCTCGATTTCAAATTAAGTGTTCAGATTTTGGAAAAAACATACAGGGTACGAGAAAAAGGTAATATTTGATAAACTTTTTTGAAGTTAAAACTTCTTTAGCGGCGCTGAGCACTTTTTGTGATGGGAGAAAATAGTTAAACTCGCGACGATTCGTAAGACCAGCTAGTTGATCCCTCCTAGTATCGTGATTGCGATGTTAGGAGGGGTCTACTCAGCTAAACTCAGCTGGTTACACGATGCGTAAGACACAATGATACTCGGGACATTTATGTATGTATGTAAATGGATTATGCGAATATGAATATGAGTATTAATATGAATATGAAATGCATACGGATACGGATACCGATACGGATACCGATACCGATGCGGATACCGAAATCGATACGGATACCGATACCGATACGGATTCGGATATGAATATTAGAGATGCAACGGATATCCGGTTGCTATCCGGTATCCGGCCTATCCGGCCATTATTTTACTATCCGGCCGAATACCGGATAGTTGCGCACTATCCGGCCGGATACCGAATAGTGATTCTGTTTGGTATACACATTTAACAATAAAAAGCTTATCTATTCAGTAAAATAGGCGGGTGCACGTGTACTGTATACGAAATAGTTTCGTACGTACTGACCTAATAAAACTCGTTTCTTGCCTAGAAAACGGTCCGCGCGAACCTACAATACGTAACAGGTTGAAACCTGCACGACGCGCCCGCCGCCAAACTAAAATGTATAGGTATCGTTTGGCCGGCCGAATATTCGGCGGCCGGATACCAGATATTCGGCCGGTGATGAGGTCGAATATCCGGTATCCGGTATCCGGCCAAACAACTATCCGTTGCATCTCTAATGAATATCTTTGTTATTTACTTTCTTTATTGAGTTTTCACTTTTGCCGGCACTCCCGGAGTGCAACCCGTTGTTTTTTTTATGACAATAAAGAAAGTAAATAACGAAGATATTCATATCCGTATCGGTATCCGTATCGGTATCCGTATCGGTATCCGTATCGGTAGCCGTATCGGTATCCGTATCGGTATCTGTATTCATATTCATATTAATACTCATATTTGATACTCATATTCATATTCGCATAATCCATTTACATCCTAATTCCTAATATCCTAATCCTAATATCCTAATCCTATTCTTATCCTTCCTAATTCCTAATATTTAATTTTTCTCGCATCCTGTATGTTTTTTTCCAAAATCTGTAAACGCCAATCTTCATTAATTAAAAATTAAGGGAGGGTTTTCTGAGACCATTTTCGCGTAACAGCACGGGATCTGGTAGCTGTCCTAACTGACGCATAAAGAAAATCCACCCTGTATATTCCCAAAATGCATGCTTGGATGAGGATGACGACAATGATTCCAGATCTCGAAAGTATAAAACACTATATGGACACCACGACGAGTTCTGTAGATCTAAAAAATAGGTCGCACAAACCGCTATCGAATATTTTGTTGAGTCACAATCGTCCATAGGCTATGCTGTCTACTTACGATGGTAACAAACCATAAGGTTGATTGCCACCGCCGTGGTATTGCACCATGGCACGGTGGGAGATACGCGGCAACCAATTTTGATTTCTGGGTCACTTCTTACCTTGTCACAGTGAAAATCTTTATGAAAGCCGCTAGAAATCTCGTATTGATGTTACTGTGACAAGGTACGAAGTTGCCCAGAAATCAAATTGGTTGACCTAAAGTCCACAGAAGCTTCAGACTTAGTAATAACGGGATTAGAAAAGTAGTTACTGATGTTATATCCAACTATCACCATAGCCTATGGACCCTGTTACATCCTATTAACACCGTAGCCCATAAACTATTCCGTTTGACTTCGTAGCCTATCGTCTCTGTTGATTTTCAATAAACACCGTAGCCTATGGTCGTTCTTAACATTCGATTGACACCGTAGAGCTATTTTTTATCAATGGACAACCGTAGCCCATGGACGCTTTTAATTTGCATGTAGGCAAATAGTTGTCCGAGTACAAATGGTTGTGTTTCATCTTGAGCAAAAATACATGTCATTTATGCAGGTCGGTAATAAATTTATTTTAGGAGATTCGCCTCCATAGAACTCCATACATTACCTTGCAAAAGGTGGAGATGAAAAAGTTTTGATTATTTGAAGTGAATAGGTACTTCGTTGTCGGGGTTTTGTATTCACTTCAAAAACAATAATTATCCATATAATCCAATCATACGTATACTCGTACGGAGCCGCCTTACTTCTTTAAAACTGTATTAAAACACAAATCGTAAAACTTCTCAATTATAATCTCAAAAGAAACTCAATAATCTATAATATAATATAATAATAATGTGTGTTACTGTTACATGACTGTTATAGACATTTTCGCAATTTTTGTGCACCTTATTCCTTTGTAATAAAGCGTTACCTTTCACGTCGAGTCTTACTACTGTGCCTTATAAGGCAATCCCAATAAAGCAACAATAAAGTGTTCAGTTTCGTTTCACCTTCATTAACAGTTTGAAATTCGTTCTATCAGAAAACAAATGACATGGCTGTTACGTCACTACCAAAATGAAGAGCGCAGTATGATAAAATGAATGCCTTCTCTTTCATCACAAAATAAAAGTGTTTGCAAAGAAAGTGTCGCCACCTATAAAGTCAATAAGTACTACCTACTGTTATAGCTAACTGTCAACAACAGCTTAAAATTGACATCCGAGCCATCTATTGGAGGTTTTGGACAACGATCTGTCATAAGCCGCAGCCATTTTCTTTACATGGACAGCCTATGGACAGTATAAAACTCACTCACACATACATAGCACCGAGTGAAAATTGATGATTTTTTAAACGGTTTTATTTAAATAACTAGACGTTATTACGTCTTATTTTTCAAACTGCGGGAGAAGAGGGTCGTATATTATCTAAAAATTACAATTTCAAGTCCGTGACATCAATAGATTTCGCATGTAGTCGACCGGAAAATTGTATGAAAATCGTACGTGACGTTTCACCTTAAGATCAAGAAATCTAAGACACATAGAATTCAAAATTCAGAATTCAAACATTTATTCTGCAAATAGGCCACAAGGGCACATCACATGTCATAATGTTAATGTACAATTTTAAAAAAGTCTTACAATATAAGCATATGATAGATTTTTCATGAGAAAATATTAATTTACAATTTAAGAAATATATCAATAAGAATTTAATACGGAAGTATAACGAGTTCGACCGCTTTATAAAACCGCGCAATGTTGTTCAAGACTTGATTTCCTGTTATGCTGACGTCGGCCCCGCGCACAAATACGATAAATCTGCCGCTGACGTCAGCGCGTTTGCGTTGTCCCATAGAAGGTACAAATTCTCTTTATTGCACACCTCAAAAAGAACACACACAGTACAGAACGTCATACTTGAAGTAGAGGTAAATAACAGGTGGTCTTCTCGCTAAAGAGAAGATTGTTATTCATTTGTTTGACGGTGACAGATATTTTCTCATTCCAGACGGCTCTCTCAGAATACAGCCGAAGAAGAAGAAAAAGTACAAAAAGAAAGCACCTAAGCCGGCGCGGCCGAAGCCCGGACAGGTAAAGGAATTACACAAATCAATCTCAATTTTAGATATAGTTTTGACTATTATATAATTGCTACATTTTACCCTTCAGAGGGCGAAAACAGATTTTATGTCACACCTGGCCATAAAGCGGCAATTACCGCACGGTCCGCGCGCGTGAAATACCACTTCCTGGCCAGGGGGTGACATAAAACTTTGTAATTAACACGGGCGGTAATAAAGAAAGCCTCAGATCGCATATTTATCGCCCTTGCCTTTGGCTCGGGCGTCAAATACCTGCGATCTGAGACATTCTTTGTTTTACCGCCCTTGTTAAGTAATGTACTATTGCGAGGTTCAAATAACGATTGCTATTGGTCGATTTTATACTTTACCGCACGATAAAACTATGGTTCTAAAGTCTATATAGCCTATGGTCTAATTATGAATGAAACGTGCCGAGGCCGTCGATGATAAAGTATAAGAGTGTCCATTGTCAGGGGCGACTCACTCGCGTGACGTCATAGCGCCGCTCAAAGGTCCCCCGTCGGGTGACTTTCAATTCGATAGAAAGTGATGTAGCGAGTGATGCGCGTGCGATAGAAGGAGATGGCCACGCGTAGGCACGTTTGGCTTGCCTCGCGGGGATTTGTTAACAGTGAGGCTTCTGTATGTAGTACTATTACTTATTCTGTGCCATTGTGCTGTTTGCGGGACTAGCACAACTACCGCTGCGACGTGACGCGAGTAGAGACAATTCTACCCTCTATTTAATTCGCACAGTTTAAGCGACAAAAATTGCTGTGACGCGATTTAGAAGCAAGTTGTGTAGTAAAAACTGATTTGAATGGCATTATAAAAAATTGATGCATATTAGCCGTGTTTCCGAATCACGCTAAAAATGCTCGCCGCGCTTACAGTGCTGACGGCCGGTCCGAATCAAATAGCGCGCTCAAGGCCGCGTGAGTTGTTTCGGACCGGTATTCGTTTGAGCGCTCTTAAGATCGGACCGATTCACGCTCATAGCCCGTGTTTACTGCCATGTTCATATATCAAACGTCAACTTGACGTGTGGCTTACGCCTGGGAGTGTGAGCACCGTGAGCGCCGTCCATGACATCATCAGTGACGTCACGACATCTCATGTAAGCGCTATAAGCGTGAATCGGTCCGATCGTAAGCGCGCTTTGAGCGCTGTGAGCGTGATTTGGAACATGCCTATTGTCAACTGGGCGGTGTGTGTCAGGTGGTGATAGCGAGCGCGGCGGACGGGTCCCCGATCTTCTGCTGCCCGCAGTGCCAGATGGCGTACCCGGAGAAGGAGCAGCTCGAGATGCATCTCTCCGTGCACGAGATCGAGCGCCGGTTCATCTGCGGCATCTGCGGGGCTGGGTGCGTACATTCCATTGACAGTAAAAACCCGCGCGTCATAGGTCCCACGTACTATGGCTATCTCCGGGGCGGGATGAGTCACGGCATTCGTAAATTTTAGTTTATTTGGTTTTAGGCAGTAGTCCCACCGCCGGCGTGTAGCGGGTACTCTCGCCTGTTTATGTTCCTTTTGCCGCTTCGGCTACACTCGGTTCTGGCATACCTCCCTGGTGTGTTGATATCCTATCGCGCTGAAAGAGCGTGTGCTATGCGGCAAGCGCGTACGAGCGCGATGCCATGATCACCTGTCAAACGTCGGTTTTGTTGTTTTTACTGTATTTTTTTAAATTTAAACATTAGCTACATATGATAGTGTTATGTATTCAGTAGTACATCGGACCAATATCCACCACTGCTTTGCTGGCACATACAAATTATTGTAATCAAATTTTCCTTGACCATTGTGCACAAATGTGGCTGAATTTCGTGGCAGCGTTGAACCTCCACATTTAATGAGTTAGTGGTTGTGGGCATAGACCTTTGACGTCAAATAAGCCCATAGAAAGACATCTAATGGTGTTAAATCACATAACCTAGGGGGCCAATTCAGATCACCGAAACGAGACAAGAGGCCAATTCAAATCTTGCGTAAATTTTGGGACATCCTTTATTAATTGTGTGTTTTATGGTTCCAGTCTGAAACGTAAGGAGCACCTGGAGCGACACAAACTGGGCCACAACCCGGAGCGGCCCTACGTATGCGGAGTGTGCCGCAAGGGGTTCAAGCGAAGAGAGCACCTCAACCTGCACACCGTCATACACTCGGGCGTCAAGACCGAGGTCTGTCCCGAGTGTGGGAAAGGTGGGTGAACGATTTTTTTACACGACTGCCAAAAAAAAACCCCCATGTTCCGAATCACGCTAACAACGCTCACAGCGCTTACAGTGCTAACGGCCGGTCCGAATCAGTTAGCGCGCTGAAGGCCGCGTGTGTGGTGTTTTGTTACGGACCGGTATTCGCTTGAGCGCGCTCACGATCGGACCGATTCCCGCTCATAGCCCGTGTTTACTGCCATGTTCATATATCAAACGTCAACTTGACGTTTGGCTCAAGGTGCTTACGCCTGGGAGTGTGAGCACCGTGAGCGCCGTCCATGACATCATCAATGACGTCATGATATCTCATGTAAGCGCTATAAGCGTGAATCGGTCCGATCGTGAGCGTGTTTTGAGCGCTGTGAGCGTGATTCGGAACATAGCCAAAGTGTGTAATGTTTTCAGGTTTTTTATGTGTGTATGTGAGTTCCTTTGTCCCCCAGAACTTCTTAACGCCTTACCCGATTTAGATGTGTGAGGTATCGTTCGAATCCTTACTTCATCCCGAATGACATCGGATATGTGACGTTGCGATAAAAACAATATGGCGGACTGTGGGCAATATTTTGGGTGCTCCCAAGAAAAAAAAAAACATAGCAATTGGACAATCTAAATAAAGCATTTGAAGAGAAGATATTAAAAATGTATGTATTATAAAATTAATGAACTGACGAGTTCCACGCGAACAAAGTTGGGGACAAAAACTAGTCTTTTATATGTCCAAAATTATTTTATAAAGTCTTCAGGAGCGTTGACTTCTGACAGCGGTTGGGAAGCCGGATGTGATGTGAACACGTTGTAATAACTCGTATGTTCCGCAGGTTTCTACCGCAAGGACCACCTCCGCAAGCACACGCGCTCGCACGAGAGCAAGCGGGCGCGGGACGAGGCGGCCGAGCCACAACAACAGCCGACGACAGCGCAGCAACAGGCCATCACCAACATCATGCCAGAGATCACCATACACGTGAGTACCATCTAACAAACACGCTGTTAATGTGGCGTCAGTCATGGGAAATAACTGACCACCCAGAAAAGGCCCTGTTGTTAGACCCCACACACAAGCCTACGGGTTTCGAGGCCCCACGTTCTGAAATAAATGAACTTTATTCTGTAAGTAGGCCGCAATGGCACTTTTACAAGTCAAACCCTACTAGCGTTTCACAGAGGCCACTGCCGAGAAGAAACGCCGAAAGAAACTCGACAGTCAGCCATTTTCTCACAAAAATATGCTTATTACAATGATAATACTTAACCTACTTAAGATCAAGAAATCTAAGACACATAGAATTCAAAATTCAGAATTCAAACATTTATTCTGCAAATAGGCCACAAGGGCACATCACATGTCATAATGTTAATGTACAATTTTAAAAAAGTCTTACATTATAAGCATATGATAGATTTTTCATGAGAAAATATTAATTTACAATTTAAGAAATATATCAATAAGAATTTAATACATTTTTCATGTCAAAATATTAATTATCTATTACAAACATTACAATAATAGTAAAATTGAGAGATGTATAAGGTCTCAGTCTGAATAACAAAATTTAATATAATATCTTAAAGATGTAAATGGTCTCTGAGCGTCAAAATATTCTTAATAATGACTATTCTAACGTGCTTTGAGATGTACATGGTCTCAAAGCGTCAAAATAAAAATAATAAGTTTTAAATATAAAAGGAAAAAAACAGAGTCAATGTCAACAAAAACTAATCCACATAACAGGGTGATGTCTCTCGTCAATCTCCAAGAGAAGACACTAGTATTAAAGTAGTTAGTATGTCCTTGCAAGCATGAACGACCGGACTCCACTCCACAAACAGCACCCGATCACGAGTATGACGCGTATCTCAGCCATCGTCTCCCTCGACCATCTGTTAGGGAAGGTGGCGACCCGATCAACGACGCCACCGTAAGCAAAGTCCTTTAAGCGAGCATGACATTCAAGCTGGCGGACATTGATGATAGCAAAGATTAAAGCGACTTTTCGGCGAGAAACAGCATCATGTTAAATAGAACGTAACGGAACTAGTATACGAGTACAAGGATTTACGCTAAGATAAACATAGGTGTATTAAATCTAACAATATTAAACTACAACTGGCTTAAAAGTATTTTTGTCATTTAAGAAATCGTTGACAGTATAATACGCTTGGTTTAGCAAATAACGTTTAACATAAGACTTAAATTTAGTGTTTGGCAAGTTAACTGTTTGCAGCCTCGTGGACAGGCTGCAAACAGGCTGCAAACGACAGAGAGGCAGACAATATAAACGATGGGATGACGAGATTGTAGAGGTGGCCGGCAGGACGTGGACCAGAGTGGCCACAGACAGGAATGAATGGAGGAGACTGGGGGAGGCCTTTGCCAGAAGGCACACAGATATATAATATATTTATATTTCTGAATAAGAGGCTATAATAATAATAATAATAAGTTAACTGTTTCGATAGGTATTTTGTTATAAAATCGTATACAGTTCCCCACAAACGACGTGCTAACCTTTCGGAGACGACTGGCCTTCACTACAATCTTGTGTTTACTTCTAGTGTTGTAGTCGTGGATATCACTGTTAAGCTTGAATTCATGTAAATTTTTCCGTACATACATAATATTTTCAAAAATGTATTGGCATGCTACAGTAAGAATGTTTGCCTCTTTAAATTTATCTCTTAGCGATTCTCTGGTTTTTAGTCCGTAGATGGAGCGTACAGCTAGTTTCTGTAGCACGAAGATGGTCTGGATGTCGGCCGCTTTTCCCCACAACAGGATTCCGTAAGACATAACACTATGGAAGTAACTATAGTACACCAGCCTGGCTGTTTCAACGTTAGTTAGCTGTCTAATACGTCTAACTGCATAGGCGGCAGAACTAAGTTTCCCAGCCAGAGTGGCAATATGCGCATGCCATTGCAGTTTTGAATCTAAGGTCATGCCCAAGAACACAGTATTGTCTTCAAATTCCAATTCATCATCCTTTAGTTTGATCTTCGAATTGCTTATTTGCTTGACATTAGGTAAAATGAATTTGATACACTTAGTTTTCTTAGAATTAAGTAGTAAATTATTTGCTGTAAACCAGTTCACAACAGTAATTAGTGCCTCATTAATAACACCATAGTTTTTCTCTTTCCGTCCTACTTTGAAGATAAGTGACGTATCATCTGCAAATAGCACTATATCATGTTTATGTTGCACCAGGTTTGGTAAGTCATTGATGTAAACTAGGAATAGAAATGGACCCAGAATCGAGCCTTGGGGAACTCCAAGCGCAACGGTCGTCCCCGCAGATTGAGTTTCTGTGTGGGTGAAACTGACCAGATTCCGCACGGGGCACGGACGGTCCAACCACCACTACAAATGGGGGCTAAGAGAGTCCCAAGTGTGCGACTGTGGCGCCCCGGACCTAACCCTGCTGCATATATGATAGCTGAAGAGTGCCCGCTCTACTCTACTCTACCGTCACCCTGGCGTGGCGGCCTGAAACAACTCCACCAACTTTCCCCGGCAGCAGAAGAATGGCTGAAGGATCTAAAACTTAACATATACAAACTTCTTTACCAAGGGCGATAAAACAAAGAATGTCTCAGATCGCAGGTATTTGACGCCCGAGCCAAAGGCAAGGGCGATAAATATTCGATCTGAGGCTTTCTTTATTATCGCCCGTGGTAAGTACAAAATTTTATGTCACCCCCTGGCCAGGAAGTGGGTTTTTTCGCGCGCGGAGCGTGCGATAATGGCCACTTTATGGCTAGGTGTGACATAAATACAGTTTCAAAACGCAGTTCACCAACCAAAAGCCATACGATATGATGACGCTGGGGGTGGGCAAGGCATTCTCCATACTAACTCTGTGCACGTTTTATTCGTAGGTTTTGGCACTAACGAATATAATTTTTTTTTTTGGTTGTAAAAACATATTAGATATGCGAAGAAAGTGATGTGGAACCTTTCAAATATTTCAAAAAAATTAAAAAGATAAAAAAAAAACAATCAAAAAAATTTACATCAAGAAATAGCTATCAGAAAAATAAGCATACTGACCAAAACTCATAACATTAATGCAAACACAAACGAAGAAAATCCTGCACAAAGTTTGTATGGAGAGAGCTTGCCCTACCCGTCCTCTTAACTAAAATATTGGTCATCCCTTTCTCAAAATCAAATGTCAATGTGAGCAACGAAGTAGAACAACATTTTGACTAAAATATATGTGTTTGAATGACAGCGCTAAAAAGGTTTAAAACCTTGTCCACAGGCCTAGGCCAGGTTTAATAAAATCTTACGTCGCAAAACACTAACGTAACCTTATAAAATAGTACTATTTTTATGCATTTGACAGGTCTAGCTTATCGGATATGCATACCGCAGGGACCAGGATAAATTAGGGCATGTATGTAACTTTAGCACTACTAATATGTGCTGCTGTTTTCTATGTACTTAAGTATTTGTTTATATGTATATAAATATGTATATCGTCGCCTAGTACCCATAGTATAAGCTTTGCTTAGTTTGGGACTAGGTTTGTGTAAGATTGTCCACAAATATTTATTTAATTAGTTATTTATTTTAATATTGGTGTTAATTTAATCGTTGTTCTTTTTAAAAATGTAATCATACAGATCAGTGTTTTTCAAACTTAAGGCCTTATTAACACAAGTACGAGACTCGCATTACATTGATAAAACTAAAAGTACTGTATAATGAGTTTAATCGCCTTAAAACTGCACGATGTAGTTAACACTTTCGTTGCCAGGCCAAAGTTTGATCATCGCTGAATCTCAGCGATGTCAACTAGTGTAGTGATAAGCTCCCCTCGGGAGTCGTACGGCATGTGAACAAGGTTATTGAGAACTCTTTAGGGGAGTTCTTGGCACTGAAAGTGTTAAACTCGCTAGCAAATTGAGTTGCTTACGTGTGTATTATAGGGCCTTTATCGTAGCGCGGTGTGAATGGTGTGATTCACTAAAATGAATTTTATTTTGTAAGTAACCCGCAATGGCACTTTTACATAGACAAAAACTACTAGCATTTCTCAAAGACCATTGACGGGAAGAAACGCCGAAAGAAACTCGACAGTCAGTATTTTTTTCCCAAGAATATGCTTTTTACAATATCACTTAAACTACTTACGATTAAAAAAAAAACTGAATCTATATAAAACTACATGTGTAGTAACATGTTGTATGTGTGCAGGTGCCGACAAGCTCGAACATGCAAGTGCCGGTGCAGATCAACATCCCGCAGCACGTGGTGTCGTCGCTGCAGGCGCAGGCGGCCGCCGACGCGGGCGCGCACGCGCAGCTCGACGCGCTGCTCGCGCAGGCGCATGCCGGCCACTCGTGACCGGCGCCGGGCACCGGTGACCGACACCGGCCGGGTGCTGACTGACGACGGACGCCCGTGACCGACGCCAGGCACTCGTGATTCATGCCGGTCACGCGTGTCCCATGCCGGGCGCGCGTGGCCGACACGCCGGCCACTAGGCACTCGTGACCCAAGCTCGGCACTACTGACCCACGCCGGCCACTCGTGACCCACGCCGGGCACTCATGCCGGACGCGACGGCTAGGGTAAAATACGCCTTGTTTGTAAGAGAATATGTTCTGACTGGATTTGAAAGCAATTTCATTTTATCACTACAACTTTACATCAGCACAGCTGGCACGACTGGCAACGGGAGACGAAAATCTACCCTCAACTTAATGATTAATTTGCGAATCAATATCAATCCATTCGAACAATGAAATTCTTACGTAAATGTCTATTCAAACCAATAACTTTGTTTATACAGGAGGTTTCTATCTTAACTAAAAATCAAACAGGGTTAGGTACGACAGGTAAATTACTTTCAAGGCGTTTTAGCATTTGTAGTAGTATTTGTATATTTATAGGGTTTCTAAATTTGAATTTACACACGCGTAAACAATAATTTATTTACACACATTTAAATTTTGTCCGTACACAACTCAACTACAAATGCAAAAACGTCTCGATAGTAATTTACATGTACATGTGTCTAGGTAGACCGAAAAATTGTTACAATAAACATTCTACCCTGTATAGAAAAAATGGATATCGGTTACAAGGTCCGGCGCCTGTCGCATTGAGATTGCCTTTTAATGTTGTAATTATAACTAGGCTAGTTTAAATTTACTTTGACGTATCTGTGAATCGGTATGAAGTTTATACATGACGCCATTTTATTGGTAGCACTGGTATTTATTATGATGCTGGTTAATCATAAAATTATCATTATTTTTTAAGCTCATGTCAAATCATGCTTTCTATTAGAGATGTTACGGAGGTGGTTTTATCGGAACCGAAGCCGAAACCGGAGTTTTCAAATTTGTTTTAACGAAACCGAAAGCGAACCTAAATGCGAAACCGAAACCGGAGCCGTAGGTGAGGGTGGGAGGGCGACTAATGTGAACATTGTGAACCTAATCTACTTTTTATGTTAAGGCGGAGTCAGGCAATAAAATAAAACACTCACATATTCTACACTTTGCTGTGTTTGCGTCTACTTCAATAAAGTAGTTCCATATGGGACTTACTTTTGCCTTCATCCGCTTCATCGTCAAATGTTACTGTCACTGTCACACTAACTAACACTAACACTTTGAGAAAACACACTGCAGGCCGTGACGTGAACTCGTGAACCAAAACAATGATGACTAAGGCTGGGTTGCACCAAACCGTCTGTAATCGTAAGCGGTGTTCGTCAAATCTGATTGTATGGAAAGTTTGACAAGTTTCTATGGGATGACAGCTGCCGGCGCCATATTTGACGATGAGCGGTCTTTGTTCGTACGTTGGTGCAACTGACACTAAGAATGAGTAATAAACAATCGTCGTAAAACAGGTGGGGTAATTCCCGGGGAGACAAGTCAAAACCTGTTTGTACTCCTAGGCACACGCCGCGTGCCGCGGCCGCTGACTTTCGGCTCCGTTTAAACCTCCGCTTAAAATTAGACGAAACCGAAGCCGGAGCCGGAGGTGTCCGCTTCAAATTAGACGAAACCGAAACCGAAGCCGAAGCCGGAGGTGTGAATTCAGCCGAAAGTTTCGGTATATCGGAGCCGAAGCCGAACCTCCGTAACATCCCTACTTTCTATCGTTTGTTCTCGAATAGATCAGTATAATTATCATGTTTTGAAGTATTCTTTTGTATTTTAATAGTGTTTTAATTGAGTACATATTTAAATGTTCTTGAGTTATCGATGAAATGTGTTTTACAATTATATTTGTATATACTCGACATATCATTTGTATTGTAAAGGCGATACATTTAGAAAAACCTGAATAAAATTAATATTTTTTTAAACTTTTTTATGTGATTAATTTAAAAAAAATCTTTCTAAATGTGGCGCTTCATATTGTTAGTATTAGTATTTTTATCTCACGAGCGCCGGTGAGCCGTGGTTGTGTGCTGAGCTATACATGCATATTGTCTATGTGTGCGTCAGCGGACGCGCTATGAGTTCGCGTTGTTTATGTGTTCGTATGTGGGCATTTTCAGTTTAAAGTATACCCCCTACTTTTTTTTCGGATCTCGGTGATTTTGGGTACTCTGACTCAATCACGAGTACTATTCATTTTCGCGAAGAAAAAAATTGTTCCTCCAAAAAAAAAGTCAATTTTGTGACGCTTTTTTCATACAGTTTATATGGCTCGTCACAAAACTGTCACAGAATATTTGTATGGGAAATCAAGGATATTTTTTTTCTTCATCTGAATCAATAGTACTCGTGATTCTGAGTCAGAATACCAAAAATCACCGTGATCCGAAAAAAATAGTAGGGGTACATTAAAGTGAAAATGCCCATGTGTCACAACTACCACCACGGGTTACCCGCGCTCGTGATATAACAGTACTGGAACTGAGCTTCTCTATGACGAGGTGGTATCGCCAGCTCAACTATACAACATGACAATACTCAACGCACGAGGGATGTGACGCAACATTGTCATTTGTTGACAACAATGTTGCTAAGCTTATATTTGTGACGTTATATTTCCAAAAACTGTCATTTACACAAATTTAGACCTTATAATTGTATAAAGTACAGTAATAGTAGTTTATCTACACCCATATAGTAAATCCTCTTTTATAAGTTCAAATACCGTAGATAAGACCCCGCTTTATAATATACTGTGCGGCTGTTGCGTGCGTCCCCTATTAGATCACGAAATATAACACTTTAACGAGATCACGTACAAAATTATATAAGGACACAGCTGCGGGCGCGGGCCGGCCTGTCGACGCAAACATGGCGCACGCCGGCGAGAAGTGCCCACACGAAACACATGAAAGAGGATTTAATATATGGATGTAGATAAAGTAGTGTATGCAACTGTACATAATTAGGCCCTCATTATGTACCAGTTGCATAAACTACTATTATTCAACTGGTACATAATGTGGGGCATTAAAACACGAGTGTTTTAATAGTACATTACTTACCAAGGGCGATAAAACAAAGAATGTCTCAGATCGCAGGTATTTTACGCCCGAGCCGAAGGCAAGGGCGATAAATATGCGATCTGAGGCTTTCTTTATTATAGCCCGTGGTAAGTACAACATTTTATGTCACCCCCTGGCCAGGAAGTGGGTTTTTTCGCGCGCGGAGCGTGCGATAATGGCCACTTTATGGCCAGGTGTGACATAATGTCTAATTATGTACAGTTGCATACACTACTTTATCTACAGCCATATATTAAAACCTCGTTCATGTGTTTCGTGTGGGCACGTCTCGCCGGCGTGCGCCATGTTTGCCTCGCCAGGCCGGCCCGCGCGTGTCGTTAAGGTTGTACGTGATCTCGTAAGAGTATTATATTTCGTGATCTAATAGGGGACGCGCGCAACAGCCGCACAGTATATTATAAAGCGGGGTCTTATCTACGGTTTTTGAACTTATTAAAGAGGATTTACTATATGGGTGTAGATAAAGATTTTAATTCTATGAATTGCAGTGTGGCGGTTTTTGCAAATATACACGTTTTCTGCGTGACAATGTGAAATTGACAGCATATCAATTTTCTCATTTTTTATGCCATTAGGAGGTTAAGTCGTCTTTTAATTTAAGAGATTATTTTTGTATTTAGATAAAGCAGAATTTAAATTTGATTTTATAATCCGTGAGATTTTTAACGGCTGGTGACTTTCCCAAAACACAGCTTATCTATTTCACCTCAATTTTGTATACATGCTGTTATTTTGTAGGAATGTATTGCTACTCTTACTAATTGAAGGGATGTTTACAAAAACAACATAACTTACATAACTGACTAGACTGGTCGACATCTGCTGTCATTTCAATTGTTCTTGACAGACTAGAGTGTCAACAAGTCTAAGCAGTTACGTTGTTTTTGTAATCATGCCTTCAATTATGTTTCTTTAAATAATTCAGCCATCACTTTCCATCATAAGCGAAGCTGCTCTCGAACTCTGTCTATTTATCTTTCAAATTGTATGAATTGGCCAGTATCTCCTGTCCGCTTACGTTCCTTCGCGTGTCACAGGTGTGCTTATGCTTACTGCCTCGGTGGGAAAGTCGCCAGCCGCATTGGTCATTGTAAATATCATTCCCACTGTGATATTTAAACCTTCTCGACTGCCAGTCCGACCGACGCACTGTTAATATCGACCATCGCAATAATAAGATTCCAACCACCATAGATTTTTAATAGTTTCATAAGGTTAAATTTTCAACAATAATATCTTGTGACTTTTCGATTCTAGAGCATTTCACAAAGAGTACATAAAATAATTATTTCATCGCTTAAGAAGAATCATAAGAATCAGTATTCATAGCATATGATACACCAACATATTTGCCAAAACTTATCTACACCTGAAAATATAATGTCTGCCATTTTCACCGCCATTGACTTGGTATAAAGTCAGGACATTAGGTGCCCCACAGTCCCACAGGACATTGACTACATATCTAGTCGATAAAATCGATGTAAAGGCAATGTACAGATGTATTGCAAAATAATGTTCTTTCGGGAAAACTCGGATCTCAATCGGAATACGATGGCACCCGAACTGAATCAATGATTGTATTAAATGAGTGACGTTTTCATATCCATTATTATGGAACTTTATTGGTTAGTGTCAAATATCAAAGTGAAAAATGTCACGAGTGTTTCAAAGTTACCCCTACGGCTGTAAGATGAGTACTGAAGCTAATTGACAACATTTCATATTTTTAACTACTTTATTTTATGAACTAGTTAGAAAATAGGTAAAAATTTAAGCCACCCGTATTTTTTCTTTTTCAATTTAACTCATTATTTCATACAAAAAAAAAAACACATTGAAAAGTAGGGTACAAATGTTATCAATAAATTTCTCATTCTCATTCTAGGTCATTCCAAAAGGGCGTAAGTAAAATATGACGTCATCTTCCCAACAAGAATCCAGAGCCACTCCAGAGCAGCGATTGTCTGTACTCTGTACTAAGGTCTCCCTGAATACAGCGAGGAAGATGACGTCAACTTTCGGTTTACAGTAATTTGCGATTTTTTCCAAAATTAACGGAGAAAAAAAATCTAAAAAAATGTTTTTTTGTGTACTTCACACGTTTTTACCGAAATGGTTTTCGAATTAAGACTTTTGGAAATTATGAAATATTGTCAATTGAGAGATTTTCCGATAAACTACGAAGGAAAATCATTTTGCACTACATCTGTAGGTGCTATCAAGTAAGGTTCTTTTTGTCTTACAGAATCTACTGTGGCAGTGAATAAGTTAAAGTATGGCGCTTACAGCTGTCTTTACATACAATCTTGTGAGACTTTCCATAAAATCATATATTAAATTAACGGACAGCAATAATACAGTAAAATTTTCATTACTAATTATGAAGCGAAACGGATTTTTACAAAGCCAGATGGGCTACCGCAATCGGAAGTCGAAGCTTTCTCCCTGTCGCTCGAATATGCAAGCGCGATAGAGAGGGAGATACTTCGTTTTCAGTTCGCGGCAGGCCGCTGAATGGTTATAGTTCGGACACAACTCTAAGGCTAAATTATGTCAAACGAACGCAAGCAAAACTAGACTTAGAGCTCTGACTGTGCAGCAAGCAACGTGGGCAGCGGTCAGGACTTGGATGGGTGACCGCTTTGAGTGGTTATACCTCCGAGCGCTCCCGTGCTTTGGAAGGCACGTTAAGCCGTTGATCCCGGTTGCTGTCTATGGCAGCAGTCGTTAAGCCAAGTTGGAGGCCTTCGGGCGGCTTGAGAACTTCTAACAGTCAAGCTGCCCACTCACTTGACAAAGCCTAATCCCAATAAGGCCTAGTTTCCCCTCGGGGTTGGAAGGTCAGATGGCAGTCGCTTTCGTAAAAACTAGTGCCTATGCCAAATCTTGGGATTAGGTAGCGGACCCCAGGCATCCTTCAGGATGCAACTGTACAAGGATAACGCTAGGAGGATGATGAGCTCTGACTGTTAGGTAGATTTTTGCATGCGTTAATTTGATTGACAGCACTTGGCCACAGAATAAGTAATAGTACAAGTACAGAAGCTTCACTTTCTAACAAAAACGGCGTTTAGGCATAAAAAACATGCCTACTCTGTCTATCGTATAACTTGTATTCATTCACACGCGGCACGTGTACCGCTAGGGCTATCGACTCGTCGCTCGTCGCGTTCTAGTCTGCGGCGGCAGCGGTAACGTGCATATAGACGCGTTCGCGCGGCGGCGGGCGGGGGGCGGCCCTCGACTGACGGCCGGCCCCGGGCCGAGCGAGCGGTAGGCATTTAAAGCGACGCGCGCCTCCCACTGCAAGCCCCTTGACTTGGCCTTACAGTTTTGTTCGAACTATACAAGTTGGCAGCTTGTGGACTCGTGTCTTCACCGTACGATATTAACAAAGTCAGCTTTAATGTAGGTGTAAATGTTTTTTTATTTTATTAGTGTAGACGTATTGGTAGCTACGGCCGCAGCTGGGGGCAATGTTATTCCTTATATCGTATCTAGATAAATATGAAATCTGTTAATGCGTTTATATATAATACTTTAATCAAATATGTTTGGTAACTTTGAAAATTAGGTAAGTAGTGTACAAAGTGGAAAATGAATCACTCAAACAGGATTAAGGCGATATATCGATTGAAAGAGACGCCCTTATGTTTTTCGCTCACGACAAAACGGGATGCAACACTCCGAAAATTGCTTTTTTAAACCATCATCATCATCATCATATCAGCCGAAAGACGTCCACTGCTGGACATAGGCCTCCCCCAAAGAGTGCCACAATGACCGGTCTTGCGCCACCCGCATCCAGCGGACTCCCGCGACCTTTACCAGGTCATCAGTCCACCTTGTGGGGGGTCTACCCACGCTGCGCCTTCCGGTCCGTGGCCGCCACTCGAGAACCTTTTTTAAACAAATCTCGTTAAATAATCTGACTGTGTGCTGTTTTATTAAATTTCCTCTTGACAGAGATTAGATGAGGTAAAATACCAAAATACCATCATATTAACTTAACCCTTGAGTTGACGGCGAAAAAAACAAAACAAAATCTTTTGTTATGAAATCGTACATCGGCGACACTGGTAACCAACGAGTCGTGTCTTTTAATAATGCGTTGTTTTAGTAGGCTGAGTGAAAAAAGGAAACTGTAGACTCAATTTTGGATTTTTTTTCTATCGAGAAAATTTTAAGCAATCATGTTTCGGCTATTGTCAGTACCACAATCATATAGTCAAGAATCATATATCTGAAAATCAGCCCCTACTGTTTGCTAGTCTGGGCAGGACAGCGTTTCAAAGTTTCTAAATTTCTCGTTGTATCGGATGACGAAATAAGGAATCGCCTTGTCCCACTTTTGAGCCGCGTGTACAGTCGAGTTCATAAATATTTGCATGTTCCCAAAGGGTCAAAAATATCTGAGCATACCCAACGATAAACTTATCTGTTTACATATTTTTGGTCACTTTGTCCGTCCACGTATTTTTGGACTAGACCGTATTGTCCAGGTGCTATGTTTGTATCTGACTTTCCATTTAGTATTAGGACATGACGTTTGTTTGTATACATAGGTCAAATTCATCACATGTTTTTATCGAATATGGTTTTAATTCTGGTTAGGGTAAACGCCCCTGTGCTTGACACTGACCCAATACATTGCACTTACGATTGTCATCTATTGGACACTAAGGTGTCGAGCACCGGGTCGTTTATCTTAAAGACTAGATTTTTTTTCAAATTTTGTCCATAGATATTGGCTAGTTTATTTTTTACTCTTGAAATTAGTGGCAAGTATTATAAGTGTAAGATAAGCTAAGGAGCTTCCAATGGGAGTGTAATTGTAAACTTTTGTATGAAAATATTTATTGATAAGATAACATCAGAGTAATGATTCAATAAAATCACGATTTTTTATAAAGGTATTTTATTGGTGAAATATCCCTTAGGCGCCATTCATTTATTACGTATTACGTAAGAAGATTTTTGCCCGTTTATGACCCCCTCCTTGAATAGGGGGCCCCCCTATTCCCCTCCTAAATCCTATTTACGTAATAAATGGATGACGCCTTACCCAGACATCCAAGGGCCCATTACATTAGGAAACGACAAATATTTTATTTAAACCGTTAGTATTGAAGTGTCCATTACCGGAACTTGTCAGCTTAGTGTCCTTTACTGGTAGTGTCACTCTAGTACCATCTTGTACGGCTTTTACGAAGCTACAAGTTAAATTTTTACAAGTCTAAACTGTCAAAATTGGTCAGATAACATAAGTATTACTGGATCCGTCCGCCAATGTGTACTTTGTAGTTAACCCGTCGTCTACCAGTCCCTGGGATCCCAGGGCAGATAACAAAAGAATGGCATTGTATATTTTTTAAGTTCTGTCAAACGAACGCAAGCAAAACTAAACTTAGAGCTCTGACTGTAAGGTAGATTTTTGCTTGCGTTAAATTGACAGCACAAGCCTTACAGTATGTACGAACTTTAATACCAAAAATATTACAGTCAACGTCAAAAAACTATGCGCATTCAGTGACAAAATAATATGCAACATGGCTTTAATGTCAAGGGCGTATGAGCGCACAGTAGCTCTAGTATAAGTTTTTTCAAAACATTAACTAATTCGAACGGGTTTGCGTTTTGTCTCAAAATGTATGAAAGTGGTATGAAAACGTGAACAGCGTCTCTGGTGGTCACTAGTGGAAACTAAAACAGCGAGTATAACATTTCTTGCTAACCGATGAACGCTCGTATTTCAAACTCGGTGAGAGCGTTTTTATACATTTTGAGACAAAACGCAAATGCGTTCGAATTATGTTTCGAAAAAACTTATACTAGAGCTACAGATACAGTTGGAACTTGATAAAGTACATATAGTCCACACCGCTACTGAGGTATTTTCTACTAGACAATCGTAGGATATTCTCACAAATTACAAATTAGCGCAAGTCCTGACAAAAATTAGAAGCGACGAGAGAGATTCCTTAAACGTGTGTAACGAATACTTTTCTTCGGTTGGTCAAAATCTTGCAAACAAAATACTTATCCAGGAAAACGAAACACAAAAATCTCTTGCTGAGAAAGCTAACCATATCCCTTCAACGCCTAAATCTATATTCATGTCTCCTACAGACAAACATGAAGTTCTCCGTCTCATTCAGGAATCTAACCCAGACAGCTCACCTGGTCTTGATAATATAAATAATAAAATTCTCAAAGCAATGGGTCCTGTGATAGCAGAACCACTTGCTGTGATCTTCAACCAAAGCATTGAGAGTGGTGTCTTCCCCAAGACATGGAAAGTCGCAGCTGTCGTGCCGATTCATAAGGGAAACGCAAAAAACGAACCTAGTAACTATCGGCCGATTTCTCTACTGAGCTGCGTTTCAAAACTTTTAGAACGTATCGTTAATAAAAGATTGGTAACATTTTTAGAATCAAATTCTCTCCTATCCAATCGACAGTTCGGTTTTCGTAAAAAACTATCAACAGAAGACGCCGTTACTCTGCTTACAAAGACTATTTCGTCCCATTTGGATGAGGGGCGGGCCTGTGTCGGAGTCTTTCTGGATTTAGCGAAAGCCTTCGACACAGTTTCCGTCCCCATTCTACTGAGAAAACTGGATTCATACGGCATCAGGGGAACTACTCTCAATTGGTTCTTCAGCTATTTGACGGAAAGACGACAATACGTCAAAATTGGTGATCGTCTTAGTGACATGAGACCTGTATCTTTCGGTGTACCACAAGGCAGCATTCTTGGTCCTACTCTTTTTCTTTTGTATATAAACGATATTACACTTAACCCCATACAGAATGCCGAAGTCTTGTGTTATGCCGACGATACAGCTATCGTTTTCCATGGGCAATCGTGGGTCAATGCGTGCGACCGCGCTGAACAGGGTATCGCGCTGGTGTCTCAGTGGCTGAAGCAGAATCTTCTAACTCTAAACACTACAAAAACTAGGTTTCTTTGCTTCCATAAGACATCTGCTTCGGCTCCAAGACACGAGCCTGAACTTAAAGCTCACAGTCGTAATTTTGTTGACAGCGCGGCCCGGGATTGCCCCTGCGATAACTTGTCTAGATCTACTACTATCAAGTACCTTGGGATTGTTATGGATGAAAAGTTAAGCTTCAGAGAGCACGTGGCTGCTGTCTCTAGCCGTGTTCGGAAACTGATATACACAATGAGAATGCTTCGCGACTCAGCCAACCTTAGCATATTGAAAACTATTTATCTAGCGCTTGGGCAATCTATAATTAATTATTGTATACTGGCTTGGGGAGGAACAACCACCGCTATCATACTGAAACTAGAAAGAGCACAAAGAGCGGTCCTGAAAGTAGCTCTAAGGAAACCGATTAGATTCCCTACGATCGATTTATATAGTGTAGCCAAGGTACTCAGTGTACGTAAACTTTACTTGATAAGAGTGGCAACACACGTACACAAACTAGTCCTAAATTTACCTGAGTACAATAACTTACTAAAAAAACGTAACTTCAAAATTCCTGTCACAGCTGTTAAAACCTCATTTGCTCGTCGTTTCGCAGTATTTTTATACCCTAGGATCTACAACCGTTTAGTTGGTATATACAAATTTCAAGAATACTCCATAACTGAAACAAAAAACCTATTGTCAAAACATATGATGCACCTATCTTTTACCGAAACTGAAAACCTTATAAAGATACTATATTGATACCATTGATACACATTCTTGTATACTCACTCTCCCATATAGGTACATACACTCCTTCACACACGCACACACATACACACGTACAAACACAAAATCACACACATAAATACACACCCGTACAAACACAAACTCACACACATACATATTTACTCAAGCACATACTTTAGAAGATTTTATGTTTGTTAAAGATTCAAATGTTTAAGTTTTTATTTTTTAGTATTATGTTTCAGGCAAGTCACCTGTTTGTTCTTTAAAAAAAAAAAAAAAAACTATGTCTATAGTTAAAGGTAGTAGTAGCACTTAAAATTTTATTAGTTTATCTATACATATAATAAAGCAGAAGAAGGTCGAAAATCTGTACATTGAAGATATTAGTAAAAAAATCGATGGAGGGGTCTAAGAATCGATAACAGAACACGTTTCAACTGTTTTTAGAATTCATGTCTGTTTGTCTGTTTGTCTGTTTGTCTGTTTGTCTGTTTGTCTGTCTGTTTATATGTCTAACTATCACGCGAAAACTAGCGAATGGATTTTAATACAGCCTTCACTAATATGTTTATTGGATCTTCGGCCAGGTTATAGGCTATAAAAATCATACAGGTTAGGGATGAAAGGGGGTGAAAAGAGGGGTTAAACTTTGTATGAGAAGTCTTTCAGTTCATGATTTACAGGCTTGAAAGTTGGTAAGTATATACATGGACGCAAAGTAAATAGAACCTCATTCAAACATTGTATAATAAACAGATAGTATTTGAAAAAATGGGGGGTGAAATAACAATACCTCTGCCTCTCAAGGCTATAGACAAAAATACAAAAGTCCCTCAAACCATATTAACTGTTTGAAATGAGAGATCTAATTATGTTGGTCAGTCAGTCGCTATCAATATTCACAAACCTTACTACGCAACCTCGGTTTTTTTTTTTGTTTTCGATGGAGGGTACTTTACCTACGCAGAGCGGCGGGCTCTCGGTTGCATGGTAGCACTTCCGACATGTACTACCTATATATTAAGTATGCGCATTTTTGTATAAAATATTGTTTTTTGAGGTCATTACAAGAATGATACTTATCCATTTTCAAATTGAAGATGGCGGACATTTACTTATTTACTTTTCTTAATAATCGATATGAGTTTCATCTTTGAGGTTCTTCGAGGTGCCGATTAGTTGCGTTTTCCGTCAGCAAAATGTATAAAATACGTTCAGCGCGTAACAGACATAAATTTAGGGTATATTGGTATTCGTTATTAAAACATACATACCTACGTAACAATAAACATCAAGTATGACCAAATTCGAACAGGCGGATTGGAAAGCAAAAAAAACCGGCCAAGTGCGAGTCGGACTTCGCACATTTAGGGTTCCGAACCGACCGCAAAGTTAAGTTGGTTTTTATAGGAAAAATAAGGAAATTTCAAAGAAAAAAATCTAATTTATCAATATATTAGTATTTGTTGGTAAAAAATACGTAATAACAATCATTATTACCAAATTTTAAATTCATCGGAACAAAATTTCGTAAATTCCAATAATTTATGAACAAAAAAAATATCTATTCAACTACCTCTTTACAAAGCCACTTAATAGGTCAACAAATTTTTTCTGTTCAATATTTCGCGCTCGCTGCTCTCGCGTTTTCATCTACATTGCTTGATGCGTATGAAGTATTTTCTGTACCTGCATCATAATGTTCGAATCATTTCGCACTAGCTTTTTTATCTACATTACTTGACGTGTAGGAATTATTTTCCGTAACTGCATTATAATGTTCGAAAAATTTCGCGCTCGCTGCGCTCGCGTTTTCATGTGCATAACTTCATGAGAATGAAGTATTTCCCGCACCTGCATCATAATGTTCGAAAATTTTCGCGCGCCGTACGCTCGCGTTTTCATCTACATTATAGTTAATGCGAATGATGTCTTTTCCGCACCTGCATCAGAATGTTCGAATCATTTCGCGCTCGCTGCGCTCGCGTTTCATATACCTACATTACTTAATGAGTGTGAAGTATTTTCCGCACCTGCATCATAATGTTTGAAAAATTTCGCGCTCGCTGCGCTCGCGTTTTCATCTACATTACTTGATGAGCATTTTCCGCACCTACATCATAATGTTCGATAATTCTCGCGCGCCCTACACTCGCGTTTTCATCTGCATTATAGTTGATGCTTATGAAGTCTTTTTCGCATCTGCATCATAATGTTCGAAACATTTCGCGCTCACTACGCTCGCGATCTCATCTTCATTTCTTGATGCGTATGAAGTATTTTCCGCACCTGCATAATAATGTTCGAAAAATTTCGCGTTCGCTGCGCTCGCGTTTTCATCTACATAACTTCATGAGTATGAACTATTTTCCGCACTTTACTTAACTTTAGCGCCCGCTACGATCGCTTTTTCATCTAAATTACAGATGCGTTTGAAGTATTTTCCGCACCTGCATCATAATGTTCGAAAAATTTCGCGCTCGCTGCGTTTGCGTTTTCTTCTACATTACTTGATGAGCATTTTCCGCACAATCTACATAATAATGTTCGAAAATTTTCGCGCGCCGTACGCTCGCGTTTTCATCTACATTATAGTTCATACGTATGAAGTATTTTCCGCGCCTGTATCAGAATGTTCGAAAAATTTCGCGCTCGCTGCGCTCGCGTTTTCATCTACATTGCTTGATGAGTGTTTTCCGCACCTACATCATAATGTTCGTAAAAATTTCGCGTTCGCTACGCTCGCCTTTTCATCTGCATGACTTGATGCGTATGAATTATTTTCCGCACCGGCATCATAATGTTCGAAATATTTCGAGCTCGCTGCGCTCGCGTTTTCATACACATTACTTGATGAGTGTAAAGTATTTTCCGCATCTGCATCATAATGTTCGAAAAATTTCGCGCTCGCTGCGTTCGCGTTTTCTTCTGCATTACTTGATGAGCATTTTCCGCACTTACATCATAACGTTCAAAAAATTTTCGCGCGCCGTACGCTCGCGTTTTCATCTACATTATAGTTGATGCGTATGAAGTCTTTTCCGCGCCTGCATCAGAATGTTCGAAAAATTTCGCGCTCGCTGCGCTCGCGTTTTCATCTACATTACTTGATGAGTATTTTCCGCACCTGCATCATAATGTTCGAAACATTTCGCACTCACTACGCTCGCGTTTTTATCTTCATTACTTGGTGCGTATGTCTTTTCCACACCTGCATCAATGTTCGAAACATTTCGCGCTCGCTGCGCTCGCGTTTTCATCTACACTATTTGATGCGTATGAAGTATTTTCCGCACCTACATCGTAATGTTTGAAAGAATTCGCGCTCGCTGCGCTCGCGTTTTCATCTTCATTACTTGATGCGTATGAAGTATTTTCCACACCCGTATCAGAATATCCGAAAAGTTTCGCGCTCACTTCGCTCGCGAGCGTTTTCATCTACATCTATAATAAGTTAATAACATATATTTAGTCCTCTGTCATGTTTCATGTGGGCGCATTGAGCCGGCGTGCACAATGTTTGGGGAGACAACCCGGCGAAATACGGTGTAGAAGTTGATATGGATAATGGATATTCACGCGAATGAAGTCGCGGGCAAAAGCTTAGATCAATAAATTTAAAACTGGACTACCCGTGCGAAACTGGGGCGGGTTATAAATGCAAAAGTAACTCTGTCTGCCTGTTTCCTCTTAAAATGCTCAACCGATTTAGATAAAATTTGTTATGGATATAGTTTGAGTCCTAGGGAAATCATCCCTTAACGGGGTTTAAGTTAGAATGGAAGAGAGATAACTAGGTAAGCGCATGAAATAGAAGAATGAAATAACATGCTAACGCGATGACGCGAGTTCTACGCAGACGAAGTCGCGGGCAAAAGCTAGTAATGAATAAAATTAGTCATACTGTCATACTGTTGCCAGCGGTAGTCGTCGATATACGTAATTTATGTTAACCGTTGCATGTATACCTCCCCCACGGGACAGGCATCGCCTAGTGTGGGGGTCAGTACTTATTGTATTTGATTATGTATGCTTATTGGTGAAATAAACTATTTGTATTTGTATTTGTACATCTAGATATCAGTTAATTAACATGTAAAATACCTAGACCTACTCGTGCTTACTCAATATAGCACATCAACCACTTGGAGCAAACGAGCAAAACAAAGAGCTGGCCCGTTTTGTAGTACAAGAAATCGACGGATGCGCGACGGCCGTCGATTTCTTGTACCTACTAGAAAACGGGCCGGCCCGGACACGGGACGGTCTTGCGTGAACCATCCTTAATTCAATCCTGACGCATAATAAAAATTGAAGGTAGTTAAATAATTAGACAAAAAATTTCAAGGTTAATACAATATACGGCTAAAGGATGATTCACGCTAGACCGTTCCGTGTCCGGGCCGGCCCGTTTTGTAGTACAAGAAATTGACGGCCGTCGCGCGTTCGTCGATTGTTTGTACTAGAAAACGGGCCGGCCCGGACACGGAACGGTCTAGCGTGAATCGTCCTTAATAGGTACCCCAGTACACTACACTTTCCCCTAGTGTTAAACACGTGCTACTGTAAAGTAAAACTTAATAAGAAATCAACCCACACCACAGATGTCTCAACAAGTCTAGCGGACCCCGCCGCTGCGCGCGCCGCCGCGCACCCTTCTGCGCAGCCCGCCATATTATTACAACACCGTATTTCAGCGACCACCGACTATTAAAACGAGATGAAAACCTTCACCGAGCGCGCAAAACAGGTAAGAATTAACAAATAAATACTTAGGATCTAATACGCGTTCTGTAAAGTCGTGGAAAGCCGAGTTTTGGGCGAGTGGTGTGAGAGGGCCGGTAAAAATAGAGTGCTAGGAACTGACTGGGGTGAGGCACCTATGGCAGGGTGTGAGCAGCCCCCATAACTCGCCTCGACCTCACACCACGGGGTATAATTGGCGGAAACCGAGGGTAAACGCAGCAACCTTGACTTCATAAGGCCAGCATGTTGGATGTTTATTACGACTGTCCTGATAGCTTCCAAAGGCCTCATTATAAAAGGCTTAAAGAATATCATACTATAGGTAGTACCTCTATAAAACTAAGTAGGTAGATGTTGAACCAAAGGTACTCCTACTTAGACTGAAGAAACTTTGAAGTTGTATGCACTAATATCTATTTCTGCACGTGACTGTACTCCGAACTTTTATACAATCCTTCGGTCCGATTGGTAATTTTTCGTAGTTGGTTATGACTTATGATACTTACGAATCTACGTTGCCTTTAGTTTAGTTTGTAATTTTTCGTAATGGGTTACAATAAGAATAAATATAATATAAGAATAAATAGAAATACAATAAGAATTTCGTGGCATTCTGCCGATTAGTAATTTTTCGTAATTGGTCGTAACTAATAGGTACCTATACTTACCGAAATTCTTGCGAATACGTGTTGCCTTTTTAGTTTACATTTTGACTTTTTCGTAATGGGTTACAATACAATACTCGTACATACATGTTTACATATTAATTATATTAATTATATGTTTTCTTCATTCATGCACTTTTTTGGGGAGCAATAAAGAATATCTGTATTGTAGTTATTGTATTATTATTAGTCTGCCTATCGCTTTTGGTGTAACAGTTTTTTTTTTTATACCACGTCGGTGGCAAACAAGCGTACGGCCCGCCTGATGGTAAGCGGTCTTGGGACAGTGTCTTGGGATTACAGACGTGCATTCACGCTTTGAATTGCAGTAAATCGCGATGAATTTCACCCCGTTCACGGGGCACATCCCGACCGCGGCCGCCATCCCGACCATCCAGCAATGGTCGGCCAAGTTCGGGTACAGCGGCCCGCAGGAGCGTCTGCCGGGGAACGTGCAGCTGGTGCCGGCGGACGGGGTCAAGTTCCGCCAGGAGATGGTGGTGGTGAGCGGAGCGCTTGCTGGGCAGACTATTGCCTCTATAGCACCCGTGCACACTGGTCAGTATTTTGTTTGATAGGTTATCGATTATAATCGTCATTATACTCGATTTCGACTAATTCAGGGGCAAGGATTTCAAATTTTATGTTTATTTTGAATTTTAAGTAAAAAAAGTTTTTTTTTTGTTAAAATCGTCATTATACTCGATTTCGACTAATTCAGGCGTAAGGATTTCAAATTTTATGTGTATTTTGAATTTTACGTAAAAAAAAGTTTTTTTTTGTGAAAAGGTGTCATTATACTCGATTTCGGCTAATTCAGGGATAATAAGGATTTCAAATATGACAGTGATTTTGAATTTTAAGCGAAAAAAAATATTTTTTTGCGAAAAATCGTCATTATACTCGATTTCGACTAATTCAGGGGTAAGGATTTATCTTTTATTATCGATTATCTTACCACGGTTTAGAGGTTTGGTTATAGAACAGAATAGGAAAGTTACTTCTACCTATTAACACCTATGTATCTTGACCAAGATTTCATATACATATTTTACTAATGATTCCTAATTAATATTTCCAGTGAACAGCGGCGTCAAGTACCAGGCCATATCGTCGACGGTGAACCTGGGCAACGTGGCGTACGGACAGACTTACGTGCACGAGCCGAAGGAGAAGCGCGAATACCGCGAGGAGGACCTCATGGCCACAATGATGCAGCAGCAGGCGGAGACCATCACAGGTTAGTTTAGTGGTTAGTAGGTCCGTGACACCCCGTTAGGGCATTGCAACATTATTTACCGACTAGGAAAGGGTGTAGCATACCTATTCATCTCATGAAATCATATAATGATTGTGCAGTGAGCGGCACACAGCTGCAGCAGGGCGGGCAGCAGCTGCTGGTAGTTCTGCACGAGCCGAAGGAGGCGGCGGCGCTCGCGCGCGCCATCAAGCAGGAGGGGCGGAGCGCCCAGGCCGCGCAGGCCGAGTACATCAGTAAGTTCAAATGTTTACTACAGTTTATTGTCAGTAACAACGTGAACAAGCTGATGAAAGTTGGAACGGCTTCTAATATGAATTTTGTATGACATAGGTCGCTTTTATACTTTATCGTGGCCGTACCCGTCCACGATCAGATATTGCAGCGCTCACCAATTGCCTCCAGAAGAATACTTAACTCATACTCATAATTTTCTCGTGTGCGTAAATTTCTTAACGTCTGTTATAACATAATAACGCTCTGTTATTATGTTATATTCGGTAGACAAAATTACAAACAGGATATTCGTTTTTTTTTTTAATTATTCGCGGTTAAATGTTTTAGTAATCGATTTTCGTAATACTTTACTATAGTCATATAGATTTACGGAATTCGCGGTTAAATGTTTTAGTAGTCGATTTTTCGTAATACATTACTATACGACTATTGTAATGTATTACGAAAATCGATTACTAAAACATTTAACCGCGAAGCATTAAAAAAAAACGAATATCCCGTTTGTAATTTTGTCTACGTACCTACCGAATATCTTAACAGAGAGAATATTTATTATTAATATATTTATTAGAGAATATTTGTCTACATTTTCTCTTTCCGAGGTTCTACTATTCGGAAGTTGGAATACTTGGAATCACAATAGTGTCTTTTGTCAGGTATCGGCGACGTGTCGGAGGGTTGGTCGCTGGGCGGCGGCGTGGCGGACTACCTGTCGGCACTACCGCTACCCCTGCACCACCTGCTCAAGTACTCGGACAGGAAGGACGAGCCAGTGCTCGTGCAAGTGCCCACCGCGCCAGTAGCGCAGGTATAGTGTCGTGTGGCAGGTATCGTGGCGGACTACCTGTCGGCACTACCGCTACCCCTGCACCACCTGCTCAAGTACTCGGACAGGAAGGACGAGCCAGTGCTCGTGCAAGTGCCCACCGCGCCAGTAGCGCAGGTATACCTTAAATCTACCGAGTAGGCCGGATTACATTGAAGTAATTCATTCAAACAGCTATTTTCAATGCATTTGCTCAGAAAGTGCTCTTTGTAAGGGCCTTATCACACTTGCAATTTGCGGGCGAGTTGAAAGCGAGGCGAGCGCGCAGCGAGTTCGCTGCGAGCGTGTAACGAGTTCGTCGCGAGCGCGTAACAATTTCGCCTCGTACTCGCGAGAAAATCGCTACTCTAGATGCGGCGAACTCGTAACGCGCTCGCCTAGTTCCTGGAGGTGAGCAAGGTTGCCAGAGCTCCCGAGGATGCACTGTGTTGAGAGCGAGGGACCTAAATTTGTCCCTTCTGCTGTCAACACAGTCAATCCTCGAATGTTATAAATGGTCGGAAACGCGAACGTGACTCCTTTGGAGTTGCGAGCGTCTATAGGCTGCGGTGTCCGCTTACCATCAGGTGGACCGTACGCTTGTTTGCCACCGTCGTTGTATAAAACAAGTCGGGAAGTGTACGAATATGAACCCATGGTTCCCAGGTGGGCAGTCCCGCGGTGAACACGGTGCTAGTGCAGGCCGCGCCGGCATCAGCACCGCCTCCGCCAGCCAAGAAGAAGAAGAAGAAGAAAGCGGCTAAAGAGAAGAAGCCCAGGCCCAAGCCTGGAGAGATCCGCCTCACCACAGCGTTGGGTAAGTGGCTTAGTCATCCAGGAAAGTGCCGCCACTTTCCAAAAAAAAAAAAACTAAATCGCAAATATAACATGCATTCCTCTGAACATGAATTTTTAATCGGACGTTTTTATTTTGACTACTTTTCATTGGTTTAATAAATTTTTTTAGTAATAGTTAGACAGTTGAAATTTTCAGAGATGATGTAGCGGCAACAAATACTAAAAAACAGAATAAAATAAATATTTAAGGGAGCTACCTTACAACAGACATGTTTTTTTTGCCGTTTTTATAGACGTAACGTAGTACAGAACCCTTCTTGCGCGAGTCCGACTCGCACTTGGCTGGTTTTTTAGATCAGGCAGGCGGTACGCTTGTTTGCCACCGACGTGGTATATATAAAAAAATGGAAAATAAGTACGAGTAACAATGTACGAACAAAACAGTATTTACTATTCTGCAAGGAATATTGCTTTGTCGTACTAGAAACTAGAATACGAAAAACTCCTGTTATTCAATTACAATGCAATTTAAAAAATCTTTATAACCTCAACTCAAACTATAGGTACCTATTCGTTTTGGTTTTTGAAATTATTTGCAGTTAAAATGTTTTAGTAATAGTTTCGTAATACATTACTAAGTATAGGTACGACAGACGAATATATTCGTTTACATTTACTCTTCCCGAGGTTCTCCTGTTTTAAACACTGCTTTCTCATATTTACCTTTACACTACACCGAAATTTCCTTTGCACCGACATAACATAACATACACTTTGTACGACATAATTACTACCGACAAAAAAAAACAATACTTACATAACAATAACATGTGGCATGTGGTCGCGATTTCGCGGGCTCGGTAGAAAGAAGACGGATTAAAAAAATGTAGTATGTTTGTGTCGGCACCGGCAGATGGCAGCACGCTGTACTGCTGCCCGGAGTGCCACATGGCCTACCCGGAGCGGGGGCTGCTGGAGCAGCACCTGCTCGGACACACCATGGAGAGGAGGTAGGCTGGTTATGGCACTCTTCACAATAAATTCATGATTTATGGTAATTGGTGACTGCATTTTTTAACGATTAAGTTGCCACTTGGAATACACGTTACAACTTATTCGTTACATATATACGATAGATGGGGGTTGGTTTATTTTCTACAATCTATGAAGTACCAACTGCTTTAACCGTTGGCATACTTACTAGAAAGATTGAAGATTGAAACAGTATGTTCACTGCCCAAACTGTATACTGTAGGGTTACTATAGATACCTACGATACAGGCCATTAAAATAATTGTTGCATGATTTAATCTATACAGTCCTTTATACATATATTGACATGGTTATCAAATGTAGTATTCTTAGTCTTATTATCAACATACCTACTTACTTGGAGACCAATGCTGCGCTTTAAAGACTGCGTTAAGATATGTGTGATATGGCGGGCTTTCGAATTGATAATCAGGCCTGGGAATCACTTGCCGCTGATAGAGACGGATGGCGCAAACGTGTTGTGGACGGCAGAAAGTTATGCGATGAAGCCTGGTTTGACGAATTAGCTAGTAAAAGGTGCCGCAGAAAACAAATCGGAACTAGAGCTTCTGACGTCAACTTTCCCTGTAATACCTGTGGAAGATCGTGCCGTTCCCGCATTGGTCTCTACAGCCACCAAAAAAGATGTTCGCAACTACACAGCAATGCTTGAATCGTCTGCAATAGACGCAAAGGCCTATGATGATGATGACTTACTTGGTACAACATAGGATACATCGGCTTTTTTTCTTCTGGCACATAACAAAGGAATGTTAATGTTTATTCTTTTCACAGGGAGAGGACGGGTAATAAAAATGGGATCGGATGGGAGGGGATATGGGGAATGGGATTGGCCAGCATCTAGGCATAGGCACAGAATAGTATAATAGTATTACATACAGAACGGACACGAACCCCCCGCACCGAGGTCAGTTACCTCGTCCCTGACAGGCCCAGGCTGACAGGCCGGGTTACCGTCGCGTCTCGCGATTCGTCCGACGGTGTAGCGAGCTCACCCAGAAGATGCCTATTCACTCGTGTCTTAAAAAGGTCTAGAAATAAAAATTGAACCATGTATATTGTAGATTCATCTGCGACATCTGCAACGCGGCGCTGAAGCGCAAGGACCACCTGACCCGACACAAGCAGAGCCACAACCCGGACCGACCCCACGTCTGCTCCGTCTGCCTCAAGGCGTTCAAGCGCAAAGAACAGCTCACGCTACACTTCGTCATACACTCGGGCGAGAAGCGGCACGTGTGCAACGAGTGCGGGAAGGGTATGTTTCTCTCATCTTTCTAGAAGTCTATACCCCTTAAGTATTCCTTTTTTTTAATTTGACTGTGGCTTTCCGTGCCCAATAAAGCGATAGAAATATAGAAATAGAAATATTTATTCGGGACAAAAACAACTTATAAAACAACACATCAAAATAAAAATAAACATCAACCAAAAAGTTGTGTTGTCACGAAACGGTTCCATCTCAGCATAAAGCGGGTAATCGCCAACGCTGGTCTTCCGATGGAACCGTCGAGTGATTTCACGGTGTGTAACACTAAAAACAGGAAAAAAAAATAACTAACATGGAACAAAGAAAAAGAAAGAAAAAATAAAATAAAAATACAATTTTAAAATTAAACAAGACGCGGTCATTAAACACAGAGATTGACGTTTTTTTTTTCAAACCGTGGAATGTGAACTAAACTAAACGCAGCATATTTGATCTGCATTCTATCGGTTCCAGCTAAACTAGCGTTAGGAGTGTGCGATTGGAGGGTGGCCTGGGGAAAATCCAGGGGGAAACAAGTTACAAGTGGATTTATAGTAACGGTACGGAGGCACTGTTTATGCGGGTTACTAGACCAACCCAAAATTAAGTTTTGTAGTGCTTTACTTTTGATACGTCCACAGGAAAGACGCGAACCTAAATCTGTTTATGACCCATTAATGTGATTTTCCTCTATTCCCAGGTTTCTACCGCAAAGATCATCTCCGCAAGCACACGCGCTCCCACATCGCGCGGCGCGTCAAGGCGGAGCTGTCCGCGCGCGGCTCCTCGCCCCCGCTCGCGTCCGCCCCCGCGCCCGCCCCAGCGCCCGCCCCCGCTTCCTCCTGACAGGACGACAAGGGCGACCTCATCACACTCATACAGGCCGCTAAGGACGTCTTCTGACTCGATCATTAAGTTCATTTTACGTCACCGTATTTGAAGACGACGAAATGTGATCCTTAGAGACATTTGGTCAGTTAAGCTATCCGATAATGGACCTTAGTATACACGCAATAAATCTGGAACTTAGGCTAAGCTGTAGTAATGTTGCCAGTTGCCCCCCCGATCATAGGCCTCTTGAATGATAAATGATAATTCAATGTATTAAACGCAATCCTTCAATACTTGGTAGAAATTAAATTTCTGTTTTTTCTTTGTTTACTCCACTTCAAAATGTAGTAGATAGTTTTCAAAATTGACAGGTAGACCCCTTGAAAAAAAATACAGCATTCAACAGGCCAATGATTGGAAGAGGCCAACATAACCAACATTACTACAGCTTACCATATCTTTGCCAAGATTAACTTGTAGGATAAACTAATACCATAAGCAGGTACAGTCGCCAACAAATATATCGGAGCGAACGAGGTGCTCAAAAATATCTGAACACGGCCTTATTGTCAAGGCGTTAGAGTGCATGTTCAGATATTTTGACCACCCTGAAGATTTGATTTGATGGCGACTGTACGTATGCGGACGAAGTTCATTTCTATGATACCAAATTGCGTGTGCATTTTTAAATTACTTTTCATAGCTGATTCTATCAATATAAGGAAAAGGACCCAAGCTTGTTTTATTTATTTGGAAAGATGCATACCAAAAGGTAATTTTCAAATAGTAAGTTAAAATTTAGATTTCAAAGTATAGTATGTTGTGTAATCAAATTCTTTAGAATATATTTTACTTTATTTAAATAATTTACTGTGATCTTAACTAAATGATAAATATAGGTGTTCTGTAATGTTGGCAACCTTCAGAAGTGTTGATTTTTTATTTGTTAGTATATACGTGTATGTTAAAACGTTTGTTTTAAAATTCTAAAAGATACTATAAGTAAACTGTAAAATACCCTGTTTGTAATAATAATTATAGTTATGGCCAGTTGTTATAGCAAATACGTATAAATTGGTTAAAATTGTAAATTAATATAAAATATAGCCACAGCACATTCTATGCATGGACCTATTTTTATATATTGTAAGATAATCTTTAAAACTATCGCTTAAGCTATTTGATGCATTTTTCTATTTAAAAAGTAACAGTTTAGTTAAAAAGAAAGTAATCTGATTAATTACATTTATTAAACCACAAAATGTCTGCCCTAATGCGTGCTCGTAAATTAATATCTAACACAGACCCATGTTTTGTTCCTAATTCAACAGTTATTGAAGTCTCGCTGTTTTATTTAGTAATCGTTTTGATAATCGGCTTTTACCCAACAGAACGTTTTATTTATTTCGTAATTGTATAAAGGGTCGGCAACGCGCGCGTGATTCTTTTGGAGTTGCGTGCGTCTATAGGCTGCGGCGTCCGCCTACCATCAGGTGGACCGTACGCTTGTTTGCCACCGTCGTCGTATAAAAAAAATTATATACTAAATACAAATTTAGTTTTTTCGTTGTAGTCGAGTTTCGTATTCGGCTACAATTGTAAATCATTTCTTTAATTCGTAAATCTCTTTATGTCACACCTGGCCATAAAGCGGCAATTACCGCACGCTCCGCGCGCGGGAAATCCCACTTTCTGACCGGGGGGTGACATAAAATTTTGTACTTAACACGGACGGGACGCCCTTGTTAAGTAATGTACTATTTTATAGTCGGAGTAAGGTAATAGAAGAATATTTTTCTTTCGTAATGAATTACGAAATTAGACTAAAATAAGTGGGCCTCGTGTCACGATTAGTCACGAAGCTACAATTTTACAAGTATAAACTGTTAAGTAGCAACACTGGACAAATGGTTAGTCGTTATTGGTCTAGCGCCTCGGTGTTGCCAGTAGACTTGTGAAATTGTAGCTTTAGGAAGGGGTTTTAAATTTGTTACTAAACTTCATGATGTGACGCATTTCATAAAGTCACAAGCAAAACTCTTGTATAACAGTCAAATAAATAAAACCTCAATTACCATCTTACACATAGAATAAGGAGAAACTCTAGAATAGTAACGGGTAAATATTTTTGTATAAATTCCAAAAACCCTGTCAACTGTGTTCATTTGTTAAATTTAGGGTTATAGTACAAAAGTATACTTACATAAATTACTTTGTAAATAAGATTTTCAGATTCTTTAAGATAGTGAAAGTATTAGTAAAGATTTACTGGAAATGTGTCTGTGGGCCTAGCACGTGCTGCGCTCGAGAGTATGTCGACGTATCTCTTCCGTAACTTTCTAACAGCGCCAATCAGAAAAAGACGCGTAGCTCGAGATACTCTCGAGCGTAACATGTGCTACGGGCGCTGCTATCAGTACTTCATACAGATAATCGCGTAAAGGTGGGCCAGAGTTGCCTAAGCTATAAGATAGTGTGGGACAGGTATATGAACCCTGAACTCTAAAGTCATCAAAATTCCTCGTTAAGGGTCCTTATAAGGTAAAAAATGCTCATTTATTTAGCCCATTTTCTGTTTAATTGACAAGTTTATTGACATTTTATCAATGTTACTATCTAGAACAGGACTATTGCGACCTAATGACATACATTTTAAATGTATTTCTTGCATTTTTCATTCAGATATTTTGTTTCAAACATCACTCCAAATCGACCATTTTCGAGCTAAAAACTGCTTTTTCCCGCTTAAATTCTACTACACACAATAAAATCAAAAAAGGGCAATGTTACTATCTAAAAATTTTATAAAATCATCGTATCCTGTACTCACTTTATTGATATTATCAATATTTTTGTCAAAATTTGAAATCAAAAATAATTTACACTTGTAAGGCCTCTTATAGCCCGAGCTACCAGAATGACCATTTCCTTGCGCCCTTACGGAAACTAGTTATGTAAGGTATCCATTAATTGGTAACCTAACTGTAGATACACTTCTACTTCAGATAGTCAGTGCTTCCGTTATTTTGACATGGCTTTATTTACTAATTAAATAAAAGTATTATCATATATTATATTGTATTATTATTTCCTGGAAGGCAGGGATCCGAACAAATAAATAAACATCGGCGGCGTTAAGCGTGACCGCGGCCTTGTCCTCCTAGCGTTATCCCAGTAGAGTTGCACCCTGAAGGATGCCTGGGGTCCGCTACCTAATCCCAAGATTTGGCGTAGGCACTAGTTTTTACGAAAGCGACTGCCATCTGACCTTCCAACCCCGAGGGGAAACTAGACCTTATTGGGATTAGGCTTTGTCAAGTGAGTGGGCAACTTGACTGTTAGAAGTTATCAAGCCGCCCGAAGGCCTCCAACTTGGCTTAACGACTGCTGCCATATACAGCAACCGGGATCAACGGCTTAACGTGCCTTCCAAAGCACGGGAGCGCTCAGTTAGTAACCACTCAAAGCGGTCACCCATCCAAGTCCTGACCGCTGCCCACGTTGCTTAACCTTAGATACCGCAAGCGGTACACAGGCGCCGCTGGGCCACGAGCGCTCGTGACCGCGGCCTCGTGCCTCAATATTCAAATTGTTTTTAATTTATAACATGTGCCATCATAGGGTGCATATTTGTGGGAATTAAGTAAAAAACAAACTACAGGTGCGTAAAATATTTATTTACCTTTGTACTTAACACATTTTGTACTTACTAGGTAAAATCACAAGATTCTTAAATTAGACAAAACAGAGGAACATCGTAGATATATTAGATACACAACTTGGTACAATATGGCACTTATGTGACACATCTGAATCTCCTCGTAATCGAAAAAACATGTTATAACAATAAATACTTTACGGTAAACTTTCCAGTGCTTGACAGTGATTCAATGCAATGCAAGACTTTCAATCTTATTAATTTATTTTGGCATTAAGGTGGGACGCTTTCCATACAAAAAGTATTTTGACATTCGCAGGCTAGCGGCGTGATATTTTAAGAAACTTATGTAAACAAACATTCATAAATTGGCTTTCCATTTGCGCGAAATGCCCCCTTTCCTAGAATAAATTTGTATAAACTAGAATAATTTGAGAAATTAGTTTGTCACGTGAGTATCACGTGATATCAATTTTTTCAAATTATTTTACATATACAAGTTACATAAGTGGTGGTTATGTTTGTTACATAAGTTTCTTAAAATATCACGCCGTTAGCCTGCGAATGTCAAAATACGTTTTACACCACACCTTGCCAAAAAGCGCGTTTTTCTGCACGCTGCGCGATCAGAAAAACCCACTTTTTGGCCAAGTGGTGACGTAAAATTGTGTACAAAACACGGGTCGTAAAACAGAAAGCCCTCTCTCGCATATTTGAGACCCTCGCCTGCGGCTCGGGCCCCAAACATCTGCGATATCGGCCTTTCTTTGTTTTACAACCCTTGTATCGTAAATAACTATTTCACTTCTCATGCTCGAAAAGTGTGTCATATTTGACTTGTGAAGCAGGGCTAAAGTAGTACATTTAAGCCGTAGGGAAAATATGTATACATATTTATGATTTACAAAACATTTTAATTTGACCAATCAAAATACTTCACTTATTAAATCGACCAATCACAGAACCGTAATTTGACAGATAAAAAATATTTGGTAAAAATATCAACCAACCAGAATACAGCTCTACTAAAATCGACCAATCAGAAAAGACGTTTTTCAGTTCTCTAAAGATTAAGCGGTGTCTATGGTCAAAGCAAATGCGTCTCTTAAAAGAAAAAAAAATCTCTTTCCTTAATATAGCAAAAGAAAGGGAGGCGAATACGCAAAGCGAACACGCAGAGCGAGGCAAGGTGCTGGCCTTAGAAAAAAAACATGCTGTCAAATTAGGTAGATAATTTGTGTTTGTGTTTTCTCGCAATCGAAGTGAAAAGTAGAGTGTATAACTCGGGCCTAAAAGCCATATTACCACTCGAACAATTTTCCCTCACTGCGTTCGGGAAAATAACTATCTCGTGGTAATATGGCTTACTTTAGACCCTTGTCAAACAATCTACTATTGTATGGAAAGCGTCCCACCTTAAATTAGGTATATTTTAAGTATATCCGACATCTCTTGAGCCCAGAGATTTCTGTCCAATCTATTGATAAAAAAAGATCAGGGTAAATAAATATGTTAACATGTCAAACATTGGTTGGTCTGTTTACATCATTTACAAACATTGGTAATACATGATACAAATATTGGTATGAAGTGGGTACTATGCTGTTCCATTCTGAGAAATTAATTGAAATAGTCGACGAAGAGGTGCCCATTATTTTTTACAAGCTTTTAACCGTTTAACCCTTTGACCGCCAAGAACCTATAAAGTGGTTGTGTGTCGTCGTGCCCACCACGCCAACAACCACTTAAAAGGTCGGAGTGAAGGTGTACTTTGATCACGAATAAAATAGTTTATGAACTGTTTTAATTTGTTTTTATTGGTTTAGAAATTACACCAATTCAACAGTGCTTGGCGGTCAAAGGGTTAATTATCTGACCTAAACACGATTTTTAGCCGTGACTGTACAACCGAATTTCAACTACCACTACCGAATAAATGGCAAACACATGATTAGATCTCATTGATAAGTTGTTAACTTACGTCTAAATAAATCTATAAGATATGTATGTATTTACAATGGCATGCTAGGGGCGAAAAATGATACAACTGTGACCATATACTGTACATTAAAATATAACCACTGAAGAAATGACATCGTTTATTCATAAAAGTAAGTATATAAGTTAGGTAAATTTACAATTAAAATATCCACTTGTAAACAAATCAAAAAATAAGTTCAGTTAGTTATACTTAAAATTATTTAAACTGTCCGAGTTTTATCAAATTAGTCCATTCAAAAAGCGACTTTACTGTAAAAGCAAGAAGGTTCACAATCTAATGGCAGTTTTCTAAAAAAGTTGGACATCTTAATAAATACATAAAAAAATACATACATAAGCATGGTTGATCACTGGTTAGCTTTTAACTAGTAGGTTTTACCCTAGTTTTTCAGGGAAAAGTTTCAATTTTATATTTCAGCTGCATCATGTTTCGCCAGTATTATATTAACTTTTTCACTAATCCTAACTAAACTAAGCTTTACAAAGTAGCGAGATCTTAATTATTTGGACCCAGTCTTTATGTTGAATATGTATTATTAATATTATTATATAGCAATACGGAATGGATGTTAACTTTATGAAACTTCATAAGGGAACCGAACACAGGGCCACTTCGACCCATTCGAATACATTTACGGATACTGAAAGAATCATTCTGTAAGAATATTGCGTCAAATATAAATATGATTATAAAATAAAGCCGTGTTCCGAATCACGCCAACAACGATCCCAGCGTTTACAGTGCTGACGGCCGGTCCGAATCAGTAAGCGCGCTCAAGGCCGCGTGAGTGGTGTTTTGATTCGGACCGGGCAGTTTCTGTTTACTGTCATGTTCATATATCAAACGTCAACTTGACGTTTGGTTTAAGGTGCTGACGCCTGGGAGTGTGAGCACTGTAAACGCCAATATGGCGCCGTCCATGACGTCATCAATGACGTCACGACATCTCATGTAAACGCTATGAGCGTGATTCGGTCCGATCGTAAACGCGTTTATAGCGTTGTAAGCGTGATTCGGAACACGGCTTAAATGAGATTTAAAAAAACATAAATTTCATTTTGCATGAGATCAAAAAAAATCTAAATACTGGTTTAAAGTGACATAATCTCCGAATTTCCTTGTATCATATGTACTCGTAAGGTTGATTGGGCCAACCAACGTTTCTTTGTTCGTCCGGACTATGATCAGCCCCTCTAGCACAACATGCATTCCGTACCTACTCGCGCGCGAGATAAGCTACCTGTCACTTTTTGACAGCATTAATCAGACAGTGACAGGTAGCCTATCTCGCGCGCGAGTACAGACGAGATGCATGTTATGCTAGCCCCCCTGGTCCTCTTGAATTACAGTCAGCATCAAAAGTAGCGCCACATATGGAGAGGTCAAAAGTTCTTATTCCTTTGTAATAAAGACTTTTGACGTCGTCATATGCTGACTGTATCCTATAGATCGACCTAGAGCTGAGACCCGCGTGACGTCTCCTTTCTCGCCCCTCACCCATCACAGGCGCGGCTTGTATTTGGTACACACGCCAAAGGTATACACTCAAGCACGTACGTAAACGGCTCAGCAGCGCCGAGGTGGGCACGTATTTGGGGCGCGTTTTTCAGTATTTTTCAGATCATGAAAAGTATTTTCAAGATTCCGTACCGAACGCCGCTTAACAAAGATTTTTGGGAATGATAGCCAACATGTTAAGAAACGTATGAGTAGTCCACTCAATTATCCTAACATATTTTTGGTGTACACAGCCAGGGGCGGTTCACTCGCGTGACGTCATCGCACCGTTCAAAGTTCATCCTTATTCCTTAGGCTGACTTTTAATGCGATATAAAGTGATGTAGCGAGTGATGCGCGTGCGATAGAAGGAGATGGCCATGCGTAGGCACGTTCGGCTTGCCTCGCGGGGATTTGTTAACAGTGAGGCTTCTGTACGTAGTACTATTACTTATTCTGTGACACAGCACACGAGACAGTGTGACAGGTAGGGGCGGACTAGACTAGCCGTACATGAGCTCGTATCAGGAGAGCAGGTCTCGCGGGTCGACGGTGGTGACGTGCTGCTCGCCGTTGTCCATCGCCGTCACCACCTGGTACGGGACCTTGATTTGTAGAGGGACGCGCAGCTTCGTGTTCGATGGAGCCTGTAATAGTAATATTATAATTAGTGTTTATATAATATATACCTATAATAATGGTACAGCCATGTAATGAGGAGGGATGAAAGGCATGTAACAAGAAGAGTGTTAGATATGAGTGTGGATGGATGCAGGAAACGAGGTAGGCCAAAGAAAAGGTGGATGGATTGTGTGAAAGACGATATGAATAAGAAGGATGTGGATGTAGAGATGACGGGCGACAGAGATGTATGGAAGAAAAAGACATGCTGCGCCGACCCGAAATAAATGGGAAAAGGGCAAGCGAATGATGATCCCTATAATATATATATAATTAGTGTAGGGCCCGAGTGGACGCTCGAGTCGGGCGTGCATGTTAATTAATACTGGTGTTCTGAGTCACCGCTGCACAAATAGTATGCACGCTCGCTCGCCCCGCTGCACGCCCCGCCGAACGCTCCGTGGACGCTTCCACTCAGGCCTTACACTTAAGCGTGGGCGACGTAGGCCACCCCCACCCCCACGGCCTCGCGGTCTGAGGGGCCTCGCACTTTTTTTTCAACCGCGCAAGGCAAAACGGGGCCTTAACATGTGTATCTGTGTATGTGTCTGTCAGAGGCTTCGTAGCTTTCTAACGGAAGAACCGATTTGAGTAAGGTTTTTAAAATCAAAGTCTTGATTGCGAACATGGTTCTTAGGCATGTTTTGTGTCGGTTTTTATTTTAAATTAAATTAACTTGTATTATTAAGGTAAACCAGTATCCCTAAGGTAAACTTGTATACCTAAGGTAAACTTGTGTAACGATGTTGGTTACTAACCGTGATAGTGATCTCTGGTCTGACGCTTGTGTCCGCCTTCTTGGGCAGCATGTGTATGGGGAACAGCTCGGGCATCTCCTTCCTGGCCTTCTTGGGCGGCGGCCGGCTCTTGCTGTGCACTTGCGAGTGCTTCTGCAGGTGGTCCTTGCGATAGAACCCTGAACATAAATACCGTCTAAATAAAACGTTCCTTGTGATACCCTACAAACTGGGAGAAGTATGCTGCAGACCGTGAGATTTGGAGGAAGGCACTGGGTGAAGGCGTGGTGCTACATGATAGCGCATGGTTCGATCTCTTGTCCCATAAACGAGATCTGCGACACCCGCTATTTGACTATTTTTTTTTTATAATGCCAATCGAACCAGTTTTTAGAGACCATCAAATGTCTATATGGGACCAACAACATTTAGAGCACAATAAAGGGCTAAAATTAGGGACAAACCTAGCTCGACGCTAGCAGGTCTCAAAAAGGCTCCTACAAATTGGCCCTGGCAAATGACGTCACTTGCACTGCATTCGACCAACCGTTGTATGGGAAAATTAGTTTTTCACATCACCTATTGGGATAAGGGCTTTTTCTTCCCTGCTAGGAGGGATCAAAATGGCACTTTTCTTCCCTGCTACGACGGATCAAAGTGGCACTTTTCTGTAACGAGTAATTGTATTGTATCGATTTTGATAGTTAAGTATTGTATCGATTTTGATAAAATAAATGCACAACCATTTTTATTTCAGATCTTTTATTATTCTCAATAGGTGATGTGAAAAGCAGTATGTGTCACATGGAAGCAAAATTATTTCCACCTTGGGCGTTAATTCTTGAATCCCTCACTACGCTCAGGATTCTATTTTAGAATCCCTCGCTACGCTCGGGATTCTATTATATAATCCTTCGCTTCGTTCAGGATTCAATTTACGCCCACGCCGTAAATATGTCATTTTGCTCCCTTGTGACACAATCTACTATTTTTGGTGTTTTAGTCGTAAAATAATGCGTTTAGGTACATAGTTGCTATACAATTTATTTTTTATTTTTACATACGCATTCTATTGATACCTTTTATTTGAATTTTGGACGGTAAAAAAAATTACATAATTTTGTGAGATTTTGATGATTCATATCTTTTTAAGATTTTGGAAAAAAATATAATTTAAGATTTATTGTGATATTTTGATGGCTAACTATCCAAAAAGTGACACTGTTATAAATTTTAATATGTGTCAAATACCGTATTATATGCGGACGTAGCTGCCGCTCTCGTATTGGCCTCACTAGCCATGTACAGTCAACAAATTTGATTTCTGGGCCACTTTGTACCTTGCCACAGTGAAAATCAATATGAAAGCCGCTAGCGATCTCATATAAATGTCACTGCGACAATGTACAAAGTGGCCCAGTAATCAAATTGGTTGACCGTACGCAATTAGCGCAATGTAATAGAAGCTGCTTAAATCATCTTTTATACATGTTACAGGCCAATGATGATGATGATGTGGTGTATTTTGTGGACAGTCCTTGGGATTTATTTCTTACAGCTTTGTAAACATTTTTGTCGATCTTATAAAACTGCCCTGTTACTATGTAATGTAAGAGCAAAACAAATGTATCCAATAAGGTTTTACACTACCTACAGTAAATAATACGAGGGGCGTTCAATAAATTCTCGGTATGAGAATGAAAACAAAAGAATACGATAGGTTTTTTTTATTTTATTTTTCAATATACTCCCCCCCTATGTTTATGCACTTATAAGATCGGTCAATTAGTTTTTTTAACCCCTCATAAAAATATTTTTTATCTTTAGTGTCAAAATGCTCCTCCACTGCTGTCTTCAAAGCTTCATCGTCAGAAAATCGATTTCCTCGTAGGTCCTTTTTGAGGTTGGGAAACAAAAAGAAGTCACTCGGGGCTAAGTCTGGACTATACGGTGGGTGTGTAATAGTTTCGAACCCAGATTCCCGAACAGCAGCCTTGGCGATATGAGCAGTATGCACAGGGGCGTTGTCGTGCAGAAGCAGAACTCCCTTGGCTAATTTTCCCCTTCTCTTCTCTTTGATTGCTTCTCTTAATTGGCGTAGAATATTAGCGTAGTACCCTCCTGTGATATTTACACCCTTTTCTTTATAATCGATCAGCAATATTCCATCACAATCCCAGAATATTGTGGCCATGACCTTTCCAGCTGAAGGCATGACCTTGAACTTCTTAGGGTGAGGAGTTCCTTTAATGTGCCACTGCATGGACTCTTGTTTGCTCTCAGGGTCATAATGATGAACCCAGGTTTCATCTCCGGTAACAATCTTTTGCAGTATCTCATCAGGATTTTCACCACACAGCTTAATAAATTCGGAACAACAAGCAACGCGCGTATTTTTCTGAAGCGGCGTCAGCATTCGCGGTACCCATCTCGCACTGACTTTTGACATATTAAGATTGTCATGGATTATATTGTGTATAGTACCAATAGAAAGCTTGGTTATTTGAGCTATTGCTGTCACCTTCACTCGAGCATCTTCCAATATAATTTTCTCCACTTTTTTTATATTTTCTTGTGAAGAAGCTTCGACGGGCCGACCAGGTCTGGGGTCGTCTTCGATACTCTATCTCCCACACTTAAATTCACTTGACCACTTTTAATTGTTGATAAAGAAGGAGCAGACTCTCGGTAAACATAATCCATTTCTTATTTTATAGCTTTTTGATTTTTTCCTTGTTTGGTCAAGAATTTTATTACCGCTCGGTGCTCTAATTTAATTAATATTGAAAAATCGCTCATTGTGATCACGTTTGTTCGGCAGTTGCAGAAAAACAAAAGAACATCGCCGTTTGAATTTTACCTTTTTTTTATGTTAATGAATGACACTTACCGGCCAGTATTAAAAAGTTTACTAAAAAGGTTTAAAAGATATCAATACCGAGAATTTATTGAACGCCCCTCGTAATTTTCACGTCACCAATAAACAAAACTTACGAAATAATCGGAAAACATCCAACTTCAAGCTATTTCATCTGTTTTAAAGATTTATCTATTTGTTTTATTTTTAGATCAAAAAAGAAGGCAGTTTGACTATAGAAAATTGTGTCGTAATCGTAATCAGTCATATTTCCCTAAGAACCTCATTCATATGATCCGAAAGATTTTGTATATTAGATAGATATTGATATTGTATCAGTAAAATACCGTGTTTGCTGTGGCTGCATGCTTTCTACTATTAACTGAAAAGACGCACCTTTCCCGCACTCCTCGCAGAAGAAGGGCTAGACGCCCGTATGCACGTGTTAATGTATCCGGTGGTGGTCCTTCCGCTTGAACGGTTTGCCGCAGTAGAGATGAAGGATGTTGCTGCATGCCTTCTACTATTGGATAAGAAGACATACCTTTCCCGCACTCCTCGCAGAAGAAGGACTTGACGCCCGTATGCACGTGTAAATGTATCCGGTAGTGGTCCTTCCGCTTAAACGGTTTGCCGTCTTATTCGAAGCAAATGATGATGTGGCTGCATGCCTTCTACTATTAACTGAAAAGACGTACCTTTCCCACACTCCTCGCAGAAGAAGGATGTATCCGGTAGTGGTCCTTCCGCCGGTTTGCCGCCTTATTCGAAGCAAATATTGATGTGGCTGCATGCCTTGTACTATTAACTGAAAAGACGTACCTTTCCCGCACTCCTCGCAGAAGAATGACTTGACGCCCGTGTGCACGTGCAGATGTATCCGGTAGTGGTCCCTTCGCTTAAACGGTTTGCCGTCTTATTCGAAGCAAATGTTGACGTGGCTGCATGCCTTGTACTATTAACTGAGAAGACGTACCTTTCCCGCACTCCTCGCAGAAGAAGGACTTGACGCCCGTGTGCACGTGTAGATGTATCCGGTAGTGGTCCTTCCGCTTGAACGGTTTGCCGCAGTAGAGATGAAGGATGTTGCTGCATGCCTTCTACTATTGGATAAGAAGACGTACCTTTCCCACACTCCTCGCAGAAGAAGGACTTGACGCCCGTATGCACGTGTAGATGTATCCGGTAGTGGTCCTTCCGCTTGAACGGTTTGCCGCAGTAGCGACACACGAACACGCGTCGCGGGACCGGCACGTTCAGCAGGTCGGGTTCTTCCGTCACTATCGGGATATTTACGATCTAAAAGAAAATACATTTGGTTAAAAATGATCACGAACACGCAACTGGATTTTTTCTATACGATTACGGGGCATTAGATGGGATTAATAACGGGGTATACGGGGACTATAATAAGTGTGTCGTGATCGTGATCGAGTTTCAAGTGAGAAGGCGGACGGTAGTAGTGACGGACTTCGCGCATGGGTTCCGAACCAACCTCAAAAATGCGATTTATCAATATATTAGTATTTGTTGGTAGAATATACGTAATAATAAAAAATATTAACAAATTTCAAGTTCATATAGGTCAACGGGAAGTTTATTTATTTATTATTGCACAAAAGAAAAAATTATCGTACAAAAGGCGGACTTAATGCCATATGGCATTCTCCAATTCTTATGGCATTCTTCTTCTTCTTCGTGGAAGTTAAGAAATTCATAGGAACAAAATTTTGTGACAGACGACGGACGGACGGACGGAAGGACAGACGCGTGAGTGACAACAATAGGGTTTCGTATTGACCCTTCGGGTACGGAACCCTAAAAAGAGCACTAAGAACAGGGTACTTCTACAAATTGTACTTCGGAGAGTGTGCTCAGGAGCTCCATGAGCTCATACCGCCTTCCCCCTTCTTCCATCGGACATCCAGACGTACGGCTGGATACCATCCTTACTTGGTCGAAATTCCTCATATTCGAACCAAGCGCTTTACATCATCTTTTATAATGCGCACTTCTAAGGTTTTGAATTCTCTGCCGGCGTTTGTGTTTCCGAGCTCATATAACCTAGACCTTTTTAAGGCACGAGTGAATAGGCATCTTCTGGGTGAGCTCGCTTCATTGTCGGCCTCATCTTTGCCCCCTGGCTAGATGCTGGCCAAGAGCGATCCCATTTTTAATTTAAAAAAAAAGGGTAGATCGCTATGGTGTTGGTGTGTGGATAGACCACAACTAAAACTCGCAGCATGTCAGTTATTTCTTGATAATGGCGTTTGCAACAGTGCCGGAATCCCGTTATTAATTTTAATAGTTTCGTTCGTTAACCTTGCTGGCATATTAGTCAATACGTTTCCATAGTGGCCCAACTACGAGGCCCTAGAAGAACAACAAAAGGATAGTACTTATGGCTTGAAAAGACACAGAAACCGTCCTATTTTGGACGGTCTGGCAACACTGTCTAACCCACCCCACAGACACACCTCACCCTACCACCACATCACCACCAGACATGGACCACCTACCAGTGGCGGCGCGTCAAAAATATTCTTAGGGAAGCCGGAAATAGTTTGCCTTTCTTATTCTTCATGAGCCGTACTAAAAGAACTGGTGTGGCTGAAAATTAGGCAAGCCGGTGGGCATCGAGTTGTATGGACGCTCCGCCACTGCCACCTACCTCTTTTTTTTAACCTGACTGTGGCTTTATATGCGCGGTTAGAGAGTATCCTGGGTTAAATCCAGGGGAAATCTCCTACACAACCACGGTTACACGGACGGTTATTAGCCTGGGGAAAACACCACCTACCTCATTTCATCTCCTCACCCCACTAGTCAGACTCACCTCGACATTGTCTTGCGCCGGGTAGCTGTTCTCCTGGTTGGCGGGCGGGGGCTCCTCTGGGTCCGCCCCCATGCATTCGTGGCTCTCGAAATGGCTGTTGCTGAAGAAACCTGCACAGATATCATTGTTAGTGAGCTTACACAATGGTGCTGGTCAAATTAATGTATAATCTGATAGGTTGGTTTCATTCTAGATGATGAGATGTATACGCATGTCGAATGCTATGTGCTGCATTTACTAACGAAGTTTACATACTACTTCCGTCTTGGGCGTAAACACTTGAATCCCTCGCTACGCTCAAGATTCTGATTTAGAATCCTATTCTATTATAAAATCTTGAGCGTAGCGAGGGATTCAATATACAGCCTTCGTTGTAAATATATAATTTTGCTCCCTCGAGACAACGTAGTAGGCCTCAGATCTGTAGTCGCCAAATCTAAAGATGTAACTATGTGGAGCCAGGTTAAGTGTAGCGTAGCCTAACCTACTTAATATTTATGTCTCGGTGGGAACTGTCAAGGGGGTAAATGCATGTTTAGCAACTAGTATAGCTACCTTCACTACAGATGGAGCACCAGATGGTGGGCGGTTGCTGGCGGCGGTGCACGTTGGCGTGCACCTTCAGGTGTTGCCGGCGCTTGAAGCGGCGCCCGCACAGCCGGCACGCGTGCGGACGCTCCACCTCCTCCGCCGACAGACGGGGCACCAGGAGCGAATCCTCCTCCTACAACGACAACAGATAACTGTCTCTGCCAACAATTTCACTTGTTACAAACATTGCAAGTTAAATAAAAGCTGTCAAATAAGTGAGTTTTGGGCACCAGTGCTTCGGATTCTATGTGGTTGGCTGCGGTATAGTGGTGGCTCAGTTTGTTTTCGTGTGGCCTTCCGGCTGCTAGCCCGTACAGATTGATGGTAACAGGAGCTTATTCCAATGACTCACCAGCGGATAATCCTCCATGAGCAGGGGCTCCTCGTCGGCGGCCGACGCGGGAGACGCGGGCTTTACGTGTGTGCTCATGTGGTTGTGTAGCTGCTCGTCCGTACGGAATGCTGGAAACATGTGTGTGTTAGGGCTCGCTGGGTCTAAACTTATTTTGAAGGGGCATACAAGTTATGGTGATGGGTTTGGTGTTCTGATTATCGGCATCGGGCAACACATTACATCTGTGAGTATCTCGAATACGGTATTTTACTGACACCTAAGCAAATCAGAATAGTACATTACTTACCAAGGGCGGTAAAACTAAGAATGTCTCAAATCGCAGGTATTTGACGCACAAGCTGAAGGCAAGGACGATAAATATGCGATCTGAAGCTGCCACTTTATGGCTAGGTGTGAAATAAAACGTCAAAAACGCTCGCTTTAAATGAAGTTTGTAGGGAGAGTTGACTAATGACGTCACAATTTTCTACTGCTGCTTCCTTTATTAATTTTATATTTATTTGAAAACCATAATGAAAATCCAATCATCTTTAATTTTGTTGAACCAGTGACGTATTATAATGAACAATTGCATCGTTACAATATCTATGATCGGACGTTATCGATAATCTCTCCAGCTATTCTACGCTATAATTATTATAGCTCTCTATGTTTTAACTTAGATTTCCTTGCCACTGCCAGGCGAAGGCTACATCTACAACTTACCATACGTAATGATATACCGACACCGTAGCCTACGGTCTACGACTACAGAGGTGTCATCAATGCGTTATCGAATGTTTATTAATTAGAAGATTAAATATTAGTCGAGATTGAATAAAGGTAACGTTTATAAATTCAAACATTGTAATTAAAATGTCAATGCAAGATAAAGTGTCATCAACAGGGCTCGAACTTTTAGTGCGATGAGTGATGACCACATATTAACCTGTTTAATGAAACGATATTGTCTTTTATTTTATTTCATTACACGGGACACCAACAGAGAACATAAGATAAGGTTACAGTTGTCTTTGGTTAGTCATTCGAGTCGAGGGGGCTTTTGTATCCCGATTACAGGCGAACACGTCATTTTACAATTGATAGTTGTTAAACTTGAAATGTCATTCAGATTACCAATAAATTGGCGTTGTGATTGTCTAATCGTTGTATTTCTACAATTATATGTTGTATTTTTTATAGATGATCGTACCTTACGGTAACAAGTTTCGTAAAACTTATTTTATTTACCAATCATCCTGTGTACAAAATTACGTCGATTTTACGTCATCCGCACTAAAACTTCGCCCCCTGTTCATCAATAAAAGCCTACATTAAAAACGACCAGTGTTTATCACTACACTAGCGTTGATAGGCCGTGTTAAGTAGGTCAGGAGCAAATTGAAGCTTCGATCGACCACCGGCCGGCGGAACGTACTAGGTACACGCTTACGCTTTGTTACAACGGAATAAGGTGCAAAAGTGTAAACATATCTTGGACGTGGAATGTACATATGGCATCGTTACACTAGATACGCACATGATGGGAAAAAGCCTATTGATGTCAAGAGTTATATATTTCTACAACTAGTGGCTACGTGAGCTGTTAACCTCGCACAAGTGATATGTTTTTCGTTAACAACCCCGTGGCTACGCAATTTTGAAAAAAAAAAATGGAAAACCGAATCGTCTAAAAAAATCCATTCTGGTAAAATATTATTATTGGACCTGCTCACAAAATTACACGAGTATGAGAAATACGACCTGTCGAAGGAACAACCGGACGTACGAAAATACTATTGCCCGAGCTGAGACGGAGACGCTTCGCTCGCTCGCTTAACAAATGATTAGTACTAAACGAGTTTGTGACTGAAGCCCGGTTTTATAAACATCTGTTAGACTACTGTCGGTAAGTTATGACGAAAAATGTACTGAGTTACAAAAATGTGATTGGGTCAAACGCATCTTTATAAAGCGCGGCCTGAATGAGTTTGTATGCAACTAGGAACCGCTTCCAGAATTTGGATTGGAATCAGTGATTGTATAATCATAATAATTTCCTGAATGTTAATAAATGTTAATTGTTTCCTGAATGTCTCGGCGACCTTAAGTTGGCACTTCTCTACACACTCGCTTTATTGGGCCCGACCACCTATACCTATAGATTTAGTTTTTTTAGATTTTAGGCATAATCCAAGCCTTTCAACTTTGCTTACTGTTGTGGGCTAGAGCATTTCATGTTATTTAATATTTCACAAAAGTGGCCTCACGGAAAAAGACGAATCATGAGCCACAAACAGTTTAAACGTAAAACTCAACTGTAAGTTATTTTAACCATATTACCGTAAATAATATTGGCAAAAGAAACCCCTACGAACTAAGAGAATACCCCACGAACCGGTCCGGTAAGTCTTCAAAAAACTCCCCTACCAAGTCACCCCTCCTTTATAAATTAGATTTCCAAGCGTCTCCAAGCCCCTAAGTCCACTATACAACTTCATACCACTCACACACGATTCTGACCTGTATATCAAAGGCTTTAATGTTCATAGTCGAGTGGGGTTTGTGGTATGTTACCCCTACTGTTGCCCCCTCGATTGGCCCATGGGGGATCTCCCCTAGAATAAGGGGGACTGAAAGGTCGCCTATGCTAACCCGGTCTCGGTATATTGAATATTGATTTTGAGTTTCTGAGGGATTATTCAAGGGTTTTGGTTAGTTTTGTTGGGTTTCGTTGGACACGCGGGTTTTCAAGTTATTTACACGCGTATTTATCGAAAACACGTTATTATTCATAAAACACACTAACCTTCCAGGATTACGGTCTAGGATTATGTTTATTAAAAAACTAGCCTTTGCTCTCCACTTCGTCCGCGTAAGCTTTCACTATCTTTTTCACCATTTCGAAAGATGATTTTCGGTAAAAAGTACCCTAAATACGACTCTTTGTATATTATTTTTTATTATAATCCATTCAGCCGTTTTTTCGTGATTGAGTAACAAACATCTAAACATACAATTTCGTATTTCTAATATTGGCACGATATAGTCGACCATAACCAACCGCTAACAGTGTTTTCATGTTCGTTCGCCAGTAATTAACCAACAGGGCCTTATGCGAAAATTAGGGGCAGGAAGGCATAACTGCTCTGCATCGTACAGTACAGTCAGCCTCATGAGTAGCTGGACGGTGCCCTCTTGTTTCGCAGTAAAATGTTTCATAGAACGCATTGTTTCGCAGAATTTTCATTTAATACATTTAGTAAATTTTCTCGTAACGTCCAACTTCTCGTACCATTTTAGGATCGGCAATGCGCACGTGACACCCATGGACTTGCAAGCGTCCATTGGCTACGGCGTCCGCTTACTATCACGCGGGCCGTACGCTTGTTTGATACTGACGTGATACCTATATGAAAAATCAGCCTAAAGATAATGCACTTTTCGAATCAGTTATTACTTGTCCAAAAAAAGTGGTAGTCTACGTTGATTGGCCTAATAATATTATAAATGGGAAACTTTAGTTGTTTGGATGTTTGTTACTCAATCACACAAAAACCGGCCAAGTGCGAGTCGGACTCGCGCACTTAGGGCTCCGTACCATTATCTATAAAAACGGGGAAAAAACATGTCTGTTGTATGGGAGCCCCTTAAATAATTATTTTATACTGTTTCTTATTATTTTTTGGTATATTTTTATTTTGTTATATGTTATATAATCATCTGTGAACATTTTAACTGTCTATCACGGTTCATGAGATACAGCCTGATGACCGACGGACGGACGGACAGCAGAGTCTTAGGCGCTCGTTTGTCTTATGCATCAAACGAATGCGTTCCATATAAATACGTTGCGTCAAACGCATTGCCTAAGAAAAGCCTAAGACTCTGCTGTGTCTGTCATCAGGCTGTATCTCATGAACCGTGATAGTTAGGCAGTATAGTTAAGGGGCAATTACACTTCGTCGTTCACCTAATGCGGTCGCCGAATTCATTTTAAACTACTTAGGCCATCGAACGTCGTGTTTACACTAGTCTGTCCGCCTACTACGGCGACTTGGCAGCTGTCATGCAGCTGTCGATCGCCGAATGCGGCCGACTAATGTGTTCTTTAGATAGATAGATAGAGACATTTATTCATTGCCACTTTACACTTTTTGCGAACGACGAAGTGTAATTGCCGCTTTAGTAATAGACTCCCGTTGTGCCCTTTGGGTACAGAACCCTTAAGCTTAAGCCACACAGAGAGCGGGAGGGCGGTAGCGGGACGTGAGCGGAACGGGAGCGGGCGGTAGCGGCGCGGGATAGGTAGGCGCTCCCGCCCACTCCCGCGCCGCTACCGCCCGCTCCCGTCCCGCTACCGCCTGCTCCCGCGCCGCTACCGCCCTCCCGCTCTCTGTGTGGCTTAAGCTTTAAAATGGTTAAACGGATAATGATGAAACTTGATACACATTCACAATGAATTTATAGCCCGGATTAACATAATAGGCAAAGCCAGCATAGGAGGAGGTTTGATACCGAAAATCATACCCCGAAGGTATGAAAATAGAGAGTGGAATTTTATGCGAACGAAAGCTAATTGTAAATACGCTGCATGGGTATATTTCGTAAACAACTGTAAGGCCAAGTCAAGGGGCTTGCAGTGGGAGGCGCGCGTCGCTTTAAATGCCTACCGCTCGCTCGGCCCGGGGCCGGCCGTCAGTCGAGGGCCGCCCGCCGCCGCGCGAACGCGTCTATATGCACGTTACCGCTGCCGCCGCAGACTAGAACGCGACGAGCGACGAGTCGATGGCCCTAGCGCTACACGTGCCGCGTGTGAATGAATACAAGTTATACGATAGACAGAGACGCACAGAGTAGGCATGTTTTTTATGCCTAAACGCCGTTTTTGTTAGAAAGTGAAGCTTCTGTACTTGTACTATTACTTATTCTGTGGCCAAGTGCTGTCAAATTAACGCAAGCAAAAATCTACCTGACAATCAGAGCTCTAAGTCGAGTTTTGCTTGGGTTCGTTTGACAGAATTTGGCCTTAGAGTTTTGTACTCGAACTATATTGGGTAGAGGAATAGAGGATTCAAACTATCCAATTACAATATACCATATAAAAGGGATGTCGACTCAAAAATTTTTATTAGAAAGAAGACATAAAACTATGCCAAATAGTGAAAATCCTATTCAAATATCTCAAAAAATAACGAAGCTACAACGGTTAGAATGTTCGTAGTTAGAGAGAGAAAGTGCTACCTAACCGTGACGTCACTGTTAAGTAGCGCCATAGTAAATGACGATCGTTGAATACAAAGGTGCGTTTTGCGGAAAAGGGACAGAACATACCCACTCTTAAAACTTTGAAGACTTATAATAACGTAATTATTAATTTTTTTGAATTACTTTTTTCGCCATTTGTTTGAGAATTTGAGCCTTTATGTAGAAAATTTGGATTTATTGATTTTCTTTTATAGTGTCGTCATCCCTAATACATATATATGTATATGTAGTTGTAGAGTGGCTTAATTCCCTCTCGGCACAATGCGGGGCGCTTATCCCTTGTTAGAGTCCAGAGTAACCCTTTTGGGGCTCTCTGAAACAGTATATTCAACATATACCACGGAGTTACAGCGAATAGATGCCGCAAGTCCCGTTCCGGATGTTTCTCTGATGGATTCGAACCCGAGACCACCAGCTTCGTAGGCAGGGTCTGTACCAACTAGGCTTGCGCAGGGGTGGGCAAGGCATTGTCCATACAAACTCTGTGCACGTTTTATTCGTAGGTTTTGGCACTAACGAATATAATTTTTTTTTTGGTTGTAAATATTAGATATGCGAAGATAGTGATGTGAAAATTTTCAAATATTTCAAAAAAATAAAAACAATAAAAAAAATACATCACGAAATAGCTATCAGAAAAATAAGCATACTGACCAAATATCGTAACTTTAATGCAAACACAAACGAAGTAAATCCTGCACAAACTTTGTATGGAGAGAGAGCTTGCCATACCCCTCCTCTTAAGCGGTCGTCATCCAATCTATGTATGTAATGAAAGTAAATCGTCCATATCAGGAAAAAATATTTGAATGGCAAACTCCAAATTTATGGATGCATAGTTTTTTTTCGATATATGCTCCATGGCATTTACGTCGGCGAATTAGGGTTTCGGTGCAAATTTTTTTAGATACTTATTCTTTTTGTAATTTGTGCAACATCTGTTCTGTATATCAGTCGTATTAATTAAAATTAACGTCCTATTACACTGATTTCTACTTAAGTATTCGAATCAGTGCATGATAGAAAAAGAAGAGCAATCTTCACAGAAAAAAAGAAGCAAGTGTACTCTATATTTTCTATATACAGTAGAATCCGCTTATAACGACTCCGCTTATAACATTTGACCGCTTTTAACGACTGCTAAATCACCGACGTTAGGATTCATACCAAACATTTTCTAAGAAAATCAGTTCGTTTTTGTACGACGTCCTGTTAGTGCGACGTAATATCGCCGGTCCCTTGACGGTCGCTGTATCCGGAATCAGTGGCGTAGGTACCGAAGGGCTAGGCGGGGCCGTGCCCCGGGGCCCCCAAGCTCAGGGGCCCCCAAAACCTGATTAGCAGACCTCTTGAACTAGCGAGAAATAAGTATATATATATATTGATAAAACCTAAACAGTTTAGGGGGCCCAGTTTTTTTTTTGCCCCAGGGCCCTTAGTCGTCTAGCTACGCCACTGTCCGGAATATCCGGATTCTACTGTACGTAATGCATTCAACATTAATTTATTAAACTATGCATTAGAAATTCTTCAGACACTCCACTCGCCGCATCCATTCCTTCACTATCTGTGCTACTAACTCTGTGTAGATGTACACTAGCGAAAGCGAATATATTCACGTGAAGTTTCGAGGACTTGAATACATCTACAGCAAATAGGTTATAGTACATTACTTAACAAGGGCGGTAAAACAAAGAATGTCTCAGATCGCAGGTATTATTGACGCCCGAGCCGAAGGCAAGGGCGATAAATATGCGATCTGAGGCTTTCTTTATTACCGCCCGTGTTAAGTACAACATTTTATGTCACCCCCTGGCCATCAGGTGGGTTTTTTCGCGCGCGGAGCGTGCGATAATGGCCACTTTATGGCCAGGTGTGACATAATAGTACATTACTTAACAAGGGCGGTAAAACAAAGAATGTCTCAGATCGCAGGTATTTGACGCCCGAGCCGAAGGCAAGGGCGATAAATATGCGATCTGAGGCTTTCTTTATTACCGCCCGTGTTAAGTACAAAATTTTATGTCACCCCCTGGCCAGGAAGTGGGATTTCCCGCGCGCGAAGCGTGCGGTAATTGCTGCTTTATGGCCAGGTGTGACATAAATACAGTTATGGTTTTTCCGACATAATTGTGGGAAGGTGGGGCAGCACGTCTCGCCTATTAGTGGTGTAATAGAGCATAATAACACCACTTGCTATGTAGGGTATACGGCAGTGGCGGCGCGTCAAAAATATTTTTAGGGAAACCGGACATAATTAGCCTTTCTTATTCTTCATAAACTGTAGTAAAAGAACTGGACTGGCTAAAAAATGGGCAAGCCGGTGGGAATCGAGTTGTATGGACGCTCCGCCACTGGTATACGGTGTTGTATTCTGGCGGTAATATCGAATGCAGGTATACCTGCATTCGTCTATACATCTATAGCCGTCATACTCATACTCATTCATAGATAAAATGTGAAAATTTTACATGTCAAGGAAAAAAAGTTTACAATATAAGCTATGTCTGTTGAATTCATAGACCAACCCAACCCAGTCAATCCACAAATCGGCAACGCTTCTGTCATATTGACGACCGCTTTAGCTTAATTGGTAGTGACCCTGCTTACGAAGCTGGAGGTCCCGGGTTCGAATCCCGGCCGGGGCATTTATTTGTGTGATGAGCACGAATATTTGTTCTTGGGTCTTGGATGTTTTCTATGTATTTAAGTATCTATTTATCTATATAAGTATGTATATCGTCGCTTAGTACCCATAGTGCAAGCTTTGCTTAGTTTGGGACTAGGTTGATATGTGTTAGATTTGTGATCTTGACAAAGCCTAATCCCAATAAAGTCTAGTTTCCCCTCGGGGTTGGAAGGTCAGATGGCAGTCGCTTTCGTAAAAAACTAGTGCCTACGCCAAATCTTGGGATTAGGTAGCGGACCCCAGGCATCCTTCAGGATGCAACTGTACTGGGATAACGCTAGAAGGATGATGGTGATGAGAGGACTGGTTTGTCTTCAAAGAGTTTGTATACATGATAGTGATAGGACACGTAAGAATGAATAGACTGTAACTCATTTGACGTCGGAAGCGTCCGTAGACTACGATGTCCGCTTATATACATATACAAGCAGTATCTTTGTTAGCCACTTTCATGGAATTAAAACAACCGTGTGCGTCAATTAAATGGCTTGACACAAGAGCAGCCAACGTAGGTGAGGTGAGGTCTAGAATTACTAAACGGGATTAGAACATCACCCCGTGTGGTGCCCGCCGGGGTAGAACACCACCCCCTACCTACCCGTGGGTGGCGTTACTTGATTGTGGGAATAGGTAGGTTGAAGCGTGTGGGTACACCTGTGACACGCGAAGGAACGTAAGCGCTGTGGGTAAGTATGTGTGCGTGCGCTGTCGGTACACGTGTCAATTGTTTGCGCGGGTGCGTAGCGCGTGGCGCGGACGAATCGCGAGGCGCGCCGGCATCCGATCGACACCAGGCGGGTCTCTCAGGGACGAGGTAACTGACCTCGGTGCGGGGGGTTCGTGTCCGTTCTGTATGTAATACTATTATACTATTCTGTGGTGTGGGCGATCAGCTAAGGAGCCTATTAATAACCAAGTTGTACAGGTTGCTGAATCAGTCTACCTTCATTTCTTCTCTCAAATCTATAACATGGTGTCACTTTTTGGATAGTAAACCATCACAATATCACAATGAATTGAAAATTAACTATAAACTTTGAACAAAATATGAAAAAAATATTTAACATTGAAAATTCGGAAAAATATGTATTTTTTTTATCGTCCAAAAGGCAAATAAAAGGTATCAATAGAATGATTACGTAAAAATAAAAAATAATTCTATGCATTATTTCACGACAAAAATAGCAAAATACTTATTTTCCCATACAACGGTTGGTTCGATGTTATTATGGCTGTGGTTTTCTGCAAGGCGGTCTTCAGTTGGGCTGCTCCAAATTCGAGCAAGATGACATTTTGCTGTGCCCTACCTCTAATTGGCAGGGTGCAAAGCGGGTGGAGGGGGTAGCCTAAACGATCACAGCGCTCGCTACGGCTAAAATTTACATTTTTGTCGGTGACTTGAGCTGTCAAATCCATATTGCAGTAAACATTCTAATCGTTCTATTTTCTAATCGTTTTTGATAATGATAAATTTAATATGGTCCTAGTAAGATGTGTTATTGTGAATTGTAAAAACACCACAGAATAGCGACTGTAAATTTTACCAATTTTCAAGACCGTGGTGGAAACGAGACCAAAGAAATAAGTGGATAATTGCCGTAAGAAAAAAAAAGTCACCTAACCTGACAACAACAACTGAAAACAACAATTTTAATGTTATTGGCAATAATGTTACTGACTACCATCGTCCAATATTGTCTAATATAGTAAAATAACACAAGATTTCATTATTTTTTTTCACAATATTTACTTACTTTTCGCTTGACAGCTATGACAATATTGTCCATAATGGCCACCTGTCCGTGGCGCTGTCGTCGTGCACGGTCCCAATAACTACTACTCTAACTCTTACCTTTGTCGCAGTGTGGGCAGGCCTTGTCTCTCGCGAGATGGCTGATGCTGTGCAGCTTCAGGTGGTCTTTCCGCTTGAACCGCTTGTGGCACACGGGGCAAGCGTGGGGGCGCTCTGGGTCCGAGGGTATGGCAGGGGTCGGGTAGAAAACCTGTGACAATATTACGAGTGTAATAGGGATGTTTAGGGAGCGCTCGTGGCCCAGCGGCGCCTGCGCACCGCTTGCGCTTGCTAAGGTTAAGCAACGTGGGCAGCGGTCAGGACTTGGATGGGTGACCGCTTGACAAAGCCTAATCCCAATAAGGTCTAGTTTCCCCTCGGGGTTGGAAGGTCAGATGGCAGTCGCTTTCGTAAAAACTAGTGCCTACGCCAAATCTTGGGATTAGGTAGCGGACCCCAGGCGTCCTTCAGGATGCTGTACTGGGATAACGCTAGGAGGATGTAATAGGGATGTTTACGCCCTAGGCCACCCTCCAACCGCGCACTCCGATATAGCTTTAGCCCCGGGTTCCGTAAGCTTAATTCGATTTAACGTCCAACGCCCAACGTCGAAAATCGAACAGTGCTCGATAAAAAAACGCCGCGCTTTAAAACCGCCTTCGTGTGAATAAATACATGGTTATCAATTTGTGTCATTTCAACGTTTTTTTAACGCGCGTTGAAAAAGCGCTCGTGCGTACCGGGGCTATTGGGCCCGGTCTATAACACAGTCAGATTCATAAAATAACCGGCCAAGTGCGAGTCGGTTTTCGCACATTTAGGGTTCCTAATCGACCGCAAAGTTAAGTTGGTTTTTATAGGAAAAATAAGGAACTTTCAAAGAAAAAATCTAATTTATCAATATATTAGTATTTGTTGGTAAAATATACGTAATAACAAACATTACCACCAATTTTTAAGTTTATAGGTATTTGGGAAGTTAAACAATTCCTCCAATATCCAAAACCTATAACATAACATAACATATTATCACAGTAATCTGTGGATAATGTCGTTGGCTATATATATATAAAGTAAATGTAGTAGCATAAGACATTGTAACACTTATTGACCGAGTGAAACGAAGGTCTTGGTTTTAGCTTCGACAAAAATGCTTTCGTATGTCCGGGTTTCCGGTCGTTCTCCTCTACAGGTCGCATTTCTTAACCGATTCTGGTGAAATTTTGTGAGCAGGTACGAAAATTAAAAGAACGTTTTTTGTCGAGTCAATTTTTGGAAATTTTAAAAAACAAACTTTTTATCAATGATTTCGTATTTTTCTGCGGCCCTTTTTTCCTCTACAGGTCGCATTTCTCAAGCGATTCTCGTGAAATTTTGTGAGCAAGTTTTTCGACTACATAGAATTTTTTGGTAGAGTAAATTTTCAAAAAAATTCAAATTTCTTTTTTTTGTTTATGGTATGTTATCTTCTCTACAGGTCGTATTTCTAAACCGGTTCTCGTGAAATTTTGTGAGCAGATTCGGTAACTCCATAGATTTTTTTTCTCGAGTCACTTTTTGGAAATTTAAAAAAACATTTTTTTTATCAATGATTTTGTGTTTCTCCGGCCGAATTTCGATTTCTTCTCCTCTAAGGGTCGCATTTCACAACCGATTCTTGTGAAGTATTGTGAGCAGGTTGTTTGATTACATAGAATATTTATTTATGTCTAGTAATAAAAAAATAAAAATAAAAAAATCAATGGTTTGTCCTATTCTACAGCATTTCTCAACCGATTCTCGTGAAATTTTGTAAGCAGGTTCAATATCTAACATAGTTTTTCGAAATTAAAAAAAAAAACACGAGGTCAACAGCTCACAGAGCCACTAGTATAGTTATTTGTTAACCCTAGAATAAATGAAATAAAATAAATATATTTTTAAATTAAAAATAAAGTATCTACTCAATGAGCTCTAAACAACGATACCCCACTCGATAGGGTAGGATAATATTCATTCAAAAAAACCCTAAGTTACTACGTGTGTCGTATAAGGATACCACTTTGTAGGTTAGCAATGTTAGCATGTTATTCCGTTAGATCCCAAAATGTGCAAACAATTTTGAGTTTTATCAAAACCACATAAGCTCCAAAACCACTTGTTACAAGCGTCTATCGTGGCGAGGGGAGTTTTTTCCCCCATCGCAAGGGAGGGGCGGCCGAAAAAAGAATTTGGGTGCAGGCTAAAACTAGTTGTGTGTAAAAAATCGTTATCGGAGTCCACTTCGAATTACGTTTGAATAGTTTGATGCGTGGGGGTTCTGTAGGCTTTGAAATAGGCCGTGGGGTTTTCTAAGTGTAGGCCAATTCAGCATCAATATGATTGATTACAGTACCTGGCGATATATATATTGCACGTCGACCTTTGGAAAGAGATTCGGCTAATTTCGGCTTCATAGAGCGTTGTCTCACACTATGTACAGTCAACCAATTTGATTTCTAGGCCGCTTCGTACCTTGTCACAGTGAATATCAATATGACAGCTGCTAGAGATCTTATATCAATGTCACTGTGACAAGGTACGAAGTGGCCCAGAAATCAAATTGGTTGACCGTAACTATATGACGATTGACAGTCGTCGGCAAAACTCCTATCCTGAATAATGCCGACACAGATAGCACTCACCTCTTGCATCATGTCCTCAGCCTGTTCCTCCTCTGTCACCTCCTGCTTGATCCCCAGCAGTTCGTCGCTCACAGGGTAAATGTTCTGTTCTATGAACACCTTGTTGTGGGTTTGCAGGTGCTTCTGTAGGTGGTCCTTCCTGTAGAACGCTGGAATGGGGGGGATCTGTCAGCGCGCGTGGCAAACAAGAGTACGGCTTGATGATAGCGATCAAAGTAACTTTCTTAAGCCTTTATAACCGCCAAACGTCTGAAAAGTTACGCGTAATTTTCAACTCATGTCATAAATCAGGAAGGTGTCATTTACACTGTCATTATTTGTCTGATATATCAGACGATGGCGCTTTACGTATATACCCTTTTCTTACCATTGAACTGTAGCCGAGCGATATCTATTATGTAACATGTATATACGTATATAAATATATATATATATGTATATGTATTTGCATATTATATTTATTTATATTCAGTTATTTGTATTTATTTTATTTATTATATAGTATTGATGTTTGTTTGTATCGCTGTCTTTCTTTTAATTATGCACTACCTGTTAACTGTCGTATACTTAATTTCCTGCTACCCAAAGGTTGTCTGGAAGAGATCGCTTTTTAGCGATAAGACCGCCTGTTGTTGCCTTAGCTATATAGTCTTAAGTTTATTTTGTAATAATTTCACTTTGTGGTGCACAATAAAGTATATTATTATTATTATTAACTATAGTGGCAGTGGGCGGCCCATTGTACAAAGAACTGATGGCCGTGGAAAGGTTCTCGAGTGGCGACCTCGTACCGATAGGCACAGCGTGGGTAGACCCCCCACAACACGGGTTGATGACCCGGTGAAGATGCCTTGCTATAAGATATATTAATATATCAACATATATATTAAAGATTTATATTAAAGAAGAAGGTTAACTGGAAGAGATCCCTTAGAGGGATAAGTTCGCCTTTGTACTTACTTATTTTATTTTATAATTTTTGTTTTTGTAAATGTTTTCTTATGTGCAATAAAGTGTCATACATACATACATACATATATTATAGCTGGTGTGTGGGCTCTGTCGTTCAGTAGGCAAAATATATCGTAAGGTGCGTTGCTATACGGAGCTATGATATATATAGCTCCGTCTGTGACGAGCTTAAAGGTCATAGGCGTCCGCTGGATGCGGGTGGCGTAGAACCAGGGCTCGGAACCGGTTTTTTTAACCGGTTTATTTGGGTTTAGCTCCGAACTTTATTGAGAACGCGAACGTTTTAAGAACTTTATATTAACCGGTTTATTCGACGAGAGGTCCGGCGGGGGCGACTGTCTGTAGGTATTACGATAGGTAGGTATAGTTGAAATTATTTTCGTTTACCGAATTTCTATAAACATGTTATTGGATTTTGAACCTTATTATTTGATCAGTAAGATAGCTTCTTTAACAAATTAAGTTGATGCAACTCTGCCAACTCAAATTATTTCAATCAGAATCGTGCGCCCGCATTAATCGGTTTTTATCGTTCTAAACCGGTTAATCCGACAAAACCTTTATATAAAGCTCTTGAGTAAACCGGTTTAAATAAACCGGTTTTTGTATCTAAACCGAAATAAAAAGGTATTGCCATATATTATAATGCAGTCAACCAATTTGATTTCTGGGCCACTTTGTACCATGTCACAGTGACATTTATATATGAGATCTCTAGCGGCTTTCATATAGATTGTCACTGTGGCACGGTACGAAGTGGCCCAGAAATCAATTTGGTTGACCGTAGATGATAACGGTTTGAAAAATTAACCGGTTTCCGAGCCCTGCGTAGAACCAGTCATTGTGGCGCTCTTAGGGGGGAGCCTTTGTCCGTCAATGTCAATCAGCTGATATGATGACTAAATAATTAAAAGAAGTCGGCAATGAACTTTATTCTGTAAGTAGGCGGCATTGGCACTTTTACAAGATGTTTAATAAAATAAAAACCAAGCAAGTGCGCTTCGTTTACCAATATTTTTAAAACAAAAAATATAGTATTTAATTTACCTACTCAACATACTTAACCAACCTCGATGGGGTAGATCGAACATTGTTTTTCGCGCCCCTTTTGAGCTGTATCGGTTTGGGACAATTTGTATGGCTTTGGGTCAACAAGATGAAACTGAAAATACGAAGACTGTAGCTGCAACCGTTTTACTTGCAGACGACGGACAAACATACAGACAGACTAGTGTCTCTAGCCATTGTAGCGTCTGTGTGCAATCATATATAAAATAAATAAATATTTGTAGACAATCTTACACAAATCAACCTAGTCCCAAATTAAACAAAGCTTGTACTATGGGTACTAAGCGACGATATACATACTTATATAGATAAATACATGCATATATACATAGAAAACATCCAAGACCCCAGAACAAATATTCGAGCTCGGCACACAAATAAACCACCACGACCACGGACCGGAAGGCGCAGCGTGGGTAGACCCCCCACAAGGTGGACTGATGACCTGGTAAAGGTCGCGGGAGTCCGCTGGATGCGGGTGGCGCAGGACCGGTCATTGTGGCACTCTTTGGGGGAGGCCTATGTCCAGCAGTGGACGTCTTTCGGCTGATATGATGATGATGATGATGACACAAATAAATGCCCCGGCCGGGATTCCAACCCGGGACCTCCAGCTTCGTAGGCAGAGTCACTACCAACTAAGCTAAAGCGGTGGTCATCATGACCCTAGACTGCCATGTGCAATGCACATCCTGCACCATAGGTGAATCCGAATCTGCCGGGTACGTAAACCGGAAAGCCACTTACACTTATCACAGAGTGGGCAGGTGTGGTTCTTCTCGCCGCTGTGTATGGTGCGGTGTATGTTGAGGTGTTCCTTCCGCTTGAAGCCCTTGCCGCAGTCGGGGCACACGTGGGGCCGGACCTCCTTGTGCTCCAGGGTGTGCCGGTCTAGGTGCTCTTTTCGTTTTAACCTAAAAGAAGGTTCAATAGTCAACAAACTTTTATCACAGACTTAAACTATGATTTTTTTTTACATGTGACTAGATCTACAAATTAAAATAGTTAAAAAAAGCCCTAATTATATCTGCTTGGTTATTTTTAAGTAAATATGTTGTAAATTTTTTAAGATAGTTGTACATGAAATGTTACTGTCAAGTCATACCCTGTGTTGTGTATGAACTTTGTGGACAAAGTGGGTAGTTATGTGACAAGTGTGAAGATATGTAAGGTGGATGGAAAAACCAGTCTGTCATCGCGATCCCAGACCAGTATATGTGCTCGGATCCCTAAACTGTAAGCTATAATAGTGACAACGGGAAAAATAGGACAAAAGTGTGCATTAAAAGTTAAGTTAAATGTTGAATAACATATTTCTATGTCTATGTGTGCAGCAAAACCATTTCATTTGAATTAAAAAAGTTATTACTGGATTAATACTACGATAACTTGTACTTTTGAATTGAACAACTGTTATAACAATATTTTTTCTTGTTTAGAATCCAATCAAAATTTCTTCACTGTGAATATAAATATTTCTCATAATAAAACTAAACTTACGCAGTCCCACAGATCCCACAAAGAAACCTGTACTCCTTATTGTGCACAGTCAGATGCTGTTCCATGTCGCTCTTATCATTGAAGCCCATGGGACACTCCACACAGCGGTACTCTGTGCCCCCAGCTGGGCTCCGGACTATGATGGCCCGTTTGCTCTTGGCCAGGAGGCTGCGTTTCAGGGTGTACTCCATGTCCAGGTAATCTGGATCTGGTTTAACAATTTGTTTTGTAAGTGGTAGTTTTGGTATAGGAAGTAGGCTTCATTCATAAAAATATGCATTTATAGATATAGATTCATTTAGTACCGCTCTAGGCACCAAGAAACTCATACTCATTTATTCCTACCTAAAACCAATTTACATGTCAACAGAATTTGAAACAATATATAATATTAGAAAGGGATAAACAAAAATATATAATATTGGGACTTTATTGGTATAGGCACACAATTGAAATTGGGTGAGAGGACTTGAAACACTGATAATCAAGCAAAAGACGCAAAATCCGCACCACACCACACTTTGGTCAATTCATATGTTTGCATTTATAAAATATTTTCAAATCAAAACATATAGAATAAGTTTCAGCAATAACTTACTCTAGATAACTACTGTACTTATATAAATAGATAGAAAGGGATTAACACAACAACAGACTAAAGCTACAAAAACTAGTTCTCACCATCACTTTGCGCCATTGCGTACAATTTCAGGAATCCCAAGATTTCTGAAAACACGAAAAACCTTGAAACAAACTTGCAAGTAAAAGTAATAAAACTTTCCGCCGTTATGTACGCTCAAAAAAAGAAGTTAAAATGGTGCTCCCCCTTACTAATCCCTACCAAAGAGCGTTGCCACAGGCCCGAGCTCCCCTCCGAATAGGGGTGACTACCCTTTGTCTACCCTAGCTTCCCCTATTGGAGGGGACCCCTCCCCACTACGACCGATACGAGGGTGGGCAAACCTTACCCTTGCATTGATTCAAAATCTACCTGGGTTGCTTACGGAGCATGAGTTAATGAAATGAAGTAATAATAATGTTAAAGAAGAAGCTATTTTTGGACTTTTAGACAGTTTTAAAAGGGAAAAGGTAATTTTATCGGCGCGAAAAAGTTCACAATTTTTCCCCCATTACACAGTTAATTAAATTTTAAGAGATATAATAATTTCTTTTAAAACGGTATACTTACAGTAATAACTATATAGATGTATCCATGTGCTGGTATTTTAGCAGAAAGTAGTATTTGAAAAATATTAAAATACCATAACACCACAAACACAGCATCACCCGTCACTAACAACAAAATAACTGAACTTAATGAATGATTGAAATGAATGGTTGGATGGGATTGGGATGAACGAATGAATGAATAGTGTAATTGACATTTGTCATTTAGAACATTGCCAGCATTAAAAACTGAGCCGGTGCACAGAATGGCCCACGGTGGCTCACTGTGGTGGAATGAAATGAAAATATATCTTGCTCCCTTCAACGCATAACTGCGTCCTGCACAGTCCTGCACGTTAGGCCACCATGGATGGCCCATTATGTGTGTGCATGGATAAGGATGTGGTAATGGTAAATAGTCACTGTCAGGCACAGACTGTGCCGCACAGTGTTCCGTCTAGAACAAGCTAGGTGGACAAAATTATTTTTCTTTGTTTTTGGGTTGTATTAAGCTTATTTATTGTTGTAAGTCGATGTAACAAAACGGTTTATATTTAGATTTGTCATTATCTATGACTTAGGTTCCCTAAAAAGAAATAAACTTCTGTCGTAGCCCGTCATCCGGTTGTATTATTGTTTATTATATATAACTAATTTAAAACTATTATTTTTGATAATTAGGAAAATAAGGGGCTAATTTAGGAAAAAAAACTTTCTTCACATAAAAATAATATATTTGACTAGCAAATAACACCAGAATTACACATAGAGGAAAAAATAAGTTAATCACAAAAATTGTTTACCTTAACTAAGTATACAAAATTTAAAAAAAATTACATAGACATATTTATTACATTTTACGAATAAATTAATCCTAGTATTTATTTATAATAATTTACAAAAAATAAGAAATAAAATAAAATAAAATTAATAAAATGAACTTTATTCCGTAAGTAGGCCGCAATGCCACTTTTACAAGTCAAACCCTACTAGCGTTTCACAGAGGCCACTGCCGAGAAGAAACGCCAAAAGAAACTCGACAGTCAGCCAATTTGTCCCAAAAATATGCTTATTACAATGATAATACTTAACTTACTTAAGATGAAGAAATGTAAGTATCTATATACAAAACAAAGTATCTATATCAACACAAAAACAAATAATAAAACGAGGAAAAAAAACGAGTTATGTACAGTGTGTAATTCCGCAAGAAAACATTTCGAAACTGTATATCTAAATTAAAATAAATTAGGTATAAAAAAATATTTATTAAATTAGGTATAAAATAAATTGGGTAAAATAAAAAATAAAAAATAAGCATTGCTAAATATTAAAACAACAACATACAAATATTGATTACCTAAAGAAGAGTACTATTTTTTAATCGTCATCAGATTCGTCCGTTGAATCAGAAAAATAGTAGTCTTCTTCACTCTGGGAAAGCACCCTAGGTAGGTGTCTAGGCTGCTGTATAGTAGGAGCTACTAAAAGTTTTAACACCTCTGACGGTAATTTATCTTCCTTTCAAAGGATCAGATGTTACAAGCAACATGGAGTTACACACTTTTCCGTCTATCATAGTCAATAGAAGTTCATGCTTGATAGAAATTTGAGAATCACCGAGGCTACAAATTGATGGCAGTAAATTACTATTTTTTTCAAAAACTTTATTAGTTGATGAGGTTTAAGCATGTTGTTTATCATATCTAATTACTCATTAGTAGAAATGAGCTAATGATTTTTGTCCACCTAGCTTGTTCTAGACGAAACACTGTGAGGGTGCCACTGCCAGGCCAGTTGTCAATGTCAACTTGACTTGTCAAGTTCACGTGTTGCTGTTTGCATGTTGCGATTGTTGCGGCCGTGCAAGTTTATTCCCGTAACGTAAAAGTAAAACTATAATAACTAAACCCAAGATGGCTTACGAAAACAGTCTCGAAGAATTAGCGGTCAAACTGTTTAGTATCGATGCAGTTAAGTTTGGTGACTTCATGACCAAGAGTGGAATTAAGACACCGGTGTACTTTGACTTGAGGGTTATAGTCAGTTATCCCGATGTGATGGTAATTATAAAATAAAAATCAGTTATTTCGGACCACAACAAATCCATATTAAGTATAATATATTGTGTAATATATCCATTTCTCAATGTTAAATAATATAAACATATCGCCTAATAGTTTTTATTTTACAGGAATTAATATCCAACTTACTCTATGAATTTGCCGTAAAAAGCAGTAATTGTCATCATTTATGCGGTGTACCATACACAGCTTTACCAGTGGCTACGCTGCTTAGTATACAAGCCAAGAAACCCATGCTCATGAGGCGCAAAGAAGCGAAAGGCTATGGTACAAAGAAAATGATTGAAGGTCATTATAAGGCTGGAGAAACCTGTCTAATTATTGAAGATGTAGTGACTTCCGGCTCTAGCGTGCTAGAGACTGTGAATGATTTGCGCAAAGAAGGACTCAAAGCTGAGGAAGCTGTAATTATACTGGACAGGGAGCAAGGCGGCCGCCAGAACCTAGAATCAAACGACGTCAAAATGAAGGCTTTGTTCACCATGACGAAATTGATTGGAATCTTGGTGAAGCACAATAAGATTACTACGGAGACCGCTGAAAATGTGTTAGAGTACTTCAAAAATACTAAAGCACCATCTACTAGTATGTACAAATTCTCACTAAATATTGATATCTCGCTTAACCCGTCCTGTCCCAGTGAAAAAAAAAAACAATAACATTGGGGATCGCCGTCACCGGGAGACAACGGCTTAAGATAATAAAATCACCCTTTTTTTGTTGTTCCTGTTTGCTCTGCTTAGCGACCAATAACAGATTTAGGTATGGATAACCTCTCGCTACGGCCCGTAGGGCCTGAAAATAATATCACCCATGTAACTTTTTTTTTCATTTTCAGAAGAGCCTGTAGACAGGACGGCACTCTCTTATGAAAAGAGAGCCGAGCTAGCTACAAATCTGATTGCAAAGCAGCTATTCGAAATTATAGCTCAGAAGAAAACAAACCTGTGCATCTCAGTGGATTTAACTTCTACCACCAAAATCCTAGACCTTCTGGAGAAAGTTGGACAGCATGTGTGTCTAGTCAAGACCCATGTGGATATCATAGAAGACTTCAGTTCCGATTTTGTGACACAAATCAAACAACTGGCGCAGAGATTTAACTTTCTAATTTTAGAGGACAGGAAATATGCTGACATTGGCAACACAGTGTCTCTGCAGTATTTGAAAGGGATGTATAAAATTGGGGAGTGGGCAGATTGTGTGACTGTACATTCCTTGCCTGGTGAGGGTATTTTGAAAGCTTTGAATGGATCTACAAATGGAGTTAGTAGAGGTGTCTTCTTGCTGGCTGAAATGAGCAGTGAGGTGAATATCAGAACTTGATTAAAAAAATTACATAGTAGGATATTATGCCATGTGGTCATTGTAACTAAAAATCTTCATAATTTTCAGGGCAATCTTATCACACCGGACTACACCAAGGCAACAGTAGAGATGTCGTCAAAGTATCCAGATCTAATCACTGGTTTTGTGTGTCAGAATAAAGACACTGTTAAGGATCCGGGTCTGATCCAGCTGACACCTGGAGTCCAGCTGGAAACTTCGGGGGATAGCCTTGGCCAGATCTACAATACACCTGAAAAAGTTATTCTGGACAAGGGTGCTGACATAGCGGTTGTGGGCAGAGGCATTGTGGCGGCAAAGAGCCCTGAGACTCAGGCCATTGTCTACAAGGATGCTCTTTGGAAGTGCTATACAAAAAGAATATCTGGTAAAATGGAATAAATTATTTAATAATCTTTAGAATGTGCTGTTTGTTAGTGATATGATATGGGTAAGATAGCTGAGAATTCCTAATAACAAATAATAATTTAAGTTGTTGAAAATAGATTAATGTGTCTGATCAGTTATCAAGTTAATTAATGAAACAAATAAAAAAAAACTGTGATATAAGTTCCCTTAAAAAAGTTTAAATTTGGTGCTATTTGTTGCCATTTAACATACATACATTCTAGTTCTGTACATTCCTAAACTTGTACCAATATGACTATGTTATATTTACATATTATGTTTTGTATAAATAAATAATTGTATCAAATCAATATGTTTTAATTTGTATTATTTATGGACTCTGAATGGTTTTGTAGACCAAAAATTGAACTGGATAATTTTTAATACAATAACGGTAAACAAGCTTACGGCCTGCCTGATGGTAAGCAAACATCGTAACCTATGGACACTTGTGACTTCAGAAGAATCGAAAGTACGTTGCCGACCCTTTAATGACTAGAGGATTCGTTGTCGACAGCTGGCTAGTTGATATAATATATGTCAGAGCAATGTTTTCCTTTAGGGAATATCTTCCAGTTTTCTAGAGATAAAAACTTACAAGTAGCAAATGAATAATTATTGAGGTGTAAATCCTAACCATTATGTTTATGGTAGGTAGAAATGCTATAAGAACCGCAGTAAACATGATGTAGGTTAATATCTCATAACGATTATTCATAATTTCAGAAAAACACATTGGCATTATTACTTTGATTTTGAAATTGAATTAGCGTGCACTTTTATCGGGTCGGGTTTGCATTTTGGAATATTCATATGCGCCCGTAGCACATGTTGCGTTCGAGAGTATCTCGACTTATCTCGAGCAGCTCGAGCTACGCGTCTTTTGCTGATTTGCGCTGTTAGAAAGTGACGGATAGCTCGAGATACGCCGATACTCTCGAGCGCAACACGTGCTAGGCCTAATGTCTAAGGCCTAATGGAATCTTTTGTACACTATTTACAAAGTGTTGCCATTTAAATTTATTCTCATTGATCTGTCAAAACCAAATGTGAAATGTCAAATTTGTTAACCTCCCCAAGGAAAACAAAACAAAGGATTATAGTTTAATAGAAATGGATAATATAGTTAAGGAATTAGGTATAAGCAATAAGAATATATTCACGACTACCTCGGAAAATTTGTTCAGAGTTGTCATCCACAGGAGTTGGCTTAAGAAATGGCTGAAGAACTTAGAAGTAGATAATACAGTGAACAATGTAGATTTTGCATTGCAACCAGGTGAAAGTGTTCCTTACCCCTTGCGGACTATATTCATTAGGGTACGTAACTATTCATAAAGTTTAATGATTGAAAACCTACGGAATGCTCAATGTTAAACGCCCATTTCTTTTGTAGGTACTAAATAAAAAGGTGTCAAAGGTACTGCCCCTTCCCCGTTACAAACTTCACGAAGCGACCCCAGAAACTCCTCTAACGTTCTCGCAGCTACTACAATACGTGTCGCAAAACAACCACAGAAACCTTTGGAAGGAAGCCTACAAGAAATATGGTCAGAATAATGAGAATTTAAAAGAGAGTGCTATAGTGAATTTATTGGAGCATGACCAACTACTGTCCGAAGTTTTACTGCGACTATATGGGTGTAACATAATTAGGTTAAAGAGTGACGGCTGTAGGATAACAGAGTACAAAGAAATCCCTATCAAACATGTCAGTAAATCTTATGAAACCCATGTCAATTTATTAGCAGCTATGTTCATATTAGAGACTGAAAATAACTACTATGTAGTATACAGAGGCCACTATGAAAACAACTTGCTAGACTGTCTAAATTTTAGCCCTAAGCTTGTAGATATGAATTACGGGCGCGGAATGTTCATAGTGTATCAGTTGTTGAATGTTTTCAAAGCGATGAGCGACCGGGGGCTCAGTCTTGGCACACTTATGTTGCAAGATATTTATTTAACAGAGAACCTGTGGCTGCAGATACTGCCAGGTATTACGAATAATGTGCACACTCTGGATGCCTCATTAATATATGAGCAAAACAGAAGTAAGACCGCTACACCCGCCACAAGTAGTCAGAATCAGGGGAAGTGGGGGGAGGAGTGGTGGAGGAACGAAGTGGTGCAGTTTGAGAAGCTGTGTATGCTGTGGGTGCGAGGCCGGATATCAAATCTGGACTATCTACTGCATTTGAACACTTTGGCTGGGAGATCGGCTACTGATCCACAAGCACACTTCATGGTACCATGGGTTACGGATTTCTCATCAAGATGCGGTAAATATATATATATTCATCTAAGCAAAGTTTCCAGGGACTTTTCTATCTTTTGATATGTGTTCTGGTGTAAAACGGTATTGGAGCTGTTTCGTAAACTGGTTTGAACTTTTCACTATAAATCTATGTAGACAGATAAATCCTAGTGTGACTCTTGTAATGCGTATTATTTTTAATTACAATGTTCTGAGAACATTATTAAATAAAATTAAATATCATGTGTGTACTGGAAAGCATTGGGAGGCTTTCTAATAAATAAATAAGTATCTGGAATAATCATATTGCTTTTGTATTTTGGAGCAAGCAAATAAATGTTTTATCTATCTATCATAGACATATAAAACTGGCCCCATAGTATAAAAAACCTTCCATTGATTCCTCCAGGCAAGAACTGGCGCGACCTGACCAAGTCCAAGTACCGACTGAACAAGGGCGACCGGCAGCTCGACCTCACGTATGACGTCACGTGCCCGGAGCAGATACCTCACCATGTCACCGACGCGCTGTCTGACATCACGTGCTATGTCTACCTGGCCAGAAGGTAAATATAAAATAACTTTCTATAGGTATGCATGTAACACCCTCGCCTCGGCCTCATCACAAATGCTTTCAATTCTATAAAAAAATATTGAAATTGACTTCAAATATTTCAGTCATTTTTTAAGATTTTGAGCTCACATGGTCATTTACATTAGAATTACGATAACGGGATACTCACATATATATATATATATATATATATATATATATATATATATATATATATATGGTAAATATCCCGTTATTAATCGTAATTCCAGTGATTTTCTATAACTCACCACATAGAGGTACGTACTCGTACATTTTTGAAGTGAAAACTTCTTTAGCGGGGCTGAGCACTTTTGTACTGGGGGAAAATTGTTAAACTCGCGACAGATTCTAAGACCAGATAGTTGACCCCTCCTAGGTTCGTGATTGCGATGTTAAAAGGGGTCAAACTCAGCTGGTCTTAGATGCGTAAGACACAATGATACTCGGGACATATTATGTATATATGTAAATGGATTATGCGAATATGAATATGAACATGAGTATGAATATGAATACGGATACCGATACGGATATGAAATATGAATATCTTTGTTATTTACTTTCTTTATTGAGTTTTCACTTCTGCTGGCACTCCCGGAGTGCAACCCGTTGTTTTTTTATGGTAACATTTTTGATGTCTAAGGCTGGGTTGCACCAAACCGTCTGTAATCGTAAGCGGTGTTCGTCAAATCTGATTGTATGGAAAGTTTGACAAGTTTCTATGGGATGACAGCTGCCGGCGCCATATTTGACGATGACCGGTCTGTGTTCGTACGTTGGTGCAACTGGCACTAAATCTGACACTCATCAAGGAGTTGTAAGTATAAAAGTAACCATTGTAATGGCGTCATAATTTAAATCCAGTCAATGTGATTAAACTGCTAAACTTGTTTGCTCACAGGACCCCTAAAGAGATCCTCTGCAAGCATGTCCGCAACAAATGGGTGCCCGCGGAGTATCCAGCGTCCATCCAGCGGATGCAGGAGTGGACGCCAGACGAATGCATCCCGGAATTCTACACAGACCCTGCGGTGTTCAGGAGCATACACGAAGACCTACCGGTACGTTTGCAGTCACTATTAAGTGTTGGAAGCTTAACGAATATCCGAACTGTCAGCGCAGTAGCACAGAATAGTATAATAGTATTACACACAGAATGGCCACGAACTCCCCGCACCGAGGTCAGTTACCTCGTCCCTGAGAGACCCGCCTGGTGTCGATCGGGTGTCGTCGCGCCTCGCGATTCGTCCGCGCCACGCGCTACGCACCCGCGCAAACGATTGACGCGTGTACCGACAGCGCACGCACACATACTTACCCATAGCGTTTACGTCCCTTCGCGTGTCACAGGTGTGGCAGTACTTAACTAAGTACCTAATTGTAATAAAATGCTATTTTTTTCATGGAAATAAACAGATTTTTTTTAAACTCTGTCCACAGGACCTCGGCATACCTTCGTGGGCCACGTGCGCTGAAGACTTCATAACAAAACACAGGGAAGCCTTGGAGAGCACACACGTGTCCGAGAACCTGCATCATTGGATTGACATCACTTTTGGATACAAGTAAGTGGCGTAGGTGTAGGTCATTCCTTTACCTTAATTCACTATTGACACTCCCAAGTTCGGCTTAATTGCACCAAGGCTTAATTAACGAAGTGCTTGCTTACGCTGAGGGTTTTTCAAATAGAATTTGAGATTATTATTGGGAAACGGGACTGAATCAAAGTCAAAACATGTTTATTTGCGGAATTATGGTGCAATAAAAGAGATGCACATAAAACAATAAGTTCAACATAATTCACCATTTTCGTGGCATGCAAATTAAATTAAAAAATAAACATACAATTTAATGAACAAAATCGTTTAAGTTCTTAATAAAATCATTTTTCTCTAAGATAGCAACGCCGCCTTGATAAAAACAAAGTGTATGGCAGATTCCTTAATTCTAACGGAATATTGTTAATACACTCTTCCAGACATCATGAAGCAGTTTTTATTGTACATGGCCGTCTTAAATATCGGTTGTTTGATTTTAAACAGATCCCTGCTACGTAATCGTGGATGTTGGGTTGGTTTATCAAATAACTCAGGATTGTTTCTTACAAATTTTGCTTGCTCATAAATGTACATAATGTCCGTCAAAGTAAGCAAATTGAGTTTTAGAAATGCATCTTTTTTGCGTCACAAATACTTGATTAACAGCGGTCGAATTTCCCCAAATAATAATCCCGTAGCGGAGAACAGATGCAACATAGCCATGGTAAGCTGTAAGAGCAGTTGATTCACCTATCACACTCCGTAATATTTTTAGTGCAAAGGCAAACTTGTTCAATTTGCTACAGATATTAGTGACTTGCTGCTTCCAATTGAGGGATCTAGAGTAAGCCCTAAAAATAATCGCGTACAATTATAACAAATTTACCTTTTTTAAGGTTTGCCCGACGTGAGTCCCGTTTCCCAATAATAATGTGTGAAAATCGTGTAAATTTAAATTTGAGATTTCAGATTTAGAAAAAATGCCCGCCATTTTGAAATATTTTGGTATTGGTCCGATTCAATCCGATCGCCTTCTAAATTGGGTATCTGACATTAGTAGAGTAGTAGATCTACTTGTATCAAAAAATGTGGTTTGTTTGTGAGAGTGTAGATTGCTCTAATGCTATAGTGCGCGCCATCCACGACGACGCGCCCCTCCACGGCGAATCTCATACTAATCTGTGCGCAGTTGTCCGGCTTGGGCTGTGGAGGGGCGCGCCTTCGTGGATACTGTTATGAGGCTTTGTTTGTCAGAATGTCAGGGCCGGCCTCAGTGAAAGCGAAGAACGTGTGGCTGTCGCTAGTGGACGGGCACACGGGCGTGCGGCGCGGGGCCGGGGTGCAGCTCCTGCGGGCGCCGCACCCGCCGCGCGCCGCCCGCCCCGCGCGCGCCGCGCCGCCCGCGCTGCACTGGACCAGCCGTGAGTCAGCTCTCTGATCATCATCATCATATCAGCCGAAAGACGTCTACTGCTGGACATAGGCCTCTCCCAAAGAGTGCCATAATGACCGGTCCTGGGGGCCGGGGTCCAGCTCCTGTCCGCGTCGCGCCGCCCACTCTGCACTGGACCAGCCGTGAGTCAGCTTTCTGGCCCCTATTTCACCAACTCGACAATTGTCGCCTGACTATGACAATTCGACGTACATTTCTGGGTTGTTTAGCAAAGACTGCACTGGCGGGCTTGACTTCTATATAGGTACGACCCAGCATTGTAAATCGAATTGTCAGGCGACAATTGTCGAGTTGGTGAAATAGGGGCCTGATCATCATCATCATATCGGCCGAAAGACGTCTACTGATGGACATAGGTCTCTCCTAAAGAGTGCCACAATGACCGGTCCTGCGCTACCCGCATCCAACGGACTCCCGTGAGCATTATCAGGTCATCGGATCTTTCTGATAGCTATAAACAATCGATTCCATCACCGGGATAATCCCAGTTGATGCTCTATTACTGGCATAACTAGAGCCAGGCCTCGGTCGCTCAGATACGCGACCTACTGTACTGTTTAGGAGAATAGGGATGACGACACTATAAAAGAAAATCAATAAATCCAAATTTCCTACATAAAGGCTCAAATTCTCAAACAAATGGCGAAAAAAGTAATTCAAAAAAATAAATAATTACGTAATTATAAGTCTTCAAAGTTTTAAGAGTAGGTATGTTCTGTCCCTTTTCCGCAAAACGCACCTTTGTATTGAACGATCGTCTTTTACTATGGCGCTACTTAACAGTGACGTCACGGCTAGGTAGCACTTTCTCTCTCCATCTACGAACATTCTAACCGTTGTAGCTTCGTTATTTTTTGAGATATTTGAATAGGATTTTCACTATTTGGCAGAGTTTTATGTCTTCTTTCTATTGAAGTAATAAAAATTTTTGAGTCGACATCCCTATTCAGATAGGTCTTAGGGTGAAAATACCGCTGCAAGGATGAAGTGGAGAAAGGCCTTCGCGCCCTACAAGCAGAAAACTGGGAGGAGATCGCACAGAACAGGGCGCGATGGCGCCTACTAAGTATCGGAGGCCAAGTTCCACTTCGGGTTGCTGAGCCATCGGTAAGTTCGGGATGGTTAGGGTGAAAATAGTATACTTGGGTGAAAATAGTATGTGGTACTACATGACGTGTCGACCTAGCGGCAATTATTTAAAACATACCTCAGAATATTTAGGCTGGGTTGCACTAAACCGTCTATAATCATCCCATCAAAAACATTACATGTAAAAAGATGCCAGTCTCGCAACACAGTTCTTCTACAACAAAAAAGTAATGATATGTAATGTTAAACCAAGTCGGTTACTTTAGTCAATAGCACCGGAGGGGTGTCCACAGAACAAGATTTCCACCGACTTGCATCGTCGTTATTTTTTTAAATATATAAAATGACTTGGCCAAAAGTAACTTTGTAATCGCATGTATTTTGTATAGAATTACAAACTTACTTATGCAGTTTGTGTTTCTTGTCAGGGTCACCAGGTACTCCAGATTTTATAGTTTTCCATTTATGTGGCCATTAAACCCTAACTCTTGTCCAAATTTCAGCTCTCTGAGTTTATGGGAAGTACTAGTTCTATTCTTATGATTATGAGTGTGTGAGTTTCGAAAATGCGAAACTTTGCTTTCGCTTAACTTCGGAACTAAATGACCTACAGACTTGAAATTTTGGATTTTAAGTATGTGATGTGAGCTTACTGGATGTCGAAAATTTCTGCGTTCTGGTCTTATCCAGAGGTTCTCAAATAGGGGCTTGAAAATGCGGCGAAATGGTTCCAGTAAAGGATGGTACGGCAGTGTTTGCTTCGCGCTCGACTTGGCGGGGGCACTGCCGTGCCCCCAGATAAGCGGTGTTCGTCAAATCTGATTGTATAGAAAGTTTGACAAGTTTCTATGGGATGACAGCTGCCGGCGCCATATTTGACGATGATCGGTCTGTGTTCGTACGTTGGTGCAACTGGCACTTATACTTGGGTATATGCTTTTTATTCACATCATCCGTTTTATTCAGTTTTCCAGAATGTTCTCCCTTCCAGGTAAATCTACAAAGCCGGACAGCTCGGACGAGGGTTCCGATGACGAGGAGGAGTCCCAGCACCTGCCGCAGCACGTGTCACGGCTGAGCGTGCCCGCGCGCGCGCGCAGACACAAGAGCACGAGCCGCGCGCGCGAACACAGCAGGGGCGAGGAGCGGGGCGCCACCAGCATCGACAGGTATGATGGATGAAGCGTAAGGGCCCAGGGTCTGTTAAGGCTGGGCCTTATGATCATTGACTAAAATGGAAATCAGCTTTTCCAATGATTCCCTCATGACATGATTCACGATGAAACGCGGAGGAGCACTGCTTTACTAGCATTGATATGGGTGGGCTTTACAGGTTCCTTTTTAACAGACAGCGCTACTACTACTTACTAGATCCGGAATACTGTTTGTTTCTTCGTGGATCAGACTGGGGTTGAGGGTTTGGTAAAGAAGAGAATGCGTGTTGCTTCTATGGTTTCTATTCGGAAAGTGTTTTACTATAATTAACTTAGCTATATATACATTTAACCTATATTAATAACAGCGCCCCCTATTGGTGGAGCTGCGAACTATGTAGTTGTCAGATAGCCTTATGATCTAAGTTTCTAAACAATATACAACTATCGACCAAGCCATCCAGGTCCCGGGTTCAATCGCATCGACCTAGATGGCGCTGTTCTACAATTGAACATGCTCCCGGGCAAGAGAGTTGTTTATGCAATCGATCTGTAGGTAATGTAGTGCCGTTCAGAAAGGGCACAAGTGCAGTTTTTTATTGCTTGCACCTGCGTCGTTTCAGTCCGACACAGCAGATCGGTTATTGCACCCTTTTCAACTCCATGATTATTGTCTCTAAAGGTAAGTAGGTTATGTAGGTATTAATGATTTATGTATGACATAATCATGTTTACGTTGAGAAAGGTGACTAATGATGCAGAATGTTTGGTATTTATGATTTAATAAGCTGTAAGTGAATGAGTTAAGTTTAAAGATAATAATAAGTTTAAATTATTGAGATCAAATACCAGGCATTCTGTTTTTTACTTATGCTTATAGGGTTTATGAAAACAACAAGAGAAACATCTTTTAATAAACATAGGAATGAAACTTAAAAAACATTATAGGTACGTAGGTATCTTAATCTTATACGCTAAAGTATAGGTAACTATTTATCAACTTATGGATCTATCGCGTTAATAGGTAGCGGGCAGATGTTGTTGAATGAACGTTTTATGATTCCTCTCGCTGTCTGGATCTCGGCGACTCTCGCGATGCCGTCGCGGCCCGGGCAGCAGCTGACGATGCGGCCCAGTCTCCACAGGCCAGGCGGCAGGCGGCGCTGTTCTACAATTGAACACTGTTTGTGTGTTAACTCGCTCACACAACTACATACACCATCAAAAACCGGACCTGTAAAACGGATTGCTATGCGTACGCGCCCTAACTGTTGGTATAACGACAGAAGACAAATTAATTACATCACCCGAATCCCCAATACTGTTATAAAAGCTGGCGGACTGAATATGATTTTAAATCTTTGAAACTTAAATCATAATTCATTTCTTTGCTTCTACAGGTCCTCATCTGCACATTCCCGACACTACAGGGTCCAAAGATCAGAGCTAGGCAAAGGGATCATTTACCTCCCCAAAGAATTCAACCCGGTCGCCTCCATCCAAGCGCTGGAGGCACTAGACAACTTCAGAACTAGCTCCTTCTTCTCCAAAACCGAGGACAAAGACCGCCATAAAAATGTCAACACGCTGAACTGGTTTCCAGTTGACAGCAGGAATGACAGTGTCAGCACTGTCAAAGATGACGACACGGCGTTTACTAACCACATGTTTTTGTATGACCAGGGTTATTTGAAGAAGTTCAACGATGGACACTTGGATGTTCTGAAGGAACGGAAGAATAGGAGTTTCAACACTCGTTACACTACTGATGCTTCTGTGTACAAGCAATTCGTGACAGAGAGCAGACGACAAGACATGCTCGTGCTGGGATGTCTTATCGTTGAGATATTTATGCACGTCTATATGCGGCCTTTGAGGACGAATAGCGGGAATTTTCTAGAACGGTATAATAGCTGTAGAATTGTGTTGAGTCATAACTTCGGCGCGCTGCCGAAGTGCGTCAGTTATGTAGCATCTTTGCTTCTCAACGTGCAGCCTCCAAGCTTGAGTTCCAAGAACGAAATATCCTTGAAAGACGAGTCTTTAAAGAAGATAGTAGTCACGGACAAAGGCCTGCCTCCACCCACGCCAACTCAACTCTTACAGCCGCTCCTGTCTCAGCATCTCATCCCCTTCCCACCTTCTTTCAACACCCTCTATAAGCTGCTAAGCACGCTTCACGAATACGAACTGACGGCCAACGACCTAAATATCCTGTATATGTACGATTGCGATGGCATACAATGCGAGAAATACCAGACTGTAGACAAAACCAAACTGTACTTCAGCCAGAGAATAGCTGAGGGGAAGGTACAGACGTGCGCGTCGCATTTAGACGTATTACTGAATCAAGTGACATCTAATAACCAGTTTGATGTCTTGGATATTTTCTTGACCCATTACATAGAGCTGCTGAAGAATAAGGACACATCAGTGTTGGCTGCGTGGTATCTCTTTGACACGATGAGCAAAGCACTAGGCCCAGAAACGACAAGGAAAAAACTCCTTAAACATATCCTGAATCTCTACGAAGATGATGAATTCGTCGTGGGCAAGCCAGAGCAACATAAACTGGCTGATACTGACGCCGTGTCTACATCAGGGCCGGCCAGTAAACAGAAATTCGTCAAGTTGTATCACCACATTTTTCTCCTACAATTGATGGTCAGGCTAGGTCTCCAGTGCTTCCTGGATAACTTTACCCAGCATCTGGTTGAAGCTGTAGGTGGATACAAGGATGTCACGGCAGAAGTCGGTTCCCCAGGGCATTTGTGTCACCATCGCTCCATGGCCAATAAAAAACCGAGGTATTCTGATGATAACCTCAAAAGCGCGCTTTCGACTACTGACATCTTTTCCCCGGATACTTCCTACGGTTCTGAACATGTCATGACGCCCAGTGTGGATAAAATGGGAGAGCTGAATGACTCTAAAGAGAAAGACACTGATAATAGGAGTGAGAACGAGTTATTCCACTTCGAGACGGATAAAGAAAGACTGCCGAGTCGCAGCAGCAGGAGCAAGTCTCCCGCTGACTCCATGGACTCCTACACTCTGAACGTGAATCATGACGGCAACGTGCAGACACCGTCGCCTTCAACAGAAGCATTCGCTTCAAAGGACTTCAGCCCTTCCAGTATCCGACCTCAAATAACACAAGAACTGAACGTCCTCATCACTAAAGACGAAACTCCCACGCAAGAAACTCCGACGCGAGGCCCAATGTCGCCCACGATAGAAATCCCGAAGAAGAGCATGTTTACCAGCTACTTGCACTTCGGTGATGACAAAGCAAATGAAGTTCACGGGCGAAGGAGTGAGAGTCTAGATTTCAATAAGCCTGATGTAGGTTCACCTACTAAGAGCGCAAGCGAAGAACAAGAAGACGAACAGAACGTGTGCAAGATTTCTGACATGAGTTCGGAGAGTTTGATCTGGTTGGCTCACAGACTAGGGCCTGTGCTGACTTGTAGGTACATCACGAGGAATCTTCTGAAGATGCTCACGCTGTGCTATATCGGGAAGGATAACCTGGCTCCGTGGGAGGGAGACGCGCAGGACGAATTTGACGAGATCTCGATAGCGAATAGCAAGGTGGTTGGTGACAGGAATGCCGCGAAGGTGATCAAGTGCCTCACTTCCATCGTAGGTGAGTAAATTGACCCTGGACCCATTGATATGTTCTGGCATTTTTACACGATTGGTCCCATTTATTGCCACCATATTGATGGCTGTGTGATTCAACCTCGTAAGTCTAATTTTTTTTTTATTAAAACAATCACGAGGTTGAGTCACACGGCGATTGATATTATTACTAGATATATTGATTCTGAAAATTTTATATACTGGTTTGTTGTTAGTAGCACTGGTCGTGTCTGAGTCTCATACCGGATTCTTTGTACTGTTCAGTAATTTAATTTCAGTATTCATCTTCTTCGACGTCCACTATAATAGCTACGAGAATGTCATACTAAATTTTGATGGTGACAGTGTTGTATATCTTTCTTATAGTGGTATCAGCGTTTTTGCCTGCAAAATGTTACCAGCAAAATGTTTTCAGCGATGTACGGCGAGCAACTGATCATCTTCCAATACCTGCCCCACATGTGTGGTGTAGTCACACCCTAATAACTCAGCTGATCACAGCTGATACACATCTGATGGAAACTTAAGTAATATTAACCTTTGTACTTTTTCCCGGAAGTACTAAGGAATGCGAGAGACCTTGATATTGATTCCAAGAAGATAGTATTACCATATGTTCTATTTCGCATACCAAACTGTTAGTATAAAAGCAGTGTAATTGTTACTCAATAAATCAGTATTTCCTCGAGTCTCGTCTTATCATTATTACCCGTAACGCTCCACATCTCATGGCGACCCTTCCAGACGGTCTGCGCCAGGCAGCCCCGATATAGTCACCTGGACCGACCAGCCAGCTCCGCCACACCAGCCAGCCAGCACCACTGCGTCAGCCAACCAGCATAGCCAGAAAAGCTATGGGGGGACAGTGCACCAAAACGGACCAGAAAGAAGAAGTTATTATTGCCCAAAACGGAGCCGAAAACAGCGCCAGCACGAAGCAGATAGACAGCAGCACGGCAGCTACATATATCTCCACAGCAGTGCTGATATTACTAGGCGTTATTTTCCTGTACGCCATTTGGAAAAAAATCCATAAATGTCTCACGAAGAAAATTGAGAGACAAGCAGTGGCAGCAACAATACGCAACACCAAGGCGGAACAGAGCGTCTAATCTCCAGTCTACGGCCTGCAGCACGTCAGCAGCATCACCCACACGCAGCGTGAACACCAGCACCAGCCGCGCCGCCGCTCAACAGCCCAGCTGTTCAACAGCTGACAAACAGATGTCGACAGGTACAATTTTAAAAATTAAGTAGTGAATTTGGTGATGTGTAGACTATTTTTGTATTATCTAGTTTAGTTTCGTGGTTCAAGTGCTAGCTAAATTCAAATAATGTACATGTAGCATGACCGAAATTCAAAAATTATATGACCAATTAAAATCACTACAGGAGGATATTAGAAAATTAGGACCAAAACGCCGAAAAGAGGCTATTGGCCAAAATAAACTCCAACAAGTAAAAATTTTATATGGTCAGTATAATCAGTACATAGAAGAATATAGTTCTAAGTTAGAACAATCGGAAATTTCTGTACAGGACAGTGAGTTAATCCAGTCTATTTTAATAAAAATAGAGGAAATTTATAACAAAATTATAAAAACCTACGAGCAAGACCAAGAGCACGGCACCATGACGTCTACCGAAAGCTTTGACCTAAAAACGGCAGTAGCATTGCTACCAGTCATGGACGGTTCAGAGGCCGTCACTAAACAGCTCATAGACGCCATAGAGTTGTACTCTATGATGATAAAAGACTCAGACTCAAAATTATTAATAAATTTCGTCATTAAGACCCGATTAACTCAAAGTGCTAAACTTAGAATATCAGAAAAACATACCAGTGTAAGCGATTTAGTTGATGAGATGAAAATCCACTTATTACCAACAAAATCAGCAACCGCGATACAAACCAAACTATTAACTATTAAACAGGGAAATAGATCTATCGAGCGATATGGACAAGAATTAGAGGAACTATTCGTAAACCTCACGGTAACACAGGCCGATGGAAAGCCGGAGGCCTATAAAATATTACAACCCCTGAACGAGAAAATGACTATAACTAAATTCGCAGAGGGTTTGCGAAATGACAAACTAAGTACCATTATAGCGTCGCGAGGTTACACCTCGTTAAAAGATGCTATACAGGGTGCAAAGGACCAAGAGGTGTCCGTATCTACGCCCAATACGGAGCAACTATTGCACTTCCGGAACAAAGGAAGTTACATCCCAAGGACATACAGGAGCTATTACAATAGGGCTCCAGTGGGTAAATACCCACAGCGTACACTCCCACCGCGTGGTCCGTCATACAAAATACCATGGCGACCTAAAGTGTACACTCAGAGGAAAAATACTCGACCTATACGACCCGCGAATAACTATAACACGCGTACGTATAATAATTACCGCGAAAAACAATCTAACAGGCGACATCACGTTAATACGGTGATAGAAAATACACAAGACGAAAATCACTCGCCTTCGCCGTTACAATTTTTTCGTGAATAAAAACTACATTCTAACTTATAATCATATGAATTCGGTGCAATTTGCAATAAACGACACAGCGCACATATGGCTTATAGACACGGGCGCCAGCCTTAGCGCCATAACATATGACGCAGCAAAATCATCCCGCGCGCGTATGACACCCAGGACGACCCACATCAATGGAGTCGGAGGAAAGATTACGTCACACAGTACAGTTACTTTAAAATTACAAAACGAAAGTAACACATTTCAACATGAATTTCATGTTTTCCCGAAATTACCAATACAAGTTGACGGGATACTCGGACAAGACTTTTTGATAAAATATAAATGTGTCATAAACTACGAAAACGGGACAATCACACTGAACAATAACAACGAATTAATTACGATACCATTAATTTTACAAAATAATGATGACGTCACCATTAACTCAAATCAAATAAAGTTACCAGCTCGAAGTGAATCCATTATAAAATTATCTACAAATTACACGGGGGATTGCGTTATATTGTCAAGTGAAATTGGAGAAGGAATTATTATAGCCAATTCTATAACTAATGCCAAAAATGGAAAAATAACAATTAAAATATTAAACACGCGTGACGAAATCATAACTTTACACAATCTTACACCGGAAATACGACCATTACGTGATTATAATTGTTTTTCATTCGACAAATGTCAAAACAATGCAGACAGAGTAAAATTACTTTTTTCACTTTTAAAATTCGACAACTTAAATAAAGAAGAACAAAATTCTATTGCCAATATTTGTGCAAAATATGCCGACATTTTTCAACTACCAGGCGATTCGTTAAATACCACAAATTTATATGAACAAAAAATACGTTTAAAACCCAACGTATCACCTGTATACAGTAAACCCTACCGGTTACCTCAATCACAAAAATCGGAAATTAAAAAACAAATACAACAAATGTTGGAAAATGACATCATAGAAGAGTCCCAGTCGGAATGGGCAAGTCCTTTACTCCTTGTTCCCAAAAAACCAGACTCAAGCGGAGAAAAGAAATGGAGATTGGTAATAGATTACAGAAAAGTAAATGAAGTAATAGAAAACGACAAATTTCCCCTCCCTAACATTACGGATATCTTGGATTCATTAACCGGTGCTATGTATTTCAGCACTTTAGACCTAAATCAAGGTTATTATCAAATCAAACTTGACCCTGAGAGTAGAAAATATACCGCTTTCATTGCGGATAAACACTATCAAATGAAACGCCTCCCCATGGGATTAAAAACAAGTCCAAATGCCTTTAGTAGAGCAATGACAATAGCTATGTCAGGATTAAATTACATACAATGTATAGTATACCTAGATGACATCATTGTCATGGGTAGAAATTTAGATCAACACAATAAAAACCTATTAGATGTTTTTAAAAGATTACGAAAAGTAAATTTTAAATTAAATCCACAAAAATGCAATTTTTTACAAAAAGAAATTCTCTACCTAGGACACGTAGTAACTCCAGGAGGGATAAAACCCGACCCACAAAAAATAACAGTAGTACAAAATTATCCAGTACCAAAAAACGCTGACGAGGTCAGACGTTTTGTAGCATTTGTAAATTACTATCGAAAATTTATTCCAAAATACTCCGAAATAACCCAACCATTAAATAATCTATTAAAGAAAAATGTAGAGTTCAATTGGACAAAACAATGCGACAAGGCGTTCACAACTCTAAAAATAGCCATCGCCAGCCCACCTGTGTTACAATACCCCGATTTCTCAAGTGATAACACATTCACGATACACACAGACGCCTCGGGCGTGGCAATAGGTTCAATATTATCAAATAAAAATGGATTACCAGTAGCGTACGCAAGCCGACCATTAAACGAGGCAGAAAAAAATTATCCTACAACGGAAAAAGAATTACTCTCGATAGTATGGGCAGTAAAATACTTTCGACCATATTTATACGGACGTACGTTTAGAATTATAACAGATCATCGCCCTCTTATTTATTTATTCAGCATGAATAATCCATCGAGTAGGCTCACTAAGTTTCGTTTGTGCCTAGAGGAATACGACTTCGTAGTAGAATATTTAAAAGGAAAAGATAATGTAGCTGCAGACGCATTATCTAGGATCGAAATTACTAGCGACGAGCTTAAAAATATGACAAAACAAGTCATATCGGTAATGACTCGAGCACAAAGGAAACGTATGGGAGAGCAAAAACAAGTAAATAATTCGAGTAATAAGGATTCCAACTATGACGGGTCTGATCAACCAAGTATAGTGGAAATTCTTAAAAAGCCAAATAATTTGCCAGAATTAAGTTTCAATAAACGAGACTATGACAAAGTAATGAAACAAACAGACTGTATTACCAGTCAGAATAATATTATTGTATACTCGCAATCCTTACTGACAATGTGTGTCGAGCCTAGTACTCTATCGCGTACGAAACGAGCTTTCCTCGCGAGAGAATTAGGTATGTTTTGCAAGGCACAACAAATAACAGAAGTATGCATACTACGTAAACACGACACCGCGTGTATTATTGAGGAGCTAGCTCAATGTATAAATAAATGTAAAACCGGGTCCGGACCCCGATTATGTATAATTAAAGGTGTCACAAAAGTAAGTGATAAGGATGACAAGCGAGTCATATTAAACGACTTTCATTTATTACCGACCAGCGGTCACGCAGGCATTCGACGAATGACCAATAACTTGAAGCGTTACTACTACTGGCCCGGAATGGATAACGACATTATAAAATTCGTAAAAAGATGTGATAAATGTCAAAAACAAAAATTCCATAAATATATAAAACAGCCATTATGTATTACTAGTACGGCAACAGCTTCATTTGATAAGATATTCTTAGATTTATGCGGACCCCTAACAAAGGATACGAATGGTTATTGCTATATACTTACGTTACAGTGCGAGCTCACAAAGTATGTAGAGGCATATCCACTTCTAAATAAGGAGACCGAGACAGTCGCGAAAGCTTTAGTTGATAATTTTATATTGCGATATGGAATTCCTAGAGAAATCGGAACAGATAGGGGAAGTGAATTCATTTCATCAACTATGCGCGACATTTGTAATATTTTAGGTATAAAACAATTGCAATCAACCGCTTACCACCATGAAAGCCTTGGTTCCTTGGAAAATTCGCATAAAGCTCTAGGAGCATTTTTAAGAATACAAACAGACAACCAGGCTCATCAGTGGTCAGATTGGTTGCAATATTGGTGTTTTTCTTATAACACGACAGTGCATTCAGCCACTAAATATACACCATATGAATTAGTATTTGGTAAGTTATGTAATATACCAAGTAATATTATTAATCAAGTAGACCCTATGTATAATTATGATTCATATCCTATAGAATTTAAGTATAGATTACAAAAATCCCAAGAGGATGCTAGAAATAATTTAATTAAGACAAAAATGTGTAGAAAAATAAGTTATGATTCCAAAATAAACCCCATTACCTATAAAATAGGAGATTTAATATTAATCAAAGGGGAAGATAGACATAAAATGGACCCGGTATATAAGGGACCATATACGGTAATTGAAGATCAAGGCACGAATGTAAAAATATTAGCGCTAGGTAAGGAGCACATTGTGCATAAAAATAGAACTAAACCTTACTACACATAAAAAAAAACTATGTATAAGTAAAAAAAAAAAAAAAAGTATAATAACAATTTTAATTTAATTTTTTCATAATTATCATTAATTTAGTAATAAGATCATTTATATTCAGTTTTAATCATTATTCTCTCATTTATTTACATTTAATCCTATAATCCTATAGTAATAATAATATAACCTACTAGTATTATTAAGTGTATTAACTAAGAAAAAAAAAAAAAAAACAATGTTTACTTAAAACTATAAATTAATAAAATGTTACACTAACACAATGATCCAACTTGATCGTAAATAAACATATTCATTCATTCATAACATTTATATTACAGTATTTACAATACTTAAAGGATTATGCCAATCCATCTGATCGCATACCACCTATTCTACAACATCTGGACATCTCAAGTTACGATAACAAATAAATATTACTCTGAACCACTCGAGATAATAATGTAACAAAGAAACCTACCATATAAGGAACACGTAATGTAAACATTGTAACTAGTATTAAGATACATTAAGAAACCATGTAAACCATAGACTTAAGTTAGTTAAGAAACCATGTAAACCATAGACATAAGTTGATTAAGTTTACAGAAGCCAAAAAATAGTAGTTATGTATTTTACTATTTTTTGTCTCAAAAAAACGGGGAAGCTGTGGTGTAGTCACACCCTAATAACTCAGCTGATCACAGCTGATACACATCTGATGGAAACTTAAGTAATATTAACCTTTGTACTTTTTCCCGGAAGTACTAAGGAATGCGAGAGACCTTGATATTGATTCCAAGAAGATAGTATTACCATATGTTCTATTTCGCATACCAAACTGTTAGTATAAAAGCAGTGTAATTGTTACTCAATAAATCAGTATTTCCTCGAGTCTCGTCTTATCATTATTACCCGTAACGCTCCACATCTCACATGGGCGAGCTCATAGCTTCATGCCGGCGCCGCCTGTCCGCGCCACTAGAGGGCGGCGCGGTCGCGTGCCTTCAGCTCGTCAAGTACCTCGTGCCCTACATGTGCGACGCCAAGGTTATGGAGCAACTACAGGTCAGTCATGGAGCAGTTGCGGGCAGTGACAGAGGTCGAAGTCGAACACTCAGGACCGGTGCGATCTTTATCGACGTGGCGAAAGCCTTCGACAAGGTGTGGCATGCTCAAACTCAAAATATTCTTTATTCAAATAGCAACAAGCACGCTTTTGATTCAATCATAGCGGGCTGATATATAAGTTATATCAGCTCGGTATGCCTGACAGACTCGTACTCACTACGAAATTTTCACAGGGATCGAAACTTTCGACATAGACTAGGGAACGTACTCGGACCCAGACCACAACCGAGTCGGAGTCCCGCAAGGCTCCGTGCTCTCTCCCACTCTTTATTCGTTATCCACCTATGACTTTCCCAGGCACCCTAAAGCGCAAGTGGGGTTGTTCGCGGACGGCACCGCGTTCTTTACGACTCATTGTAACTATTGTAAGTACGCTCTTATCCGGCGATATATCCAGGAGGCATTCATTGACCTAGGGTCCTAGGTCGTTGGTTGAATCTTTGTTGTGTTCGCAGGACACGTTCCTGCGGTCGATCCTGCAGCCGGCGCTGCGGCTGGCGGCCACGACGCGCTGCGCGTGCCCGAGCGGTGCCGGCGCCCGCCGCGCGCTCGCGCGCAAGCTATTAGACGCGCTGCACGCGCTCGCGTTGCGCGTCGGCCCTGAGATGACTCGTCGGCACCTGTGCGTGCCCGCGCTCCAAAGGTTCCTGCTCAGTTTTAACACTTGAATCCCTCGCTCCGCTCAAGATTCTACGATTCTTAAGTAGAATCTTGAGCGTAGCGAGGGATTATAAGTACTGGACGCGCGGGGTCCTGAACTCTCTTCTCTATTTGTAAATCGAATATTGTTTTATTTTTTGTACAATGAAGAGTCCCTTCTACCAGTACTATCATGACTGTATTTCTTCTAGATTCTTCCTGGCGTTTGACAAAGCAACTGGAAAGTTAGACAACTGGCCAAAACAGGACGAGTCTACCGCTGAAAAGGTACGTTATGAATTGTTTTCAGGAAAAATTAGAGAATAAAAAAACTGATTTATCATTATGTTTATCAATAAAATATAATACGTAATAGTAAAGATTACCATCGATTTTCTAATTCATAGCTTATTTGGAAGACACAAAATTCTTTCTAACAAAATTTTGTAAAAAGCTGACTCTGGGAGCTTCTCAATCCTGTGTTTTCCAATATTATTTAAAATAAGAAATACAGTATTTGCCCAATCAAATAGCTTCCAAGCAACGATTTGGCTCCAATTATTTTTTTCACTGCTGCTTGATGCCATATTCAACGTCTTCGTTTTTTTTAAAAGTTTGAATCGGAAGCGCACGAAGGCAAGGAGGGGTTCCTGGAGATCTGCCGCGACGGCACGACGGCCGAGTGGACGGTCCGCGACGGTCGCGTGCAGCGCGCAGACCTGCCCGACCTGGCGTGCACGCCGCCCGCGCTGCCCGACCGGCCGCCCGACGCCGCGCGCCTCACCGTGAGTACTGGGACCTGCCGCGACGGCACGACGGCCGAGTGGACGGTCCGCGACGGTCGCGTGCAGCGCGCAGACCTGCCCGACCTGGCGTGCACGCCGCCCGCGCTGCCCGACCGGCCGCCCGACGCCGCGCGCCTCACCGTGAGTACTGGGACCTGCCGCGACGGCACGACGGCCGAGTGGACGGTCCGCGACGGTCGCGTGCAGCGCGCAGACCTGCCCGACCTGGCGTGCACGCCGCCCGCGCTGCCCGACCGGCCGCCCGACGCCGCGCGCCTCACCGTGAGTACTGGGACCTGCCGCGACGGCACGACGGCCGAGTGGACGGTCCGCGACGGTCGCGTGCAGCGCGCAGACCTGCCCGACCTGGCGTGCACGCCGCCCGCGCTGCCCGACCGGCCGCCCGACGCCGCGCGCCTCACCGTGAGTACTGGGACCTGCCGCGACGGCACGACGGCCGAGTGGACGGTCCGCGACGGTCGCGTGCAGCGCGCAGACCTGCCCGACCTGGCGTGCACGCCGCCCGCGCTGCCCGACCGGCCGCCCGACGCCGCGCGCCTCACCGTGAGTACTGGGACCTGCCGCGACGGCACGACGGCCGAGTGGACGGTCCGCGACGGTCGCGTGCAGCGCGCAGACCTGCCCGACCTGGCGTGCACGCCGCCCGCGCTGCCCGACCGGCCGCCCGACGCCGCGCGCCTCACCGTGAGTACTGGGACCTGCCGCGACGGCACGACGGCCGAGTGGACGGTCCGCGACGGTCGCGTGCAGCGCGCAGACCTGCCCGACCTGGCGTGCACGCCGCCCGCGCTGCCCGACCGGCCGCCCGACGCCGCGCGCCTCACCGTGAGTACTGGGACCTGCCGCGACGGCACGACGGCCGAGTGGACGGTCCGCGACGGTCGCGTGCAGCGCGCAGACCTGCCCGACCTGGCGTGCACGCCGCCCGCGCTGCCCGACCGGCCGCCCGACGCCGCGCGCCTCACCGTGAGTACTGGGACCTGCCGCGACGGCACGACGGCCGAGTGGACGGTCCGCGACGGTCGCGTGCAGCGCGCAGACCTGCCCGACCTGGCGTGCACGCCGCCCGCGCTGCCCGACCGGCCGCCCGACGCCGCGCGCCTCACCGTGAGTACTGGGATCTGCCGCGACGGCACGACGGCCGAGTGGACGGTCCGCGACGGTCGCGTGCAGCGCGCAGACCTGCCCGACCTGGCGTGCACGCCGCCCGCGCTGCCCGACCGGCCGCCCGACGCCGCGCGCCTCACCGTGAGTACTGGGACCTGCCGCGACGGCACGACGGCCGAGTGGACGGTCCGCGACGGTCGCGTGCAGCGCGCAGACCTGCCCGACCTGGCGTGCACGCCGCCCGCGCTGCCCGACCGGCCGCCCGACGCCGCGCGCCTCACCGTGAGTACTGGGACCTGCCGCGACGGCACGACGGCCGAGTGGACGGTCCGCGACGGTCGCGTGCAGCGCGCAGACCTGCCCGACCTGGCGTGCACGCCGCCCGCGCTGCCCGACCGGCCGCCCGACGCCGCGCGCCTCACCGTGAGTACTGGGACCTGCCGCGACGGCACGACGGCCGAGTGGACGGTCCGCGACGGTCGCGTGCAGCGCGCAGACCTGCCCGACCTGGCGTGCACGCCGCCCGCGCTGCCCGACCGGCCGCCCGACGCCGCGCGCCTCACCGTGAGTACTGGGACCTGCCGCGACGGCACGACGGCCGAGTGGACGGTCCGCGACGGTCGCGTGCAGCGCGCAGACCTGCCCGACCTGGCGTGCACGCCGCCCGCGCTGCCCGACCGGCCGCCCGACGCCGCGCGCCTCACCGTGAGTACTGGGACCTGCCGCGACGGCACGACGGCCGAGTGGACGGTCCGCGACGGTCGCGTGCAGCGCGCAGACCTGCCCGACCTGGCGTGCACGCCGCCCGCGCTGCCCGACCGGCCGCCCGACGCCGAGTACTGACTGACTGAACGGCTTGATTTTTTCCTCGCATAATACAGTGTTAAATGTTATACTCATGTTGAAATGTAGCCTTTTTTCCAACGAATGTCTGTGATCTTAAAACACGAATGAAGTGAGTGTTTTAAACTGACATGAGATTCCACACTAGTATCATAAATAACTATTGTATACTATTTTCAGGCAACATAAACGTAGAAAACTTGATCATATAGTTTTCATTTGTCCTTTATCGCCTGCAAAAATTGGCGACCGTGACAGGACTTTAAAATCATAATTCACCTCGCAATGATCGACACGAAAGGAAGAATACTCTCGAATCGCAAACAAGGAAACTACGTAGAATCAGATATTACCAAACGTCGCTTATGATTACTGTAATAACCAATAAGTTAATCAAACTTTGATATTTCATACAAGGAATTATCTACCATGTAACAGGCACAAGAAGAGCTCCTGATGGTTTTCGACGAGGAGCTAGCGTACCAAGCGTACAGTACGTTCGCGCGCTTCGTGGGGACGGACGCGCTCGACCGCTGCCTCAAGAACGCCGACACCGTGCGAGCGCTGTGCGCCAACTACGAGCGCGCGCAGGCCCGGCCCGACAGGTAACACCCGCCGCCCACTATCGACACGACACGGCGAGGGATTCCTCCGCAGGCATGCCTAGGTGTGCTTAGGAATGTCGAGTCGAGGCGTCCCCAGGCAAACTAAGGTGTTATTAGACATGTCGAAGCGTCCTTGGACATCTCGAGGCGACTATAAGTATTGCTAGGTGTCCCTCACCCCTTTGGCTGTCCCCTTCCTTAGGCATGTCGAGGCGTCCCCCTTGGCATTTCTACCAGCGAGTATCTTCTGTGTTACTAGAGAATTCCATAATTTTATTTGCCATTAATGTAACGATGGTCATAATCTTCATTTGCTCTTTATCATTTTTCTTGATTGGATTGGATTGGAACTTGATTTTTCATACTCATACTCATTTATGGATAAAATGTGAAAATTTCACAATTCAAAGAAATACAGTTTACATTAACATATACAGTATATACTATACTTGCTATTATTTGCGAGCTGAGACATTATTTGTCATGCTGCCCTATTTAAGTCATGTCTATTACGCAGCTCGCCCCAGCACGCACGCGTGCATGCCTCATTGAGCGACTCCCCGCTGAGCCGCTACGTGGACATCCCCCCGCGCGCGCGCACCCCCTCCCCCCTCGCCGGCTCCAACAGCTTCGGCTCCAACGTGACGCTCGTCGGCAACAGGATAGATGTCGCGCACGACGCGCCGCCGCCCGCGCCGCACAGCGTGCTACAGTGTAGGATGGACGGGAGGAGCGACAGGTGAGGCTCCAACGTGACGCTCGTCGGCAACAGGATAGATGTCGCGCACGACGCGCCGCCGCCCGCGCCGCACAGCGTGCTACAGTGTAGGATGGACGGGAGGAGTGACAGGTGAGGCTCCAACGTGACGCTCGTCGGCAACAGGATAGATGTCGCGCACGACGCGCCGCCGCCCGCGCCGCACAGCGTGCTACAGTGTAGGATGGACGGGAGGAGCGACAGGTGAGGCTCCAACGTGACGCTCGTCGGCAACAGGATAGATGTCGCGCACGACGCGCCGCCGCCCGCGCCGCACAGCGTGCTACAGTGTAGGATGGACGGGAGGAGTGACAGGTGAGGCTCCAACGTGACGCTCGTCGGCAACAGGATAGATGTCGCGCACGACGCGCCGCCGCCCGCGCCGCACAGCGTGCTACAGTGTAGGATGGACGGGAGGAGTGACAGGTGAGGCTCCAACGTGACGCTCGTCGGCAACAGGATAGATGTCGCGCACGACGCGCCGCCGCCCGCGCCGCACAGCGTGCTACAGTGTAGGATGGACGGGAGGAGCGACAGGTGAGGCTCCAACGTGACGCTCGTCGGCAACAGGATAGATGTCGCGCACGACGCGCCGCCGCCCGCGCCGCACAGCGTGCTACAGTGTAGGATGGACGGGAGGAGTGACAGGTGAGGCTCCAACGTGACGCTCGTCGGCAACAGGATAGATGTCGCGCACGACGCGCCGCCGCCCGCGCCGCACAGCGTGCTACAGTGTAGGATGGACGGGAGGAGCGACAGGTGAGGCTCCAACGTGACGCTCGTCGGCAACAGGATAGATGTCGCGCACGACGCGCCGCCGCCCGCGCCGCACAGCGTGCTACAGTGTAGGATGGACGGGAGGAGTGACAGGTGAGGCTCCAACGTGACGCTCGTCGGCAACAGGATAGATGTCGCGCACGACGCGCCGCCGCCCGCGCCGCACAGCGTGCTACAGTGTAGGATGGACGGGAGGAGTGACAGGTGAGGCTCCAACGTGACGCTCGTCGGCAACAGGATAGATGTCGCGCACGACGCGCCGCCGCCCGCGCCGCACAGCGTGCTACAGTGTAGGATGGACGGGAGGAGCGACAGGTGAGGCTCCAACGTGACGCTCGTCGGCAACAGGATAGATGTCGCGCACGACGCGCCGCCGCCCGCGCCGCACAGCGTGCTACAGTGTAGGATGGACGGGAGGAGCGACAGGTGAGGCTCCAACGTGACGCTCGTCGGCAACAGGATAGATGTCGCGCACGACGCGCCGCCGCCCGCGCCGCACAGCGTGCTACAGTGTAGGATGGACGGGAGGAGCGACAGGTGAGGCTCCAACGTGACGCTCGTCGGCAACAGGATAGATGTCGCGCACGACGCGCCGCCGCCCGCGCCGCACAGCGTGCTACAGTGTAGGATGGACGGGAGGAGCGACAGGTGAGGCTCCAACGTGACGCTCGTCGGCAACAGGATAGATGTCGCGCACGACGCGCCGCCGCCCGCGCCGCACAGCGTCCTACAGTGTAGGATGGACGGGAGGAGTGACAGGTGAGGCTCCAACGTGACGCTCGTCGGCAACAGGATAGATGTCGCGCACGACGCGCCGCCGCCCGCGCCGCACAGCGTGCTACAGTGTAGGATGGACGGGAGGAGCGACAGGTGAGGCTCCAACGTGACGCTCGTCGGCAACAGGATAGATGTCGCGCACGACGCGCCGCCGCCCGCGCCGCACAGCGTGCTACAGTGTAGGATGGACGGGAGGAGCGACAGGTGAGGCTCCAACGTGACGCTCGTCGGCAACAGGATAGATGTCGCGCACGACGCGCCGCCGCCCGCGCCGCACAGCGTGCTACAGTGTAGGATGGACGGGAGGAGCGACAGGTGAGGCTCCAACGTGACGCTCGTCGGCAACAGGATAGATGTCGCGCACGACGCGCCGCCGCCCGCGCCGCACAGCGTCCTACAGTGTAGGATGGACGGGAGGAGTGACAGGTGAGGCTCCAACGTGACGCTCGTCGGCAACAGGATAGATGTCGCGCACGACGCGCCGCCGCCCGCGCCGCACAGCGTCCTACAGTGTAGGATGGACGGGAGGAGTGACAGGTGAGGCTCCAACGTGACGCTCGTCGGCAACAGGATAGATGTCGCGCACGACGCGCCGCCGCCCGCGCCGCACAGCGTGCTACAGTGTAGGATGGACGGGAGGAGCGACAGGTGAGGCTCCAACGTGACGCTCGTCGGCAACAGGATAGATGTCGCGCACGACGCGCCGCCGCCCGCGCCGCACAGCGTGCTACAGTGTAGGATGGACGGGAGGAGCGACAGGTGAGGCTCCAACGTGACGCTCGTCGGCAACAGGATAGATGTCGCGCACGACGCGCCGCCGCCCGCGCCGCACAGCGTGCTACAGTGTAGGATGGACGGGAGGAGCGACAGGTGAGGCTCCAACGTGACGCTCGTCGGCAACAGGATAGATGTCGCGCACGACGCGCCGCCGCCCGCGCCGCACAGCGTGCTACAGTGTAGGATGGACGGGAGGAGTGACAGGTGAGGCTCCAACGTGACGCTCGTCGGCAACAGGATAGATGTCGCGCACGACGCGCCGCCGCCCGCGCCGCACAGCGTCCTACAGTGTAGGATGGACGGGAGGAGTGACAGGTGAGGCTCCAACGTGACGCTCGTCGGCAACAGGATAGATGTCGCGCACGACGCGCCGCCGCCCGCGCCGCACAGCGTGCTACAGTGTAGGATGGACGGGAGGAGCGACAGGTGAGGCTCCAACGTGACGCTCGTCGGCAACAGGATAGATGTCGCGCACGACGCGCCGCCGCCCGCGCCGCACAGCGTGCTACAGTGTAGGATGGACGGGAGGAGCGACAGGTGAGGCTCCAACGTGACGCTCGTCGGCAACAGGATAGATGTCGCGCACGACGCGCCGCCGCCCGCGCCGCACAGCGTGCTACAGTGTAGGATGGACGGGAGGAGCGACAGGTGAGGCTCCAACGTGACGCTCGTCGGCAACAGGATAGATGTCGCGCACGACGCGCCGCCGCCCGCGCCGCACAGCGTGCTACAGTGTAGGATGGACGGGAGGAGCGACAGGTGAGGCTCCAACGTGACGCTCGTCGGCAACAGGATAGATGTCGCGCACGACGCGCCGCCGCCCGCGCCGCACAGCGTCCTACAGTGTAGGATGGACGGGAGGAGTGACAGGTGAGGCTCCAACGTGACGCTCGTCGGCAACAGGATAGATGTCGCGCACGACGCGCCGCCGCCCGCGCCGCACAGCGTTCTACAGTGTAGGATGGACGGGAGGAGTGACAGGTGAGGCTCCAACGTGACGCTCGTCGGCAACAGGATAGATGTCGCGCACGACGCGCCGCCGCCCGCGCCGCACAGCGTCCTACAGTGTAGGATGGACGGGAGGAGTGACAGGTGAGGCTCCAACGTGACGCTCGTCGGCAACAGGATAGATGTCGCGCACGACGCGCCGCCGCCCGCGCCGCACAGCGTCCTACAGTGTAGGATGGACAGTAGGAGTGACAGGTGAGATTAAAGGATGATTCACATTTCACATTTGCAAGAACAAGTTTCTTTAAATTGCGTAAAAATACGATCAAACCCCGCGTTGTAATGAAAATCGCACGCAAGTTCTTGCGAGTCTAAACCGCGGTTAAAACTGTGTTGCGTCAACTTACGACTGCAGATCGATCAACATTAAATATGCCGTCGGCAGCTGTCATCCCATAGAAACTTGTCACACTTTCCATACGATCGATATTAATCAATAACGCTTACGAGACAGACGGTATGGTGCAACCCACCTTAAATTTCCAGCGATAACATCTTGTAGATTGCTGGTGCTGGTACCCAAATGTACCCCAAACGTTATACGCATTGGTATTTTAGATTGGTATTTTATAAAGAAAATGTTTTCAAACATACTATAAAGAGTGAAAATAGACCTTTACACAACATTAAGTTGCTGACATTCAGGGTGCTCTAACCACCTACGGCTCTCTAAGTTTAGAAATAAGAAAGAAATAAGAAATAAGAAATATTTATTCGGGACAAAACAACTAACAAATAAGAAAGCAAAAATAAAAATAAACAAAAACAGGAAAGTTGTGTTGTCACGAAACGGTTCCATCTCAGCATAATGCGGGCAAATGCCAGCGCTGGTCTTCCGATGGAACCGTCGTTTATAACTACATATTCCTTTGTGGCATTTTCGAATGAATTGTACAGTGGCGGCACGTCAAAAATATTCTTAGGGAAGCCGGAAATATTTGGCTTTTCCTATTCTTCATGAGCCGTAGTAAAAGAACTGGACTGGCTGGAAATTAGGCAAGCCGGTGGGAATCGAGTTGTATGGACGCTCCGCCACTGGTATTCTAGGAACTGACAAAGCTTTAACTAAAAGTACTCCGCAGGCACCTCCGCGGCGACTGGCTGATATACTGGGAGCACGAGATCGGCCGCCCCGACAAGGAGACGCGGTTCAACCTGAAGCAGATCAAACTGCAGACCTTCGTCGGCCACACGCACTCCGTCAAGTCCATACACTGTCTGGACAACGAGCACAGCTTCATGAGCGGCAGCAAGGACAAGACTGTCCGCCTCTGGTCGCTTAGGAATCAGGTAAATTGTCCAGTCTCATACGCCCTCTTAGCCTCAGTGGGTAATGATCACGCAGGAGATCAAACTAAAATCATTCTAACGGTTGTAGTTTCGTTATTTTTTGGGATATTTGAATACGATTTTCACTATTTGTCATAGTTTTATGTATTATTTCGTATGGACTAATGACAGTGGCATGTATCTGCGCCGTGGGAACCGAGAAGTATGCCTACTCCTCGCCATCCGCGCGTGTAATGCTCAGTCAGTTGGTTGCCACACGCGCTCACGGCCGGACGCTGCCACGAATAAAGTTGTACCGAAGCAAAAATTACTTCGTTGCAAAATAATTAGCAAGTTTACTCCGCAACTGCCTTTATATCCAAATACTTAATTTAGTTGTTTGTAATGATTTTATGTTTATATTTATCCCTGGGTAGTAATTGGTATTATTACGTTATTTATACACGTTATAAATAAATAACGAAGATAGGTGCCTACTTTAGTGCTTTCGTTGGAATATAGGTAGTTAGGTACTTATCTAAACGAAGTGTTTCGTGTTGTAATATGTTCGTGGTAAATTAATTTTATTTAGTACTTTCTGTCGTATATCGTAACGTAACCATAGACAGGGTGAGAGATATACTTCGCATTGAATTTTGGAAAAGCTTTTATTTAACTTGCTGCGTTGATATGCCTGTACCTATGTATGTATGTAAATGCAGATCGGATACTGGAAGGATCTCGGAAAATCCCAGAGAACCAACACAATTTTTATTTCTAATTAGTGTCAACCCTAGCGTCGCTTGGCCGGCGCGTGAAGCCAATGACCGGAGTGTTCAAGGTCGCTCCATTGTTAAATTTCGTAGGCATTTAAAACGGTAGGTATGAGCTTTTTTATTAGAACATACGTATCTGTTCGAAGAACTATTATATAATCTGTGCTAAAGATACATTTTGAGTCAACATCCCTATTTCAGTAACTCCATAGGTTCAGTTTATCAAATTATCATTTCGTCGAAATTCTCAATTTATTATGCGGCCCTACCTATGTAGTACATTTGCCAGATTAAGGGTCAAAATGTTCAATACTGATCCTGATGAAATCTAAATCTGTTACCATTATTGTTGCGTTAGGGCGACGGCAACGCGACGAGCCAGTGCAACTGGACGTACACGGGCCACAAGAAGGGCGTGCTGTCGCTAACCTTCCTCGAGTCGTTACGGCTCGCCGTCTCCACTGACAGCGTCGTGCATATCTGGGATCCGTTCATGGAGAATGTCGTCTCACAGGCAAGGACATACATATTTATAACCCGGGCGAATTAACTCTGCACCAGGCTAATAAACAGATTTAGGTTCGCGTTTTTCCTGTGCACACATCAAAATCAAAAGTGCTACAAGGGCTACAAAGCTTAATTTTGGATTTTGGATTGAACGGAGATACGGTTTATGCGGGTTACTAGACACCCGCATAAACAGTATATCTCCTTTACTATAAATCTATGTGACAATGAACTTAACTTTCATGCACATAATGCTGCCATCAACATCCGAAAACCAAAACTTTAGAGTCCCTAAAAAATGGCGGCGGGTTTTCGGCGATTCTTACCTCAAAGGGAAATCCCTTTGCAGTGACGTGTCTAAATAAGGTCTAACATGTCCGTTCCAAATACTATAATTCTAAAGGCATGTTCCGAATCACGCTCACAGCGCTCAAAGCCCGCTTACGATCGGACCGATTCACGCTCATAGCGCTTACATGAGATGTCGTGACGTCACTGATGATGTCATGGACGGCGCTCACGGTGCTCACACTCCCGGGCGTAAGCACCTTGAGCCAAACGTCAAGTTGACGTTTGATATATGAGCATGGCAGTAAACACGGGCTATGAGCGTGAATCGGTCCGATCGTGAGCGCGCTCAAGCGGATACCGGTCCGAAACAAAACACTAGTCACGCGGCCTTGAGCGCGCTCTTTGATTCGGACCGGCCGTCAGCACTGTAAGCGCTGCGAGCATTTTTAGCGTGGTTCGGAACACGGCTTAAGTGTGTGTTTATTCGAAATTGATATTTATAGTTGGACAACATAAAGTCGCCTGTGAGCATAGTCCGGACTCTGCCCGGACCGTCGACGGTGGTCATCGCGGCCACCACGGACGCCACGCTCAAGGTCATCGACGCGAGGGCCTGCAACTACACGCATGAGCTGAAGGTAAGGCTCCCACGACAACATGGCCCTAATGTCTACGGCTGGAAAGCATATAGTTCCCTGTGAACATAGTGCGGTCGCCAAGTTCAAGGTCATCGATTTTTTTTTCAGATAAAATTTTGTTGAGTTTGTTTCAATTGTCCGATAGGTGCCGGGCAGCGCGAGCACGTTCATCCGCTGCCTGTGCGTGCACGCCGCGGGCTGGCTGGCAGTGGGGTTGGCTTCGGGACACGTGGCCGTGCTCGACGCGCGCACCGGCACGCCGCGCGCGCACTGGCGCGCTCACGACGGAGAGGTACTGATCTAGCGGTATAATATTATGGTATTTGTACCCATGTAAATCCTCTTGATTGTGCTCAAAAAGTGAAGGTAAGGATCAGCTTTACAATATACCGTGGCCCGCGGAGATGGCCATTACAGTATCATAATTTGAATCGTTACGGCCATCTCCGCACTGCCGCGCGCGCCGCCGCCAGGTGCTGCGGGCCGGGCTGTATCGTCAAACATGGCGCACGCCGGCTCAACGCGCCCACGTGAAATACAATAAAGAGGATTTAATATATGGATGTAGATAAACCAGTGTATGCAACTGTACATAATTAGGCAGTAAAACACTCGTGTGATCTTATTTTGTGGCAGTTGAATAAACTATTTTTTTTAACTATATTATTGCAGGTGTTACGACTGGCGGCCGTTGATGGCAACCGACTGCTCACGTCGGGCCTCGACCAGGTCACAGCGCTGTGGAAGGTGGACGACGGAGAGCTTATCACGCACCTCAAGTGAGTTTACACTTTATTGTTTAACACGTAAGGTTCATGTTTTACCGTTTCACCACCATTGACTTGATAATCTTAATATAAAGTCAGGACATAAAGTCAACGCCAATGACTTCATATCGAGTGGATTAAATCGATGTAAAGGCAAGCTAATATTCCGTTATTAATCGTAATTTTAATGGTAACGTGAAGATGATCTTATTACTGGTCTGTATTCGTACCACACTAAGTGTCACTAAGTGCCAGTTGCACCAAAGAACGAACACAGACCGGTCAAATATGGCGCCGGCAGGCCTTAAGGCTGGATTGCACCAAACCGTCTGTAATCGTAAGCGGTGTTCGTCAAATCAGATTGTATGGAAAGTTTGACAAGTTTCTATGGGATGACAGCTGCCGGCGCCATATCTGACGATGACCGGTCTGTGTTCGTACGTTGGTGCAACTGGCACTTAGTGTTGCTGTTGACTAACACCATATCACCCCCGCAGAGGCACGACGGAGCCGGTGCACTGTCTGTCCGTGTACTACTCGGAGCTGATCTCGGGCACGACGAACAACCGCATCGGCGTGCACACGGCGCTGGCGGCCGACGCGAGCTTCTCCAGCACGCGGCTGCGCTCCGACACCTTCCGCGGCGTGCTCACCGCCATGGCCGTGCTGCCGCTCAACCGGTTACTACTGCTCGGGAGTGACAACGGAACTATTAGTCTGCTCTGCTGATTATTACAGCTAGGTATAGGATTGACGCAGGCCGACATGCAGCGGACGCTTCGCGCGTAGCTATGGGTGCAGTCGGCGCAGTACTTGCCTTAAAGTGTGCTGTTAGCATGGCGGTGCTGCCGCTCAACAGGTTACTACTGCTCGGGAGTGACAACGGAACTATTAGTCTGCTCTGCTGATTATTACAGCTAGGTATAGGATTGACGCAGGCCGACATGCAGCGGACGCTTCGCGCGTAGCTATGGGTGCAGTCGGCGCAGTACTTGCCTTAAAGTGTGCTGTTAGCATGGCGGTGCTGCCGCTCAACAGGTTACTACTGCTCGGGAGTGACAACGGAACTATTAGTCTGCTCTGCTGATTATTACAGCTAGGTATAGGATTGACGCAGGCCGACATGCAGCGGACGCTTCGCGCGTAGGTATGGGTGCAGTCGGCGCAGTACCAGTTACTACTGCTCGTGAGTGACAACGGCACTATTAGTCTGCTCTGCTGATTACAACTAGGTCTAAAATTCGTGAAGTCGACTGTCTCTGCCAAGGAGTGCGTAGCGCCCATAAAAAAGGGTCTCTTAAACGTTAAAAGTACATATACTGCTAAGTCGTAATACGATGCATTTTAAATCTCCTATGTAGCAAAAATTCGGCGTAGCACCATGACGTTGTGCATTAAAACGGTTAACTTGTCGTTGAATATGTAGAGATATAGTATGATAGGAAATTAGGAAAATTGGTTCGAATGTAAAATTAGTTATGTTGGAATATATAGGCGCGTAGCGAATTGCAGGATTCACATTAAACGTACGTAGTCGGCGCGTGTCTTACAAGAGTCTAAGGTATTTTTAAACTTTCTACATAGCAGTTAGATTCCATATTCAAATGGCAACAGCAATGGACACGCGCAGCGCATGGCGCAAAATTTATTTAAATATGGAATGTAACTACTTTGTAGAAAGTTCAAATTTCTTTGACTCTTGACGTTAGATGTGAATCCCAAATAATACTCCTGTAATTATATTACGTTTAGTGCAATGTTTGGAAAAATTAAAAATAAAGAGCTTTAATGGAAACTAGTGAAGATTAATTGCGGTGGTCGATTTAAAAAAATGTAATTGAAAACACGCAAACAATTTGAAGTTTACCATCGTAGTAAAATAACTAGCCAACTGCGAGTCGGTCACAAAGAGGCAACGAAGTCGCGGGTGGAAGTTATAGGCTTTTGTAAGGTTTTATGTTTTTAACCGTCAAAGATTTTTTTTTGAGGAGGAACGATTTTTTCTAAGATAAATGTGTAGGTAGATCCATAACTATTGATTAATTAATCAATACTACTAAAAGTATTTAATAAATGATCTCAAAATCGGACTAGGACTCAATAAAAACATTCCTCTTTACGTAAAAACACAATTAATTAATATCGGAACATAAAATGCGTGTGTGTAACAAAATAACGGTTCGTAGTTTTCTATGTATTTCAGTATGCTGTATTATTTTATTGTATTTACACAAAGTTGTATAGTTGCTAGAAATATTTTTTTATTTGAGTCATTAAGATATACACAGAAAACTAAAACAAAAGCATATTCACTTTTGTCAGCTTACGAACTGAAAACAAGTTTCTCCTTCTCTGTTGCACTTACTTATTTGAGCGACAGAGATAATGATACTGGGTTTCGGTTTGCGGTGGGCAACTCTGCATTAGGTACCATTTTTTGTTGTAGGTAATAGTGAGTTATTAAGCGTTCTATACACCTTTCAATTTATCACAACAATCGCCTTGAGTGTGAACGAATTGCATGATCGCTGTCTCTTTCCATCTTGTAGCGGCTGTAGGTTGTTAGTGACAAATTGTTACGTCTGTAGAACGCTATAAAGCTTAAGCCACACAGAGAGCGGGAGGGCGGTAGCGGCGCGTGAGCGGGCGGTAGCGGCGCGGGAGCGGGCGGTAGCGGGACGTGAGCGGGACGGGAGCGGGCGGTAGCGGCGCGGGAGGCGCGCGGGAGCAGGCGGGAGCCGCGCGGGAGCTACCGCCCGCTCCCGTCCCGCTCACGTCCCGCTACCGCCCGCTCCCGCGCCGCTACCGCCCGCTCACGCGCCGCTACCGCCCTCCCGCTCTCTGTGTGGCTTAAGCTTAACTTATAGCCTATAAGCTATAGTGTTGTAAAATAAGTACATAAAGTCTACAGAACGTATCTCGACCAGATTTACTAGCGGTCGCATCACAATGCAATGATATACATCTATGAAAATGTGACATAATAATGTAATAATGAAATAGCATCGAGCAGGTATTTTTTTTAGTACTGCTGAAGTATAAAGAAAAGGAACGTCACTCTCTGATTCCCTGTAGTTAACCCAGACATAAGTACAAATACTCTGTTACCAAAGTGTCAGTTTCATAATTAAAAAAGTAAACATGACCCCATTTTTATGTATAGGCGATACGACGGGCAGTGTCTAAAACGCTAATGGAGCAAAAGTTTACTACACATGTCAATTTGTCACAACAACCGACTTGAAAGTGAATGAATTGAGCCTTGCCTCTAGGTTGTTCCATAAATTGGTATGTGTAATGCCCAATAGTCACCAGAGGAGCTAAGATGATCGCGTGTACGTCGGGAATATAGCATTCGTCCCATTCAAAATGATATACCTACTTGACAACAAGGGATAAATGCTATATGTCCGACATATAAGCATTCATCTTAACCCCGCAGGCTCCAGATTACAGCTGCAATACAAGTTGGCCGAGCGTCGCCGAGTGAACGCCAATACCAACGTATAGACAGTATATTTGCATTGTCTTGCCATCGCTCGGTGTCGCTCGCCTAGTTAGCCGAGTAAAGTCAAGCGCCAACGTGTATAGAACTCATTTGGCGTAGCTTGTCACAACTTGCGACCACTTGCCGCACTTCGGAGCGCTGTCGGATTGTTTGCACAAATAGGCGCTCGCCCGCACTCGGCTAATAGTGTCCGCATGTTTGTCAGCGCGCCATCTGTTGGCCAGCATTGGTTTTCCGATAAACTTGCCGAACGTGTAGGCAGTAGCACTTGCCTTGTATTAATTTGCCTACGCTCGCGTTGGCCTGCGTTCGGCCAACATGTATAGCAGGTGTTACGGTCGCAGTTATCAGATAAAATATACTTGATTTTTTTTGAACTTAGCTTATCTCCTTACCTGCATTCGTAATGGCATTGTATCTATACAATACCATTCATGTTTTTATTATAGTTACCGCCAACCAGTTACATAAAAAGGTTATTAGAGTAGGCCCATTTTTGAAGAAGTAGCATACAAGAAGCAAGTCATGTAACAGTTGGGGTGACAACGTTATCAGAGGGCTTAGACCCTGTAGAATACGGTTCTGCCTGTCTCCATACCCAAATTTGAGCCGGAAGTCTGTTATACCGGATAATGTGCAGCCCATACAAATTTTTTCGTTGTACATTTGGTAAATCATGGTTTCGGTACCCTAACTATGGTCCGATTGTTATAGGTTTTTGATATGCCATAAAGGACAATATTTGTCATTGTATCCCGAAATTTTCGACCCTCCAGCTCCATATCTTTCTCCGCCGTCTTGGAAAATCTGTCACTTTTTCAGTGTTTTCCTTGTACTGTCGCTAAAGTTCATTTTAGTGCTAAATATGGTTCAGCAATATTGTAGAAGACAAAATTTGCTAAAACTTTTGGCTACAAAGATTTTTTGTATGACCCCTAAGGACGAAGGTATGACAGGAGATATTTTTAAAACTGCAAATTTTTTTTAGTATTCCTCCCATATATTCGTTTTAAGTGCATTTTAGCGCTAAGTATAGTTCTGCAATATTGTAGATCACAAAATGTGCTACAACTCTTCTATTGAAATATTTTTTCCACGATCATCAGGAAAGAAGATACGAAGTCATCTATGGAGTACTACCGTCGATATTTGCTTCTTTTTACAGTTTTCTTCCCATATTTGCGTTTTAGTGTATTTTAGCTCAAGTTCTAGGTCTGTAATATTACAGAAGACAAAATTATATGCAAATTCAAAGTACCTACGATCTTACTAGGTTTCGTGGAAACAGACGATTTTGTCTTTTGAGGGATTGAAGTGGTATAGATCGGAAAGTGACAGATGCTTTATCTTGTCGTCTATCCCGCTATCACTCGACCATCATAGATCCCCTACAGATTGCGATTAATTGCACTCAAACCTAAATATGCGAAGAAAACTGCAAAAGTATCTAATTTCGTCGGTGCTACTCCATAGATGACTTCATATCTTCTTTCCTAATGGTCGTGGAAAAAATATTTCAATACAAAAGTTGTAGCAAATTTCGTGATCTACAATATTGCCGAACTATAGTTAGCGCTAAAATGCACTTAAAATGTAAACATGAACGGAAAACCAGAAAAAAGTGGCAATTTTTAATGATATATCCTGTCATATCTTTGTCCCTAGGGGTCATGGAAAAAATCTTTGTACCCAAAAGTTTTAGCAAATTTTGTATTCTACAATATTGCAGAACTATGTTTAGCACTGGAATGAACTTTGACGACAGTAAAAGCAAAGAACTGAAAAAAGTGACACTATTTTCAAGATGGCGGCCAAAGTTATGGAGCTGGAGGGCCGAAATTTTTAGGTTACCATGGCTAATATTGTCCTTCACAACATACCAAAAAACCATATCAATTGGACCTCTTTTAGAGTACCAGAGCAACAATTTACTAAATGTACTACGAAATTTTTAGTATGGGCTGCACCTTTTCCGGTATACCGTACTTCCGGCTCAAATTTCGAGATGGCGACAGACAGATCCGTATTCTGCACGGTCCAAACCCTCTGATAACGTTGTCACCCCAACTGTTACATGATTTGCCGCTTGCATTGTTTAGAGACGCCTTTTCCAATTCTGTTCTTGCTCTATATTATAAAACAGGGAGCCACGCGACGCGCCACATGTGGTATATCTGTAAATGCAATTTTTTTTCTTCTTTAAACGCATTTTCATTCTTATGACAAAGCAATAGAGGCGATAATCCGATGAAATCACTTGATATCCCGTAGTCCTTTTTCTAGTGATTACGTTATTGTTGAGTGGCGGGCTCTCGGGTGGTTGTAAACTCCGAGCGCCATTATTCTGTTTGTTCTGTTAATTTAAGCTTAACCACTCAATGGTATTGTAGTATTAAATGGATGAGCTCAGTTCAAAAAGTTTCAACTATATCTGTCACTTTCTAACAAGTGGTATCAGAAAGTGACAGATGCTATATGTTGTCGTGTAGGTAACTCGCGATAAGTAAACGTGATCAATTGATCATCGTAGACCCCGCGCCCAATACATACAAGTGTTTCCACCTCGTTTGTACATAAACATAAGTAGGTAACAATGGCGGCGCGTCAAATATATTCTTAGGGAAGCCGGAAATAGTTTGCCTTTCTTATTCTTCATGAGCCGTATACTAAAAGAACTGGTGTGGCTGAAAATTAGGCAAGCCGGTGGGAATCGAGTTGTATGGACGCTCCGCCACTGGTAGGTAATCATTTAATAATTCCATTTTTATGTGATATTTATGAACAATTTACTTGTTTATACTAGCGTTTTAAGTTGTAGTTCCTTAATTTTATTGTTACTGTATTATAATGTGGTATTTAAGTGATTTTAGTTTAAGGATCATGGATGTATTTTTATTATTATTTGAAATCATTGCGAAATCAATACATTTCTATGATTCCTAAGATATTCTGAGCTCTTGTAGCATCATGATATACTTATATATAAATATGGATTTTTTTGCTATTCAGTTATTTTAATGGCGGAGCAAAAACTAAGAAAATATCACTCAGACCAGAATCCGTGTGCATCACAAGTTGTCTATATGTACCTATGTATGTTGTAATGTAACTATGTAAAATACGACGCTGTAAAATCAATGTAAAACTTAATAAAGGTATTTTTTGTAATAAAATATTGTTAGGGTTTAATAGTCTTTTATTTCATATTGTCACATTTTTTTTAATATAAAATATTTTTTTAGTTAAGAATAAATTTCTGCCCACCCCTATCGAGAGCACAGGTGTGAGTTTATGTAGGTGCGAAAACTCTTAAAGATATTTTTTCGTGAACAAAATTTTACATTCCGTGAACCTTAATGCAACAACGTTATAAAGCCTACTTACGTCAGTTATAAGTTACGGCACGTGGGTAAACAATACCTTTATGTCACACCTAGCCATAACGTGGCCATTATCGCACGCTCCGCGCGCGAAAAAACCCACTTCCTGGCTAGGGGGTGACATAAAATTTTGTATTTACCACGGGCGATAATAAAGAAAGCCTCACATCGCATATTTATCGCCCTTGCCTTCGGCTCGGGCGTAAAATACCTGCGATCTGAGACATTCTTTGTTTTATCGCCCTTGGTAAGTAATGTACTATTGTTGGACCGATGGGTTCTTAAGATAAGACCCGTTCTTCAAAAAGGATTACAAGTATAACGGCGTCGTCGACATAACCCTTTGAACGCTAATCTTCATGTACAGCAGTGACACCTACACTCCAACTCATTTTTCATAAGAGATTGAATATGAACTTTAGTGTACCTATAGGACGAAGCAGGACTCGGAAACCGGTTAATTATTCAAACCCTGAAGATGTACTTGCGGCAAAACCTTTTTATTTAGGTTTAGATACAAAAAGCGGTTTATTTAAACCGGTTTACGGAAGAGCCTGCTTTATATAAAGGTTTATTCGAATTAACCGATTTAGAACGATAAAAACCGGTTAATGCGGGCGCACGATTCTGATTGATTTTTTTTGGTTAAAATGCTATTTTACTCTTTAAACAATAAGGTTCAAAATCCAATAACATGTTTATAGAAATTCGGTCAACGAAAATAGATTTAACTATACCTACCTATCGTAATACCTATGGATAAAGTTCTTAAAACGTTCGCGTTCTCAATAAAGTTCGGAGCTAAACCCAAATAAACCGGTACCGAGCCCTGGGACGAAGGGGACTGTGAGAACGTTATAACACACGTATATCTAATCTAGTCGTTGTTGGCGCCGTGGGCACGATAACAAGCGACACCTTTAGGCGTTCAAAGGGTAAAAATACATTCCCAATAGTATAAGTACAGTAGGTACCTTTTATCTCACGATCGCGGGTGAGCCATGGTTTAGTGTTGAGCTATACATGCACATTGTCTATGTGTGCGTCAGCAATGTGCAGCGCTGACGCGTATGAGCTATGAGTTTACCTTACCTACGTGTTCGTACGTGTCACAACTACATCTATGGCCAACCCGCGCTCGTGAGATAAACGTAATGCCACTAATCGATGGTGCTAAGCTAATGCTTTCCTTCTCGACGCTCTGTCAAATACAAAATCTGTCTCGTGGCTGTCACTCACAAACTCACACGCCATGACATGGGAGCGGGATTTGGCTCGTCGCCGCGTTGGTGAACGCACGTACCTGGCGCTACGACGAGCAGAATCCACTACCGAACAAAACCGTTGCCTACTGTCATGGCGTCGTCGTTAGCGAACAACGTCTTTGTACAAGTATTGATTGGCGAAATCATCATAAATTTGATGGAAAGCCTTTTTTAAAGAAGAAGAAGACATGGGAGCGTCAAACCTGAATTTAAACCCTATAAAAATGCATAAGTATTATGTAGATTGATATCGCACTGCACATCGTGACTAAGCATCATGACCGTCGTTGAACCGATGGTGCGGATATATGCGTCGTTGGCGTCGAAAAGGGTAATCAATCTATTACACTACAAGTGAGATCGAGGGCTCATTCTTACATTGTCGGTTAACCCTTTGATCGCCAAATACGCCTAAAGTTGTCTGTGTTGTCGTATGCATGTTGTGATTTACGTTGTTGTATCAGGAATAGTGTTAGAATTTTCATACTCTAGTTCTTTCTCTATGTTTTATTAAATCAAAGAATGTAATACTTACTCTGTATTGAATATTTTTTGGATTAGACATGAAATTAAAAAAAAAGTCAGACATACGTCAAAAGTTGAAATCCAGTGACAACTGGTGACAACGAATAGCAGAAGAGAAAAGAGAATAATCTTGAAGCATAAAGTAAATTACTATATATTAGATAGTCTTAAAGTAAGCGTCAGTCTTGAATTAAGACAAAGAAGAAATATATCGTCATAAGCACCTATATAATAAAATAGTAGAAGATGCCGAGTCCCGAAAAAAAGAGATGGTCTAATAGCACAGAAAAAAGGAGAAGGTCGAGTTTGTCATCATTGCATCATGTTGAACTGGCCCATGCAAAGGAGGAGGTGCATTCAGGGGACCACTTCCTGTCTCCGGCGCAGTTGGAGAATCTCTATCGTACTAGCATCAAGGTAATTTTTTTTATAAAAAATGAGTAGCATATAATAGTCTCTCCCAACACACTTGAAGAAAAATATGTGTATTGGCGTGGTACCGCGCATCTTTTCTAAACCACTCGTTTGTGTGGGCGAAAGGGCGTTGCTAAGGGCGTGGTCGTGGACGTCTTCGTGGACGGAATTGTCGGCATCTGCTATCAGGTATCTGATACCGGTTGATCTGATCTGCTATCAGGTATCTGATACCGGTTGATCTGATCTGCTATCAGATGCCGATAATCCCGTCCACGAAGACGTCTACGACCACGCCCTTAGCAACGCCCTTTCGCCCACACAAACGAGTGGTTTAGAAAAGATGCGCGGTACCACGCCAATACACATATTTTTCCTCAAGTGTGTTGGGACTATTATATGCTACTAAAATGGGATTGTTTGCGATTGCTCTTGGCCGTCATCTAGCCATGAAAAAGCCTATTCATTCGTGCTTGGCTTGCTTCACTTTCATGCCTTTCACGGCTCGTCTCTCCCCATAACGCGTCTTTTCATTCTTTTCAACATACATAAGAGAAGGTTCTACTTATTCTTTTTAGTTTTATTATACTCAGACCGCGCTTACAAAAATTACTATGAACTTTTCGGTAAACCCAGATTAGTAATTTGTATGCGTTTCGAAACTGCCAATCGCAGCGCTGTTACCGACCCCCCCCCCCTCTTACTAAATCGTTCATGAATAGGAGGTACCTAATCTAGTGGAGGTGATCTGTGCATATTCCTCAAAGCGTACAAAGCTTTATGTAGCAAATAACGAGTAAAATCAGTATAATAGGCCGGCCGTGTATGATGCTCATTGCTTATTTATTCTTAGTACGGGCTCACGGAGACATTCGCCGCTGAGCTACTTCAGCAGCACGGCCCCAACGCCCTCAAGGATCTGCACGGCACCAGCTACTGGAAGATGTTCCGCCACAACTTCTTCGGCTGGTTCCAGTGCGTGCTCTGGGTCGGCGCGCTCCTCAACTTCATCGCGTTCTTTACCGCCGACCTCATCCACGAAGACGGCGGCGGGGGTGGCCACTCCAAAAGGGAATACCTATACCTGGGCGTGGTTATAGCTGCCACCATCATCGGCACCGGCGCATTCGGATTCTACGTCGAAGCCAAAAACGCGTCCACCATGAGCGGTTTCGAAAACCTCATCCCACCTTCCAGTACAGTCGTCAGAGACGGTGTTCCAAAAATGATACCCAACCATGACATCGTCATCGGCGACATTGTCGAGATGAAGGCCGGAGAGATCGTTCCGGCCGACGTGCGCATCCTGTCCTGCTCCAATTTCTCGACTGACATGTCCTCGATGACCGGGGAATCGAAGCCCATCGTGCACTGTCCCGAGTTCACTAACACCAACCCACTGGAATCAAAAAATATGGCATATTTCAGTTGCCCTGTTGTAGCAGGAAACGCGAGAGCCATGGTTGTTGCCACCGGAGAAAACACACAGATAGGGAAAATCGCTGGCCTCGTGACGGGTTTAGAGAAAGTGGAAACGCCTATCGCTAAAGAGATCACTCATTTCATCAAAATCATCTGCGCGGTTGCTTTTGGTTTCGGGATTATCTTCTTCATCTTGGTGTATTACGCGCAGAGAAGTTGGCTTACTGCGCTACAGTACATGCTTGGTATAATCCTGGCCAACGTCCCCGAAGGGCTGATCGTCACTTTGACTGTCTGCATGACTTTGTCCGCCAAGCAATTAAAAAATCAAAACTGTCTCGCCAAGACCTTACAGGCGGTTGAAACTTTGGGCTCCACCTCTTGTATTTGTTCGGATAAAACAGGAACTCTGACGGAAAACCGAATGAGCGTGTCTCATCTGTTTTGCAACTTTGAAATATATGACCATACGGATCACACTCATGTCTCCAACCCTATATACACCGAGCTGTGTTTAGCTGCATCACTCAACCTTAGAGCTTATTTCTCCCATGACACCATGAATAAGTCTATTGCCAGGAGGAAAATTATTGGCGACGCTTCGGAGGCTGCCATATTGCGATACATGGAGGACACTCGCTCAGCCACCAAACTTCAGGCGGAGAACCCGAAAGTTGCCGAAATTCCGTTCGGCTCAGCTTGGAAATATCAAGTAACAATTCACCGCCTGCACGAAGATCATGATCACGCCCCTAATGCTTACTTCAAACTGGTCATGAAGGGAGCTCCCGAAATTGTAGTGGAGTATTGCGCGGACATAGCCACGGGAGACGGAAACGTGCCGCTGACTGTACAGCTCAAGAGAGACCTTAAAGAAAATTTTATAAAACTCGCTAACATGGGTGAACGCGTGATAGGCTATGCCGATGCACAGTTACCAAAGGACCAATTTCCCGCCGATTTCCAGTTCGACACAGAGGAAAGAAACTTTCCGCTCGATAAATTGACATTCATCGGCGCAATTTCTATGATAGATCCACCTAGAGAAGATATAGACGTGTACATCAACATCTGCAGGAATGCAGGGATCAGGGTGGTGATGGTGACGGGCGACCACCCCGTGACGGCGCTGGCCATCTCCCGCAAATGCGGCACCATCACGATGCCCACCGCCTACGACTACGCGTTCGACCACCACATCGAGGTGGCGGACGTGCCGCCGCACATACGCTCGCAGTTCTCCGCCGCCGTCATCACCGGGGACGATCTGCGAAAGATGTCCGTCACCGACCTCAAGAAAACTCTCACCAGGTACGAAGAGATCACATTTGCCCGCACCAGCCCTCAGCAGAAGCTGTTCATAGTCGAGACCTTTCAAGCGCTGAATTACTGCGTCGCTGTGACTGGGGACGGCGTCAACGACTCGCCGGCGCTGAAGAAAGCCGACATCGGCATAGCCATGGGTATCACCGGCACCGAGGTATCGAAGAAGGCCGCCGACATGATTCTCCTGGATGACAATTTCTCATCGATAGTCCTGGGCGTGAAAGAGGGAAGGAGGATATTCGACAATTTAAAAAAGACTATCGCTTACACCCTCACCTCGAACACGCCAGAGATGCTACCGTTCGTGTTGTATGCGATAGTTGGTTTACCGCTGCCGTTAACTCTGATGCTTATACTAGTGATCAACGTGGGAACGGACCTGCTCCCCGCCATGAGCCTGGCCTACGAGACTTCGGAGGAAGACATCATGAACCACCCGCCCCGGAAGCCCACCGAACACCTCGTCAATAAATACTTGATATACATGGCTTATTTTCAGATCGGTCTAATCCAGTTTTGCGCCGGTATGTACGCGTATTTCATAGTTTACGCTGAGAATGGATTTTTTCCATCGACTTTGTTTTTCATTCGTCAAAAGTGGGAAAACAGGCAAGGCACGGTCGAAGACACGATTGGTCGCACTTGGTATTTTAATGATAGGAAAATGGTGGAGCGGCAGGCACAGACCGCTTATTTCGTTGCAATTTTTTGGGTCCAGATTGCGGATGTGATAATTTGCAAGACGCGACGGATCTCGCTGATCAAGAAGGGCATGACGAACCACGTGCTGAACATCAGTATTGTAGTGGATCTGGTAGCAGCCAGTGTAGTGACCTACGTCCCGCTGTGCCACGAAATATTCGGCACTACGTATTTGATGGCGCACCACTTTTTCCTTTCGATCCCTTTCTGTTTGCTGATGGTATTTTTTGATGAGGTAAGGAGGTACGTCATTAGGAATAACCTCAGTGAATGGGTTGCTCAGGAGCTTTACTATTAGTATAATATTTAGTATTCATCATCATCATCATCAGCCCACTGCAGTCCACTGCTGAACATAGGCCTCCTCCAAGGCGCGCCACAAAGCCCGGTTCTCAGCTTTCCGCATCCAGTCGACTCCCGCCTTCTTACATATGTCGTCCCGCCACTTGGCTGGCGGACGACCAACACTACGCTTGCCGAGACTTATTTAGAATTATTGATATTTAATTTAATTATAGGACTTCGATGTTTTAGTTTAAGTTATTGTGTGATGGAACAAACTTTAAGTTTCAATAAATTGTGTTTTGTTCTGTAATTCTGTTTAATTTCTATGTATACCTAATGATTGAGTTCTAACTTATAGGGACAAGCCTTGCTGGCGTATGTCATATTCTTATTTGGAGCAGTCCAACTGGGGCAGGACCTCCTCACAGAATAAGTACCACTGTCATAACACACCTGTACTTGTTCTGTAGGTGCGTGGTGTTGTGTTCCTGGGGGTCTACGATTGTCGCGTGTAACGTGATAAACGACAAGATAAAGCATCTGTCACTTTCTATCGAGTGGTATCAGAAAGTGACAAATGCTTTATCATGTCGTTTGTCACGCTATCACTCGACTATCATGGACTCTCAGTGATGAGTAAGATCGAGAATATTACGCTGGGTTGAGAATTTGAGAGTGGAGTGGAGGATCTGTTTCTGTCTCTAGCTCTCAATACGAGTTATCATATCAGCAAAGGGACGGCAGCGCTCTTGTAATTGTTATGCAGTCGCCGGCGTTCATAGGCCAAGGCTACTTGCAAGCAAGCCGTATGCTTGTTTGTCGTTGTATAGTGTTTATGTAACGTATAGAGACAGCTAGTTATCAACGCCCGCATTTCCCGCCGATTTTCAGGGTAACGGCACCTGTGTTGTGTGTGTTGTGGGTTGGCCACTTTTAAGCTGACAAACACCAGTAATGAACACTTCATTCAATTAATTTTGTATTAAGCATTAACGCCACAAATTTCTAATTAGCGACGTTAGTGCCGTTAAGAAAGCCAGAGCTTTGTAGGTAGTCGCTGTACGATTCCCTAAGACTTGAGGAGGAACGGTTGGGGAATGGGGGTCCGAGCGTGATTGCTCCTTAGCTCAGTGGCTAGTGCGATTGGCCGGATATGCCAGAAGGTCGCAGGTTCAAATCCTGCTCGGAGCAAATTTATAATTCAATCATCATACGATGTTAACCCTTTGACCGCCAAAGCGATAGTGTGTCGTCAAGTCTCGCCTAGTACGCCAAGCACTGTTTTTTTGGTGTAATGTCTAAACCAATAAAAACAAATTAAAACAGTTCATAAATGATTTTATTCATGATCAAAGTACACATTCACTCCGACTTTTTAAGTGGTTGTTGGCGTGGTGGGCACGACGATACACAACCACTTTATAGGTTCTTGGCGGTCAAAGGGTTAAATAGACTTGTATAAAACATGAATAACTCTTAAGTTCCTTTTAAATAAGATTTAAATGTGCATCATTGGGCCCCAGCCCTTTACCGGTGTAGTTTTATCCTAACTAGCAATATTGTAATTGACCTCCTCCGACTGAACCACTTTTTGCCATCACAGTACACGTGAAATTGTAATAAAACGCGCGCGACGATATCTTTATTAGAGGAATAAAGCTTATTTAAAGGAATAAAAGACTAAACGTTGTGAATTTATTTTGGCCAATGTGAATCGTCTATGGTTTTAGGACCCCGTAATGTTGTAGCCGAAGGAACCCAGTTTCTTTAATGTGAATGCTTGTCAGATCCTTGGACTCTCAGCCTACACAAAGACGTTAATGGATTCCCTAATGTTCCTACTAGTACTTATTCCTATTCATTTTTTCCTATGTATTATACCTACTCATTATTAATTTTGTATTATTATTATTATTTGTTTTTTCAATACTATCTGCTACCAGCTCTTCCTACGTCGGTCCGTTAAATAATAGTAGCGGGGTTTATAAAGAAGGGCAAATTTTCTTTATAAGCCATTTCCCTAGATCAAAATTACCCATTGTATACTTCCTACGCATAAAACCCAATCATTAAGCTAGCTAAGGATAATTTTGATAGATATAGTATGGTATGTTGTTGTATTTTATCCATACAGGCTACTATTATCGCAGGATGCAGAATGACCTCTACATAGACTCTAGCTCGTCCTACTGATGAAACGAGTTCATTAGTAGTCGTGTAGATGATTGAAGATCATCTCTAGCTAATAACCCCGACTAGCCCTAAGCTCACCATTGTTTACTAGACCTAATGGTATACAGCTTGTGAGGCAGTTAGACTAAACAAATTGTTCCACTTATGATGAAAAGACATGTGATCTACTCCGTATCGTCACTAGAAACAACCCAATTCTTGCTGAGATGATTCTATTGTCTCAATCATAACTGGAATCTGAATTAGACTAATTCTTGGAAAATAGCTTTGCCTCCTATATAATTTATGACTCTATTCGGTTGTAAATTGTATACATAACAAAAATAACGTTATTAGTTATTGCTTAACCTGTTAAAACCCTCAAATATATACCTGAAGCTGTATTTCATAATAGTACTCATTTATGTGAACCACTTCCCTCAACCAAGGCAGTTTGCTACTTAGCTCAATAAGTAATCGGTGAACATTTAAAATTATAAAATTTACATACAGTTGTATTATTTAATCACTTAGTATTTGTTGAAAGACCTAGATTTTTAGACCTGTTGATTATTATTACTGACCCAACCTTCCTAGTGTTTATTGGGTGATCTAATTGATTACAGACGGAAAATAGACACTTGTTTGCTTTTACTACTTCAATCTCAAGCCACCCAAATCCTTTCTAGCGCTTGCTGAATGACCTAATTACCTACAGACGGACGCTAGGCTTTAAAACCTTTATTAGATGACCTAGAGATGAACAATAGGCAGTCACTGCTCCTCTTACTACAACCACAGGCTATCAGAACCCTTTCTAGTGCTTGTTGAATGACCTAGATACCTGTAGACGGACATTAGACGTTAGAACCCTTTTAGTGCTAATTGGTTGACCTAATTACCTATAGACGAACGATAGACAGTCGTGGCTTCCTCTGACTACAAACCCAGGCTCCCAAATCCCTTCTAGTGCTTGTTGAATGATCTAGGTACCTACAGACAGACGTTAGGCATTAGAACCTTTGTTGGATGACCTAAACTACCTTAGAGACGAACAATAAACAGTCGCTGCTCCTCTCCACTGACAGACAGACATCAGAACCTTCTAGCTCCTGCTGAACGACCTAAATACCTACAGACGAACGATAGACAATTGCCGCTTCCTCTGACTACAAACCCCAGGCTATCAAAACCCTTTCTAGTGTTTGTAGATGACCTAAATACATACAGACGAACGGAACAAAACCTATAAAATTCCTAGTACGTGACGAAAGACCTAACCGTTCGAATGGTGCCTAACTTACGTAGCCTACATCCCATAGTGTGTGAATTTAACCTATTCCTATCCCCATTTTTACCCCTTTTCGCTTATTTAAAACTAAAACCAAAATATAGTCTTTAGTTTCAAATAAGGTTGTGATTTGCCCTAAGCTTAGACTGGAAGAGTTCGGCGAGCTACTCCGAGGTAAGTCAAACCCTAACAGCTCGTGTATATTGCTCCCCCCTCATCGCCCGCAGGCTTGGTAGATGAGAGTAAGCTGCCCTATTGTGTATATAAGTCAATATATAAATATATTTAACAAGACCGATCTCCCGATTACTGGACGATTTTACCAAGCGGAGTATACACTCCTTTGCCAAGGTCTGAACTGAGCAGAGTAGGCCATGGTTACGTCGCCAGCTGGGCTTCAGGAGATCGTGAAGGATAATTCACTTTCTATGTCGTTAAAGAGAAAGTGCCGAACCACCTCCAAGCTCGGTTGCAAATAAGGCTCCGGGATGACCGTGTTTACCACCGCTAGGATACGGTAATCCCGTTAGACATACTGTTTGTCTAGATAGCATTCTGGCTACAAAATAGTTTAAACAATAAACACTAAAAATCCCCATAGAATTAAGTCAATTCAAAGTAAGGAGTGATTTTCCCGCTATGCAGAGTGACCTCCCATAGCAGCAGAATCACGCCCCTATTGACAATCGAAAACCCACCCAACAATAATTTGACAGCAATAGCCAGAGATACTACCAGCGCGATCAACGAAATTAAAGTCCCCGTACCTACAACTAGCACCTGCTTTTATACTCTTAAACACAGTATAACTTGAACAATCGGTAAACGTGTCATAAGTTGGACAAGTAGTACAAGCGTCGCCGACAAACAATGCCGCCAAGCAGTAAACACACCGTCAAAGCGGCGCCGACAGACAATGCCAACACGTGTTATACTCGGTAAACGTGTCATAATACGAACAATCTGGACAAGGTTTGCGAGGTTCGAGTACCAGGCTTTCATAATTCAATAGGAGTTAGCAGTACAAACGTCGCCGTCAAAGTGGCGCCGACAAACAATGCCGCCAAGCGGTAAATCTATTTGACACCATCAAAGCGGTGCCGACAGACAATGCCAACACGTGTTATACTCGGTAAACGTGTCATAATACGGACACGGTTTGCGAAATTCGAGTACCAGGCTTTCATAATTTAGTAGGAGTTAAGCGTTTGACAAGTTGCCGCGGCCATATGGGAGCCGGCTGCCATTTTGTCGGGCGTGACCTATGCACTAAAGGACGTAACTCTCGTTTCTTTGACCTACCTTAACACTCTGCTATTAAGGTTGAAATTCGAATGTGAAATGGTTTTCTGAGTAAGATTGAGTTTCGAATGTTAATTACCTAATTTTAGTTTGGCGCGCGATTTGAAAAGGAATGGACAATGGATATTATTGTTGGGTTTATTTGTAATTTTTACATTGTTCTACTGTCCAAATTAATGTTTTAAGCTGGCATAATTATAAATACTCGGGAATAACCTTAGCATCCTTATAGTAGTATAATTTATTCGATGTGTTTCTTGACCTTGAATGTTTTTATACATTCTTTATACAAAATAAATCCAGATGTATAGAATTACTTTAAATATACACAAGGGGCACGGTAGTGATCCCGCCAAGTCGCCTAATTATTTATAACAAATTACTAAGGCCGACAAAAAATAAAACAGTGAGCTAAGTCAGCTGTCCCTTGGAAACTATTTTAATATAAACGTAACTGGACCTGCCAGCGGCGTTCTGTTACAGCTCTACCCCCAGAGGAGTTTGAAAGGCCAGATCTTTCAGATCTTGTCTGTAAAACTCATCTCCAACCTCTTAACATAAACATAACGACAGTTACCTAATTTTCAGTGATGAAAATCAATGATATTAGTTTATTGTCAACAACAAACTTGAAAGGTTTCAATTTATTGATATGTCAATCCCTCCACAATAGTGACTTTAGTGTGGTGAGTATTTAGACCAAAAGGAAAGAGCAGGGGCGACCCGGTGAAGGGGAGTGAACCAATAAACCTTCAACAAAGACTCGTGATAACCTATTCCTCAAGACCTTTCCATTTGCCCGGAGTACCAAGTTGTGAGTTTGATAGACTCTATTAGTCCGAGTTTGCAGTATCAAGCTGGATTTCTGGGTCTGGCTGGGCACCCATACGTCCTGACTCACATTGTCCGAGTTCTGCCTGATCCCCCAAAAACTCTCCACGCAATTATAGAAAAATCCATTATGTAAGTACTAAGATTCCTCACTCGTCAGAATTAAGATTCAATCCACTCCCTATCCACAAATCACCATAGCCCATCCCCACTGGAGTGTGTTTCACTTGAACAAGATAACCGTTTGTTCAATTTTAACATGGCAAAATTTATCACTAGTTACGGACTTACGGTGTTAAACGATAATATTTTATACCAACATTGTAGTTCAATAAATTAATAAATACGACTCAACGCATGTGTATGCACATATGCGCACACTACTTAATTGATTATGTAACATAATTTATTCATGTACCACCAGAGTAACATTTTACTCGTAGTTGTGTGATAATGGAAGCCCCTATTTATAAGTATCGGTTACCTTATCCAAAGTGAGGTGTGTATACCCAATATCATAGCTTTCTTAGCTCGAGTGAAGTCTGTGCCAACACAGTAAGTCTTAAAAGACCTTGTCATATTATTGACTGTAACCTAGCACCTATTACTGTGGTAACACATCGTGTTGTATTTGAAGGGACCAATTACCAAATAAATCTAGGTTGTACTGTAAGCTTCGTCCGGTCGCAAGAAACTCATTCATACCTCTCATAACACATTCACGGTCTACCTAGTATTCAATCATTCATGACGATGCATCCTTCATCTTTTACGCCAACACATGCTTATCATTATTTTATTCATATCAGACGTACAGCCCCTAACGATCAAACAAAACTCCGTAAGTACCACCACAATATAAACATTGCTCCTTTCAAGTCTGCAATATTTTAAGCCAATACAAAATTAAATCTTGATTGTACATAGAATTCGACCATGTAAATTCTGTATTGAAAAATGAACCAATTTGGCTCGACGACACCACCCCACACGTCACGTTTCCATATAAATATGACGTACAAAGTACAGCGCCACCAAACCATACTGGTTTGACAGTTTATTTGCCTGGAAGAGCTAAGGTAGCCTGACTTCATTAATCTGCGTATTGTTACTAATCATATTATAAGACAATTTAGAAAATATTATGAGCATCTTATTTTTCTATACTAGCAAAACCCGTAAGTACATTCCCATAATTTAATTTCCAAAGGTCAACCGATTCAACTGCACCCCACTCTACCCCCCGATTACATAACTCTTAGACCTTACTGTAGCCTTTAATACGTATTAATTTTAATTCCCTAGTAATTTAACTAAATTAAAGGTTTCCGTATGAAACACTCAAAAAAAAAACGTGCAAGTTGCCTAATAGTTTTAAAGGACTAAAATTATATTGAAAATAAGGTGATGCGACTTTCATATTGAGAATGAAGCGACGAAATATAATAATGTGGATAGGTACCAAAATTTAATGGGAACCTCACAAATATTTTTATACCAGCTTAATGCGTTTACTTTATGCACGTCATGTTAGTCAGTCGAAACCCGCATACAACTACACTTCACTAATACTCTTCACATCACTAAAAATAAAAATAAACTTATATTTTGTGAAGGATCCTATTTTACCCGCCATACCTTCGTAGCTACTTCATTATTTATACCTACAAGACTAATAATATTTTTATTGGACCGACAAGTGTCAACGTTTACCGTATGAAGAGAAAATAAAACGTCTAAGCGAAGTGTCATTGTCTTGTCATTGATCTGTCTGTCAAGTGTCAAAGAAAATGGAAACGCAAGCGCACCAAAATATTGTGCTTGTATTTATGTAAATATCACGTAAATATACATATTACAGTGAACAAATGATTATTATTTACAAGTGAGTATATTTTTCATTGCTACCTGTACAATAATTATGATCTAAATCTACCACAACTCAATGATAGAAATTTCAACTCAATCAATCTCTAATTTCCAGACGCCCTATGGATTACACGGATTCAAATGATCTAGGATGGACCTGGAGCGGTCTAGACAGCATTAACGCACTAAGCGCCTCATGTAGTCACGACCTCCAGTCATGAGTATGCAACCAACGAAAAAGATGGATAAACAATCTCAAATATTGACGCTCGCCGACAGGAGTTTGAGGGAACAACACTTAACCTGTATTTTCGACCCTAATGTAAGTGTCAGTCTGTTCAATATACCCGTCTGTCTTCTCAAATAACACAGATACCATTAGTGACTAATTTGTGTTATCTTTCTTTACAGTAGTCCATGTTCTGAAGCTCTAAGAATTGATTGCTCCCTGGTGAAGAAAATCATGTAATCATACTACCACGGAGTATTGACCAAACAACTATGAACCCGACCTGATATTGCTCTGGAACCCTTATGTAAGTGTATGACCATATTTTAAGTTCAAGTCTTAACCCAGCAATTTATATTTGAGTCCTGTCACATTCACTTCTTACAATACTAACACTCTCTATTGCACCCCATGTTGGTAATTAAACAATGATAATGGCTATACATACCAACGCTGACTTTAAAACATGAAACTGACATGTCCTCTCCCGGCGATGAAAATACAAAACAATCCTTCGTCATCCGGCCGAGAATCCCAGCCACCTGTAATCAACGGCTTAAGATATTGGTTAATAAAATTGTAAATACATTATAAAAGCTGGAGTCTCTCGCCAAACACATCAGCGATTGTGTCAGGAGACACCGCTACTCCAGAACCAGAGCGGGTGCAAACAACAAACCACACCTTGAACCAAGTTAGCATCATGCTGGACTAGTTCCATTGCGTGAATGCTTCAAAACCTTAACAAATCTCTTTGTTCATAATGTAATATATACATGTATGAGGCAAATAAAAATTTGCAGTTTGAAAATAGTCTCTTCACCCAATTAGTCAGTTTAGTATATTCACTTTGTTTACTCACATACTTCCATACTTGTTTACTTTATTAACTGCTCAAAGAAATGTAGGTAAATTGACCACTCCTAAATGTTCTCATAGTAACTTCAATTTTCCTACCCATGTAGCCGTCTGGTCATATGTTTTTTTTTTCAAATTATCAATTATTTACTAAATTATCTGATATCCATTAATCATAATGTGGCACTTTTTCAATATATATTCATTACACTACTCCCAGTTGCAATAATACCTCCCTGCCTTTTAGCCTAATTTTTTTTCTTTTATGTTACAGTGTATATGTCATCCGGAGGCCTGAAAGAATACCCATCATGAACCTACTTCTGTCTACTCCGAATGAAGCTTATATGCCTGCATCTTTACAATGCCCATAACGTTATGTTATATACCATACTACTGACGTAAAAAGAATCTACTATAAGTTATACTTTGTATGTAACATGAAAATATGCAATTTGTTTCTTATATGAAACATTACACCCATATAAGTATGTATTTTGTGAAATGGCGTTTAGCATTTCGCCTTCGCTCCTTGCGTCATGAATTTGTTTGCCTACTTTATATACTTATGTTGTCACCTTCCTATATTACATATGCTACATTCTCATGAAGATATCTTTTTTTTTTTTTTGCATTACAATCATTAAACATAGTATATCAACATAACTCTTATTTTATTTCTTCAAAAAGACTAAGACTGACTCACGGTCCTCCTCTCTCTGTTTATAATATAAACTTAACTAACACAATATTTCCTTGAAAACATAGATAAATAATACTAGAATCTAAATACTAAAAATATCATTCAAGAAATAATAATCATAAAAAACAAAATAAGAAATAGTCGTTTGGTTACTGGGATTTGAACTCAGTTCCCTCGCTTCAGAGGCTGGTGCGCCTCCACTGCGTCACCGGGTAGTTGTTACGTTAAGCGAAATCAGCGTATGGGTTCTACGGACGGTATCACTTATTGAGTGAGCAATCACAATCCTAAGTAATCTAAGATAAATTAGTGCCTACGCCAACTCATGGGCTGAGGTAGCGGATCCCAGGCATTCCCTAGGACGCAACTGATCCGGGACAAGGCTAAACAGATGGTTATTAATTCACAGTAGGTAATCTACAGTAGGCATCAACCTAATATTTCTGTCTTACATAATATGAACTTACATTTCCGCAGAAAGCACTATACAGTTAAGTTCTACAGTTAAGAGGAGTTCTTTTATCTACCACTAACGGGCTGAAATGTATATACAAGGTGAAACCAAAGCATTATATCTAAAATGAAATGTCCTTTACGGAATTAAAATTGTAGTTATTTTAAATTTATCACCAATTTAACTACATGTAATAAATGCTTTTAATCAATTATTGGTATTCTCTTTAGTCTGTTTGACCTATAGCAATCATTATGAATACATTTCTGTATTTGTATTTTGTTAATTTGATCAGAAAACGAGACCTATTGTGACATCTACCGGTGAATAGTATAAACATATATACGTATAATTTATCTGGTAATGTTCATGTACTAAAGCTTATTTTAACCATTTGTATTTTACTTTAATAAGTCAAGTATACGTGACACACCAGTATTTAGCAGTTCCCGAGGTATAAAAGCCCATCGATCTACATATTTAACTTATTGTAGACTTAACTTACTTTTGTCTTGTGTGCCCTCTAGTATTCAGTGACAACACTAAACACTGCCGATATAATTGCACATTCATAAATTACAATAATAATACTTCAGTATTTAGTATTTGCGCCCTAATTAAGTTGCCTAACCAAAATTCTTCTATTTCCTGGCAGCTGTTTATGTCCTAACTTAATAATTTAACATGAATGATGAAATAAGATGTATACTATTCGCCCTCTACCGGTCTATCGCTGAACCTCTTGCGTTTTCTGGTCCACTCGACGTCAACCTACAATATCTGATCATGCATCCCGGTTTTCCTTACTTGCCGCTAGAGTGTATCTCACCACCGATAACACCATAATTTCGTTTTTTATTTATCATCCTTTACTTTCTTCCATGAAAATTAATCCAATAATATCTGTATACCTTGCGACGTTATTTTATTTATGTGATTAAATCTCACATGTTAATTTTTTCAATCGCTTAAGCATCTATGGCTATTTCACAACTGGTAACACTGAACGGGCCGCTCAGGCGCTCACTCAAGTTCAATCCAATTTTTTTTCTAAACTAAAATGGCGTTAATGGCGTACGTGGCATAGCTTAAAATTTATTTTGCCTGTTTTTTTACTAGTGTTCGCTCATGTGAATAATAAAATCATAAACGCGAAGTATGAAGTGATGTGACTCTCTGCTTTTCACTTTATGTTTAGCTCAGATTCATTTGGTGTGCAGTTTGCGCGGGATCGTGTACTCCCATTGTGAAAAGTGCGCCCACGCAAACCTCGAAAGCCTGTTTGTAATGTACTTCTCAACTGCGTCTGTATACCTGTACTTTACTGTGCTGCATCGAGTGTGCATAACGTCTTTTACTCAATAAACGGGACAGAAGCTGGAGCTCCATGCAACCAATCTTCCGCCAATCATGACAGCTCAGAAACCCTCAAAATGGTAAGTTTCCAATGACTGTATTCTAATTTATACGACGGCTCCTGATTTACTCGTTCAGTATTAGCCTAGATATCACCTGGACACGTTTCCCTAAGTCGTAGTATGATGCGTTGGAACAGTCTCTGTTTCTATTCCCCTCTTGCAATTATCGCTATGTGATTGAATGAAAGGCAATCTCATTTAATTTTGTCAAGCGAATGCGTCCTCCGCTAATAATATGGATTTCAGAGCTCGAGGGTCCAAATCCCACCAGTGGCATTGAATTCTTCAATGTTTCACTTTGATTGGAAATTTGGAAAGATAATCTTTTCTATAACCATTCTAACTCACATCTATTATGTTGTGTTAACATGTTAATTATCATTCATCCAATTACTTTGTTCTAAGTTCCATAATTTCTTATTCCGCTCTCCCATACTGCCCGACAAATTTCTACATTCTTAATGATTAACAATTTTCCTTATCCCTTTTCAGGTGTACTTGGATAGTGGAAACATAACACAAATCCTAGAATCATGCTGTTGTACATACATGTGCCTAATACTTAAACATGTAAAAATGTGTACCCTGCTACCAGGCGATGACATCCCGGAGTCACGCAATCATTTTAAAATGAAAGCTTCCTAACGACCTCTTTGGTAAGTATTGTTGGCTATGGTGTTCCCTTATGGTATAAAATTATAAATAGACTAGTCCCTATCTGAAAGCAATGTGAATGAACATCCGGAAGATTAACCGTTCTAACTCGGGACATTTGTACCAGGCAATGTTAAAGTACTATATCCTTAGTACTGGTTATGTCTTTCAAGATAATTAAAGATGACAATCCATAGTTCTTGTACTATCATCATCATCATCATCATAGTCCAACACTATTGACTTGAAACTTTGATTGGCATTTTCTGCCACAACCTCTGTGACAACCTTTTCTGACTATTTCTATATTAAAATAATAAATATTACAAAATATACCTAAATTTTCCTACATGTCTATGTTCTCTTTGTTATGCAAATGATAATGAATGTACAATAAATTGAACCTATATATTCATATTATATTTAACCTATGGAATTGCACCCGATTTCATAAAAAGTGCCTTAGCCTGTGACTCCCGCTATCACCCAAATGTATACTATGGAAAAATGGTTTGTTCCTATGAACATGGTTAGTTCTTGTACTCATACTCATGTTTACCGCAACATGCCTAGATAATTTACAGTATGTTCATTAAGTCTAAAGTCCTACTTCTGTTGATATAAAATCACTTTTCAATATATTCCTTACTGAACTATTCCCTCTTCGTTTTGGATGAATAGATGCCCTCCGATGTACATTAATGTAAGATGCTACTTTTGATATCATCTCTTGACTGCGATTTTTCTGCTTACAGCCTGCTACCACGTGGAGTGATGCGAATCTACTGTTGTCATAAACCGAAGCTGATGTGAATGAAGTCCTGAAGTCCTTCCTACGCCGTTTTTGCCCGGGGACCTGTTTTGATGATCACTCACTGCGGGATTCCCTGCGCTGCATAGTCTTCAGGTAATTATCTGTTCCTTGATTCAAATAATATGTAGTATACTGCATCTCATGAATGTCTTCCGACAGCCTATAGACACTTGCCAGTGCGCGTTGTCAACCCTTTATAAAATTTGAGGATTTACTGAACTAGAAGATGATGATAAACGTGCAGACAGCCTGATTAATAGTTTCTAGTTTTCACTGTAGCCTATGGACATTTGTTTCTTGTTTATTAATATACCTAAGAGGTGAAAACAAGCACCCAGCCTATCCGATGGTGTTGTTTAGTCGCTGCAATGCAGTGACGCGCAACTTTTGTTTATGAATTCGTCTATGTGGGTGATGTTATGGTATGTCGTAGCCTAGTGACGCACGTTTCTTGTTTATGGATGTTTCTTCGGCGGTGGCAAGTACTAACTATGCGATTGTATGTCTCCTCAGCACATTTCTTGTCATCATCATAATCATCATCATCATCTTATATACGTCCCACTGCTGGGCACATGCCTCCTCTCATACAAAAGAGCACATTTCTTAATGAGACACAAATGATTTGTTTAGAGTACATTTCTTGTATATGGATGTATGTTCGGTGGTGGCAAATAGGCGCTCAACCTATATGCTGGTATATCACCGTAGCCTATTGCCGCGCACTCCTTGTTTACGGAGATAGTAAATAAACGCGTAGTCCATGCAAACGCGATGGTCTCCCACTGTAGCCTAGTGACGCTCGTGTCTTTACCCAACTCTGTTCAATACATGTCAAGTGTTTTTACCGATTTTTGTTATTGTTGCTTCCTTGTCTTAATGTAATACTATCACTACCCCCAAATTATTAAACTAGAATGGCGGGATTTATTTTTATATTTCTTAAGAAGTTTTTTTTTCTTATGTTTTCTCGCTCGAATAGAAATCTAATGTCGCTAAATTATACTACTATCCATATACTAGAGTGGTTATCTTAAAAATAATAATTTTCCATGCATTTTTGTTTTCAGATGCCGTTCCTAGCCGATCGTTGGAAGAGAAATTTGAAGAAAGAACGATAAACCGAGATGAGAGTCCAGGAACCCGACAAGATCACACTCCGTTTTTCACGACAACAAATGTAGCCTACAAGAGGCTATACTAATCCTTTGGTACCGGAACCAAATTTAATAAAAAATCATAACCTATTTTAAACATGTTACGCCAGAACGGAGTCCCAGGGCTCCCATTCTGGTCACGGCTTGCCAAATTAGCCAGAAGAGGCCATACCAATCCTGGTCACGGCACCAAATGTAATAAAACGCGCGCGACGATATCTTTATTAGAGGAATAAAGCTTATTTAAAGGAATAAAAGACTAAACGTTGTGAATTTATTTTGGCCAATGTGAATCGTCTATGGTTTTAGGACCCCGTAATGTTGTAGCCGAAGGAACCCAGTTTCTTTAATGTGAATGCTTGTCAGATCCTTGGACTCTCAGCCTACACAAAGACGTTAATGGATTCCCTAATGTTCCTACTAGTACTTATTCCTATTCATTTTTTCCTATGTATTATACCTACTCATTATTAATTTTGTATTATTATTATTATTTGTTTTTTCAATACTATCTGCTACCAGCTCTTCCTACGTCGGTCCGTTAAATAATAGTAGCGGGGTTTATAAAGAAGGGCAAATTTTCTTTATAAGCCATTTCCCTAGATCAAAATTACCCATTGTATACTTCCTACGCATAAAACCCAATCATTAAGCTAGCTAAGGATAATTTTGATAGATATAGTATGGTATGTTGTTGTATTTTATCCATACAGGCTACTATTATCGCAGGATGCAGAATGACCTCTACATAGACTCTAGCTCGTCCTACTGATGAAACGAGTTCATTAGTAGTCGTGTAGATGATTGAAGATCATCTCTAGCTAATAACCCCGACTAGCCCTAAGCTCACCATTGTTTACTAGACCTAATGGTATACAGCTTGTGAGGCAGTTAGACTAAACAAATTGTTCCACTTATGATGAAAAGACATGTGATCTACTCCGTATCGTCACTAGAAACAACCCAATTCTTGCTGAGATGATTCTATTGTCTCAATCATAACTGGAATCTGAATTAGACTAATTCTTGGAAAATAGCTTTGCCTCCTATATAATTTATGACTCTATTCGGTTGTAAATTGTATACATAACAAAAATAACGTTATTAGTTATTGCTTAACCTGTTAAAACCCTCAAATATATACCTGAAGCTGTATTTCATAATAGTACTCATTTATGTGAACCACTTCCCTCAACCAAGGCAGTTTGCTACTTAGCTCAATAAGTAATCGGTGAACATTTAAAATTATAAAATTTACATACAGTTGTATTATTTAATCACTTAGTATTTGTTGAAAGACCTAGATTTTTAGACCTGTTGATTATTATTACTGACCCAACCTTCCTAGTGTTTATTGGGTGATCTAATTGATTACAGACGGAAAATAGACACTTGTTTGCTTTTACTACTTCAATCTCAAGCCACCCAAATCCTTTCTAGCGCTTGCTGAATGACCTAATTACCTACAGACGGACGCTAGGCTTTAAAACCTTTATTAGATGACCTAGAGATGAACAATAGGCAGTCACTGCTCCTCTTACTACAACCACAGGCTATCAGAACCCTTTCTAGTGCTTGTTGAATGACCTAGATACCTGTAGACGGACATTAGACGTTAGAACCCTTTTAGTGCTAATTGGTTGACCTAATTACCTATAGACGAACGATAGACAGTCGTGGCTTCCTCTGACTACAAACCCAGGCTCCCAAATCCCTTCTAGTGCTTGTTGAATGATCTAGGTACCTACAGACAGACGTTAGGCATTAGAACCTTTGTTGGATGACCTAAACTACCTTAGAGACGAACAATAAACAGTCGCTGCTCCTCTCCACTGACAGACAGACATCAGAACCTTCTAGCTCCTGCTGAACGACCTAAATACCTACAGACGAACGATAGACAATTGCCGCTTCCTCTGACTACAAACCCCAGGCTATCAAAACCCTTTCTAGTGTTTGTAGATGACCTAAATACATACAGACGAACGGAACAAAACCTATAAAATTCCTAGTACGTGACGAAAGACCTAACCGTTCGAATGGTGCCTAACTTACGTAGCCTACATCCCATAGTGTGTGAATTTAACCTATTCCTATCCCCATTTTTACCCCTTTTCGCTTATTTAAAACTAAAACCAAAATATAGTCTTTAGTTTCAAATAAGGTTGTGATTTGCCCTAAGCTTAGACTGGAAGAGTTCGGCGAGCTACTCCGAGGTAAGTCAAACCCTAACAGCTCGTGTATATTGCTCCCCCCTCATCGCCCGCAGGCTTGGTAGATGAGAGTAAGCTGCCCTATTGTGTATATAAGTCAATATATAAATATATTTAACAAGACCGATCTCCCGATTACTGGACGATTTTACCAAGCGGAGTATACACTCCTTTGCCAAGGTCTGAACTGAGCAGAGTAGGCCATGGTTACGTCGCCAGCTGGGCTTCAGGAGATCGTGAAGGATAATTCACTTTCTATGTCGTTAAAGAGAAAGTGCCGAACCACCTCCAAGCTCGGTTGCAAATAAGGCTCCGGGATGACCGTGTTTACCACCGCTAGGATACGGTAATCCCGTTAGACATACTGTTTGTCTAGATAGCATTCTGGCTACAAAATAGTTTAAACAATAAACACTAAAAATCCCCATAGAATTAAGTCAATTCAAAGTAAGGAGTGATTTTCCCGCTATGCAGAGTGACCTCCCATAGCAGCAGAATCACGCCCCTATTGACAATCGAAAACCCACCCAACAATAATTTGACAGCAATAGCCAGAGATACTACCAGCGCGATCAACGAAATTAAAGTCCCCGTACCTACAACTAGCACCTGCTTTTATACTCTTAAACACAGTATAACTTGAACAATCGGTAAACGTGTCATAAGTTGGACAAGTAGTACAAGCGTCGCCGACAAACAATGCCGCCAAGCAGTAAACACACCGTCAAAGCGGCGCCGACAGACAATGCCAACACGTGTTATACTCGGTAAACGTGTCATAATACGAACAATCTGGACAAGGTTTGCGAGGTTCGAGTACCAGGCTTTCATAATTCAATAGGAGTTAGCAGTACAAACGTCGCCGTCAAAGTGGCGCCGACAAACAATGCCGCCAAGCGGTAAATCTATTTGACACCATCAAAGCGGTGCCGACAGACAATGCCAACACGTGTTATACTCGGTAAACGTGTCATAATACGGACACGGTTTGCGAAATTCGAGTACCAGGCTTTCATAATTTAGTAGGAGTTAAGCGTTTGACAAGTTGCCGCGGCCATATGGGAGCCGGCTGCCATTTTGTCGGGCGTGACCTATGCACTAAAGGACGTAACTCTCGTTTCTTTGACCTACCTTAACACTCTGCTATTAAGGTTGAAATTCGAATGTGAAATGGTTTTCTGAGTAAGATTGAGTTTCGAATGTTAATTACCTAATTTTAGTTTGGCGCGCGATTTGAAAAGGAATGGACAATGGATATTATTGTTGGGTTTATTTGTAATTTTTACATTGTTCTACTGTCCAAATTAATGTTTTAAGCTGGCATAATTATAAATACTCGGGAATAACCTTAGCATCCTTATAGTAGTATAATTTATTCGATGTGTTTCTTGACCTTGAATGTTTTTATACATTCTTTATACAAAATAAATCCAGATGTATAGAATTACTTTAAATATACACAAGGGGCACGGTAGTGATCCCGCCAAGTCGCCTAATTATTTATAACAAATTACTAAGGCCGACAAAAAATAAAACAGTGAGCTAAGTCAGCTGTCCCTTGGAAACTATTTTAATATAAACGTAACTGGACCTGCCAGCGGCGTTCTGTTACAAAATCTTTCGAAACCATTTATTTCATATGTAACCCTACTGCTAAATTAGACTTTGCGGGGCCATATATGAGGCTTAGTTTCCAAGGGCTGTCATTGCACATTACGACCTTTTAAAATATAACCCTCCCCTGAACGACGCCGATTTTTTTGCGGATCTAAAACTCTATCGTACATTCGGACTAAATGAATAAAAAAATGAATAAAATGAACTTTATTCTGTAAGTAGGCCGCAATGGCACTTTTACAAGTCAAACCCTACTAGATGTGGGGAGCGAGGTTCTAGCGACCAATTAAAGCTAATTGACTATATTATAGGTTTATTAATGACTTAATTAATGCGACACGTGTGCAGAATATGGGCCGATCAGACTTTAAGGAAGAAAACTTTAGTTTTTTTAGTATCATTCGCGTGTCACCGCCTATAACCGATGTAACTACCTATCTTTCTAAAAAAGCGAATGTCATTTTAAGAGCTCACAGACTACTATTAGGTCTCTTATTATAGCAGCTCTGACACACTTGTCGCTTCGGTTCAGAAACAATTACAAATTGAGTCCAAAGGTCTGACACGTATTAAAATTAAAGATAATGGGTTACTGTTCACCACAGACGATTCAAATTTTAAGCTACACCCGACCGTGTAGCTACTAGCTATAAAGTCTATTCATCCTTACATGTCCTATCGGGTCAAGCCGCCTCGTGGGAAGCCAGTCCTGTCAAGCTGGTCTAATTTGACAGACATTCAGATGTACTCCTGTGCGCTCAAGAGTAATTATTGCAAGTATAATACATGTCCTATCATGGAAATTAACTTTTTTTGAAGACGTTAAGCCCGAAACGCACTGACAGCGGTAGCGGGGCGGGGCGTCGCGGTGCGGAGGCGGTACCAGTTGTAATATTCGAACTAATATGAGAGGGCCCGCACAGAAAACCGGCCGGGAAAAAAGTGTTCTGTGCGGACCCTTTCATATTAGTTCGAACATTACAACCGGTACCGCCTCCGCACCGCGCCGCCACCGCTGTCTGTGCGTTTGCAGCTTTAATCATGACACACCCGGAGACAAAGCGTATGCCGATAGCGATGCGTCTTCGGCAACATCTTACACTGCACCGGGTGGAGGTTTTAGTCCGTAGGCGACTGGGCCAATTCCCAGATTGAGTCGGGCATGCGGCCGAAACCGGGCCGGCAGTATCCAAGGAGGATTTCCTCCACCCACGGAAAAAAAATCATTTTTTTTTAAATCTTTATTTAAAGAGTTTAGTCACAAGGACGATGTCACTCTATAGTGCAACTAACTAACTACAGCAGATCAGGTTCTAACAAAAAAAAAAACAGCGTTAGGGGTGCGCCTTTGGAGAGTGACTTGAGGAAAATCCAAGAGATTATTGTGCAATCCTAGAGAAAATTGTGATAATGATTAATGTCTTCAAGAAGAGTTGGTTTACCTTATAGGACACGTAATTTCAATTTCAATTTGCAATTTATTCAATAATAATAATTAGAAAAATTCAATTTTACAGGATAGTCCTAAGGCATTACAGATTTCTCACAGATTATGTCAACAATACATTATTACATTAGCTATAGAATACAGAATAAAATAGATATTAAAAACAAATTTAAAGTAAAGTTCTTAATATTACGTCAAGACTCTCACACAGTTTCAAACACTCGCTTTCGACAACCATCCATCCATCCGCAAACACATCGCAGGAGGGTTGCCCCGCACCAAGCTTGTTCAGGGCGTGTAGAGCGCGGCACACGGGAGAGTTAAGCGGGTATTACACTGTCCTGAATTCAGGCCACTTCGAAAGTTCCGACCTATACGTTAGAGCGAGATGCTTCAACTCCCCTCTACTCGTTAGGACGCCTGATTCAGGACATGTAATACCCGCTTTACGGCGCGAAACCGTGCGCGCTAAAGTAAGGATGATTGGACTGTAATTTCATCCACGGTAGTGGTATGCACGTGTATGTGACAGCGTACAAAAACGAGACTGGCTCATTTATGAACGTACGTAATTTTACGTTTTACGTACAGTAGGTACCAGTGGCGGAGCGTCCATACAACTCGATTCCCACCGGCTTGCCTAATTTTCAGCCAGTCCAATTCTTTTACTACGGCTCATGAAGAATAGGAAAAGCCAAGTATTTCCGGCTTCCCTAAGAATATTTTTGACGCGCCGCCACTGGTAGGTACTTACTTTTATCGCATGAACGCGGGTGAGCCATGGCTGTGTGTTCAGATATATACCTATACACATTATACTTAAAATCATTTCAGTTGAACGAAATGTTCCAAAGCAATTCCTTGAAAAAGCTACTTTACCGTCCAAGCAATAAGGTTCAAAATCCAATAACATTTTAATACAAATACGTTCAACAAAAAGAATTTCAACCATACACGCACATTATCTATGTGTGCGTCAGCGTAGGCGCTGTATTTAATAGATAAGTGTGTGTTAGTGTCACATTGATATACCAATTTGTGAATTCTGATAATAATCCGTATGTAGCCTTAAAACCAGCGGCCTTATACGGCTGGACCTCAATTAACATACGTAAAGGAAGTCTTGCCCTAAACTCATGGTAATAGCTCGTTAGGCAACGGAAACTTCACCCACTCTACTAACCAACATACAAGCCAATCAAGCCATTTAACATATTATACACCAATATGTACTGTATTAGGATTAATATGAAATAGCTTTAGTGGTTTCTGAGGTATGCCACTATGATTGACTGATGGATAGACTTTAATAAGTATGTACAATGTCGTACCGAATAAGGTAAACAGCACGGAAATTTCAACCCTTTAGCGAGAAATGTGGATGTGTTGCAGAAACTATAAAAACCCAAACCGATTCCTACACCGGCTTTGACGACGCAACGGAGCCACGCCGTTTTGTCTCCTAAATAACCTTTTTAGTTTTAAGTATACCTATAATTGTATGTATGTTAGCCATAAGGTATTTATCAATGTGCCCTTGTTGCCTAAAATAAATGAATAAATAAAAGAAAAAAGACAAATACTGACAGTCATTAGATATAAAGAGAGGAACAGGAAATGATGGGTCACCTGCTAAGACATGATCTTTTCCTTAAGACCATTATAGAAGGGACGATTGAAGGAAAGAGTGGAAGAGGAAGGCCAAGAAGAAACTACTTTGAGCAAATAAAGGAGAAGGTTGAGGTCATGTCATATCAGAGAGTGCAGGAGATAGCGGAGGACAGAAACGGGTGGCGATTGCTCCACCAAACCGTTTTAGATTTGTAACTTATGTTATAGGTATGGATTTTTAATCTTTTAAATACAATAGGAGAAGTACCTACCTATAGTTTTAATGTCAAATGCTTTTTCTAATACTTAACTAAACTGATTGAATCCAAAAACTCTTCGGTTGGATGTATGGCTTGGAACAACAGTAAATTTAAAAAAAAACATGGAAAAATAAAAAGCACTAGTGCGAGAAATTTAACTTGCGCACAAAACAGCTAGATAAAGTATCACTTTTTGAGGAACTGTATTAAAAATATATTTTTATACCTAGAGTAGTTAATATAAGAGGATGTGTCGATATATTTAGCAAATTTAGCTGTCACTATCTCAGCTATAACTAGGTATAATATGCTGACTGTCCCATATTAGTACAGCAATTAACACGCATACGCCGTGGCGGTGGCAAAGTTCAAGAAAACAAGAAAATGATAATCATTTTTAGGTCGGCCACGCAATTTGACAGTTATTTAAAGCTGTAAGAGTAGTTAATCAGGATTCCTGCAAGATGATTGATTGACTACCCGAAAAGGCGAGAAGAGGTCTTGCTCAGACTTTTAATTTTTCATTTAGATTTATTTCCTTGAAGGATAAAATATATCAAGAAGTGGTTAAAAGATTAAGTGGCTCTTGTAACGACTGTAAAATCTTGCACGATCGGTTCTCAATCTTATATGCGCATTAACAGTAGGGTGACACTACCAGTAATGGACACTTTAAGCTGATAAGAACCAGTAATGGACACTTCATTCCTAATCAAAGATAATACGGTTTTAAATTGATTGTTGTATAAAAATTAAATATCTGGGCGGCCCGGCCGAGCTTTGCTCGGCGTTTTCCCAGGCATGAGACCTAGCTAGTTCGATTGCTCGTCCCCGAAAACCCCTCATACCAAATATCATCAAAATCGTTAGAGCCGTTTCCGAGATCCCCGAAATAAATATATAGGTATAGATGTATACAAGAATTGCTCGTTTAAAGATATAAGATAAGATAACTCTTATATTCTTTTACACAAGAGTTAATGTGCATCATTGGGTCTTATATCCATTACTAGTGGTGTCATCCTAACTGTAGGTAAGTCAATAATTTAACACAGTACATCTAACAAAAGTACCTAAGTGGAATAGTGTTGGAGAAAATAAAATCATTGAAAGTCTCTGCAAAAATTGCATTTATTTATTAACTATAGGTACATTATATTTACATATGTAAACGCGTCAAGATCATGTTCGTAGGCAACAGTCAAAGCAGCATAAATAAATAAACGATATCCACGAGTCGTTTGGTCCACGGGCGAGCATTGCTGAGCAACAACCTCTGAATACTTTATATCTAACCGACGGAATTCAATAACCTTTCCATTTTCATTCCTTTCTGCGCTCGCTCTCACAGAACTCGGGCGTTTTTTCGCCAGCAAAACAATTCACGAATTTAAACTACGCAAAACGCAAGCTTTAGCGCCGAAAAAACGCCTCATTGCACGCGTTGTCCAAAATATCACAGACTAACCTTGCTAAACCTGTCAAGTGTCTTATAACTAGAGGGGGTGTTGGTCAGCAATGGGAGGGCTGGTCGGTCGGTTAGCCCCAGGGGTGGGCGACGGCGGGCAGGGTCAGGCGGGCCACGGGGGCCGCCACGGCGACCGGCGCGGGGGCCACCGCCACGGGAGCCTGCGAACAAACGGAGACGATAAATTGAAAGCACGTGCTAACTATAAGATAAGATAATTTTATTGTCAGAACTGATATGGAAATAAAGCCCACTCTTTCTCATCATCACAAAGGAAGTGGGATACATCCTTATTATACTTTCACTCTTTTTAATTTGTCTCAAACCATAGGTATGATAAGATAATATATGACTTTAAGGCTGGGTTGCACCAAACCGTCTGTAATCGTAAGCGGTGTTCGTCAAATCTGATTGTATGGAAAGTTTGACAAGTTTCTATGGAATGACAGCTGCCGGCGCCATATTTGACGCTGACCGGTCTGTGTTCGTATGTTGGTGCAACTGGCACTAAGGCAAACAAACGTTTACCCGCCCAAGTTGTCACCAGGCATGTTATTTATGGTAAGCCATCAGAAATTTTAGACAAGTTTTCAATTGAGCTGCATGATAGCTTTTCCATACCTCTTGGCACCCGTAGACTGTTGCTACAAAAATGTTGCTACGCCCTGCAAGGGCATTTTCACTTTAAAGTGTACCCCCTACTTTTTTTCGGATCTCAGTGATTTTGGGTATTCTGACTCAGAATCACGAGTACTATCCATTTCCGCGAAGAAAAAAAGTGTCCCTCCAAAAAATGACAGTTTTCCAAAAAATGTCAGTCACAAAACTGACACAAAAAAATTGTATGGAAAATCAAGGACATTTTTTTTCTTCATCTGAATCAATAGTACTCGTGATTCTGAGTCAAAATACCCAAATTCACCGAGATCCGAAAAAAAAGTGGGGGAATACTTTAAAGTGAAAATGAAAGGGTCCTTGTACAAACAAGATTGCAAATAAATATTTTGATTATGAAACTGCATTTAATACTTCCTTGTAGGACTTACCCCATGCGCAGCCGCGCCGGTCCTCTCCACTACCGCATTGAAACCGTTGACCTTATCCGCCGTGTATGTGACTCTCCTCACGTGACCGTCCGGTTCCACCAGACTGTACTGGCCATGGACGACGCCATTCTGCAGCGTTTCCGCTGCGTTTTTCTGATCGCCCGTCGCTGGGTCCGCCACGCCGTACGAGAAGCTGTAGGCGGGGTTGGGGTCTACTGGTTCTGCTCGGATCACCTGGAGAAAGTAATCGAGTAAGTTTGATTGGCAAGGTTTAACGGGTCGATCTAGCTTGAAAAATAGATCTTTACACAGGTATTTCTTTGATGAATGAGAGGGGGAGAAGCATACTGCACTCAATTTGTCCCGTATAGCCACCCTAATTGCCTTCGCCATAGCAGGGAACAAAAAACCAGTCAATAAACTTCAATATTTGATACTGCTCCACAGTGCGGCCCATTTAAGCCTATGGGAAACATCCTGGTCACGACACCAATTGTAGAAATCTCCTCGTACTATGCGCCGTTAATGTAACCTCCATAAAGAAAAAAATCTTTCAATACTTACCAACTTAGTATGAGTTGAAAGGAGTATCTTAAAATAATGGCAAACACTAAATACAACATAAACGGACATATGGTCCTTCGAACCAGATGTTAAATATTACTTATTAGTGAAGTTACAGAAAGTACTTTTCGCTAATGAAAACCATGTGCCACGACACTATTTTCCGCTATTACTTTTCCGGAATTCGTTTTTTGTTTCTTTACACAAGTTACAAACACGCACTTTTATGTGAATTATTAACATACGAGTAACCGAATTTAAGATATGGTCAAATAAATTAATTCATCCCGTTTACTAATAACAATGGGCATATATTTGTCTGGCTACTCACCGGCGCCGCTACGGCGTGTGCAATAGGCGCAGCAATGGCGGGAGCGTAGGCGGGCGCGATAGCGGGAGCGTACGCGGGCGCGATGGCGGGAGCGTATCCGTGGCCGAGCGGTGCGTACACTGGTACGGCCGTCGCCGCCGCCAGCCCGCATACCACCACTAACAACTGAACAATACAATAGTAGATTGTTTGACAAGGGTCTAAAGTAAGCCATATTACCACGAGATAGTTATTTTCCCGAACACAGTGAGGGAAAATTGTTCGAGTGGTAGTATGGCTTTTAGACCCGAGTTATACACTCTACTTTTCACTTCAATTGCGAGAAAACACATAAACACAAATTATCTACCTAAAATAAATAATTTTTCACATCACCTATTCGGATAAGGGCTTTTTCTTCCCTGCTAGGAGGGATCAAAATGGCACTTTTCTTCCCTGCTAGAAGGGATCAAAGTGGCACTTTTCTGCAACGAGTAATAGGTAACTTAATGAATTATTGTATCGAATTTGATAAAATAAATGCACAACTATTGTTATTTCAGATCTTTCATTATCCTCAATAGGTGATGTGAAAAGCAGTATGTGTCACATGGAAGCAAAACTATTTCCACCTTGGGCGTTAATTCTTGAATCCCTCACTACACTCAGGATTCTATTTTAGAATCCCTCGCTACGCTCAGGATTCTATTATATAATCCTTCGCTTCGTTCAGGATTCAATTTACGCCCATGCCGTAAATATGTCATTTTGCTCCCTTGTGACACAATCTACTATTTCACTTCTCATGCTCGAAAAGTGTGTCATATTAGACTTATGAAGCGGGGCTAAAGTAGTACATTTAAGCCCTAGGGAAAATATGTATACATATTTATGATTCACTAAACATTTTAATTTGACCAATCAAAATACTTCACCTATTAAATCCACCAATCACAGAACAGTAATTTGACAGATTAAAAAATATTTGGTAAAAATATCAACCAACCAGAATACAGCTGTACTAAAATCGACCAATCAAGAAATACCTTTTTCAGTTCTTTAAAGATTAATCGGTGTCTATGGTCAAAGGACTTGCGTCTCTTAAAAGAAAAAAAAAAACGCGTGTTGCATCTCCTTCTTTAATATAGCAAAAGATAGGGAGGCGAATATGTAAAAGCCTTATCACACTACCCTACCGATAGGGGAGTGTGATAAGGCTTTTAAGCGAACACGCATAGCGAGGCATGGTACTGGCCACAGACTTACCAGTAGGGCTAGCATATCTTTTTTGTAGAGATAGCTCTGTCGACGACAAAGCTCTCTCGCTTGCGTCAGATATCTCTATCGGGCTGTCAATTACGTAGCATGACATGACTCATCGAGAGAGCTAGCCTACTCGAGATGGCTATCTCGACCTCGACATAGTGAATGTTGCAATTTATATAAAAAAATCTCTACCAATGCTATTTTGTTTTGTGGCAACACTGAACCGGTGCTTAAAATACGAGTTGACCGTGAACAGCAAGCCATAAATATAGGCCGTCCCTAGTCACGATAACTTTGTCTCTTTTGCTCAATAGTAGGGTGAAAGAGATGCATTATTTGACATTGACATATTATATTGCGCGAATCCTGCGCTACATGTCACTGTCAAATGCTTAATTTTGGGATGGTATTGTCTGTCCTATTGTCGGATATTCTAAATAAAATAGCGCATCGGTTTCTATCTATACTAGTATCGTAACAAGAAGACTATTTATTTATCGTATGGCATTTATTTCGAACCGTGAGATCTTCGAGAAGACAGTACGGTTAACATGAAGACTAGTGCCATAGGATGTTTGGAATGTGATGTGAACATTTTTCCAATACCGAGAAGAAGAAAATAAAATATTTTTAGTGTACAACTGAAATGAACTAAGTATATAAAATAAAATACTAGTTAAACAGGCCTTGTTAATCTGGCCCTTTTCACAAAATGTATGGTCTGCCTCACAAGTTCCCACCTTTTTTTGCTTCAACATCACGATTGAATTGTAATATAATAAGTTTCCTAATGGGCGGAAGTCACAAAATACCAAAGTGTCCAGCGACTCCAATGAGGCCGACTGTATGTAGTCATTCTTGTTAACTAACAAACAAAATGTTATGTGTAAATGTAAACGTAAACGTAAGGTGTTCCGAAAAATCCTGGGGCCAGTTAAAAGAGACGATGGGAGTTGGAGGATCCTTAAAAATGCCGGAATAGAAGAGCTGGTAGCCGAATCAAACATTATAGGTGAATCCAAAGCACATTGTCTTCGCTGGCTTGGCCAGGCCACCTAGAGAGGATGGGAGAAGATCGACATGTGAAGAGAGCGTACTTGGGCCGACCGACCGGACGACGTCCTGTGGGTCGCCCCAAGTATCACTGGAGGGATGTGGTGGAAGCGGACCTGCGTGAGCTCGGAGCTGGTGCAAGCTGGCGAGAAATTGCGCAGGACCGAGCAACGTGGCGTGCTCTTGTGTCGGAGGCCAAGACTCATTTTGGGTCGTCGTGCCAGCCCAGTTAGTTTAAATATAAACTTTATTTTAATACTACCGGACCGGTTCAGCCTACTTGGTAGTGACCGACGACTTGCTGGAGAACATGAGTTTGTTCCTGAGATTTGATGTTTTCTATGTATTGAAGTAATTAAATTTATTAAAACATTTTCTAGTATAACACATGCCACATTTGAACTTACAGGTGGCTAATTCAATTTTTGTAAGATTGTCCTCAAATATTTTATTATCTTATTTACTGCTTTCATTTTAATTGTTTAAGGTTGTATATAAAAATTAATAGACAATAATCAATCTATGCTTAATATTAATGGGTTGTTGATTTATGATAAATTACTTATATTATGGTCTCATTGCCAATATAATGTTCAAACCAATGTCAGATTCAGACATTGGTTGATCTCGAAATGGGTTGATATGCCTTGTTAATTTAAGTTTTCATAAATGATTTAGTTGTTATGTAACAGAAAATCTATTGTATTTTTACAAGCATTTATTTAACTTGCAAGTATGTATGTAACTGTATGTATTCGAGGCAAAACTTACAACTGAATTTTAGACCAGTTCTCAAACAATCGAGGTGAAATTGGCATACTTCTGTAAGTTTGACGAAAATACAATATTATGGTAGCACCGAGCTATAGCCAAACCTAAAATGCTAAAATACACACGATATACCCATCGTGTTTGAGCTCATTGGAACTATCTCAACAAGTAATTGAAGACTGATGAAAAATAGTTACGTTGACAATAAAAAGCTTGTCCCAAAAACTATTTTTATGACAGAAATTAATTTCCTAATGTTGTTATAGTCCACGTATAATAAAGCACGTACTTGCTATTATTTGTTTTATTATTTCTTCCCATGGTTATCAAATAATGAGTACTGGTACGAGGGATATAGGTAAGTAGGTAGGTACCTACTACCTACTCGGTACCAATTATTTAGAAGTAAATTCTCATTTCATCTTTTGCACAGAACAGAGGTCGGGAAAGTTTGTTATTTTCAAATAACATAACATACAGTCACCTCTGTGTATCAAAGGGGGTAGGCAGAGCACATGATATTTAATTTTATTGTTCTACTTCTAGCACTTGTAGGTCAAAGAGGGATAAAATGCAATATTGTAGTAGATTCTACTGTATATTACACCTATGAATTTCTTCGCATATACAAAGGGAAAAGTTTTCCTCGATTTGTGGCTTTTCTAGCCGGATATTTTTTGATCCCATACAAGCTTTTGATCCTGGATAGGAATGGGATTGATTGGCATCAAAAAAAAAAGTTTGTCAAACTGACCTTTTTTCGCACATTGTATGTTTTTTTCCAAAATCTGTAAACGCCAATCTTTATTAATTCAAAATTAAGGCAAGGTCTTCAAAGACCATTTTCGCGTAGTAGCAAGGGATCTGGTAGCTGCCGTCACTGACCCAAAAAGAAAATCCACCCTATATATGCAAGGTTTCTCAAGATGTTTTACTTCACCGAACGTTTCTTTTTAACCGGACTGGCTTTATAGGTCGGGCCCAAAAAAACGAAGAATATAAGAATGCGTGGTTGGAGAGTAGCCTTATTAAAAATCCAAGGCAAACCAAACCTCTGACACAACCACGCGAGCGTTTGCACTCCAGTTAGATTGGTTAAGCGGAATCTGCGATGTGAGTGGAATAGAGCTACTGGTAGTTTGGTCGCTGGTTCACTAAACCTAGCCGAGCTGAGAAGAGTTACGTTTTTTAAATATTCCTTTCCTCTATTCCCATTTGTGAGTAAGAAACAAGTTTAATCAAAGTAGCCAAATAAATTGCAAACTGTCTAATAGCAGAGAGTCTCCACCACCAACACAAGAGACTCGTTAGATATATTATTATACTCTTTGCTTGTTAGATAACTGGTCAAGTCAAGGTAAGTAGTAGCAAGTAAAAAGTTACTTTATGCAAGTAAAGTAGGTGGTACTCCTGAACACGGTGCGGCTAGTCGGTACTCTCTCTATCGCCCTAACCACCGATAGCATAGGGCCTTGCTTGTTTTGTTAAATATTTATAGTTTCATGTTTTACCTACTTGTTATATCAGTAATCTATAAACGTAACTTAAAAACACAAATAAATAAAACGAATACCTACCTAATAATAAAAACTGATTTTAAATAAAGAATCGCGGAAACCTAAGACTATGATCATGGCTTTGTTGTTTAATGAAACTCCTATTTCAACCAAAATATATATTTATTAAATCATTGCGCCTTTCGAGGGCAGACCAGACCCCAAGAGATAGCTGGGGGCGCCCAGCCCAGGGTTCTGCAGCCTCGACCTCTCCATCTTCAACTCTCCTCAACTCCACCCTGCAATCAATTCATTACAATTACCTTAACAATAATTCATTATTTTAAAAATTTACGCAAACTACGTCTGCTGTAGTAGAGTCGAGCGGGCACCCGATATTATTTAAAGAGGTCAAACCTCGCCTCGTACCACAGAGGGCTCTTGAAATAAATATTGGTAAGAAATATTATTTGATATTTTAAAGTACAGTAGTTGTCGGTGAAGGAAACATCGTGAGTAATTACAACAATTTCTACTTCTTTCTTAAGGTTGGAAGATCAGATGGCAGTCGCTTTCGTAAAACTAGTGCCTACGCTGAATGTCTTGGGATTAGGTGCCAATGCAAAGCTAAATATTTAAAATTACCCATTAAAAAGCAACACTACTTACCTATAGTCTTTCATTATATTATATAGGGCGTCCCACGCCTATGCCACATGGAGGGAAAGTAATAATTTTGAATAAAAACAAAATTAAAAATTTTGAAAATACCCCCGACGGATGTAGCTAATTGAAAAATAATTAAATAATTAATTCGGAAATCTCCCGACTGTAGGTATAGGAAATAAGTACATAAAGACATCTTTTTTTTCAATACGGTTAATTGGTTGAGAGTTTATTTACAAGCGCAGAAGAATCCGTCCGGGGCTGCCATTTTCTGCCTTGAAATTACGTAGCATGTTGTAGCGTGTTGCAGTTTATCTTATACCTTCGTTTAAGTAACCTCGAATTACTTATATTATTATTTTAATGCAAATGGGAACAGACATGGCAATGGCAGCCCCCGACGGATTTTTAGCGCGCCGTGGAAGGTCCGAAGGGCGAGCCCAAGTCGACATTTACTAGCCCCAAGTGTCTTATAAGCGAACTTGAGGGCCGAAAGCCCGAAGGTGAGAGGCGAGTCAAGTATAGATGCCGTCCCACGTAAGGCCAAAGGCCCGTAGCGTCTTATTGGAGCGCATTCACTATAGGAGCCCGAGGGCTGGGGGTCCGTCGTGGGTAAGAAGACATTATTTTAAATTAAAAAACAATTTAAACTGCATTCATAGATTTTTAAATAATGACATGGTTGAACCGGGAATCGAACCCGCTACACGAAAAAAAAAATACCCTGTAGCTTTATCATACCGAATATACCGATCGAAAGCCTTCATCATAAGGATCATAAGGATTATTCTGTAAAAGAATTCTTAGGTAATAATACATCATCGACCTTTTATTAGCTATAATTGTAAATTAGGTTATGGACAACACTTGTGAAATTTGCATGCTGTGCATGGACCGCTAAAAAAGATAGGACGTGTGTAATATTTTAAAGTAACAACTTTTGTAATTCACCCTTTTTTTAAGCAAATAAATAATTATGAATTATGATAATTTGTTTGCTAAATAACATAGTCTCAGAAATAAAAGGAAGACCATGAACATTTGATTTGAAATTTTGTTCAGAAATACTACAACTGACTCTTTCATTTAGTTTACAAGAACCAGTATGAGTGTCCACGAGCTACAAGCAGAACTTAGACGTAATTCTAAATACAACATGATCAAATAATCGACAGGGAGCGAAATAATCAAAAGAGTGCGACTTTGTATTGAACAGAATAGGACTCATTTTGAGTATTTGATAAATAAATTGATTAATTTTGAATTACAAATAGTAAAATTCATGGTCTTCCTTTTATTTCGGACACTATGTTATTAAGCAAAAAATATTCCTTACAATGAAGCCTTTCGATCGGTATGATAAAGCTACACGGTATTTTTTTTCTCGTGTAGCGAGTTCGATTCCCGGTTCAACCATGTAATTATTTAAAAATCTATGAATGCAGTTTAAATTGTTTATTACATTAAAATAATGTCTACTTTTAGTAAAATCTTCCATCTACAATATTCAAATGTACTTTTCCTCCATGTGGCATAGGCGTGGGACGCCCTGTATATGGTGCAGCAGGCATAATTTAGACTGCACGCCATTTCAGGACTATAGTGGAAGGACCTATCGAGACCAAGGCACCTCAAGGAACCCTTAAGGTATCCGTTGGTCCGCTCCATTACTATTACATTCCGGGCCCTGCAGTGCAACCGTGTGAAGCGGTCCTCCGGCGAGTGAGGCGCGGCGCGTAGCACCGGCGTCATGAGCCACGGCTCCATGCCATAACCCGAATCCCCTGCAATTATATGCACTATGATATAGGCAGGTCAAAAATATCATATAAACTTTAATATGTTTGTTAAGCGGATGCGTCCGCTAGCCACTTTGATTAAAAAATATCTTATAAAGTCATCACAAAATGTTACCTATACAAGTTCCATGCATGAATTAGAGTTATAGAAAATTGTATTTCTTCAGGTTTAAATACATAAATCTTAAGTGCCTTGAATTATAAAGGGCCTTCGCATATATTTTTTTTCTTAAAAAAAACAATATTAATTAATAATATCTATTCATAATGATGTATGTCTTTCCCGTTCACGGGACAATGGTGTCCCGGACCTTTGGGAGGCGTGCGTGGAGCCGAAGTACCGGGCCACCGAAGTACCACCGAGTACCACATAGCCAACACGTAGAGGCCCATTTGACACTTTAATGAAATGCAAGGGAAACACCGAGCGGATACTGTCCCTGCTCGTGTCATGGGACGCACACAGAGACAGCACCGGCCAGGCCGTACAGGGACTATTGCTGATTGATTGATTATTATTACAGTTAAACAGATTTTTAAAGTATGACAGGCAATTTCAAACGCTCACAAAACGAGATCATCTGCACTGTTTTCATGAAGTGTGAGTTCATTTTATTTGTTTCATATAACAAAAACATATAAGGGGTTACGCAGATTTACATTTTGCATACACATTTTGCAATATTTAGTATATAGTATGTGATGGCACTGATATCTTTTCAAAAAAACCTACAATATTTTGCAGCTTTTGCAAAATTTTAATAATGGAATTTTGATTAAGTAGGTACTACTATATCACGAGCGCGGGTTAGCCATAGTTGTAGTTGTGAGACATAGGTATGAACCTGATACAAACACATAATGTGAACGCTAGCTGCTACGTTGACGCACACATAGACAATGTGCATGTATAAATCAACACAACCATGTAGTAAATTTTATTAGCATCAAAAGTAGTTTTGCATATGACTAGTGGCTCTCTGTGGGCTGTATATCTCGTGTTTTTTTTTTAATTTCCAAAAAGTATATTAGGCAAGACAGCCTCTATGAGGGTGGCGCTTGTAAAACCCTCTTTAATAAATAAAGATTAAAAAAAAAAAACTATTGATACTTATTTATATAATTTTTAACTCTTTACCTAAAAGGAAAAATCTGCCTATTCGCTGCTCATAAAGCCGGCACATCTCTTCACGCACCGCCGACTGCCGGAAAATGAATGCATCATGCACTCTCCCCGGGAACGGGGCATTGACATTTAAAATCCGGCTGTCTGCATCAGCTGAAATATAAATAAATAAATAAATAAATATTTGTGGACAATCTTACACAAATCAACCTAGTCCCAAACTAAGCAAAGCTTGTACTATGGGTACTAAGCGACGATATACATACTTATATAGATAAATAAATACTTAAATACATAGAAAACATCCAAGACCCAAGAACAAATATTCATGCTCATCGCACAAATAAATGCCCCGGCCGGGATTCGAACCCGGGACCTCCAGCTTCGTAGGCAGGGTCACTACCAACTAAGCTAAAGCGGTCGTCGTTAATAAAATGTTTTTTACTAATATACACTAGTGGCTCTGTGAGCTGTAGACCTCGTGAGTGCTTTTTACACAACTGCCCAAAAAAGAAGTGTAATGTTTTCAGGTTTCATGTATGTATGGTGTATGTGAATATTTTTGTTCCCAAGAACTTCTTAACGCCTTAACCGATTTAGATGTGTGAGGTATCGTTGGAATCCTTACGTCATCCCGGGTGACATAGGATGTGTAAAGTTGCAATAAAAACAATAAGGCGGATTGTAGACTCCATTATGTGGGTTCTGTAAAAAAAAAATTTTTTGCTATCTTAACAAGTGGAGTATCAAAATGAAGCATTTGAAGAGACGATTTCAAAAATATATATAATGTGTTTTAAGTTAAAAAAGTTCGAAGTAAAATAATAATTATAAAAATTAAAAACATGGTTGCACTAAAAAGATAATAAAAACAATTTTCATAATAAAGAACTCAAGTCAAACTTTTATTATCTTTTTAGTGCAGTCGTGTTTTTAATTATCATAATTTTTGAAACTTTCCATGAAATGTATGAGATATCGAACCTGCTTACAAAATTTCATGAGAATTGGTTGAGAAATGCGATAGGTAGCGAGAAGAGCAAATAATTTTTTTCATAATTTACAAAAATTTACTTGACAAAAACAATCCTATGTAATCATTTGAGAAATGCGATATGTAGAGAACAACAAACCAAAACTCGGCCGCACAAAAATACAAAATCACTGATAAAAACTTTGATTTTTTAAATTTCCAAAAAGTGACTTGTCAATGAAATTCTATTTATTTACCAAACCTGCTCACAAAATTTCACGAGAATCGGTTAAGAAATGCGACCTGTAGTGGAGAACAACCGGAAATCCGGACAATGAAAGCATTTATGTCGAAATTAAAACAGACCTTCGTTTCACTCGGTCAATAACATTATAGTTTCCAGCAAACATCTTGAACCTGCGCAGTAGCCGATTAACGTACAAATCACGCTACTGCGCACTGAAGGTTAGGTTCAAGATGTTTGCCGGCAACTGTACTAACTATAATATTATACTGATAATACTAACTAATCTAAAACTCACAGCTGGTAACAACTGGAGACGAGTGGCGCGCGGCAGAGCGCAGTGGAAGATGTTGGAGGAGGCCTTTGCCAAGAGGCACTCTGAACTACGAGACATTCTATAAGACCTTGTAGTAGTTCAGAATAAAACGGCTTATTATTATTAATACTAACTTTTAACTCAAACTTACCACATTCAGGCTGTGTGTGCCCTTCCTATTTATGTACTGCAATCCCTCTGGCCGCGGAAGTGGAAATATTGACACATGGGTCCAGTCAATTGCACCCAAAATATCAGGTACTCCAAATATTTAGTGGAATTTTGAAGCCACTTGGTGCCGGCTTGCACCTGTGCCAGGGAACATAATGCACCTCGGTTTCAAGCTGTGGAATAGTTATGACCATGTTAAGGAAATAATGTAAGCTGTTAATCCATTAATTACTTAGATGACTAATCACTATGACGGAATCTGTAAATAATTATATGTAATTGATGTATGATTTATGATATACTACTTAATAACATATTGTTAACTTTTGGTTAATTGCTGCCACCACTTTGGTCAACATTATAGCAGATAGATAGCACCTGCAATGTTCAGTAAAAACATTTGTATATTTTCGACCTAGGTATATATACTATTATAGTCATCAATCAGCCTATTGTAATGCATGCAACAAAATGGTGCAATTTGATATCGCTAATTTGTCAAATATATTAATTTTTGGATTTGAGTCGGTGACTCCTATTGCAAAATTTAACATTTTCTTAATTTGTCCACACCGGGCCCCAATTGTTAACGACTCTTGAGTGATTATTTTTGACTTTAACTATTTCAACAGTTAGGGATCCAGGTATAGAGTAAACTGAAGTTGACAATAAGTTTAAATTGCACTCTGATTTCCTTAACTTTCACTTAACGTTCGGGCCGGAGTGGACATCAATTAACTTTAACGATAAGAATCACCCGTACATACTTAATTACTTAGCTTTAAGACAACAATTGCGATGCCCTTGCAGGGCTCATGTTTGATACTGCTACTTAATGTAATTTTTGTCACCTACATAATATGTAATATGCAGAATATTTATTTTTTATTTTTATACTTTAATGTTCATTTTGGCAATGTTAATTTACCATAAAATAATTTCTTGAAAATTACTTCTAATTAAGTATCAGTGATCACCTTGATTTGCGTATTTATAAGTAAGTGTAATTGATACCTGAACGTGGACCGGGATGCCATGAACCGATGGTGGTCTCAAACTCCCGTTCAGCTGCTGAATCAGGTTCATTCCCATATCTTTATTGATACGATACAGATACTCGAATTCTGAATCCGGCAGCTCGAAGGGGTTGTAAGCGTCCCTCAATCTTTGCCTTTGGACCTTGCGTTGCCGCAGTTCTTCATTACGCAAAAAGAAAAACGCCATTCTGTAATGTTTACAAATATAGGTTCATTTAATCCTTACTCATAAAATGCCGTAGAAATGGGACACATAAGTACCTACTTCGGAATATGTTTAGATATATTCGTAAGCGTAATAGAGGTTTTTTTACTTACAAAATCAACACATGCACTTATTGTATTTTGAAAGTTTTGTATAAGGGGAGGATAGTATTTGTATAGATATAGTGAAAAAATCGTACTTACGCAATTAGTAATAATCATTATTTTCACACACAACCGAAATATTTGAAGTTCACGTCTATCTCGATGCTCTAAAAGCTATCTCGGCACCTTGATGGCTCGAAGAGATACTCTCGGACTTTGACGTATGACACGACATAGTTTGACGTTGCAAAAGTGCGCTTGTGCTGCGAATTTCGAGCGTTTCTCGGTGGTAGATGTCATCGATAAAAATTATGACACTTTGACGTTTGATGACGATATAAAAGCCATCTTGTACTATGACATCTGTCATCTGCCGAGATATGGTCGATTTCTCTTCAAATGACAGTTGAATTATCTCGATTTCTACACATGTGCTAGCCGTACAGACGAGACACGCAAACCACGTGTTCGTGATCAAGCGAGACGGCCATATACAAATCTCGGTAAGTGCGACAGAGAGATATGGAGTATCTGCTGTCTTTGTCACCGTGCTACTTTTTTTTGTCTGGCCCAACTTCAGTTTTGACACTAGTTGGGCCAGACAGAGCCGCCATCTTGCCGCCATTCATCAATTTAGGGATACCAGCTAATATGATTTAAAAATAACCTGATTATCGGGTAATTTAGGATTACATGAAAATGTTAATTTGTGATGATATAAATAAAATACTTATACTTCTAGACTTGGGTGAATTGTATCATCTATATAATAATAATAAGCCGTAAGCCGTTTTATTCTGGACTACTAGGTCTATAGGAAGTCCCGTAGTTCAGAGTGCCTCTTGGCATAGGCCTCCTCTATTCATTATCTATATACTCATTATTTAATATTATATAGCAGCAAATATTGTGAAAAAAAATTCACTAGGTAGTAGGTATTCTTACTAAATGGACGTTCGTTTAAATTCTATTCTACAGAAATGTTTCTCGTTCTGTTCCATCATGTTTAGGTAGGGGGTGAATTAGGTATTACTTATTTTTTACTTCGTGCACATTTTCCTTTTAAGTGTAGATTTATTAGTGAAAACTTTGCTGGTTTATGATCTACTTAACTGTAATAGCTGTATGTATAATTGGTGCTGTTTGTTTTGCTTTCCTTAATAAAGCAAAAATACATATTTTTCCGCCCTTCATAATCATTCTGACATTTTATTATTATATTTTTAAATTAATATATATTAAAAGTGACTATAATGAATCGCATTATACAAAATAAACAGAAGCAATGGGGTAATTTTAGCGATATGGTCACCCCACGGCAGCCATCTTGCTTTATTGCCGTCCCTCATGGTGGCACACGTATTTCGACTCTTTAGTATATTTATCCTCTAAGGTACTGGCCTAAGAAAAAAAAACATGCTGTCAAATTAGACATACGCCCCGCCAAGAGTTAAATTATCCATTGAAGGTGGATAATTTGTGTTTAATGTGTTTTCTCGCAATCGAAGTGAAAAGTAGAGTGTATAACTCGGGTCTAAAAGCCATATTACCACTCGAACAATTTCCCCTCACTACGTTCGGGAAAATAACCATCTCGTGGTAATATGGCTTACTTTAGCCCCTTGTCAAACAATCTACTATTATGTCTAATTTGACAGCATGTTTTTTTTTAAGGCCAGCACCATGCCTCGCTGTGCGTGTTCGCTTTGCGTATTCGCCTACCTTTCTTTTGCTATATTAAGGAAAGTGATGCAGCATGCGTTTTTTTTTTCTTTTAAGAGGCGCATTTGCTTTGACCATAGACACCGCTTAATCTTTAGAAAACCGAAAGACGTCTTTCCTGATTGGTCGTTTTTAGTACAGCTGTATTCTGGTTGGTTGATATTTTTACCAAATATTTTTTATCTGTCAATTTACTGTTCTGTGATTGGTTGATTTAATAGGCGAAGTATTTTGATTGCTCAAATTAAAATGTTTTGTAAATTATAAATATGTATACATATTTTCCCTAGGGCTTAAATGTACTACTTTAGCCCCGCTTCACAAGTCTAATATGACACACTTTTCGAGCATGAGAAGTGAAATAGTACATTACTTAACAAGGGCGGTAAAACAAAGAATGTCTCAGATCGCAGGTATTTGACGCCCGAGCCGATAAATATGCGATCTGAGGCTTTCTTTATTACCGCCCGTGTTAAGTACAAAATTTTATGTGGCCCTCCTGGCCAGGAAGTGGTATTTCCCGCGCGCGGAGCGTGCGGTAATTGCCGCTTTATGGCCAGCTGTGACATACAATACAATACAATACAAATACTCTTTATTGCACACCTCAAAAAGAACACAGTACAGGACATTAGGCTTAAAGTAGAGGACATAATGGTTATTATAGATCCCCCATAATCATAAGACGATTAAAGTTTACGACTGATTAGCATTTCGTTTTGTTATTTGCCCTTTAATTGATAGGTTCTTTACCGATAGACCAGCGATAGACAATCAAATCTCAGTGGTATCAGCTGATGGGTGGTTCGCTAAAGGTACCCATATAAATTAAATGACATATTTTCGAGTAACAAAGGAATCAATTTAATTGAAAACGAATTAAAAGCCAACAATTACTATTATTATTAATATTAAACATACAATAACAAACTTATTTTTTTTAATATCAAACAATGCTCATATGTGCATACTTCAAGCTCTTATTATTCTTACAAAAAAACCGGCCAAGTGCGTGTCGGGCCACGCGCAAGGTAGGGTTCCGTAGTCGTCTACCCGTTACATTATATGGACTAAAAAGTTCGCAAACTTATATTTACTATGTTTTTGACAGAATTAACAACATTATCTAAGTTATCAATGGAAATTGTACGAAAGTTTGCTTTTGCAAAGTACATTTCTGAAGTTCGACTATTACTCGTTAACTAGTAATGTCTACTTAGCTGTGATAGTTTTCCTTTTAAATTCATCGTATATACTACTACCATGATTTTTTTCACATGCCTAGTAGGCACCGTTTAGCTGGCAGGGGAGGGGGGCACTTGACCATAGCTAAAATTATCACTTCAAAGCTTAATATCAAGCTAACCAATTCTTTAATCAAAAAATGCTTTTAGAAACCTAATAATATTTTTAAAAGAGCTATCCAACGATACCCCACATGATGGGGTTTGGCAGAAAAAAAAATTGCACCACCACCACCACTGTAGGGGAGGTACCCTAAAAATTTTTTTTTAAAGATTTTATTCTACCATTTTGTCGGCGTCATTGATATGTATACTCATGCCAAATTACAACTTTCTAGTACTAACGGTTACTGAGAAAAACGGGGGTCGGACGGACGGACGGACGGACGGACGGACATGGCGAAACTATAAGGGTTCCTTGTTTACTACGGAACCCTAAAAAGACACGCAAACCATAAAAAAACAATTTTGTCCTTTTCTCACAAACAAATTTCAAACTTCTGGATAAAGAAAAAAGAAATTTTAACGGCGTTATAGCCAAACTAGGTTTGATTTAAACGTAAATTATATTAAGTGCATATGAAAAGCCCTATGTACAACATAAGTTGGAGATAACCTACCTTTGCGATCATGACAGTAGCGTGCGCGGCGAGGTAGAGGACACGTGTGCCGTACGTAGGCTCACACGAGCTATATAAGTGCGCTGGAGTCTGCACTTGATACACATTTCGCAACTCAACACATGAGTAACTCAAGCAGTACCTAACCTAGGTCCATTTGATATATGGTACTAGGACGTGCTAGTATCTGAAATGCATTTAATCGGTCATTCTCAATTAGTACTCAATGTTTGCGGTAAACCTAAACTGCGTCAATTTTACGAAGGATTCCAAAGTTTGACGGAGTTGAGACGCAGACATAAATCTGGAAAATAACCGAAATATAGTTTGGGAACTGTGATAGCCGTCATTTGGCTGTTATCAACCCTTTGAAAGCCTGTCTTCATATATGGCTGGGACGCTGGGACCTGGGACACCTAAAGCGAAGCGTCCACACTTCCGCATCGCATCGCACGCATCGTAGGCAACGGTTTCTAGTATCTATTCTTTGCAAAGAAAGTCACACAAGTGTGTCCTCTGATCGGCAACTTAGTAAGGTGCGGATCAGTACAAAATATTGCGTGCGATGCGAACGATGCGTATCTACGATGCGGAAATGAGGACGCTTAGCTTGACACGTCAACTGATTGTAATTGAGATTAAATATTACGCCCTGAATCTTCGTGGAGTCAGTAAAGGTCAATATCTGACTGAAAATGCCCCACTTGAACAAAATCCCTATGTGCTCGCTATGTATGCTCGCACGGTGCACAATACAAACATTTGTAAGCGTCCTAGTCCTAGTCGAGCAAGAAAAAGAGTACAGGTACTGCTTTAAACTTCATATATATTTTAGCCCGGCTTTGGCCATTGACTACAATGGTTGTATGAAGCAGTAGACCCATATATTCGTACTACCATTTTCATGTAGGTAACTCTATGTCTCCACTATATACTGAATGGTACGAGTAGCCTAAATTGTCGTCTGGCAAAAGGTCTTAGTGGCTTTGATAGTGATACGTTATAGCAATGACCAAATAATACGAAAATACTTGAAATTTTTAAGATTTAAAGCTGCGTAGGTAAATAAAGACACCGTTCAAGCACAGAAAATTGTGACGACATAAATTTCGATTTACATGGTGCAAAAACTTGTATGCCATTTTGATTACATTGCGGACTAGACGAGGACGATCAAACCCCGCGATGTAATGAAAATTGCATGCAAGTTCTTGTAAATGGGCCTTTAGTCATATTTACTTCGTAGCAGCCTCGTAGGTATATCACTGATCAATTCGCCCACCAACGCTACTAGTGCTACGCCGTAGCGTGTACCTGATTTTTTCCGCCTTGCGGCGGAAATCGCACGTAGAGGCATGACCTTATGGGCCTTGAATGGGTAGAATCTTCGCAATAGGGATGACGACACTATAAAAGAAAATCAATAAATCCAAATTTTCTACATAAAGGCTCAAATTCTCAATCAAATGGCGAAAAAGTAATTCAAAAAAATTAATAATTACGTAATTATAAGTCTTCAAAGTTTTAAGAGTGGGTATGTTCTGTCCCTTTTCCGCACGCACCTTTGTATTGAACGATCGTCATTTACTACGGCGCTACTTAACAGTGACGTCACGGTTAGGTAGCACTTTCTCTCTCTAACTACGAACATTCTAACCGTTGTAGCTTCGTTATTTTTTGAGATATTTGAATAGGATTTTCACTATTTGGCATAGTGTTATGTCTTCTTTCTATTGAAGTAATATTTTTTTTTGAGTCGACATCCCTATTGTTCCGACTACAAAAATCGTACAAGTTACAGTTATTAGCTGGAGTCGAGAATCGAACCCACTACCTTAGGCTACGGTAGCCCAGTGGTCCAAACATGCAGTCACATTACTTATCCAGTTGATACCTTTAATTTACACATTTACTTGCATAATTGTTAGTTTACGGCAGTAACGATCAATAAAATACATGCCTTCAAAATAAAATGACATATACGCATAATTTAATCCCATTATCCGCAAATAGGCACGTATAATGAGATATCTATATCTATATGTTAGATACTGCTAAAAATTAGTACTGTACCCTAGTTACTTACAAATCTGACGCAACTGTTACCAACTTTTGCTTAGGCTTATATTCACAACACAACTCCTATTAACTTTGAATATACCAGCAAGCTTGACCTCTCATCTCCCGTAGATACTTGTAGGCGCTACACCGCAACCAGGAGGGGCTAAGAAGATCGCTTATATCGTGATATTTTATGTGACGTTTCCAAACATTTTGGTCATATAACGTGACGGTATAGACTATAGTGCTAACGGGGCAGTAGGTAAATGTGGTTTTGCGCCCTGTAGCTCGGACATAAAATAAGGCTACGGTATTCCCCGCCTGTCAATCAAGGCAACTAAAAGGTCAGGGTCGTAACGGTCGCATTTGGGGGCTGCGATCGTCCATATAAACATGACGGGACCCACATATAGCCTCGTAAGGCCCAATGTACACTCTAATGTACAAATTCAAATCGAGTTTCAAACTTTGACAAAATTAATGAAGGTTCCAATTTCAAAATCACAAAAATCTGTCTGGGACTTACGAGGATAGGTCACACATTCGAGGGATGATTTTCGGGTTAAAAAATACTCTAAGATATATGTTAAGTTAATCCAGGCTATAGCTTCTTTGGACCTATCATGTTTCATCATAATCCGGTTTGGCGTGATTGAGTTACAAATATTCAAACAATTTACAAAATCACATATTTTATTAACCCCGCCTTAAGGTCGAATATCGCTTGAAATGTTTCAGACCGGTTCGCGGTCCTGATTCATGGGTTTCTTGTCCCGACAACGGCACGCTTCATTATATTGTAGTGGTGTTGTGTTTCTGGTGGTTACCAATCATACACACTCTCACGTAGAGTGATGAGTAAGGTGGCCAGACATCCTGAGGATGCGCTGCTAAGAATGACATAAACCTGTCCTCCTGATCCTCAAATCAATAAATTATTGCTAACGCGCTTGTACACGGGACGGTTGTCACAGGCGTCCATCCATAGGCTACGGTATCCGATAACCATCAACCTGCCTATGGAAATTTGTTTGATTATAGTACAATACAGTTGTTAACTATGTAGGTAGGTACATGTAGATAGATAGACGTAGAATTATATTAGCTCACAGTCGAGTACTTATTGTTAAAATAGGTACGTTGCCTACGCCTGGTTCATAACGCCACTTATACTACACATAACATTTAGTGCATGATACCATTCCGAGTATATTTGGTCTGGGCAAGTCACTAATATGTCAATTTACATAGTTGGCTAGCGAAATTACGACTATAAGTTATATTACAAGGTAACGGTAATATAGGTTACTGTTACTGGTACCATTCTGACTTCTGAGACAAATAATGCAACATAAAATGCACAAATGCCATGCGTATTGTCATAGTCTATTGTTTTCCAAGACTGCCCAAAAAGGAGTGTGTTGAATTTCTTTATTCCATCAGAAGTGATTCCATTTTAACCGGCTTAGGTGTTACTATTGAATATAAAGATCAGAAAACATGAAAAAAATTTTTGTCAGGAGTCTAACGAACCAGTATCCCTTACCTATGCCTTTCGCGGGCAGAAGTGCTCTACCAATTAAGAGAATGTCTGTAAAGACAAACACTTTTTTAACTCAAATTACTTGTACGTGCTTAAATTATGTCAAAACAATTGATCGGTGGAACCAGAAGCAATGCCGGCTCTGCCACAATCCGCGTCCTCTGCCGAAAACTTCAAACGCCCCAAGTATGCCTAGGAAGTGATACATAATTTCAATAAACTTCCCGTGCTTTGGAAGGCGAGGTAAGCCGTTGATACCGGCTGCTGTCTATGATAGCAGTCGTTAAGCCAAGTTAAAAGGGCTTTCGGGCGGCTTAAGCTAAGCACGTCTAACAGTCAAGTGGCCCGCTCACTTGACGAGCCTAATCTCAACAAGGTCTAGTCTAGTTCCCCTAGGGTTGGAAGGTCAAATTGCAGTGGCTTCCGCAAAAACTAGTGCGTACACCAAATCTTGGTATAAGGTAAGGTAGCGTACCCCAGGCAACCTTCAGGGATTCAAGACACATTCGTCAGATTCCTTTTTCGTGAGAAAAAAGGATGCAACTGTAATGGGATGGGAATGGGACGCTATGAGGATGAAGATGATGATGAATAAACTGAAGTATTCGATGCTTTTTTATTTTCTTGTATAATTTCTAAAGCCTTTTAAGGTTATCTAAGCCCTTTCCCAACGCAGGTGTGACTTTAGATACGTTCCACACGTAATGAAGCCGGAATCTAGTCCGAACAGCGAAATGCCGGTCCGCTGCCGTAATACGTTGGCAGAAATGAATAAAAGTACTTCGTGCGAAAAGCTGTTTTACCGTTTCACAATAAGGTTTAAAATTGAATATTTTTTTTATAAGAATACGGTCAACAAAATGAATTTCAACCACACTAGTATTACTAGTAATTATTGCAGGAAGGTCGCTCACACGTTCGTATGGGTATTCGAGGGCTCAATAAAATATTATTACACGTAGCTTGCGTACAAGGAATATTAATTAATACATTAATATTTTTATAGCTTTTAGACAATTTATAAAGTGGACTGCTTCATTAAAATGCCGTAGTTTGCGAAAACTGTGTCGAACTATATCTAAGCTAACGGTCTTAAGCTTAGGTACGAACTAAAATGTTTCCGTGAGTTGGTTTATAGTTTTCCAGCAGTCACTCAAGTACGTAAAAATAGTGCCCAATGTCAAATCTTGGAGTTAGGTTAGGTTTCAAAGCTGATAACTTAGCATTTAGGGCACAAGCAAATCGCTAGGAGAATGAACCAATTCAACCAATTAATATTTACTGCACTCTTTGGGATGAACTCAAGACGAACCTTACCCCCCCTGTCAAAGTGAATGTCACGCCCTCGCCAGACAAAGAATGAACGACTTTGGCAATGGTTACCCAGAACCAAAGGAATTCAGAGTACTCCCGTTGAACTCCATCATCCGGTTTGTGGAGAGATTGGAGAACAGCTTGGAGTAGGTACAAAGGAGGGAGCAATTGCACAAAAGATCCCATTGGGACGAAGTGCATCCGCAAGGGCCCTCATCTAGATAAGATAAGATAAGATACCCCCCCTGTCATCCGTCATGCATGTAGGTAATGTCGGACACCGTTTTTTTAATATGAATGATGGCAAACAAGTTTAACCCTTTGACCGCCAAAGCGGTAGTGTGTCGTCACGCCCACCACGCCAAGCACTGTTTTTTGGTGTAATGTCTAAACCAATAAAAACAAATTAAAACAGTTCATAAATGATTTTATTTATGACACCTTCACTCCGTCCGACCTTTGAAGTGGTTGTTGGCGTGGTGGGCACGACGATACGCAGCCACTTTATAGGTTCTTGGCGGTCAAAGGGTTACTGATGATAAGCAGATACCGTAGCCTATCGACATTTGCGACTCCAGAAGAATCAGAAGCGCGTTTCTGAACCTTTGTTAACTTGAGGATTCGCACGCCCTCATATCGGTATAATTTCATCAAGGAATATGCACTTTACAAGTTGCCGTTGTGACAATTAAACCGACATAGCCATAATAGCGACATAACAGTTGATTTGTTTCCATTTTGGTACAAAACCCTATAAAGGGACACTTCCTTTTTGCTTCAGCATTCCGTAGGACCCCGACTTAGTTAAAACCAGACACATAAGACATAACCTATTAATATGTAATAGGTACCACATAGTCGTATTAAACAATTTCGCAATCTTAGTAACTGTATCAACGACCTATGAATCAACCTCGTATTACGCTACTATGTAATTGTAAAAAGCAACCTTGATCCTTATGACATTAAAGTTCTGTTTTGCAAGCTGAGTGAGGTAGATACGAGGTAGGTAGTATTAGTAATAGTTTGTATGGGCGATGTGGGTCACACTCGATTCCGGTGCCATGTGGTGTGTTTAAATTCATATCTGCCGCGCCCTGCCAGCCTCCAAGGATTAGTGCCTAATTCGATAAAGTACTGCGTAGATGCAGGACTTGATTCAGAGCCTCGATTTTTTCTTGGTAGGTAGTTTCCTCATGTCTGAGGGATGTCGTTTTTTTCCGCATGTCCTTCGGTCTTGAGCCTTTTGTACAGTTGCCTAAATTGAAAACAACTATTACCATACCACATACGTACAATATGTACTATCGAACCAACTGAATGACCCACCGTAGAACCTTGTCACAGAAACTGTCATAGTAAAATCATTATGACATTTTCTGTGACAAGGTTCCACGGTGGGTCACGATTTAGTTGGTTCGATAGTACCTACTTAACTTGGTAGGTAGCATGTTTATCCAAAGATCCAAAGTCAAATGATATACTCGTATCTCTCTGTCACTCTTATATATTTAAATTAGTGTACCTACGACCATCTCTTTCCGTGGTAACTATTAACAAGCCATTTTGACAAACGAAACGAAAAAAATTGAAAAACGAACCAAAATTAATCGAGAAAGATCCATAGATTAATCCATAGGTATTATTATCAAACCTGCTCACAAATTTTCACAAGAATCGGTTGAGAAATGCGACCTGTAGAGAACGACATCCGGACATACGAAATATACCTACGAAACATTTTGTCCAAGTTGAAATGGGATGCTTCGCTGGCTCGATTAAGAGGAATGCCTAGCTGACCAACTTTTCAAATCTTGAATTTTTGACATAATGTTTCTGTCGCGCTGCTGGGAGCGGGAGCGGGCGCTGTCTATGTGTGAGCGCACGCACACAGGCGCGAGACGCGAGCCCGCGAATTTACTTACTGACCCCGCATACGATAAATTAGGCTGTAGGTTGCTGTAGGTACAGATCGCACCATAGAAAAAGTTCCCCCTTGAGCACTTTATGAAAACTGTACAATAATTTCGTCAACTAAAATGAATCCACTTTAGCGCAGACGTTAACATGGTTGACACGCAATCAAGAGGTCCATGGTTCAAATCCAAAGATTGACAGAACTTTTTGCTTTTTATTTTTTTACCAAGTAAATTAATGTAATGCTTTTATAATAAATGTTTATTTAGGTCAATATATTAAGAGGAAAATGAAATAACATAACGCCTAAACTTTTTTTTACTTTATTAACTTGAAATACTTAGCAATATCATAATAATAGCGTTTTATCTTGGCATAAAAATATGTAGGTATATCTCTCTTTATTTTACACATCTAAACAAAATAATAAACAGAAATAAGAACAAATAACAATATTGGTTTTTTTTTTGGTTAGCTAAAATTGTGGTAGGTATATTGATTTGGCTGCCCTGCCATAATATTATCTATACATATTATAAAACTTGCGTTACTTAGACAACTATTGACAGACAGTGCACAGCCTAAACCGCTGAAGATATAACCATGAAATTTGGAACATATATTCTTTAGGGTACGTAGACGTGTACCAAGAAAGGATTTTTCGAAATTCAACCCCTACGGGGGTGAAACAGGGGTTGAACCGTTGTATGGAAATCGTTCATTTGGAAAATCTTAGACTTGAAACTTTGTACAAAGGTTACTTATTAAAAAACAAGATAAATTATATAGGGTTGGTATAAAAATTCATCCCCTAAAGGGTTCAAAAAAGGGATGAAAGTTTGTATGAGAAAAATGTTGTTTTTTAAGTAAGAAGTTTGAAACTTCGGTCACAAGCTTCTTATGTATAGTGAAAAACATTGATAATGGCATTTTTTTAAATTCATCTCCTAAAGGGTTTAAGCGAGGGTTGAAAGTTCACGTGCGCAATGTGTGATTCTTTTATAGTATGGGTTTCTTTTGAACCCATTTCAAGATTTCAAAAGAGGAGGTTCTCAATTCGGTTCATCAAAATGCAGATCTGATGATGGGATCCATGAGGAATCGAGGGAACTCCTCAAATCTTATAAGCAAACATACAGTGATTTTTGTGTTTTTATCAACAAATCAAGCATTTTCATACAAAAATGTGACATTTGATGAAGTGGGACTGCTGATGATGATCAGAACAGAACTCTTCAACGATGCATAGTTCACGTTTGGCGAATTGTCCTCTTTGCTGTGTTTGTTAAGCAACTTAGATTTTCAAGACAATCATTTGTCAAGCTCGAGTTCTGATGATGGGATCCATGAGGAATCGAGGGAACTCCTCAAATGTTAAAGGCATACATAAGTTACATTACACATTTTAGTATTTTAACAAACAAATCAGGCATTTACATTTAAATAAGTTGACATTTGATGAAGTGGAACTGTACCTATGTATATGATGATCAGAATGGAACTCTTCAACCACGTATATTTTTGTTTTTTACATTTTTGTCAAACTTGAGTTCTGGTGTAGGTTTATTTCTATTACATGACATTTTTCTTACTCTTAATCGCCACGAGTTCTACGCGGACGAAGTCGCGGGCAAAAGCTAGTGGGTTATAAAAACCTATGATTCGTTAAATAGTTATAACTTTACCACTAACCAAGTAGCATTTATTCCTATATCAAAGACAAGGGTTCCCAGGTCACCTTTCTATTCAATATTCTTCCATTGTGGCTCAGGGTTCTTCTTGTGATTAATAACTTTTCTGGTAATAATGATTTATCGATAATTTTTCACCACTAGCGTATCGACAATATATGTCAACGACTGTTGCCCATCCCTATTCCTTCTGTGTACGTATATTTAGAAACTGACTCCGCCACGAATTCGTGCGATAAGGACAACTGCAGCTCGGACTAAAATTCCCTTGCAAAAAACTGAAAAATCGAGGTTTCGTTCTCGACTGTTTCCTCCTCCAAATCGCAACCAATCATTATAAAATTTTGGAAACTATAAGAGCAAGAACTAATCTTTGCCGCTACGTTTTGATTTTTTGGATATTTGTTGTAATATTTGTATACTGCGCCTTTTTATGGAGCCAATTCAACTAAGCCGTTTTTGCGATTTTTGGAGGGCTGTAACTTTCTTTAAAATACAAATATCCAAAAAAACAAAACGTAGCGGCATAGATATTGATGATATTGATCTTATTTGAAAAAATCATTGCTCTAGGTTCAAAAACCAGGAAGGAAACAGTCGAGAGCGTTTGTATGGGAAAATCGCAGCTAGGCATTCCTCTTAAATTAGCAAATTCCACCCCTAAGAATTCCATCATTAAGACTGGAGGGCATTTTTCTTAGGTGCTATCGAACCAACTGAATCGTGACCCACCGTAGAACCTTATCACAGAAAGTGTCATAATGATTTTCCTTGTCAGGCAGTATACGATGTTACAATGACATTTATGTCACACCTGGCCATAAAGCGGCCATTATCGCACGCTCCGCGCGCGAAAAAACCCACTTCCTGGCCAGGGGGTGACATAAAATTTTGTACTTAACACGGGCGGTAATAAAGAAAGCCTCAGATCGCATATTTATCGCCCTTGCCTTCGGCTCGGGCGTCAAATACCTGCGATCTGAGACATTCTTTGTTTTACCGCCCTTGTTAAGTAATGTACTATTTCATGGTGGGTGGGTCACGATTCAGTTGGTTCGATAGTACGTTATATGTATAAACCGCGCATCTACCGATGTACTGTATCTAGCCCGTATGTTGCAAGGACAGGTCCGCCGGCGAGTGATATGTTATCGGTCATTCGTTGCATTAGACTAGGCTTTATCGGCGCAACAGCCTAGGACTGGTTGATTAATTACGCAATACAATGGGACTGTACTGCGTGGGCTGTAGTTTGTAAGACACAATACCAAGATAGATCTTTACCAAGTCAAAATAGTGGTGTATCTCAAGGGAGCAAAATGATATATTTACGGCGAGGGCGGTATATATATAGTAGAAAACTGAGCGTAACGAGGGATTCTAAAGAAGAATCATTAGTGTAGCGAGAAAAGTATGTCTTACAAATGTACGACCGCTTTAGCTTAGTTGGTAGTGACCCTGCCTACGAAGCTGGAGGTCCCGGGTTCGAATCCCGGCCGGGGCAATTATTTGTGTGATGAGCACGAATATTTGTTCTAGGGTCTTGGATGTATTCTATGTATTTAAGTATCTATTTATCTATATAAGTATGTTTATCGTCGCTTAGTAGGTACCCACAGTACAAGATTTGCTTAGTTTGGGACTAGGTTGATTTGTGTAAGATTGTCCACAAATATTTATTTTATTTTTAAATAAGTTTAGAGAGTTTGGTATCTTTGGTGAGGTTTTTGTAGTTTGCGGTAGCAGCTTTACTGCTTAATACAAAATTAATTTAACACTTTAAACTCTCGCGCTTTGTAAACATACTTAAAAGGTTTGTTTTTACGGGTCTAACGCGATATTTATGTATTTACCTTTTTTTTTGTTGTGTACCCATATCTCCGTTGACAACTTGCTGAGACGACAGTCATATCCGCGACCACGGCCGGTGAAACCCGTGTCGAAACGTCGGTAAAAAAGGTAAATACATAAATATCGCGTTAGACCCGTTAAAACAAACCTTTTAAGTAAAATTAATTTAATTTAAGCGTAAGCGCTTAATAGTAACGGATGAACTCGGGACAAACTTCCAATGGAATACAAAAAGTCACATTATTTAGTTACTAAAATTATATTGTTAATTACAGTCCAACCAATTTGAATTATGGGCCACTAAGTACCTTGTCACTATGATATAGTGCGCGCCATCCACGACGACGCGCCCCTCCACAGCGAATCTCATACTAATCTGTGCGCAACTGCGCACAGATTAGTACAACTGTACGGCTTGGGCTGTGGAGGGGCGCACCTTCGTGGGTGGCGCGCACTATAACTCTAGCTTTTAGGCTTTCATATAGATTTCCACTGTGACAAAGTACGAAGTGATCCAGAAATCAAACTGGTTAACGGGTCTAAACGGGTATCCTGTTCTGCTGCGCCCAGCGTGCTATAGGGCGCAGGATTTGGTCTGCGCGCGGCGCCCGGCTGCCGCGCAGCAGCGCCAGCGCGTCGCGCAGGTCGGAGGCTGCGCCGGCGCGCGTCGCGGCCGCCGCCTGCGCGCAGCCGCACACCGCGCCGCGCAGACCCTCCCACATCTCGGGGCCGCCGTCCAGTCTGACGACAACATTCATAATTTAGGCTGGTTTGCCACTGGAGCTATGGTATGCTACGTTGCTATGGGTGCGTTTGAAATCCACCAATCACATTCCTTTGTTCACATAGCATAGCTCTGGTGGAAAACGGTTCGACTAAGCTATGTTTTTTATATGGAAAGATGCGAGCTGCGGATGCGTGCTATGGATGCGCGCTACGGATGCGTGCTATGGATGCGCGCTACGGATGCGCGCTACGGATGCGTGAGCGCTTCCCCCCTCACCGCGTTGCCGCTCCTCGCGCCTCCTCCGAGAGAAGTACCAAAAAATAAGTAACTGGTCCCGCAGGAGGCTAAATTTGAGAAAAAAACAAATAATAAAAAATGCTCCTCGCGCCTCCTGTAGATACATCGTATAGCTCGAGCTGCGCATCTTCCTCGCACAGCTACATAGCATAGCATTAGTGGAAACGGTAACATAGTTTCGTAGCGTAGCTTCCGCATCCTCGCAGCATATATAGCTGCGTAGCACAGCTCTAGTGGAAAACCAGCCTATTTAAGGCCGGGTTGCCGTGCCGACCCAGGTCGGGCCTAGCCGAGTATACTGGGCTCTTCTCAGCTAGACTAGGTTTAATGAACCAGCGACAAAACTTCCAGTAGCTCGATTCCACTGACACCTCAGACTCGGTTGAAGCCGCTCAACCAATCTCACTAGAGCGCAAACTCTTAGTATTCCAGTGTTTAAACCGCCCGTGTGGTCGTGCCGGAGGTTTCCCCTGGATTTTTCCCAGGCCACCCTCCAAGCGTGCACTCCTATCGCTTTATTGGACCCGGCCTATAAAGCCACAGTCAGGTTAAAAAAGGCCGGGTTGCACCAACCATATCGTAAACAGATCGATCGACGTTAAATATGGCGCCGGCAGCTGTGAATGTTGAATCCCATAGAAACATGTCAAATTAACTTCTCATCTGTTTACAGACGGTTTAGTGACACCGAACCGACCCATAAAGTGAGTTTTGCCAAACCGACTATTATGTTAAGACGACGTAAGCGGTGTCCGTTAAAAGCTGATTGTACGGAAAATTACAAGTTTATATAGGGCGACAGCTGTCATTTTCCGTACAATATTAAGTTGATGAGCTGTCGGCGCCATATTTTAAAAGTTGATTGTCTGTATAATCGTAAGTTGATGCAACCCCACTCTTAGGCTGGGTTGCACCAAACCGTATGTAATCGTAAGCGGTGTTCGTCAAATCTGATTGTATGGAAAGTTTGACAAGTTTCTATGGGATGACAGCTGCCGGCGCCATATTTGACGATGACCGGCCTGTGTTCGTACGTTGGTGCAACTGGCACTTAAGTGTGTATGAACATCTGTACGTAATCGTAATCGGTAACTGTAAGTGGTAATCGGAATCTTTAACAATCTGAGGCTGACGTTGACCAAAAAGAAACCGGACTTCTTTTTGTAAGTACAGTGACAAAGGACCCTTGTCAGGATAACTGTTTTTAACGATAAATTGGAAAGCAATTTAAGCATTATAAGTAGCTAAGCCAAGCTAAGTTTTGAACTTACTTGTCGAGCATGTGGAAAGCCTTGGCGGCGACGAGGAACTGCCCCATGCGGTAGCTATCATTTGCCACCAGCTGCAGCAGCGCGAAGCTGTCGGGAGTACCAGCCGCCTGCAACAACCGCTCATTAGTGTAAAAGCTGAGTGGACGCTCGAGTCGGGCGTCCAGCGGGGCGTGCATGTCAAACAATTGAAACTCATACTGGAGTCCTGAGTCGCCGCCGCACAAACAGTATGCACGCTCGCCCGCCCCGCTGGACGCAACGCCGAATGCTCCGCTCCGAGCGTCCACTCAGGCCTTACACTTGGGTAACGGCCCGGCCACGACTTCGAGCGGTGGCGACAGCGGTTTTCCTAATACATTGCGTGGGAAAACTAAAATAATCACTGCGTTGCGCGTCCCGACCGCGCAGTGAACTGATAAAACGCTTGCCGCTCCGAAATTTGCGCTAAGTCGTGGCCGGGGCCGTAAGCTGCTTTTCCACCGGAGATATGCGGAATAGCTAATACCTCGGAGTCAGTTTCCCAGGTAATAAAAATTATAAATAAACTCGCTTTTGCCTGCCACTTTGTCCGAATAAATTTCCAATCCCTATTTCATCCCTTCGAGGATCATTTTCGAGATGAAAACTATTATATATGTCAATCCAAGTTTCATCATAGACCGTTCAGTCGTTTTTGCGTGATTGGGTAACAAACATCTAAATCGCATTTATAATATTAGTACAATGAAGGATAAGAGCATTTCAACCGCCGCGACTTCGGTAGTCGTATTATGTATTTGCGATGTCCTTAGGTTTCTGTGGTCTATTTTTAAAAGGATGATAGTTCTCCCCGCCGGCTATACTACAGCCTGATATGGTCTCCCACTCTGCAGTGATGTCTTCAATAATACGACCACCGAAGTCACGGCATTTGAAACGCTCTGAGAAATGCCCATAAAAACCTTGGCACATATGTCCCATGCGAGATGCGCGTCCTTGTTCATGACGTGGCAGCGGCATAGGCAGGCCTGGTACGTGAACGAGCTGCGCATGCCGTCGTCCTGGATCGCCAGGAGACACTCTTCAGCCTCCCGGTAGAACCCTGTCGCCACTTTAGCCTGGGAATAAACAGCTCTATGATAATAGACACCTCGGGAGCATATGCCATCATGGAAATGGATTGGCCACCCTATTTAGAGAGGGGGAGGCCGGCGGACCGTCGAGAATAATTGGAATGAGTTGGAGCGAAGCGGGAAGCGTGTCTGAAGACAGGAAGGTGTGGGTGGCGTGATTTGATGAAGGCCCTTCGCACCTCCGGGTTGCCTTAGGATATTAGCATGATTATAAATCAATTGCCTGATCCAGGCAGCATCTAGCACTAGGTTGTCACAGAACAATCTCTTCTAGTATGTGCAAGGAGTGACACTTATTACTTAACTGCATATCAGACTGTCACAGCAGCCGTATAGGCGTGTGGCATAAGCTACATAACACACAGCCCAGACATGGCAGTCTTGCAAGGTTTTCTCGCTCTATCTGCATGAAGCGATAAAACGGACTGCTGCAGTTCAAAAGGCAAGGCACTAAAATTCGTTGCAAAAAGGTTACTCTGCGTGATGAATCGATTTATTAGGACCAGCCAAAAAAATATAAGTACTATGTTATCAAGGTGTCCTACTACTAACCTGGGCATAGTTAAAGTTGAAGGTATCATCGTTGACGAAGAAGCTCTTAATGGAGTTGAGGTAGACCAGCACCTCCTCGAACTGCGTGGCCAGGAAGTAGGACGAGGCCATGCACTGCCGGCCCGGGATCGTGTCGCACTCGGACGCCGAGCTGCCCACCAAATGGTAGCTCTGCTGGGCTAGCTTCATCTGCTCCTCCTGTTCTGGGCAATAGGACCAGCTAAATCAATGCCTAGTTTAAAAAATATATAGAATCGGCATTATAGTGGAAGTCATTTACGACGACGCGTCCATCCACAACCCATTCCGTACATTGAGCATCTAGATTAGTATGAGATTCGTTGTTAAGGGGCGCTCGTCGTGGATGACACGCGCTATACTTAGCGGAATTCCATCATACATTTCTAGTCTAGAACAATATTCCTTTGATATGCATTAGGCGCGCTCCACGCGCGTCGTGGTCTCATGGCCAGTACACACCCTTGTTGACTCTTGTCTTCTATAAGGTGTAGGGGAAGATTGTGACGTCACGTCTCTGACGTCTCTCGTCGTCCATGTTGTTGTAAATACTTATACAGCCGCACGGCGCCCATGACCCAAAAAATATAATGAGGTAGGAGAGGCGGGCTACAGCCGCACAGATTGAGCCTCTAAGGGGGAGGTTCTGATTCACGACGTCTCCCGTCGTCCATGTTCTATGTACACTTGTACAGCCGCACGGTGCCAATGACCCACAAGATATAATGCGGGAGGAGAAGCGGGCTATAGCCGGACAGATTGAGCCTGTAAGGGGGAGGTTCTGACTCTGGTATGTAGAATGTAGTGCAGAGGAGAGGTAGGCTGTAGTGGCTCGAACAGTGCAAGAGCCTCGAGCGCGTCGCGGGCTCAAAGCCGGTGCCCAGCCAGGTTGAGTTCTATAAGGTGGAGAAGAGGAAGGTTCTCAATACTAACGTCTCCCGTGTCGTTGTACAGCCGCACGGCGACCACGGCCCGGAGGATGTAGTGCAGAGGAGAGGTGGGCTGAAGTGGCTCGAGCAGTGAGCGAGCCTCGAGCGCGTCGCGGGCTCGAAGCCGGTACCCAGCCAGGTTTAGTCGCGCTTCGGGAACTACGTCCACTAGCTCGGGTAGCACCTGGGAATAGGACTAGTGTCAGTTATCACCAGAGCTCGGACATTTTATATGTGGTGCAAAAGTATGAATGCGAGTGTTAAGACTTTTCAGTCACGATAGCGCATCTGACGAAAGCATAACGGATATATAAATTTATGCGAAAGAGTGACCCAAAATAAAACCAGTGAGTAGACTGCCCTGTCCTCAGAAAAGGTTGGTGGACCTTCAATGCTCCTTCTCCATTCCGGAACACCACCAGATTATGCTTGACCAGGTCCTGGCCGAACGTGTGCTGTTCTGAAGCTATCTGCTTCAGCTCAGTTTCTGCCGCTTTGCCGTTATAAAGTCTAAAAGGTAATACAATTGATATTAACATCGTAAAATGAAATAAAACAAAGAACTGTACTGTACCCACACAGTACAAGCTCTGCTTAGTTTGAGACTAGGTCAATTTGTGTACGATTGTCCGCAAATATTTATTTATTTATTTAAATGAGTATCAAGCTCGATATCCTCCTACGCTCTCATAAATAAATAAGCTTACGTTACACTAGGCCTAGCAGAAGGTTACCAACTGTGGAAGTGGCATGCTCTAGGTTCGTTATTGTATTCATGTCGCTAAATGATATCATCAGGATGTAAAAGAGTCCTTGAGGCCTACTTGCAGAATAAATATTTGAATTGATTTCTAGTTGAAATGGTAGAGGGGAGTGGTCACCTGAAGAGGTTGCAGGCCTTCAGGTTGCCGGCGATGGTTGACGTCGGATGTTGTGCGAGATACACCCCCAGCACCTCCTGGGAGACATCGTAGTAGTCCAGTTTGTAGTAGCACAGCGCTACGTACACATTCAGAGCCATGTACGTCCTGGGAATGTGAATATTAGAAAATAATATTGGGATAGAGGGTCTGATTAACTGGTAAAGGTTGCGGGAGTCAGCTGGATGCGGGTGACCGGTCATTGTGGCACTCTTTGGGAGAGGCCTATGTCCAGCAGTGGGCGTCTTTCGGCTGATATGATGATGATTGGGGTAGATCTTTTTTCAATGATTGAACTGCCATTCTGTGTATGCTATAACTATAATTATTGTCGATTATGGATACTAAGCACTACGCAATGTGAAATTAATGGTAAATTCTAACTAAACCTTAGTTTAGACATGAAAATCTAAATATAGGTACTTAGATACATTTTGCGAGTAAGTAGTATCTTTTTTCGAAGATGATATACGTATCTGACTAGGTTCATTGTCTAGAGCCGGTAAACAACCTACTTACCTATCTAGTCTACATACCATTACATGTATAGTTCTAGATTTCTAAATATCTATATATGTACAAATAACAAAATATACTCAATAGACCGGAAATTACCCAGGTTCATATGCCAATAGCTTAATCCAGTCCGTATCGTCATCGTTCTGATATTTATAGTATCTGTGAATATAACAATATTTTTAAAATGCAGCAGTGAAGAAAGCGTGGCCTTTGGTACATTGCCTATTTTCCATCGACCATAATTCAAACTGGAAAGATTTATGGGGATTGACCGCACAATAAAATGACAGAGAATAAAACAAAATTAATTTAAAATGGTTTTATATTGGTAAACTATAAGTAGGACCAGGCTGAGTTGAGTGAGTGTACAGTGTAGTGCGGTACCTCTTCTCGAGCAGTAGTTTCTTGTAAACGTCGATGGCCTCCTGGTAGTGCGCGCGCAGGTAGTGCACGGAGGCCAGGCTGAGCTGGTCTTCTGGGACGTCGCGCAGCGCCGCGTGAGCACTCATCAGCGTCTCCTCGTCGCCAAGTTTATGCGCCAGGTGGAACTGAAGGCGGGTCTGCGAAGGGGGCTTTGTTGGAGTTAATTTATACTTGCCGTCTCACCTGACTAACCTAATCCCAATAAGGATTAGTTTATCACGTGCATTGGAAAGTCAGATTGCAGTCGCTTCGATAAAAACTAATGCCTACGCCAAATCTTGGAATTGGGTAGTGGACCCCAGGCATCCTTCTGGATGCAACTGTACTGGAATAACGCTAGGAGCATGATGATGAGTTATTTTAGATGTTTGAAGTTGTTTACAACGACGATGGCATGACTGGCAAGTTTACGGCCTGCCTGGCGGTAAGAAGATGCCTTAAATTATGGCTGCTAGCGAAATAGCTATTATTTAATGAATGGAAGAATAATTGAAATCATTCGCTTACCTTGAGTGCACAACTCGGTGCTTCCTCTATTGCTTCTTGCGACTCCTTGTACATGCCTGCGAAAAAGAGGTGAGCTATCTTTCCTAATCCATACTAATATTATGTATAAATGCAAAAGTAACACTTTCTGTTAGCTACCGATTAAACTGCTAAACCGATTGAGATAAAATTTGGTATGGAGATAGATTGACACCCGGTGAAGGCCATTAGGGTAGTTATTATGAAATGGGAGGTGATCGTTTGTATGGAAGTGAGATATAAACGACTTAAACGCGGACGAAGTGACGCCTGTCACACAGACATAAGCCAGTTACATAGATAACAATGCACAGCAGCATAATTACACGGGCAGAACTAGAGAACACAGCCAGGTATGGACCTGTGTCCGCGACGCGAGGTTCCAGCGGAATCCGCGCTAGCACCCGCTAGTAGGCATCCAGTGCCCGCTAGCACTCGTCCAGGTAAAGGCACAGCAGTGTACTGACCCAGGTAGAAGTAGCACACAGCCAGGTCCATGCGGCCGGTGTCCGCGACGCGGGGGTCCAGTGGGGTCCGAGCCAGCACCCGCTGGTAGGCATCCAGTGCCCGCCGGTACTCGCCCAGGTGGAAGTAGCACCACGCCGCCCACACTTCCGGCCAGACCTCCATATTGCCTTCGTGTTTGAGGAACTAGAATTATTACAAAATACAAATTATTTATTTCCGGATTTTATAGTGTAAATATCTGGGCGACCGAGCTTTGCTCGGCGTTTTCCCGGTCATGAGACCCAGCTAGATCGATTGCTCGTCCCCGAAAGCCCCCACATAGCAAATTTCATCAAAATCGTTAGAGCCGTTTCCGAGATCCTCGAAATAAATAAATATATATACAAGAATTGCTCGTTTTAGGGCCGACGCTAGCTTACGCGGGTGCACGGAGCGGGTCATACTAAACTGCCCGCCGCGGGCGCAGTTTAGTATGACCCGCTCCGTGCACCCGCGTAAGCTAGCGTCGGCCCTAAAGATATAAAGATATACAAAGACAAACATGTTCCCATGCCTTCGTATTAAATGTGTATCGAAATCGTCTTGAATTTCCTAAGTTTTAATGTGTCTAAAAGATGTTTTTCATTCAATCACCCAATGATGCCTTAATGGATTTGATTGAATCACGAACATGAGATATTTTTTGTCCCGGGAATAATCCCTAAAGGAAAAGTATTATGAGTAGGTAGAGCAAAGGATTAAATAGGGATGTTTACTAAAATTTTTTTAATACTCCATACGAAAGAATACATATAACTATGCCAAAAAGTGAAAATCCTATTCAAATATCTCAAAAAATAACGAAACTACAACCGTTAGAATGTTTTTAGTTAGAGAGAGAAAACACTACAGGTCAGTGACGTCACTGACCTCGAGCGCCATAGTAAATGACGATCGTTCAATACAACGGGGCGTTTTGCGGAAAAGGGACAGAAAATGCCCCCTCCTAAAACTTTGAAGACTTATAATTATGTAATTATTTATTCTTTTGGATTACTTTTTTCACTATTTGATAGATAATTTGATCCTTTTTCGAGAAAATTCGGATTCATTGATTTTCTTATTTGGTGTCAGCATCCCTATTATTCCGATGTATATGCTGTTATTGGAAAATTAGAACCAGAGTCCGGAATGAGGCCTTTAGGTTCCCTCCAGCAGAGACGTAGTTAGGGGCGTCTGTGGGTGGAGACGGTCCGTCCTGAGGGCTTCTGATGGCTAACCATGGGGTTTATGGAGACAGAGCCACGGACACTGGGTGAGGCCCCCACGTCACCGCTGTAGACGCGTCACTGCCTTCCAAAGAATACAATGTAAATAAATAAATATTTGTGGACAATCTTACACAAATCAACCTAGTCCCAAACTAAGCAAAGCTTGTACTATGGGTATATACTAAGCGACGATATACATACTTATATAGATAAATACATACTTAAATACATAGAAAACATCCAAGACCCAAGAACAAATATTTGTGCACATCACACAAATAAATGCCCCGGCCGGGATTCGAACCCGGGACCTCCAGCTTCGTAGGCAGGGTCACTACCAACTAAGCTAAAGCGGTCGTCAAATCCTAAAGATCGTTAAATCCTAGAGATGGCCCAACTAACGGCTTACCTCGAGCATGGTGAGTGCTCCCACGTAGTCTCGCTTTACGATGAAGTCCTCTAGACCTGGAACATGCTTGGTGGAGCTGCTGCTAGCTCGGCTGTCTGTAGCGGGCTTCGATCTTGATAAGATCTGAAAATATCTGCATCTGTAAATGCCTCGTAAAACTCAACTATGCTGGCTGCCGTTGCCGTCAAGCGAAACTAAACTTTCTATATGCACACATATGCACAGCAAATTTCCATCTTTTAATAGGTTGAAAAATATTAAAGAAACTCAATTCTACAGCGAAAAGGTGGTTTGAGACCTGTATCTGAAATTACTATAAGTAAGTACCTACTTAGTATTCATTAGCTCGGTGTTATTATATTTACGACTCACCATTTCAATATTTTTAAACTCTCAATACTTTGCAATAGTACCGTGTCAATGTCACGTCACCCGCGCAAGATTTGTTGACACAAGTTGCCACTCGGTTGCCATGGCGACGCGTACGTAATTTACCAGCGGGTTGCCATGGCCACGCGTCGCGCGAAAAGTTTCGTCAATTTGAAAGCCCGTTGCTGGGAAACATACAACGCTTTTAGAAAAGTTATTGGAAATATTTTTGATAATTGTGTGAGTATTATTGGGTTTAATATTAGTGATTGATTATTTATGTAATTGTATTTACGTTTAGGAAATCTGTACGTACTCAATAGCTACTTACTTAACCATGTGTTTAATCTGTATTTAGAACCTAAAAAAATAGTGATCCTTATGTTTTTTATATAATTAAAAACTATTATAACAAGCTGTTAGTACCTATTAGGTACGTCTACAGAAAAAGAAAATACGTAAAGTGTTTGCTAAGGGGTATCCTCGAAAGGTCTTTTTATACGCGATGTATATTTTTTTACATATCTTTAGTTTTCTAAAATTTCCTATAGACCGGTAGGTAATCACCTGCGGTCTTTAGCTTCTTACTTCTATCAGGCGCTTACCTCGCGCTTCCATACAAACTTCCACCCCCTAAAGGGATGATATTCGGGATAAAATGTATCCTATGTCCTTTCCCGGGACTCAACCTATCTCCACGCCAAATTTCATCTACATCGGTTCAGCGGTTTTAAGCGTGAGGGAGGCATTTATAATATTAGTATGGATGACATTTTTAAACTGTACCTAATCCATAATCCTAGTAATTCATCATGTCACGACCACCGAGCGCCGTATCGACCACCGAGTGCCCCTGCACAGAAGAGCATGCCTCCACCACGTCGCTGCTGACCCCCCACTGCGTCTGCCCCCGGGACGACCACGGCCTCGTGGTCCATGAGGAGCAATGTCTCATGTTTAAGCACGAGACGCTGGTCTATCCACATGTAAGTACCTTTGGAAGGGAATGCCCACTAAAACCTCTGTGGTGTTACTCTCTGCCGTTTGGATAGACCGTGATATCGTTAGCATACTACCACGGCTGCCGAGTACGCCTGCACAGAAGAGCATGCCTCCACGACGTCGCTGCTGACCCCCCACTGCGTCTGCCCCCGGGATGACCACGGCCTCGTGGTCCATGAGGAGCAATGTCTCCTGTTTGAGCACGAGACACTGGTCTATCCACATGTAAGTAACTTTTAATGCAAGGAAATCCCAGTAGCTCGATTCCACTGACACACCTCAGATTCGGTTGAAACAGCTTTAAGCATCACTGGAGTGCAAACTAGAGTCAGATCGAGAGAGCCACATCGACATAACTCTTTAAATTTGTGATGATAAATATATTATCACATTAAATCATCTTTAGGGTCATTCCACAAACGTTTCAACCGCCGCCAGTCTCTACTTAATTCTCTAGTTAGAAATATGGCGGTAAGGCATGATATGTATTATGTATGTATGTAAGCATTTTATTGTAAAGTACCTAAAAGATTTAAACGTATACATGTCACAATAAATTCGAGCTTATCCCTTCAAGGGATCTCTTCCAGCTAACCTTCGAGCAATGATATCATTATTGATCTGTGTACAGGAGCCGAAGGAATGCGAATGCGAGTCGCCGCGGTTCGAGGGCGGCGTGTGCAAGTGCTGCCGCTGCCCGCCCGACCAGTGCCACTGTCGGCTGGCAGGCAGGGAGGCCGTCGAAGAGTGAGTTGGCTACACCTACAGGACACGTATACAAACGCGACTTCGCGATGATCGCGCGATCGCGCAACTTTTACGTAGAATAAGTATATTTACTAGTAAAAGTCGCGAGTTCGTGCGATAATCGCGTAGTCGCGTTTGTTTTAGGATGATCCATTTAGGACACCTAAGTATTAAGTTCAATATATTCGCGAATTTCACTCGCGCGATTGCGCGATAATCACGTAGTCGCGTTGTATTTAGGACGATCCCTTATGCGTTGTCATCGCGTGATAAACGATAAGATAAAGCATCTATCACTTTCTATCAATTATTGACAGAAAGATACTGATTTCTGATCCATCGAGATGTTTAATCACGGTTGTTCCTAGCCCACACAGACATCTATACCTAAGTAATGGATATCTTTGATATTTTCAACTTTTGCCAAATCCAAAAAACACTTCACAAGAACCGGTTGAGAAACGCGAACTGTAGAGAAGGAACGGTCGGGTATCCGGACAAACATACAAGCATTTCTGCGCAAGCCGAAACCTAGCGCTCGCTCGGTCAATCCTAATCCTAATATTAATAATCCTATTCTAATTCTAATCCTAATCCTATCCTAATCCTAATAATAATATTATAAACGTGAAAGTTTGTGCGGATGTATGGATGTACGTTCCGTTTAATCTCAAAAACTACTGAAAACTACCTACTGAACGGATCTCTATGAAACTTTCCAGTGTTGTAGCTTAGACATCAGAATAGGACTTAGGCTATAATTTATTTCAAAATTCAAAAAATTAGGTAGCAAAACTAGACTATCCGTGCGAAGCCGGGGCGGGCCGCTAATATAATATAATGGTCACCGAATAATCAGTTAGTATTTCTAACGGCGTCTGTTAGGTACAAGTAAATTACGTACTTTGAGTTTGATTTGTTTGTGGTCTCACTCCGTCAGTTCGCCGCGCCGCTGCAAGTAAGTACTATCGAACCAACTGAATCGTGACCCACAGTGGAACCTTTTCACAGAAAGTGCCATAATGATTTTCCTTGTCAGGCAGTACGATGTCACAATGACATTTTCTGTGACAAGGTTCCACGGTGGGTCACGGTTCGTAGGACATCCGTAGGTGGTCTATTCAGTGGCTGCCGCGCATTGCTACCGGACGGTCGCGTTATCACGTCATTCGCTTGGTGTGGTCCAATTTTGTTATTTATCTACTATAATTTGGGGTTGTAAATTGGGGATTTGTTAACAGTGGGACTTTTGTACGTAGTACTATTACTTATTCTGTGTTTGGTGACTCCAGATGGCGGCGGAACCGCGACGTGGGCGCCATGCCGGCGGTGCTAGAGGCCTCGCACCCGCTCATGCAGAAGTTCCAGGCCACGCTCAAGCAGTTCCTCGAGAAGGAGAACGCCATTGCTGCCGAGGAGATACTCGAGTTGGTGTGTCCGATACACTTCGTGTTGTTTTTTTTATGACATAGGGTAGACACCTGCAACACCAGAGTGCCTTTAAGAAAGGAGTACGCTCTCTTCTTGAAGGTTTGAAGGTCACATCGGTCCGGAAATACCGCAGGCGACAGTTCATTCCATAGTTTGGTTGTGCGGGGCAGGAAATTTGTTGGCCATGAAGGGATATTGGTAAATTTTACTACATATATTAAAGCGAATGAAATGTGCATATCTAATTAAACTCACGCATTAACCCTTTGAACGCCTTCTGTCAGTCAGCCGTCGTGTGTCAAACACACACCAAATATTTTTTGTCGAGGAGCGATTTGACAACCTCTAGGTTGCTTTGACATTTTACGCTACTTACATCTTTTTGTCTGTGGCGTTTTGGATACGACACCTTGTAAGTACTACCTTTAGGCTATTACTTATTCTGTGCTTTACTCTGTCATTGACGAATAAGTAATAGTTGGCGCCCAAAGGTTAGGTGTGGTTGTGACAAATTTCGTTAAAATTTGACAAAAAAAAATCTTATTATATTACTATAGACATTGATCGGTCTGTACCTACCTAAGCGGACCCAGATACGATACGGCCTACCGCGAGCTGAAAACGAATGAAGTTCGAATATCTACCTGTCTGTCGCTCGAATGTGCAAGTGCGACAGAGAGGGAGACATTCGCACTTCGTGCGTTTTCGGTTTGTGGTAGCTCTTTGAAGCAGTAGCTTGCATTGCAACCGGGATACACGATAAAATGAAAGAGATGTGTATGTGGGCATTTAAATTCTATGATTTTCAGAAAGACAAGCTCCGACTTAGCAAGCTGTCGTATGACACTGATTTGGAAAATATCTATAGAAGCGACCACGACACCAACGCTCAAAGAGTAAGTTCTAATTATTTCAACGTTTTCCGCCGTCCACTTTTTTACTGTTTGATCTTCTTAAATCACTAATCCTAAGGAAAAGCTCCCGAAGAGTTCGAAACAATTAGCATAACAGCATACGTCAAGGCGCTGGTAAACTTAAAACTATCTAAATCAATATAGAATAGTAATAGAATAGTTATAACATGTCTCACGAAAATTTAAATACAATATCAATTAAGGTAGTGAAAAAAAATTAATAATATACGTAAGGTTTCGTGAGGGGCCGTCTAGAACCTCACCAAAGATTACCAAGGGTTGAGGGAGGATCTAAAAGTGGCACAAGAAACCTCGCGTGATTTCTGGATAAACCCTAATGTTGGTCAACGACGTCAACGTGTGTGTTACAGGCCCTGATAGAAGAGTACGAAGCCAACCTGGCGAAGAACACGGAGCTGCGCGTCGCTGCGGAGAACCGTGCGCAAGAGTCGACCGACCACTACAAGCTGGCCAAGGAGAGGCTGGACCAGGCCATAGTCGCAGGTACGGGCAGAGCCTGTACTCGGAACATCGAAATCCGAACTTCGTAGAGTGCTGTCCCTTTCAATTTTATAGTGTATAATACGAGAGTGAAGGGGACCGCACGATACGAATTTCGGATTTCGATGTTTGGAGTAGATCCTCAGTTAATAAATTGGGTGGAAGTGGCTATTGGTATGGCCAAATAGGGCATGTTGTTTGCTCTGCTTGGCCCTATAAAAGTGTTTATTATTTTTACTAACACGCTATCTATCAATTGGTCTGAATTAAAAATTATTTTTTTACTGACTGCTTACAATTCTATAGAACGAGAAGCGATCGAGGAGATGGAAGCGCTGACGTCACTGTGCCAGCAGCTGGAGGCGTGGCGCGAGGAGACGGAGTCGGAGCTGACGGTCAACCAGCGCATGTCCGACAAGATGCGGGCTGAGAAGAAGGCCATGGCCGACGAGAAACGAGAGCTGGTGAGTAGAACGAGAAGCGATCGAAGAGATGGAGGCGCTGACGTCACTGAGTCAGGGGCAAATTCAGGCGAAACCTCCGACAAGACCGCGTGGTCAGTTTAAACTTTAAACGCTGGAATACTTTAAGAGTTTGCGCTCCAGTGAGATTGGTTGAGCGGCTTCAGCAGAGTCTGAGGTGTGAGTGGAATCGAGCTACTGGGAGTTTTGTCGCTGGTTCACTAAACCTAGCCTAGCTGAGAAGAGTCCAGGAAGAAACTCGGCTAGGCCCGACCTGTGCCGGACTGACTCTACCCGGTATGCGGCGGTACCGGGATGAAGAATGACTAGCTATGCGGGGACAGATTGGGAGCGCTCTTCACTTCATCATTATGCAACAACTGATGCAGTAACAGAATTAAGTGAATCAACTTTTTAGTGCCACTCGTTGCCGTGGTTACGTTTAGTTATCCAGAGGACAAAAAACTAATACAATCGTGATTTTATGCTATTTAAGTTGATCAAAGATATTTGTAGCACTAATAAGACAACTGGACAAGATAACAACACAAAAATTTGATCCACCCCATTAATTAATTTTTCTAGGACATGGTGATCTACGGGCTGACTAACGAGGTGTGGAAGCTCGAGTCCAAGCTGGAGATGTTCCGCAAGCAGTTCGAGATCAAGAACAGCGAGATGGAGAAGGTTAACGACATGGTACGTTGTTGCATCTCTTTGATTATCTAGTAGCAATTTTAAACATACCTACAGCCCCTACAGGGCCGGCCCAAGGGTGGGGCGGACAGGACGGCCGCGCCAGGCGCCAGATGTCAATGGGCGCCAAGCGCGGGATGTCAATGGGCGCCAAACTGGCAACGTCGAAAAAATTCAAACCAAAGGGCGCCCAAAGACCATCTCGCACCACCCGGATCTAGGGCTAGGGCCGACGCTGCATACCTACATACCTAAGAACCATCTTCGTCATGAAGATTTCCGATTTTCGAGGGGCGACTCGCTCGGGTGACGTCATCGCGCCGCTCAAAGGTCACCCTAAGGGTGACTTTCAATGCGATAGAAAGTGATGTAGCGAGTGATGCGCGTGCGATAGAAGGAGATGGCCAAGCGTAGGCACGTTTGGCTTGCCTCGCGGGGATTTGTTAACAGTGAGGCTTCTGTACTCAGTACTATTACTTATTCTGTGACCACACTAATTGGTTCATCCATAAGGGAGCTACAATGCCACAAATCAAGGTCAAGAAATAATATCACGCTCAAGAAAAAAAGTTTTTTTTTATCAGCTTGTTTGATGCTCACGCTGTTCTGTTTAACACTGTGCCACAGCATAGGTTTAATTTAATGTGTCCAGGTGACAGCGTACTCCACTGAGCTGGAAGACCTGGAGCTGGACAAGCGCCGGCTCGTCAGCCTGTGGAACTCTGTGCTCATCAACATCTCGCAGCGGGACATGGTGTTCGACTCCGTGCGGGATGACTACAAGTATGATCTAGTTCGTATTATGAGCATAATTCTGACTTTTAGGGTTGGTTTCCACCAAACGGATCGCATCGGATCGGTCAAAGAATCATCCCGCATCACGGCCGTAGGGAGTATGTACCCACCCTACACGTGACACTTGGGTGGTACTAAAAGAGCAACAAAACTGGCAACCTTAGGTCTGGCTACACCACCAGTAATGGACAAGGCCCAATGATGTACACTGATTCTTATGTAAAAGAAAATAAGAGTCATTCACCACCGTACCATCCATCCACCACCAACCGTATGGTGTTTGAATTAAAATTGAAGTGTCAATTACTGGGGCTTGTCAGCTTAAAGTGTCCATTACTGGTGGTGTTACCCTACTGTTTTCACGAAGGTCTCACGGTTGGATATAATTGTGTAATGTGTTGTGTAATAAAAACTAGTGGCTCTGTGAGCTGTAGACCTCGTGAGTGTTTTTTTTATTTCCAAAACTTTGTTAGATATCGAACCTGTAGAGCAGGGGTCGGCAACCTTTTAGCACCCACGGGCCACATAGTAGCTAAAAAAATCTTCGCGGGCTGCAGATGATAATAATGATCACTGTCTGTTGATATCAACTCGAAACAAATTGGTACGCCGTACGCGACTGTAACGTAGTAAAAATTCGCACCCCTTTTTACGTAAAAACGAGAAAGACGAAAAAACCGACTTTTCACAGATAAACCAGCTAGTTTCCTTATCAAACCCAGATAATTCGCATTTCAACCGCATCGTAATTTCGCGATTCATTCGATCAATGCAAGCATATAGAATAGCAGATATAGAAACTTTAAGGGGGGGACGGGTCATAAAGTCATAACACAGATGAAAACGCGAATTTTTCGAACACTGATGCAAATGCGGCAAATACTTCATACGCATCAAGTCATAACACATCTAGATGAAAATGCGAGCGTAGCGAGCGCGAATTTTTTTGAACATTATGATGCAGGTGCGGAAAATACTTCATACGCATACGCATCAAGTTATGTAGATGTAAACGCGAGCGCGAAATTTTTCGAACACTGATTCAAATGCGGCAAATACTTCATACGCATCAAGTCATAACAAATCTCGTTGAAAACGCGAGCGAAGCGAGCGCGAAATTTTGCGAACATTATTATGCAGGTCTGAAAAATACTTCATACGCATCAAGTCATGTAGACGCAAACGCGAGCGCAGCGAGCGCGAAATTTTTTGAACATTAAGATGCAGGTGTGGAAAATACTTCATACTGTCTAACGCAAACGCGGCGAGCGCGAAATTTTTGAAAAAAAAAAATTTAGATAGATTTAACAAATACAAATACAAATACAAATGCGTTTATTTTTCCTTTAAATTACAATGGTGTATCGGTTAGTAATATCTTACATCTAATTGACATGGAAAAATCGGTGTGAGCACAGCGATAAGCTGGTTTTAAGCCCACCCGTAGTCAATAAGTTGGTTTCACATTAAGCAAATAGACAGGTTAGTAAATTAAATTAAGTAGGTAGTACTGTAAAATATACTTACAAACACATATCTCGTCCTGACCAACTGTGAAAATATTCGTGGTTGACGATACAGACGCTTTCACGATTTTAAGAATTTCAAATTTTACCTTTACAAACAATAAAGCCAGGGAGGCTCGCGGGCCGCACGGAAGGGGCTCGCGGGCCGCCTGTTGCCGACCGCTGCTGTAGAGGAGGACAAACCATAGATTTTTTTTTAGATTACTCGACAAAAATATTCGATCTAATCAAAGAACGTGCTCACAATACTTCACGAGAATCTGTTGTGAAATGCGACCCTTAGAGGTGAACAAATCGAAATTCGGCCGCAGAAACACAAAATAATTGATAAAAAAAATGTTTTTTTAAAATTTGAAAAAGTGACTCGATAAAAAAATTCTATAGAATTACCGCACCTGCTCACAAAATTTCACGAAAATCGGTTGATAAATGCGACCTGTAGAGGAGAACAAACCAATGAATAAAATAAAAAAAAAAAAAAATTACAAAAATTTACTTGCCTAAAAAATTCTATGTAATCATAAAACCTGCTCACAAAACTTCACGAGAATCGGTTGAGAAATGCGACGTGTAGAGGAAAAAACGGCCGCAGAAAAATACGAAATCATTGATACAAAGTTTGTTTTTTCGAATTTCAAAAAAGTGACTCGACAAAAAAATTCTATATAGTTACCAAACCTGCTCGCAAAATTTCACGAAAATCTGTTGATAAATGCGACCTGTAGAGGAGATCAGCCAACGACGTAAAAAATTTTTTTTTTAAATTTACAAAAATTTACTCTACAAATAAATTATATGTAGCCATGGAACCTGCTCACAAAATTTCATTTCACGAGAATCGGTTGAGAAATGCGACCTGTATAGGAAAAAACGGCCGCAGAAAAACACGAAATCATTGATACAATGTTTGTTTTTTTGAATTTCCAAAAAGTGACTCGACAAAAAAATTCTATATAGTTACCGAACCTGCTCACAAAATTTCACGAAAATCGGTTAATAAATGCGACCTGTAGAGGAGGACATACAAAAATCCGGCCGGACATACGAAAGCATTTTTGTCGAAGCTAAAACAGAGACCTCGTTTTACTCGGTCAATAAGAGCCTAAGGGATCGTCCTAATACAACGCGACGATTGCGCGATCGCGCGATCACGCAAGTGAAATTTGCGAATATATTGAACTCAAATAGGTGTCCTAAAGGGATCGTCCTAAAATAAACGCGACTACGCGATTATCGCGCGGATTCGCGACTTAAAGTCGGAAGTTAAAGTCGCGCGATCGCGCGATCATCGCGTAGTCGCGCGCCAATTAGGTAGCCATCGCGTAGTCGCGCGCCAAAAACGCGATCACGCGACCGCGCGTTCAAACATATTGAACGCGAACAGGTGTCCTAATTGACAATCGCGCGACGCGGTCGCGCGACGCGAATGGCAACCTATTCGCGTTCAATATGTTTGATAGTTATGTCATATTTTATGTCATAGTTTGCGCGAAATGTGTATACTCTTCTGGCAAAGACATTACCACTTTAGTAATGATAAACTTGTCTGAGATCTTTTCACCCATTTGCTTCAGTTGGTTCTGCATTTCTTGGATCTTAGACAAGAACAATGACATCTCGACACCTTTTTCATACTTATATTGGAAGAACCGCTGCTGAACGATGTGGATACTGGTCTCAGACTTCTGCTCGTAGACACTTAGAAGTTTGTTCCACATCCAACATGATGGCGTAGTCGCGTTGTATTAGGTCGATCCTAAAAGTGGCAGACATTATTTTTGCTTACTGTATAGTTAACATCAAAAGTAGCTTGGCATATGAAAACGTCATAAGTCTTTGAGACCGTGCACGACGACAGCGCCACGGACAGGTGGCCATTATGGACATTATGTCATAGCTGTCAAGCGAGAAGTAAATAAATATTGTGAAAAAAAATTAATGAAATCTTGTGTTATTTTACTATATTAGACAATATTGGACGATGGTAGTCAGTAACATTATTGCCAATAACATTAAAATTGTTGTTTTAGGTTGTTGTTGTCAGGTTAGGTGACTTACTTTTTTTTCTTACGACAATTATCCACTTATTTCTTTGGTCTCGTTTCCACCACGGTCTTGAAAATTGGTAAAATTTACAGTCGCTATTCTGTGGTGTTTTTACAATTCACAATAACACATTTTACTAGGGCCATATTAAATTTATCTCAAAAACGATTAGAAAATGCTCACTGCAATATGGATTTGACAGCTCAAGTCACCGACAAAATGTAAATTTTAGCCGTAGCGAGCGCTGTGATCGTTTAGGCTACCCCCTCCACCCGCTTTGCACCCTGCCAATAGGAACTTTGACCTCTTTCATATGCCAAGCTACTTTCGATGCTGACTGAACATTATTGGTCTGTTTCCAGCACGTTGAAGGAGAGCTACCGCACGCTCTTGAACAACTTGGAGATCACGAAGAAGGCGGCGGCGGAGGAGATGAACAAGAGCGCGGAGATCGCCATGAATAAGGACAAGCTCATGTACGACATCAACGCGATCAACAAACTCGGTTCGTCTTATCTTATCTTATCTTATCTAGATGACGGCCCTTGCGGATCCACTTCGACCCAATGTGATCTTTTGTGCAATTGCCCCCTCCTTTATGCCTACCTACTCCAAGTTGCTCTCCAACCAACTCGGTTGGTACCAGTCATCATGATCATATCAGCGGAAATTAGTGCTTTGGGCCCGGACACATCTCCACGGTACGGCACCGGGCACCGTCTACGGTGCCGTGTACGGTGCCACGTCACGGCGTCGTGTGCGGTGCCATGTACGGTTCGACGGCACGACGCCGTGTACGGCGTACGGCGCCGTGTATGCGTCGCGTCGCGCGGTACCTACGTGGTCGGTCCTCTAGAACCGCACCTTGTGATTTACCATCATGTTGAGAAATGAATATGGACGTTTGAGGCTTAGTTTTTAGAGTCTTTTCTCTCACGACATTTTCAATTGTATTTTCCTCTTCAGTTGAGGCGGAGGAAGTGAAGCGAGCCAACTTGGAAACGCAGATACAGGAGCTAGCGGAGTCCATTGAAATGACTGAGCGGGACCAGGAGCTGATCAAAATGGTAATAAAATTTGTTTCAACCACAGCAAGGTTTTTTTTGCTTTAATACAATGAGAGAGGCAATCAAGTTTACGGCTTGTCTGTCACATTCAGTAGTAACAATTACGTAGGTGTCTAACCTGCGTAATTATTATGCGACCTAGCTCTCTATAGTTCGACCGTTTTAATGAGTCCTTGTCTGTGACGAGACAGGGGTAAGAGAGGAGACGTCATAGGCTGGTTTTCCACTAGAGCTATGCTACGCAGCTATGCTGCGAGGATGCGCTACGAGCTATGCGAACGTTTCCACTAAAGCTACGCTATGTAGCTGTGCGAGGTAGATGCGCTATGAAGATGCGCAGCTCGAGCTATGCGATGTATCGACAGCGGGCGCGGGGAGTGCGGTGAAGGGGGATGCGTGAGCGCATCCGTAGCGCGCATACACAGCGCGCATCCGTAGCGCGCATCCGTAGCGCGCATCCGTAGCGCGCATCCGTAGCGCGCATCCGTAGCACGCACCCATAGCACGCATCTGCAGCTCGCATCTTTCCATATAAAAAACATAGCTTAGCTGAACCCTTTTCCACCATAGCTATGCTATGTGAATAAAGGAATGTGATTGGTGGATTTCAAACGCATCCAACGTAGCATAGCATAGCTCTAGTGGAAAACCAGCCATAGGGTAGCAGACGGGTGGCGGGCAGCGGATCCCTACCTCCCCCTACCCTTGCTCGCGGTCTCATTTAAGCAGGGCCGACCCAAGGGTGGGGCGGATGGGGAACATCTCGCCCCACCCGGATCTAGGGCTAGGGCCAGCGCTGCATTTAAGCGGTCGGCCTATATATATGTTTATTTATTTATTTATACAATTTAATTACATAGCATTACAGAAGAAAACATCCAAAGCGCTATGAAATTACAATTCAAAAAACAAAAACAACAAGCAAATGACATCATAAAAACACAAAGACAGTAATTTTACAAAGTACTCATACCGATCTTATCTTATCTTATGTTATCTTATCTTATCTAGATGAGGGCCCTTGCGGCAGTTGCGGCTGCACTTCGACCTAATGGGATCTTTTGTGCAATCACCCCTTCCTTTATGCTTACTCCAAGCTGCTCTCCAACCATTCCTCAAATCGGATGATGGAGTTCAGCGTTCAGCGGGCGTACTCTGAATTCCTTTGGTTCTGGGTAGCCATTGCCAGTCATTCATTATTTGTCTGGCAAGGGCGTGACATTCACACAACAGGTGTTTCATAGCCTCGTCATCATCGCCACACATCTCTAGTCACAGTCCGCTAGTCCAATCTTGGCCAAGAGTCCTTTGACCCCGAAGTGACCTATAAATAACTCTACCTCTTGATTCCAGGAAAACAAAACGATGCAGAACATCCTGACGACCACGGAGAAGGATTTTGACCGCAAGACGGAGATGCGTATGAAGCTGGAAGCTGAGATACTACAGAACCTGCAGGACTGTCTGCTCAACGACAAGGCCGTGGAGTCCATGGCCAACGGCATCAAGAAGATGAGGGAGCTGGCCAGGAAACAGGTTTCTCTTCCACTTATTGTGTGTTTTAACAGCAATGGGTCATTTGATTTATTTCTCATGGCAGACGATCCACATTATCTAAAGCTGGAATTAATATTATATAGCTGTTGCCCGCGATTTCGTCTGCTTGGAAATCGTTCATACCGTACCTCCAAACCTTTATTCCCATTATTATCCCCTTGGGGGATGATTTTCGGGACAAAACTATCTCAATGCCAAATTTCATCTAGGTACTTAAATCCGTTAAGCGATTTAAGCGTGCAGAAGTAACAGACAGACACACTTTCGCATTCATAATATTAGTATGGATTACTGTAGTTTTGTTATAGGCGTTTCTCAAGTCTGCATTCAATAACCTAACGCATTTCTTGGCTTGCTGCTCCTATATTTTACCTCCATTAACGAATGTTTTTGTCCAATCAAATGGGAACAAAATTCAATTTGAATTGTCATTTAGAGACCAGACGAATAGGACGACAACTATTTGCTTTTGCAAGGTTGAAAATGGAACATCCTTACCGTTCCGTTCCGTTCCGTTCCGGTGACTCATCCAGCCAGCAGTTCTGCTGCAAGGACGCGGAGGCGTTGGCCACACCCGGGAGGGAGGGTCGAAGAGGCTTGACGACCTTGCTCAAATGATCGCACTGGCACCGCACAGACAGTCGGCCGGAGGTGCATAGGAACTTTAGCAGCCTCTATCCGTAGCTGCAAGTGCTGTGACAGAGCGAGCGTTCGGACCCTTTCGATAGGTCCTCTACGTCTTCTGCCGCCCTGGTGTCTCCAACTGACCCTCCTGTCCGAGACACCGGAGAGCCAATAAATACAGGAGGGGAGTGTAGGGCTTTTGCAGTCGGGAGGTGGATTGAAGGGATAGATACAACCAGACCGAATACCAGCATCGTGCCCAGTAAAAGGAAGAATAAATAAATACGTGTGTCAATATGTATGAAGGGAGAATGACTGCTGTTACTCAGATTTGTGAGTTGGAGGGTGGCCTTCGTGGCTTTCATCCTGTTGTTGTTCGACCTCGTCTAGTTCAGATTCAGTGTCCGTTTCAAGTAATATTGGTCGGCCAACCTTCCGCTTGCTCTGTCTGTTTACGATATAGTTAAGACTTTATTGTCACTAGCAGCTGCGACGGCAATCCGCTGCAATGTCGATTGGTATCCGAAGACGATCTTAATATTTAGGGTCATTTTCTATACTCGATTTTTTTTGTGTCCGAGCTGAAAATCGTATGGTAGCATGAGATAATACGTACCATTTATTTTTTTTCATAAAGAATACATGTTTCCACGTTGAGGTCCACTCAAATTCACGGACTAATTTGTTTTTAAAATACATTAAAAAATACCTAAACGCTCAAATTAAGACTCCGTGCCCTGTCCGGCATCGAGTTTTGAATCAATCAAAAATTCCTATCAAAAACTGTACATTAGAATCACTGATTTCGTGTCAAAAACTTTAACTCGATTATATTTACTATCACTGAGCACAGACACTATTCACTTCACTGTGGTGAATAACTTGTAATTGATGTTTAAAAATCGTCCGAGCGCGAGAGTTAAATTTTGTCGGCAAAATTCAAAGGTCCCTGGCAGCCATCGTTTACATTTGATCAGCTTCGCGTCCTGCTTCACATGTGCTCTCAAATGTCAGCTATTATATATAAAAAATGTATATATAGCAAACCGCATTAAGTTCGAGTAAACCACCTAAGTACTTCGGTTTCTGGGTGGGCGACAATTTTTTTGCTTTTGCTTGCAATTTCGGTGGCCCTTAGAAATTCAAATTTTACATAAGTAATCATTAACATATGTATGCATTATAAAGCACTTTGGTGTCTCTATATAAACGATAACTTAAAATATTATTAACATGCGATTTGAATTTTTTATGATTTTTTTATATAGATTTCCAATTCCCGTGTCCTAATTCCCATAGCTTGTTTACCCAAAACAGCTGATTTTGGGACACTGGAATTGGGAAGGGTGACTTATTTTGTTAATAAACCTCATTTAATAACAATAATTATGGATGAAATGCATAAATAAATATAATTTGTACTAAGTATATCGATTAGAGTTATAGTTTATGCGTTTATTTAAAGAAAACAGGCCAACTGCTACAATTACACTTAGCTTCTTAAATATTTGAAAAGAGTGACCCATGATTGGTAAAATTAGGCTAAATAACTTCGATACAACTGAACTTTATAATTCTTGATAAATTAGATGGTAAATAATAATTGTAATACAATTTTTTCTAAGAAAAGGCAATTCCCATGGACAGATAAATTCCCGTGCCCAGGTCAAATTTTCAAATTGTAATAACTTCCGTAATTTTATAAGTATAAGTACCCCGTAAGAAAATTTGTGTTTATTAATTTTTTTATCAAATTATCAGCATAGAATTTTCTATGTATTATTGGTATTTCTAAATTCCATGGGAATTGGACAAAAATGCCCGTTTGGTGAAATTCACTCTTTACATTATTATCTTCAGTTGCTTTTGTGTGTTGTTTTCTAAAGCGGCACTGCGGCATTGTTAGATTTGTAGTTACTTGAGTACTCCAGGTTGGGTGAGAGGGTTTTATGACGCCCTGCTCTGCTCTTACGGTTAGCACAAAGCGGGTTAATATTTAGTACTTACACTATAATTATGTACACCTTATTTAGCTAGTTAAACATAAAAATTAAAAAGTTAAATACACATTTGCCACTCTTAGAAATGCACACAGAATATCAACATATCACCATCACACTAGATAAGTAACACAGTTTTATCACAAAATTAATGATTTATGTTTTAATTGCGTCATAACTTCAATGTTGAATCTTCAGAATAGTTTTCGGCAGGGTGGGTGAGTTTTAACCAATTCTGGTTAGTGCTTGATTGAGCCCTCACGTGGCCCTCACTAAGTGTTGTCTTCGTGTGTAGAAAGTGAGTGCTTCAATGCTTTACGCTCCATCTTGGAGAAGTCGTCTTGTTGAGGTTCCTATTCTTCATAGTTAATTCCTTCTTTCGAATCTGATAGCTGCGTCTTCATAGCTTTGATTTGAGTGTTATGATATATACCTTCGGGTAGCCCTAGTGTGCTTTTTGTTCTTCTTACTAAAAGATTTGAGTTGGTAGTAGGTAACTTTCCCGATTTTAATGTTAAGGGATGATATTACATGTAGGTACTCTCACGGACCTTATGGTTGTAAGACATTCCATGTCAGGTAGCATGCCTATCGTTGTGACTCGAGGCGATATTTTTTTTTGTGCCTTACGTACTTACGCACTATTCTTTTAGTTCTAAAGTTTTTATTTTCTCCATTAAGTCATTGTTGGCGACTTCTTTCGCTGCAGTTGTGTAGCAGATGTCAGGGACCCGAGTTTCTTTGAAAATATCTCGGGTGCGTTTTTTTTGGCTCGGCATTATGTTCAGTTATTACGCAATGTTTTATGGTAGAATTTTAAAATAATGATTTTATAACCGGTATCGACTATGAATGTGCAGTTATACCTAATGTTTTTGTCATCACGTAACGGTGCCGTTTAATTGAGACAGGTCTTTGATTACCTCTTGTTAGAGCCGAGAGCCCTAGGTACTAAATTTTAGCAATACAGATTAAAAGAAATGACGATAGTTAGTAGACACCCAGGTATTTATTCTCTGTTCTGTGTGCATACTTCAACCATTTTTCTTGTGTACAATAAGGCATTCACATACATACATACATACAAAAGAAGGTACCGCCGCGTTATTCAGTTGTCAGGCGTTTACTTTTAGTTAATGCTTTTACATATTTATCTTTATGTTATTTCCGGGGTTGTGAGTATCAACTTACTCGCCTAGATTATATAATATTACGATTATGCTTAAGGGACCACTACACGACCGTGGTGCCTGAGTAGACCTGGCTGTTACCTACATTGTGGACCCTATGCGAATGTGTTTCTAACGAATCATTAATTTTAAAAGAAATGTGAAGAGTTTAAACTGGAAAGAGCTCACCAATTCGCAGGGTTTGCATTGAGTATTATCCCAGCTGTCGTGCATGGGACGGACGGGACGAGGTTGTCGCTCACATTAAATACACATACACTCACTATTTATCTAAATACTATATAAGACACTGCACTGCATATTTTGAACTGGCGTCGGAATTTTAAGTATGAGGTAGAGAATCGCGCGAAGTTTGGTTGACCGGTTGGACGAAGAGTACCGCGGCGGTCCTTGCAGAACACGTGTTTCTATTGTTTCGCGAAGGCCTATTGTTAATTGCCGAGTTTTTATGGATGTTTTGGGCTGCGGATGGACGCGTCCGTACCCTATCGTGTCTCAAACAAGACTCCGTTGAAAATGGAACATCCTTACCATCGTAAATTACGTTTTCCAGGAGATAGGCCTAGTGACGATGGAGAACGCCCACGCCAAAGTGATGCTGGACATAGAGGTGTACCGCAGCCTCACGCTGCGAAACAAGCAGGTGCTAGACAAGTTGCAGGAGAAGGTGTGCGGACGGGAGAAGGAGATCGAACAGCTGCAGGAGAAGTATGAACAGAAGGTCAGGTGTAGCATTTTAAACTCTCGCGCTATGTAAATATACTCAGTTATTCTTTTGCCGCGAACATGACCGGTTCAAGTGGTGCAACCCGTTTCGAAACGTCGGTAAAAAAAATAAAAAAGTAAATTTCGCATTTTACCCGTTTAAACAAATCTTTGTTGAACTATTATAAGGTTTGCGGGGAGATGGTAGAGGTGATCGTCTCGCGTTGATGTAGTATAATGAACGAATTCCTTTATTAAATATCTTCCTATCTTTATATACATTTTAGGTTGTGCTTATACAAGCAATACCTACGCGTTATTGTTACAGTAAACTATTGTTACTGTTAAATACTAATAAATAGCCAATTGCTATATTACAAAGTGTCCTACAGATTGATAGGAGTCCTCGCCTGTGAAGGGACAGTGGTAAGAGGGGAGTCTTCAAAGGGTAGCAGACGAGTAGCGGGTGGTGGGTCCCTGTCTCCCGCTAACCTTAGTGTAGGTAAGGCCTGAGTGGACGCTCGAGTTGGGCGTGCAGCGGGGCTTGCATGTTAAACAATTGAAACTGGTGTCCTGAGTGGCCGCTGCACAAATAGTATTCTTGCTCACCCGCCCCGCTGCACGCCCCGCCAAACGCTCCGCTCCGAACGTCCACTCAGGCCTTACACAAAGATAATCCGTCGACCTAAATTTTTTTTTATAAGTACCACAACCTATTGAAAGTCTTTCATATAAATTAAATTAAAATCTGTTTTACACTCAACGTTTCTACTTATACTTACTCCGCACCGATTTGAAGTGTCTCTGTTTGGCCCGATTGTTGACTGGTACAGAATGTCATGAGGCGTTAACCAATCGTACCTACGTTGTGTTTTTTGCAATAAAGATTAAATAAATAATCCTCATTCATTTGAGGATTTTTTGAGTTGACTGTATCTAGTACAGCGCAACTTTAGGAATTGTGTCTCAGTGAATGTAGCGGTGTGTGATGCTGCAGTGATGAATGTGATGATGTGATGAGAGGGCCGTAGAGTTATCTCAACCAATGAGATGGTCTCTTCATTCTTTTAGCCACAAAACTAAATGTATACGTGCTGAATGCGTCTCCAACCCGCTACATAGCTCCAAGAGAATTTTTTAAAGTTTTCTGCATATCAGTGGATAACAGAGGTACCTATAGATCTGATAATGATTGTCTTCGTTTGACAGACTCTAAATCTTACAAGGAAGCAGAGAGAGCTGGACATCGTCACGAAGAAATACTTCGCGTTGAAGGAGATTTTTGACGTGAGTTCTTTAACCTGTTAGAAAAGTTAGGCACCCTAGAAAATATGGTTGTCCTTTAAATTTTGATACACAACAAAGTCACAGGGGGCTCTAAAATGGTCTGAATATGGCTTCGAGAAAAGGATGATACGGCTGTTCCTTTGTTTGTTTGTGCTGCTCGACCTGGCGGGATGTATGAGCTCTAATGATTCGCATCGATCAATCCAACCCGGAAATCTCCATCCATGAAAACGTCCTATCAATGTGTTTCATACAAATACAAATACAAATGCTTTATTCGTCGAACATAGGTGTACACAACATAATATTGAAAAAGGTGGTAAAATTGGTAAAGTTTCACTATGTCGTACCCGCAGGCATACGAAATTTTACATGCAGTCAATCAGTAAGGACATGCACTTAATAAAAATTGTTTATGTCGGTCTTAAGATATAGTTTTTACAATACAAATGTCAAGTTACTGGTTTATCAAAATTAATTACATTAGTTTGAATAAAATGATAGGTACGTCAATAATTACGATATGAAGTTGTATAAAAAATGTCACAATATTATATTATTTCAAACTGTCCGACAGAAATTCATTGCAAGAGTAGTAAGCCTTTTTGGTCAAATATTCTTTCACACATGCCTTAAATTTACCAATGTCATTTATTATTCTTAGATGTTCAGGTAACTTATTGTAGATTCGAGGAGCCATACCTAGAACACTTTTAGACAAAAGAGCAGTTTTTGACGGATGAGCACATATCTTATGTTGCAAACGTTCACTGGTGAAATTACGAAATAAATGACTATGTCTTTTGACAAAAACTACTAATTCGTAAATGTACAAACAAGGAAAAGTTAATATTTTTAATTTTACAAAATATGGTTTACATGATACGGTCGGTAGGAGATGGCATGCTGCTCTAATGCATTTTTTTTGAGCTTTGAAAGCCAGGTGCCAGTCTGTTGAGTTTCCCCAAAAAATTATCCCATAACGAAGTGAAGACGACACGTAAGCATAATAGGCCGTAAGTACTACAGACTGGCTCGCAACTTTCCTTAACATGTATATAGCATATGAGTAGCGGTTCATTATCCACTAATGTTGCGATCGAGATTGTAATCGGTAATACAATCTCGATCGCAACGGCCAATATTAACACGTAGATTTTACAGCTGGAATTGATCATTGCCGAGCTACTTTTAGGACAGGTGTTTGGGGGAATTTATTGATTTTGGCATAAAACCGTATAAGCCTGAAAGTACCTAAAGAGCCGGATATTATATATATGTGTGTGCTCACGTTATCAACAGATTTTATTGTATGTTTTTGCATGACCACGTACTAAAATTTAAGTATACAATATAATCAACTTTGTGCCAAGCAGTAGCACCGAGGGCATTATAAGAGGGGATAGATTGAAGAATTTCGTGCCCAAGCTCGATCGTTCCTGTAGCTCAGTTGGCTAGAGCGAGCGATTGGCCGCGTAACAGGGTGGAAAAAATGTATGGGCCCTGGAGGAACTGTCTTAAATCATTAAGTTAGCTCGTTTTACTTAAAGGAAACATTCTTTTGTTTTTAAAAAGAAACAAAACTGCGTTCAAGGATTTTCTAAAATTCGCCTGTTTCACCCGGGAATCAAACCAGATAAAAAAAAAACGCTTTTTTATTTCACTAATCAATACAGTCGCTGTTAAAAATAATTCTTGCTTGCTAAGGTTTCCTTTAAGCAAAATGAGATATCTCAAGGATTTAAGGTAGTTTCACTCCAGTGCCCATATTTTTTTCCCACCCTGTGTATAGTACCAAGCTGCCGCAGGTTCTGCTCGGATTATTTAAAATTTCCCTGATTTGCATTTATAACCTATATAATGTATGATAAGTGTTAGCAACATGTCCGCAGAGTAAATCCCCCCAAGAGCGTCGCATAGAGGAGCTGGAGACTCAGATAAAGGCGCTGCGCGAGCGCACGGAAGCGATGCAGCACGAGTGGCTGCGACTGCAGAGCAACGTGGTCAAACTGGCTGGCCAGCACCACAAGGTGGTGGCTGACGTGAACCTGATCAACAAGCGTGAGTGAGCACACAGCACCAGGCCGGGACAGCACGGAGGATGCAGCACGACTGGCTGCGGCAGAGCAACGTGGTGAAACTAGCTGGCCAGCACCACGAGGTGGTGGCGGACGTGAACCTGATCAACAAGCGTGAGTGAGCACACAGCACCAGGCCGGGACAGCACGAGTGGCGGCTGCAGAGCAACGTGGTGAAACTAGCTGGCCAACACCACGAGGTGGTGGCGGACGTGAACCTGATCAACAAGCGTGAGTGAGCACACAGCACCAGGGCGGGACAGCACGGAGGATGCAGCACGACTGGCTGCGGCAGAGCAACGTGGTGAAACTAGCTGGCCAGCACCACGAGGTGGTGGCGGACGTGAACCTGATCAACAAGCGTGAGTGAGCACTACTTAGGTCGAAACAGGTGGAGGAAAGTGACGCAACTGCAAGAGTTCAGAATTTTCATCCGATTTCGCCGCTCTAAGCTGATATGTAGGTAACACACAAGTAAGTATTCATAAGTTTAATCCATAACGAGATTCAGACAAGCTAGTCATGTCATTGCACAAGCATTTTTGACAAATTCTTTATGATTAGATTAGATGTGTGGCAACAACTTATTTAACAAATAAAATGTTGTTATAACTAGTTATAAGCGGCTATGATGTTGCTACGTAATTAAAATTTGCGGCATTTGTGTTGTGTCACGACTTGTGATCAGACTAGATGACTTTTCCATTTAGGACTTATGTTCCCTTGCTTTCTTTATTCGTCGACCCAATAAGGTCTTTTGAGCAATTGTCCTTTCTTACCTACTCCAAGCTGTATTGCTATACTTAGGCTGGTTTTCCCCTAAAGCTATGCTACGCAGCTATGCTGCGAGGATGCGCTACGAGCTATGCGACCGTTTCCACTAAAGCTACGCTATGTAGCTGTGCGAGGTAGATGCGCTTTGAAGATGTGCAGTCGCGAGGTAGCTGTGCGAGGAAGATGCGCAGCTCGAGCTATGCGATGTATCGACAGCGGGCGCGGGGAGCGGCAGCGCGGGGAGGGGGGAAGCGTGAGCGCATCCGTAGCGCGCATCCGTAGCACGCATCCACAGCACGCATCTTTCCAATTAAAAAAAATAGCTGAACCCTTTTCCACCAGAGCTATGCTATGTGAATAAAGGAATGTGATTGGTGGATTTCAAACGCATCCATAGCAACGTAGCATAGCATAGCTCTAGTGGAAAACCAGGTTTAATCTTCCAAAACAAATGTTGTCTCCCCATTTCTCTATCACATAACGATCACCAACGGTTTCCTTCCAGAAATCCAAATCTGCGAGCAGAAATCCATGCGCGTGCAAGCAGAGATTGAGACTGTGGAGGCGGAGCGCGCTCAAGTAGACCGCTCGTTGCGAGAGCTGCGCGGCAAGTTGGACGTGCTCCAGCGGTCTCGGAAGGAGGCGGGAGAAAGGGGGGAGGCACTCAAGAGGGAGCACGCCGCAGTGGCGTACGAGTACCAGGCTAAACTCAAGGTCAGTCACAGAATAGTATAATAGTATCACATACAGAACGGACACGAACCGCCCCGCACCGAGGTCGGTTACCTCGCCCCTGCGCGGCGTTTTAGTACTTTTAGTCACCGATCAGTCACGGCTCATTCCTGTGAGCAACGCAGTCACAATGACACGCACACATTGACGCTTGTACCGACTACCGAACCGACACATCCTTACTGCTGACGTTTCTATAGGCGTGTCACAAGTGTGGGTCTGTGACATTAGACATGGCAGCATGAAGCGGTATAGAACTGCGAGGCAAGTTGAATGTTCTTGGGCAGTCGTGGAAGGAAGCGGGGGAAGGGGGGGGGGGCACAACTCTTCTCAGCTAGGCTAGGTTTAGTGCACAAGCGGCAAAACTCCCAGTAGCTCGATTCCACTGACACCAATTTCCAATTTCACTGGAGCGCAAACTCTTAGAGTATCCCAGTGTTTAAACCGCCCGCGTGGTCGTGTCGGAGGTTTCCCCTGGATTTTCCCTGGGCCAATCACCAACCACGCACTCCTATCGCTTTATTGGGCCCGGCCTATAAAGCCACATCGAGATCTTACCATACTACAAAACGTAGAAAGATAATCATGCCAAAAATCAACTTAACAACAGTGGATAACTTTAGAGAAGCTTGTTTTTATCAAGGTTCCTGGTTCCGTAGCCAGTATGGCTAAAACGGAACCCTTATAGTTTCGGTATACTGTCTGTCTGTCTTTCCGTATGTCACAGCCGATTTACTCGGAGACTATAAGTACTACAATTATGAAATTTGGTAGGAAGATGTATTATATAAACCGCTACATAAAAGTGATTTGAAAAAAGGAAAAAAAAATTAAGGGGGGGCACCCCATACGTGTAACCGGGGGATGAAAAATTTTTTTTCAATGCAAGTAGTTGTCAAGGGTATTTTTCGATAGGCCTTTAATAATAATATCGGGGTTACTAAGAAAGTTTTCCGTTTAAGTTAATCGTTGGTGAGATATTAGCTTAATTAGCTGCCAAAGTTGTACAAAATGTGTGCCCCCCCTCCCTCTAATTTCCAAAATATGAAGATTAAAATTCTGAAAAAAATTGAGGTGGTGTACAATAATAAATACTTTCAACGAATTTTAGTTTGAACAAGGTGGGATTAAGGCGCGTGTAGAGGCAACGATGTAAAATCTGTTGTTTTTGTGCAATTTTTATGGCAACAATACACATTGCGGAGTCTTGAATAATAACACATTATGTAAAACATATCTTGAAGTTGACCTTCAAGAAGAAAAACTATTCGTTTTCTTCATAGTTAGTCCAGAAATTGGATTACTGCAAGACCCTTGAAATTATTTTGGACAGATTTTTCTCGGGTGAATCAAATTTGTTAACTACCAAACTCGGTAAGGTTACTTTCATAGTGGTTATCTAGACCCTCAAGAACTTTTTTTTTCAATTAGTAGTCAAATGAGGCTTTTAGGCTTACGTACCACTTTCGCCTACGAAAAGTACGTTGATACGTGTAATCAAATATTTGCCCGCAAATAATGATCAGGCGCTTTTTCCTTTACAAAAAATATCGTGAACAACAAATACTTAAAAATGCGTAAAATTTAAGAAAAAGAAACAATAAAACAATACCAAAATTTAAAAAATAAAATAAAAATTGATTTTGCTTTGGATTTGAAATCTATAAGACCAGAATTAGACGTCGTCAATGTATATGGATTGGAATGTTGGGCCTCAAAGGTGACGGATGAAACGAGAATGTATGTTACAGAGATGAGAATGTTGAGATGGATGTGTGGTGTGACAAAAATGGACGAGGAATGAGGAATATAAGGGAAAGCCTGATAGTAGCGCCGATTACCGAAAAACTAAGAGGCAATCGCCTGGCATGGTACGGCCATGTACTAAATGAGGAGGGATAAAAGCCATGTAACAAGAAGAGCACTGGAACGAGGTAGGCCAAAGAAAAGGTGGATCGATTGTGTGAGAGATGATATGTATAAGGAGATGACGAGTGACAGAGATGTATGGAAGAAAAATAGGTACTTACATGTTGCGCCGACCCGAAATAAATGGGAAAAAGGTAAGCGAATGATGATTTTGATTTGAAAGCGGTTAGTAACTATTATCTTGGACACATGTGAAAAAACATACAAAAAGTGCACCCGCCGCGGGGATGGAACCCGAATACATTGACTCTGAAGGCAGTATGCTGTACCACAGGGCCCCGTGTGAGATGACATTAACGATCGAATTTTTGAATACCTTTTTAACGAGCCACATATAGAGCGTCGTCTCAGAACCCGAATACATTTACATGTCACGGAATTGACATAAACTAATAAAGTCCATGAAGTGCGGTATTTTTTGACATGAAACGTCAATTGATAAATAAGATAATTGATGGATGTTGTGACGGGGAAGCCAAGCCATGCTCAAGGTCGTTCACGTCTCTACGCTCCTTAAGGATACGACCTTTTTTGATTCAAGGTATTAAATCTTATATCTTTAAACGAGCAATTCTTGTATATTTTGATTCAAGGTATTAAATCTTATATCTTTAAACGGGCAATTCTTGTATATGATATATTTATTTATTTCGGGGATCTCGGATACGGCTCTAACGATTTTGATGAAATATGGATTCCAATATAGACCCCGTGGTAGGAATAGAACAAAATGAGGTGGTGAGACTGCAGGCCTACTCGTTTCTAATACCTGTAGCCACCAACAATGTCACTCAACATGGTCCACTGGCACGTATGCACTGTATGGAAGTGTGACAGATGATGGACGGACGGACGCGGGAGTAACAGCAATACGATTCCGTTTGAACCCTACGGGTATGGAACCCTGAAAATTGTGAAAATTGCAACAAAATCACTACAACTGCTTACCATAAACCTGAGTTATAAAAATACACTTTCTTTTAGTAAGTTTATTTTACATGTGACAAAATTAATAGCAAAGAGACAGTGCTTAATTTATTTCCCGATTCAGGTCTATGAGCCCAAGAGTGCGCCATTATCCGAAACAAACGTCGATCCGGTAATGCTTCGAGCCTTGTCGCTGGCAAGGAACAGAACCAAATCAGCTATTTCTTCGGGCTCCCCTAACCTCTTCAGTGGAGAAGCGGCTTTTAAGGACTCCCATACTGCATCCGGATTCGGAAATCCTGAATTCGCCACTATGTCGGTCTTGACAGGCCCGGGGTTAATAGTATTCACTCTTACACCGTGCTCAGCGAATTCCAGAGCAACGCAGCGTGTGAAGTGATCCAACGCTGCCTTCGACACTGCGTAAACCATGAACCCGATTCCTGGGACGGATAAACCAGCGACGCTCGATATATTTACGACATTACCCTTAGTCTTGACGAGGTGAGGGGCAGCGAGGTGCGTCAAGAGCACGACAGAGCGCATATTCGTATTCATAACGAGGTCATAAGCTTCCAGAAAATTCTCATCTAGTATCGTTGCTCCTCTACCAATTCCTGCGTTGTTGACCAGGATATCTAAATGACCGAAGTGGTCAACAGTCTTTTTTACAATAGTCTTAACTTCTTCATCTTTGGATACGTCCGCTTTGATGACGAGAGGTTTGTTGCCATGCTGTTCGCATTGCTTGGCGACTTCGCTTAGTTTCACTTCGTTCCTAGCCACTAAGGCTACCTTGGCGCCTTCCTTGGCCAGTGCTATGGCCGTGGAAGCTCCTATTCCAGAGCTCGCGCCAGTTACTATGGCCACTTTATCGGTGAAACTCATTGTCGCAATATCAGTTAAATGTTAGATAGCTACTGCGAAGTTATCGTCACGATAATTAATATATAGTACCGTGTTATCGTACGCATTAATTTTAAGTACCTAAACATAAAACAACGCGTGCGAATGACAATGACATTCAGTTTGTTAATTAACCTACATTATAGCTTTGTGAATATTGTTAATTAAAAACTACCGATTGACATGTAAAAGTGCCCCTGTGGCCTATTTGCAGAATAAATGTTTGAAGTTTGCGTAGTCATCCTTGTTAAGCAAATAGGACAAAACTAAAGATGATTTGACTTTCCTGTCAATGTGTCTGTGTCTTTGAAATAAGTAGTTATTAGTTACAAATTTTATTAAGTCTCATATTCAACGCAAATATTCCATCAAATTTTGTGTTACTTGGCAAAAAAAAAACGTTTGCGATGACACGCTGTATGAAGCATTTAAAACGATATCTATTTAATGGAGCTGCAAAAATGAGCAAAGGTAGCAGAAAACATTGGGAACCGGCCTTAATTATTTGTTGAATTAGCAACAAAATCACTATTACAACTCCCTAAGTACTTTACTCATCTATAAAATAGAAATACTTAGTTTTAATTGTAACTTTTCTTTCAAAAAACAAAATTTTCAAATCAGAGTTCGGTTAAATGAAATATTCACAAATTATTTTGTCAATTAAATATAATATGTATGTAGGTATTAGTCGAAATGTTAATTTTCAGGCATGAATTTTATGTATGTACAGTACTTTTAGCTCACGATCGCGGGTTAAGGCGCCTGTAGAGGCAACGACGTAAAATCTGTTGTTTTTGTGCAATTTTTATGGCAACAATACAGATTGCGGAGTCTTGAATAATAACACATTATGTAAAACATATCTTGAAGTTGGCCTTCAAGAAGAAAAACTATTAAATGAAATAAATAAATGAAATAAATGAACTTTATTCTGTAAGTAGGCCGCAATGGCACTTTTACAAGTCAAACCCTACTAGCGTTTCACAGAGGCCACTGCCGAGAAGAAACGCCGAAAGAAACTCGACAGTCAGCCATTTTCTCACAAAAATATGCTTATTACAATGATAATACTTAACCTACTTAAGATCAAGAAATCTAAGACACATAGAATTCAAAATTCAGAATTCAAACACTTATTCTGCAAACAGGCCACAAGGGCACTTTCACATGTCATAATGTTAATGTACAATTTTAAAAAAGTCTTACAATATAAGCATATGATAGATTTTTCATGAGAAAATATTAATTTACAATTTAAGAAATATATCAATAAGAATTTAATACATTTTTCATGTCAAAAGTATTAGTTTTCTTCATAGTTAGTCCAGAAATTGGATTACTGCAAGACCCTTGAAATTATTTTGTACAGATTTTTCTCGGGTGAATCAAATTTGTTAACTACCAAACTCGGTAAGGTTACTTTCATAGTGTTTATCTAGACCCTCAAGAACTTATTTTTTTCAATTAGTAGACAAATAAAGCTTTTAGGCTTACGTACCACTTTCGCCTACGAAAAGTACGTTGATACGTGTAATCAAATATTTGCCCGTAAATAATGATCAGGCGCTTTTTTCCTTTACAAAAAATATCGTGAACAACAAAGACTTAAAAATGCGTAGGTAAAATGTAAGAAAAATAAACAATAAAACAATACCAAAATTTTAAAAATAAAATAAAAATTGATTTTGCTTTGGATTTGAAATCTATAAGACCAGAATTAGACGTCGTCATGTCATGTATATGGATTGGAATGTTGGGCCTCAAAGGTGACGGATGAAACGAGAATGTATGTTACAGAGATGAGAATGTTGAGATGGATGTGTGGTGTGACAAAAATGGACGAGGAATGAGGAATATAAGGGAAAGCCTGATAGTAGCGCCGATTACCGAAAACGAAAAACTAAGAGGCAATCGCCTGGCATGGTACGGCCATGTACTTAATGAGGAGGGATGAAAGCCATGTAACAAGAAGAGTACTGGAACGAGGTAGGCCAAAGAAAAGGTGGATGGATTGTGTAAAAGATGATATGTATAAGGAGATGACGAGTGACAGAGATGTATGGAAGAAAAATAGGTACTTTCATGCTGCGCCGAGCCGAAATAAAAGGGAAAAGGGTAAGCGAATGATGATTTTTATTGAAAGAGGTTAGTAACTATTATCTTGGACACATGTGAAAAAACATACAAAAAGTGCACCCGCCGCGGGGATGGAACCCGAATACATTGACTCTGAAGGCAGTATGCTGTACCACAGGCCCCCGTGTGAGATGACATTTAACGATCGAATTTTTGAATACCTTTTTAACCAGCCACATATAGAGCGTCGTCTCACACTAGGTGCCTATGTGACGTTTGTCAGTCGTCGTCAAAATATGTGGCGGTCCATAACAAAAGGGTCCTTATAGCACTTTCTAGTTTCGTAGATATCAGCGTTTTAGTAAAATACTGTAAAATCACATGCTTTTTTTGTTTTTTGCATATTGATAAAGTATAAGACTAGACGTGTATTTCTAGCTTGGTTTCACAGTTATAAGTTAATTATTTCTACCTTAAAATTAGTTGTAATGTTTAGTAAAGAAGGGTGAACAATAAAGAATATTTGTATTGTATTGTCCTTATGGCAGAGAGCAGATAAATAATGATATAAAATTAATTAATAACTTATTCTAATTACTTCTAACCATTTTCTTTATTAAATAAATATATAAATATTTGTGGACAACTTTAGACAAATCAACCTAGTACCAAACTAAGCAAAGCTTGAACTATGGGTACTAAGCGACGATATACATCAATATTAGAAATAGATACTTAAATACATAGAAAACATCCAAGACCCAAGAACAAATATTCGTGCTCATCACACAAATAAATGCCCCGGCCGGGATTCGAACCTTGCTTCCTAGGCAGGGTCACTACCTACTAAGTTAAAGCGGTCGTCATTATTTATTTGCCTTTTCTGTTTACTGGATTAGGTGGTACACGTTACAAATACCTATTTCTAGTGTTAAGTCATGGAAGTCATAGTCGTGCTCGTGAAAGACCGTTGCATAAAAATTTGTTTCTTATTACATTTCCTATTGAAAAAAAATTATAAATTTATTCGTGACGAGATAGAAAAAATATAATTTTTCTATATTTATTTAAAAAAAATATCACGTTAGTTTTTTGTTCTTATTTTTCTTTCGAGGTATAAAGAAAACCATTTTCTAGCATACACTATAATAAAGATCACAAAATACAAAATAATAATTCACAGATTACAAATATACTTATTTTTTTACGATCGGCGCCTTGCACTGATTTTTGCTTAACGAGTGGAATTGAAAAATCTTTGATTGTTTCATATAGAAGAGAACCTCAGGATTCAGAATCTACCATCATTTATGTAACTTCCCACGGGAACATACTTTAAATGATTTTATGTCACACCTGGCCATAAAGTGGCCATTATCGCACGCTCCGCGCGCGAAAAAACCCACTTCCTGGCCAGGGGGTGACATAAAATTTTGTACTTACCACGGGCGATAATAAAGAAAGCCTCAGATCGCATATTTATCGCCCTTGCCTTCGGCTCGGGCGTAAAATACCTGCGATCTGAGACATTCTTTGTTTTATCGCCCTTGGTAAGTAATGTACTATTTCACTTCTCATGCTCGAAAAGTGTGTCATATTAGACTTGTGAAGCGGGGCTAAAGTAGTACATTTAAGCCCTAGGGAAAATATGTATACATATTTATGATTTACAAAACATTTTAATTTGACCAATCAAAATACTTCACCTATTAAATGCACCAATCACAGAACAGTAATTTGACAGATTAAAAATTATTTGGTAAAAATATCAACCAACCAGAACAAAGCTGTACTAAAATCGACCAATCAGGAAAGACGTTATTCAGTTCTCTAAAGATTAAGCGGTGTCTATGGTCAAAGCAATTACTCCTCTTAAAAGAAAAAAAGCGCATGTTGCATTGAATTTTGAATCTTTGTCCGGGTTTGGCGAAATTCGAGATGGCAGCCCTATGTGCGCACGCACACAGGCGCGAGACGCGAGACATCGCCCGCGAATTTACTTACTGATCCAGCATAGGTCCAATTAATTAGTATAAGGGGCTGTAGGTACGTTTTTTGGCCGGCGTTGTACACAGGAATCAGAATTTTCTCAAAAATGGCCCGCAAAATGTACATTACTCGCTTGTATTGGATGGTAAAGTACCTATAGTTGTGTATAGTTGGTGATGGTGTACCTATAGTTTAAGGTCATATCAAAACTAAAATAATTTTTAAGAAAAAAAGCTCACTGCACTCTTAGATTCCATACAATGAAATAAAAATGGCTACCTATAAGTATGCTTATAATGGTAGAAGAGTAAGTACCCTCAATTCCTCATGGAATCCACCATCAGAACTCAAGCTTGACAAAAATGTTTTGAAAACCTAGCTAGCTTGACAAACATAACGAAGAGAACAAATCGCCAAACGTAAACTAGGTATGCATGGGTGGATTTCAAAATCAGGCGAAAAGTTATGTTTCGGTCATTATAAAAAAAAGTTAACAAATTTCAGGTATAGAAACTTTTTTATTCATTGGCTAGTACTTATATATTAATAGTGCTTCAATCAAAACCACCAATAATTAAACAGTTTTCTTGGAGGAAAATATTTTATATGTTCAAAATCATCACCGTCGTGTGAAAAAATCCAAGTCTTTATGTTTGTAGTGAAAAATATCGCGTACGCAACGTACGATTCCGAAATTTTCGTCAGTTACAGTTTTTCCATGTTGCCTTTTTACATATAAAAAAATATTAAATAATTCGTTCATCAAATAAGTACAAATAAAATTATTTAAAAATTTAGTACCGAAATTCGTCAACACCGTCAGCGTATTATCAAAGTCGAGGTAGTTTTGTATATCCGCGGTGAAACACATCGTGGGTGTCCCCTTCTGCTCCCTGAATTCGATTCGAACATCGAAAATGAGTGGACGTTTACATATAGGCGCACCGAACAGAAAAAATCAAAAAAGTGTTTTTGGGAGAAATGATTAGCCATGATTCGCGTCATAACCATCCAGGAGCCGTTAAAAGTAAGTACTTATATGATATTAAAACAAATTACCTAAGAAACCGTAACTCCAAATGAAGATTAATGACGTGACAGTGGCTTAGCAATAATACTTAGCGTTCAAGAATAATCTTCAAAAAGTTTGCAAATTGTCAACACCATACCCGTCATCACCGGTTTTCAAGCAATGGACGGTTATGATTCCATATGTATGGTGATGACGATTTCCTTTATTTATTTATTTGGTTTTGCGTATTATGCACTACGAGTTGTAAATATTTAACAAATTAATAAACTCCATGCTTATGTTTGGTGACGCGCGTTCGAAAAATATGTTATTATCCTGTTGGTGTTACGATTTTCACGTTTTAAATGATATTTTTGCCGCATTTTAGATTTGGACTCATAATATAGATTTTCTTCTTTTCAGATCGTCGGAGCGAAAATTAAATCAAATATGATACTAATATTAACGTCCTCAATAAAAAACCATACACACTTTGGCTGTCAAGTATTACAAAAATATAAGATTATTAAGAAGTGGTGTACTTATAAGAGATGCGCCGAATATTCGGTTTTCAGCATATTCTATTTGATATACGTCGAATTTTCGGTTATTTTTCGGTATTCAACGTATTCTATTAGAAATGCGCCGAATATTCGGTTATTAATCGGTATTTGGCATATTCTATTAGAAATACGCTGAATATTCGGTTATTCGGTATTCGGCATATAAAGAATAATAACCGATTCGGCATGTTTTGGAATGTTCGGTCTTCAGCCGAATTATTCGGTTAAATTGCCGAATATTTAACAAATATTTTTGAGTGGAATTTGATACAAGTTTCAAGAATATATGAAAAATGGCCTTCCTCACCGAGTGGGGTATATCGACGAGTAGAGCTCATTGAGTGAAAGAATATAGTATTTTTTGTTTTTAAAAATATTCAAAAACAAAGGAATGAGAAGCCACTTATATTATCATAAAATTTTACATTCCCCCTTTATTATCTCATTAAATGTTAATCCTAGCGGAAAAGTGTATAGAACCTTTTTTGTAGATAATTTTATGTAGATCATTTATGCCTCAGAAAGTTTTTTTGCTATGGGCCACCGTTGACAAGATTTTTATGAAAAACCGAAAAATTGAACCTTGAACGGCCGAGTATTCGTATTCGGTGAAAAACGTATTCGGTAGTACTAGTACTTATTATTGATTTATCAAATAAAAAATATGTTAATTTGCTTTTCTGTGGTTTATTTTATACCTACCTTTATACCAGCAACTAGTCATTACCATACAAGTGATATCATCACCGTCTATTAAAAAATCATCTCCGGACCACATTCGTCAACACCGTCTCATGGTTCAATGTTACGAATCTTATAACTTCGAAAATACGCATTAAATGCTTGGCTAAATACTATTAAATTACTCAGAAAACATTCCTACATCATTTAGAATAGCTTTTGTCCCATTTGAAAGAAATAAAATAAAAAATATTTTTTTGTATGGTGAAAAATTTCTCGTTCATCATTCTGATCATCATCAGTAGTTCCACTTCATCAAATGTCACATTTTTGTATGAAAATGCTTGATTTGTTGATAAAAACACAAAAATTACTATATATTTGCCTTTAAGATCTGAGGAGTTCCCTCGATTCCTCATGGATCCCCTCATCAGAACTGCGTTTTGATAAAACTAAAAGAAGAATTTTCAAAATCGGTTCAGACATGACGGAGTTATGGAGTAACAAACATAAAAACAAAAAAAAACACAACCGAATTGAGAACCTCCTCTTTTGAAATCTTGAAGTCGGTTAAAAATAATACCTAGTACATTACTGCAGACGCCGAGAAAGAAGGGCTCGCCAGGTGAGTAGGTATAGACGGCCGACCGTATGGAGGCCGGATAGTGATACGAAGCCGGAAAGCCTTATTCACGGGCACAGGCCTCCTCTCATAGATGAGGGGCAGTACTCCCCACGCTGGCTCAGAGCGGGTTGGGGACTTCACATATAACTTTGAATTTCTTCGCGGATGTATGCAGATGCTTCGCCCAAAAGCCAACGGTAAATATAAAATGATATTCCGTACATAAGTTCCGAAAGACTCATTGGTACGAGCCGGGATTCGAATCGAACCCACGACCGCCGCTTGACAGCCGCACGCTCGAACCACTAGGCTACCGTACCTACCTACAAAGTGTCCATGTTTGTGCACATTTAATTTGTCTGAGGCCTTCGTGCGTTATATTCATTTTTCTCATTTTCTCGAAGGTTAGCTGGAAGAGATCGCTCAGAGGGATAAGTTCGCCTTTGTACTTCATATTTTGTAATTTTATTTCTTGTTAATGTTCCTAATATGTACAATAAAGTGTCATACATACATATATATCCCCTCGCCAGCGGCGACAAAAATGGCAAAAAGTAGTTGCCTATATAGAGCTCAATTTGGCCTTTATCAAAGACAAGGGTTCCCAGGTCACCTTTCTATTCTATATTCCTCCATTGTGACTCTGGCTTCTTCTTGCGATTAATAACTTTTCTGGTAGGTTATATGATTTATCGATAATTTTCCACCACTAGCTTATCGACAATATATGTCAACGACTGTTGCCCATCCCTATTCCATCTGTGTACGTATATTTAGAAACTGACTCCACCAAGAATTCGTGCGATAAGGACAACTGCAGCTCGGACTAAAATTCCAATGCAAAAAACTCAAAAATCGAGGTTTCGTTCTCGACTGTTTCCTCCTCCAAAACGCAACAAATCATTGTAAAATTTTGGAAACTGCAAGAGCAAGAAATAATCTATGCCGCTACGTTTTGATTTTTTGGATATTTGTTGTCATATTTGTATACTGAGTCTGTTTTAGTAGCTTATTCAATTAAGCCGATTTTGCGATTTTTGAGGCGCTGTAAGTTTCTTTAAAATAAAAAGATCCAAAAAAACAAAACGTAGCGGCACAGATATTGATGATGTTGATCTTTTTTGAAAACATCATTGCTCTAGGTTCAAAAACCAGGGAGAAAACAGTCGAGAGCGTTTGTATGGGAAAATCGCAGCTAGGCATTCCTCTTAAGCCATATAGTTGTAGCAAATACCTACTATGTATAAACTGTGTATACTATGTATACGTAGGCCACACTGAAAGTTTTTAGAAAAACAAAAACTAAGCTAACTAGCAAGTTATTTATTGTAATTTTGTTTCATAGACTATTGTACCATTACATCAATATATCACTATATCACTGAATTCGATGGAGCCTCTGAGAAAAACGATTTGCCCACTCGTTCTTATAGCTCGGTTCTACGGCGTTTTTGAGTTTCGGCCAAATTATGAGGTGCCCAACGAGTTCAGAGTATCCTAACAGCTAAATACTCATGAAAGATTTTCTGCACTTGACTCATACTGATGTCTAAGGTTGCCTGCACCTGCTGATAGGTCACTCTCTTATCAATCTCTATCATGAGCCGCCCAGCACTAATGTTTTTTTTCAGTAATCGCCATAAAGTGACGTCCCTCTCGAAGATCATCAGTGTCATTGATGCGATGACATTTGAACCCGTTAAACTAGTTGTAAATAGTCTTAAAGGATGTAGCTTCATCATTAAGGGCCCATCGAAAAATCTTTTATAACTATATTGTTGATTTCATTGCAATAGAAAGACATAAAAAATATCGACCAAAATTTCTCACTTTAAATTCATCTTAACGTGAAACAAACAATTTTCAATTTGACGCCAAATGATATAAACAAACGACAGACGAATGTAATATACTCCATAATGTTGCCAAAGAGTTCCACTTCAAAACGACATTTTTAGTTTTTTAATGTATGGTTTCTATGTAACCAATTCTAAAAACTTTCAGTGTGGCCTACGTAAACAGTGAACACATAGACAATGTGCGTGTATAGCTCAAAACACAACGCAACTATGGCTCATCTGCGTTCGAAAGAAAAAAGTTGGTACCTATGTGTAGCTGCTCGTCCATACGGAATGGTGGTAACAGGAGCTTATTCCAATGACTCACCAGCGGATAATCCTCCATGAGCAGGGGCTCCTCGTCGGCGGCCGAAGCGGGAGACGCGGGCTTCACGTGTGTGCTCATGTGGTTGTGTACCAGTGGCGGAGCGTCCATACAACTCGATTCCCACCGGCTTGCCTAATTTTCAGCCAGTTCAATTCTTTTACTACGGCTCATGAAGAATATTCAATTCAAATAATTTATTTCAGAACATTAATTCCATAATACATGTCATTACAATCAATAAAATAAAATAAAATAAGTAAGTAAAATGAGTATATATTAGTAGTATTAGTAACAATAATTCCTAAGTAACTATGTTAGTTTATTATTATTATTTATTTACTATAGTGTGGAGCTGTACCCACCGCCGCAGTATCGGGGAGTCCCACCTCTCGGCTAGCGTTCGTAGGATGGTGTTCGTGGAGCCGCGCACACGCCTCATCATCGAGGCGGCCCGCTTCCTGATTATGGCGTGGAAGCCGTCAATTTGCCGCTCCGCGAACATCGCGGAGGCGCTACAGTGCCTCGGCAGCCCGAACAGCACCCTACACGCGTCATTATACTGGACACGCAGAGCGCTGTATGCGCGATGCGTATGTCTGACCCATAGGCTGCACGTGTAAAAAGATTGGCAGTACGCCCTAAAAAGGGTTACTTTTACTTTATCGGTACAACGTGCAAACCGCCGGGCCAGCATATTACATCGCACAGCCAGCGCCCTACGTTCCCTCTCCATATCAATATTGTCACTTAGGTCATCGGTGACCCAGTGGCCCAAATATTTAAATTTCTGCACCTGGTTTAATGGTGCCCCACATAACCTGACAGGTGGAACATCGAGGTATGTTTTGGTACCGGCTTTGAAAATCATGAATTGGCTTTTATCCGCGTTATATTTAAGCCCATGGGCCTCTGCGTAAGCCTCACAAATACGTAGCATCCTCTGCAGCGCACCAATCGAGGGGCTGAGCAACACCATATCATCCGCATAACTGATATTATTTATGCAAACGCCATCCACTGAGCATCCTATGTTGGTGTTGCTGAGCTCCTCGACTAGCCGATTCATGTACAGGTTGAAGAGCCGGGGCGAGCTTAACCCCCCCTGCCGCACCCCGCACTCCAACCTATACACGTCCGAGGGCGCCCCCGCCCATTTGACACTATTTTTCTGACTGCTGTACCAGTACCTGATGATGGAGATGACTTCACCAGGGATGTCAGTCTCCTCTCTCATCTTCAGCCACAGTTTGTCGTAGGATACCAAGTCGAAAGCCTTTGACAGGTCCAAATAACAGGCAAAAACAGGCGTTTTTCTCGCTGTATAATACTGTACAGTCTGCTTGAGACACAGGATAGCACTTTCGGTCGATAGGCCTGGTCGGAACCCGAATTGAGCATCGTGTAATTTTATGTGCCTATCCAAGTGTCTATCAAGCAGCCTGTCCAATACTTTAGCTATCACATTAGCTAGCGAGATGGGCCTGTAGTTGGACATGTCAGAGGCATCGCCGGTCCTATTTTTTAAGATAGGTACAACTACTGTATGCATCAGATCATCTGGCAGATAGCAATGATTAAGACACAAATTGTAAAACATGGCCAGGACTCTCGGTAAGTGAACCCCGGCGTACTTCAGGTGCTCGATACTGAGGCTATCCTTACCTGGAGATTTCCCTCTTGCCATTTCCCTAATTACGGAAGAGACTTCCTTGGCAGAGAACGTGACACTCAGGTCCGCAGGAGAGCTGTCAGCATCGAGCGCCCGATCCGAGGGCGCTAGGGGCGACTGTACGCGAAAACGACTACGAAAAGCATTCGCGATGTGTATGGGCTCATGGAGTCCGGCAACGCTCACAGGGGTACCCGGTCTAGGATTTAATTTATTTGTGGCTTTCCAGAAATTAGAAAATTTCCCACTTGAGTGATGCTGCGCAATTATTTCCATTTTTATTATCTGCTCGTCGAATAGGAAAAGCTAAGAATTTCCGGCTTCCCTAAGAATATTTTTGACGCGCCGCCACTGTTGTGTACTATACCTACCTACTTTAACACGTAAAGTGGAGGTTAAGTACTTAATTGTTTAGTATACTTATGGGGTTATGGGTAAGTAACAGTTAGTGTTTCCAAGCTGATGATATGAATGAACTAAACGTTAGAATTACGATGAATATTATAGTATAATATTATAATCATTTACCATGGTAGGTAAGTATATTTGTGTTTCCGATATTTCGACACTGTTGCAAGCGCCATTATCACGGAGTTTTAATTGTGGTCTAGCTCCAGTCACCAAAGCGAACCAAGAAGAGGGTAGCTAGCAACCCTCTTACTTGGTTCGCTGTTTACGCACAGTGTCACCGTGATTACTATCGTCCGCCTTCTCGCTTGAAACTCTAACATTACAGTATCAATACGCGAGTTCTTTCCGAAAACAGTCTCTTTTTGATTTGCGAACTTAATAGGGATCACTGCCAGGCACTCGACAGTCGAAACTCATCTTCCCGGTTGAAATTGTTATGTTTTTGGATTTCATCGCTTCCTTGACCATCCTAGGTATGTAATGGCGTTCTGTTGAGAGGATCTGAGGGTTATGCAACTCAATGTAATGATTCTAATATAAATGACCATGTGAGTTTAAGAAGGCGTAGATGGCATTGCAAAAGTCCCGCTCTAACACGCGTGAGTTTTCAATTAACCATCCCGCTCTCTACGAAAGCTCAGCGCGTGTTTTTCGTAAATATTGATGTTTATTCTAAACGTGTATATTTTTAAGGATAATCTTTTTTATCAGGTTTTTATCATTTTACAACTATTAAACCAAAAATGGGAGGGTTTAAAAGATCCAACCAAAAGCATCGAAAAAAGGGTTATGTTTGAAAAATAAAAGTAACGAGAAATTTTTTGCAAATCGTGTTTTCACTTTTAACAGGCTGGAGGAAAATAGTTCAAGATTAATATACCGAAAGGACAGATATTTAATCACTATAAATGTTGAGATCTAGGTCGATAAACATTGGCAAAAGTGCATATGTGGGCTCTTAAGCTGCAAACGCACAGACAGCGGTGGCGGCGCGGTGCGGAGGCGGTACCGGTTGTAATATTCGAACTAATATGAAAGGGTCCGCACAGAATTCTTTTTTCCCGGTCGGTTTTCTTTGCGGACCCTTTCATATTAGTTCGAATATTACAGCCGGTACCGCCTCCGCACCGCGACGCCCCGCCCCGCTACCGCTGTCAGTGCGTTTCAGGCCTTAAGTAAATGTTGCGAACGTGTTACAGGACGCGGAGGCGGAGGTATTCGACTTGGAGGATGCCATCGAGACCATGGACAAGGAGAAGATGAACCTGACGCAAGATCTCGACCGGATTCAGAGGGAGGCGCTCTTGTGGCAGCGGAAGGTTAGTCCCTTTTCTACTGTAATAGGGGGAATTCCCGGCCGTAAAGCCGGACACTCGTAATATTTCAATAAATTGTAATGGTTTAGGACTAGAGATGTACCGACTAGTCGGGAAAGCCGACTATCCGGCCACATTTCTAGTCGGCGACTAGTCGGCTAAAGAGGCCGACTAATCGGCATATTATGAGTTACTGGAAATCACCTTCAACATCGTCAAAATATGTCCACACTCGCCATTTCCTTTTCGACATTATTCTAAATAAGACCACTAGTTAGTTGTCTATTTAACACAACAATTCGATAATTTCACTGGTCTTTTTTTGCTATAACGATACACGCCGGCCGATGAAGCGAGTAAGTACAGTCAAGGGCACCAATATGTATACACTTTTTCACCTTATTCCATTGACATAAGGTCCAAAAGTGTATACATATTTATGCCCTTGACTGTACATCACTAAAACCTAAACAAAACAAAGACGAACGCATGGCGAGTGGCGCGACGGGGGTCCTATCTAATATTTGATAAAAGGGGTGCAAGGGACTCCGTCGCAGTTTTTTCATCCATTTTTGCTTAGTTAGGTATCATTAATTCATTAAGAATTACCGAGATATTACGAGTGCCCGGCGATAGGTGCCGTCCGGCTTTACGGGACTTTCCCCTACAAGGCCTAAATTTTTTGTAATTCTATGACGACGGCAAGCAAGTGTACAGTCCACCTGATGGTAAGCGGACACCGCAGCCTATAGACGCTAGCAACTCCAAACGAGTTACGTGCGCATTGCCGACCCTTTATACAATTTGAGGATTCACTGTGTTGACAGCAGCAGGGACAAAAGGTCCCTCGCTCTCAACACAGTGCATCCTCGGGGCTCTGGTAACCTTGCTCACCTCCAGTAACCCAACACTGTACTTGTATAGTAAATAATGTTATTATGGCTGTGTACTTCTGCAAGGCGAAGAGGTACTTCCTCAGTTGGTCTGCTCCAAATTCGAGCATTAGCTGACATTTTGCTGTGCCCTACCTCTGCTAACATTTCACATTACATGGCCTTTCGGACGGTATGTTTCGTACCGTAGAAAGTCCCATACATAGAAGTAAGTAAGTATCAGTGGCGGAGCGTCCTTACAACTCAAATTCTACCGGCTTGCCTAATTTTCAGCCTGTTCAGTTTTTTTACTACGGCTCATGAAGAGTAAGAAAAGCAAATTATTTCCGCCTCCCCTCAAGAATATTTTTGACGCGCCGCCAGTGGTAAGTATAGTACTCTGCAGTGGCGGAGCGTCCATACAACTCGATTCCCACCGGCTTGCCTAATTTTCAGCCAGACCAGTTCTTTTAGTACGGCTCATGAAGAATAAGTAAGGCAAACTATCTCCGGCTTCTCTAAGAATATTTTTGACGCGCCGCCACTGGTACTCTGCGATAAATATTGCACGTCGCCACCGGAGCAAGACTACACTACACCACAGTCCTATTAACCTTTTCACCGCCATTGGCCTGATATAAAGTCAGGACATTAGGTGCCCCACACGCCAATGACTTCATATCGGGTGGATCAAGTCGATGTAAAGGCAAGCTACGTGCTTTCAAGTACGGTTCATTTTCAGTCTTTTGCTACGACGAATTTGGTGTGTGAGGTACAACTTACAGAATGTACTGTGGCGGTAAATAGGTTAAGATAACAGTGGCGAAGCGTCCATACAACTCGATTCCCACCGGCTTCCCTAATTTTCAGCCAGTCCAGTTCTTTTACTACGACTCATGAAGAATCATCATCATCCTCCTAGCGTTATCCCAGTACAGTTGCATCCTAAAGGATGCCCGGGGTCCGCTACCTAATCCCAAGATTTAGCGTAGGCACTAGTTTTTACGAGAGCGACCTCCATCTAACCTTCCAACCCCGAGGGGAAACTAGACCTTATTGGGATTAGGCTTTGTCAAGTGAGTGGGCAACTTGACTGTTAGAAGTTCTCAAACCGCCCGAAGGCCCCAACTTGACCTAACGACTGCTGCCATAGACAGCAACCGGGATCAACGGCTTAGCGTGCCTTCCAAAGCACGGGAGCTCATGTACTACGGCTCATGAAGAATAAGAAAAAAAAAACAAATTATTTCCGGCTTCCCTAAGAATAGTTTTGACGGGCCGAAGGTTAAGCAACGTGGGCAGCGGTCAGGACTTGGATGGGTGACCGCTTTGAGTGGTTTCTAACTGAGCGCTCCCGTGCTTTGGAAGGCACGTTAAGCCGTTGATCCCGGTTGCTGTCTGTGGCAGCAGTCGATAAGCCAAGTTGGAGGTCTTCGGGCGGCTTGAGAACTTGTAACAGTCAAGTTGCCCACTCACTTGACAAAGCCTAATCCCAATAAGGTCTAGTTTCCCCTCGGGGTTGGAAGGTCAGATGGCAGTCGCTTTCGTAAAAACTAGTGCCTACGCCAAATCTTGGGATTAGGTAGCGGACCCCGGGAATCCTTCAGGATGCAACTGTACTGGGATAACGCTAGGAGGATGATGAGGCGGGTAAGCTATCACCGGGGTAAGTCTACCACAGTCCTATTATTACATTAGTCCTTTATGTTAGTCTTGCCACACCTTACAAGTATGTTATTCTTGCCCCACCTTACCTTAATGCACTTGTTTTTACCAGGGTATCATGGCAGTGGAGCTGAAGAAGAACATGCAGAACGCCAAGTCCGCGGCGGGCGAGATCGGACAGATGCGGATCGAAATTCATAGGATGGAAGTAAGGACCATAACCTTTCTAATGACACCAGCCTTATGGTACTGGACTGACTGTGAATCGGAATACTTATATTACCTACCTTATTAGTAAGTTTACCACTTAAATCAGTTGACTCGGCGGCGTGAGGCGTTCAGTCTATTCATCCAGCCTAGGTATCATGTAAACAAACTATTTTATAAGAAGTTGATCATTATCAGTTATCACACTGTTCTCTAAGATTACAATACTTTGTGAGCTTCTCGAAGTATATAGTCAAGGGTACCAATATGTATACACTTTTTCACCTTATTCCATTGAAATAAGGTCCAAAAGTGTATACATATTGGTGCCCTTGACTATACAACAAGATTTTAAGTGATGATTATAAAGATAATCCTAAAGAAAAGGGTGATAATGACTACTGTCTTCAACGAGAGTTTGTTTACATGATATCACACGTAAGTGTAAGGCCTGAGTGGACGCTCGGAACGGAGCGTTCGGCGTCGCGTCCAGCGGGGCGGGCGAGCGTGCACACTATTTGTGCGGCGGCGACTCGGGACACCACACCAGTATGAGTTTCAATTGTTTGCCATGCACGCCCCGCTGGACGCAACGCTCGAGCGTCCACTCAGGTTCTACACTAAGGATGAATGAATAGACTGTAAGAGGGGTGAGGGGCAGGATTAAGTAGGAGTAGAAGCAAATACTTGGGTTCCGTTACCGATTTGACATCGTATTGTGATAGTGTGATTAATCATATCTTTAGTTCTAAACTCACTTGGTGTCTACGATAGTCCATTGGATAGGTATAGTCAAGGGCACCAATATGTATACACTTTTTCATCTTATTCCATTGAAATAAGGTCCAAAACTGTATACATATTTATGCCCTTGACTGTACACTATTTTCCAGATCTTGACTAATTGAAGTGTACAAAACAAAACTGACCTCCCTTTGTCATTGAACTTGTTTGAGTACATTCAGCCCAAAAAGTGATCTATAGACGATTTTGAACCTTAATAACCTATTAATAGTACCTATTCTGAGAACGACCGTACAAATCACCGACCGTACACTCGAATTTGAACCTAACAATAGCGATTACAAATTTGAGTTTTTTTATCAAACAATCCAAAACAAATGCAACTCCGAGACTTCAAAATTTGACTTATTTTCCATTGACCATTTGGTCCTTTAAAGAGCGGGGGTCTCAGGAGGATAGAGCCGTAAAGTAGCCATCCGATTTATTTATTTATGTCACACCTGGCCATAAAGTGGCCATTATCGCACGCTCCGCGCGCGAAAAAACCCACTTCCTGGCCAGGGGGTGACATAAAATTTTGTACTTACCACGGGCGATAATAAAGAAAGCCTCAGATCGCATATTTATCGCCCTTGCCTTCGGCTCGGGCATAAAATACCTGCGATCTGAGACATTCTTTGTTTTATCGCCCTTGGTAAGTAATGTACTATTACCGTACAGGTTCGTCGCGAGCAACTCCGCCGTACTGGCGAAAAGCTGTCCGAAGACCTGGCGATGCTGGTGACCCGCCGAGAGACCGCCATGGATAAGAGCCGGTCCCAGGCGGCGCTGGAGGCTGCCCACGGCTCCCACGGGACCACCTCGCAGAGCCAGTACCACCACAAGCTAAGGCTGGCGAGGGCTGACGTGCAGCGGGTTACCAAGGTATTTGGAGACAAGGGATACCTGGCAACAGGCAGGGAGACTGAGTACAAGGGACCTCAAGTTGTCATCCAGGTACAGGTATTGTAGAACGGGGTATTTGAGTGTAGTTTCCCCGAGGTTCTCAGGATGTCAAATTGAGCCTCGTGCAAGCAGCGTTGGAGGATGCCCACGGCTCCCATGGGACCACGTCGCAGAGCCAGTACCACCACAAGTTAAGACTGGCGAGGGCTCATGTGCAGCGGGGTACCAAGGTATTTGGAGACAAGGGATACCTGGAAACAGGCAGGGGGACTGAGTACAAGGGACATCAAGTTGTCAAGTCATCCAGGTATAGGTATTGTGGAATTTGTAGAACAGGGTATTTCAGAGTAGTTTCCTGAGACGTAATGATGCTGATGACGTGCAGCGGTTTATCAAAGGTATTTCAGACCGAAGAAACCTAGAGACCGAGGTACCTACCAGGTATTGTAGAACAGGTTATTTTTCTGAGGACCTAATGATGCTGGCCGCGAGGCTGTAGACTGCGCACGGCTCGCACGGACCACGTTAAAGAACCAGTACTACCACAAGTTAGTACTGACGAGGGCTGATGTGACGACCTTACCTACTTACTCACCACCAGGAATACAACACCTACGAGTACCTAAAGAGCAAGTATTGGTGTCATTATGGCTCCGGTCTTCTGTAGAGTACTTTCTCACTTGGTTGTTCCCATTGCCAGCGAGATCTCGTTCCACTGGTCCCTACTTATGCTTCAAAATAGCTCAACAACTGTGCTCTGTAAGTGCTAAACTTGCACCAAACTTGCAGGACCTAGCAGAAGCGAAGGCGAAGATGGAGAGTCTACAAAAGGAGCAGGCGCGTCTGGAGAAGGAGACGACGGAGACGAGCGCGCTGAATGCGCAGCTGGAAGAACAAGTGGCGGAGCTGATGCGGGACTGCCGCGCCGCCGAGCGACACAAGCAATGGGTTAGAGACCGACCAGTGAAACAGCTACAAAAATTAATTTAAAAAAAACTCCCAGGAGCTCATTTCCACTCTCTGGACTATTTTTTTATGGTGCAATTCGAATCAGTTTTCATAGACGATCAAAAGTCTATGGGACCAACTACAATCAGACCACAATAAAAGGCAAAAAATAGCGTCGAACCTAGCTCGACGGTAGCTGCTCTCAAAAAGGCTCATATCACAAATTGGCACTAGCTAATGACGTTAGGCCTTGGTCGTTCTGACGCCGTCGCCGGCTGCGTGCAGCGGCCCGTCGCACGCGACGTCTGAAAAATGTTCGCGTTTGGTTGGACGTCGCACGCGACGGGCGAGAACGACCGCGACCGTATGACCGTTGTCATGGGAAAATAAGTAATTTGCTGTTTTAGGCGTTTAGGTACATAGTTTTGCCATAAATAAATGTTTTTATTAATTTTTACATAACCATTCAATTAATAACTATACCTTTTATTTTACTTTTGGACGTTAAAAAAAAAAACATTATTTTGCGAATTTTCGATGTTAAATATCTATTTTATATTTTGGTAAAAGTCAATAATTTTCAATTCATTTTGTTTTTTTGGTTGTGTATAGGTACTATATCCATAAAGTGACACCATGTTATAAATTTTAACATGTGTCACAATACCCAATTCTGTTGAAGCCGCTCAACCAATCTCACTGGAGCGCAAACTCTCAGGCCGCCTTTCCACCAGAGCTATGCTATGCAGCTGTCCTGCGAGAATGTGATAGCTTTCCGTTTCCACCAGTGCTATACTATGTGAACCAATGAATATGATTGGTGGATATCAACGTAGCATAGCACATCTCTGATTTAAAGGCACCCTTAGTGTACCTATTCCAGTGTTTAAACCGCCCGCGTGGTCGTGCCGGTGTACCTAATGACAGATTTGCTAGCGAGTTGTTTGTGGTTGTATTTATTTATGTGGTTGTCTCCCGACGTAATGCATTTGTATCCACAGCTCCTAGAACGAGTTGTACGCAACCAGCGACTCGGCACCGAGCTGGGCACGGCCGTCAAGCGACAGTCGCTACGGGTGAAGAAGCCGAAGGCTGCCGTGCTCAACGAATACAAGATGGCGAGCGCGCTCAACGAACGCATCAGGTCAGTAACCAGCGACTCGGTGCCGAGCTGGGCACGGCCGTCAAGCGACAGTCGCTACGGGTGAAGAAGCCAAAGGCTGCCGTGCTCAACGAATACAAGATGGCGAGCGCGCTCAACGAACGCATCAGGTCAGTGACCAGCGACTCGGCACGGAGCTGGGCACGGCCGTCAAGCGACAGTCGCTACGTACGGGTGAAGAAGCCGAAGGCTGCCGTGCTCAACGAATACAAGACGGCGAGCGCGCTCAACGAACGCATCAGGTCAGTGACCAGCGACTCGGCACGGAGCTGGGCACGGCCGTCAAGCGACAGTCGCTACGTACGGGTGAAGAAGCCGAAGGCTGCCGTGCTCAAAGAATACAAGATGGCGAGCGCGCTCAACGAACGCATCAGGTCAGTAACCAGCGACTCGGCACCGAGTTGGGCACGGCCGTCAAGCGACAGTCGCTACGGGTGAAGAAGCCGAAGGCTGCCGTGCTCAACGAATACCAGATGGCGAGCGCGCTCAACGAACGCATCAGGTCAGTAACCAGCGACTCGGCACTGACCGAGCTGGGCACGGCCGTCAAGCGACAGTCGCTACGGGTGAAGAAGCCGAAGGCTGCCGTGCTCAACGAATACAAGATGGCGAGCGCGCTCAACGAATGCATCAGGTCAGTAACCAGCGACTCGGCACGGAGCTGGGCACGGCCGTCAAGCGACAGTCGCTGCGGATGAAGAAACCGAAGGCTGCCGTGCTCAACGAATACAAGATGGCGAGCGCGCTCAACGAACGCATCAGGTCAGTGACCAGCGCCTCGGCACGGAGCTGGGCACGGCCGTCAAGCGACAGTCGCTACGGGTGAAGAAACCGAAGGCTGCCGTGCTCAACGAATACAAGATGGCGAGCGCGCTCAACGAACGCATCAGGTAACTTAAATCTAAAACAGGCCCTTGAGGTATTGTACCGAGGATGCTGGCGGCATATCCTCGCTGTATCGCAATGCTGATACGTTGACTATTATATTCAGGCACATCGTCGGGGTCCTCCAACACGAGTACCCGTACCTGGAGGACAGACTTACGACCGTCTCCAACACACTGAACATCCTGGAGCCGGGAGAGACATCCTCGCTGTGCGATGACGTCTGCGTGTCCGCTGAGTTGGAGGCCAGCGATGTCGCTGAGAAACCACTGTGCCCTTAGACTGTGTTAGCGATGTCGCTGAAAAACCACTGTGCCCTTAGATTGTAACATTATATGTGTGGGGGTATGCGTGGCCGCTGAGTTGGGAGGCCAGTTTATATGTGTGGGGGTATGCGTGGCTGCTTAGTTGGAGGCCAGCGATGTCGCTGAGAAACCACTGTGCCCTAAGATTAGACTGTGTTAGCGATGTCGCTGAAAAACCACTGTGCCCTTAGATTAGACTGTGTTAGCGATATCGCTGAAAAACCACTGTGCCCTTAGATTAGACTGTGTTAGCGATGACGCGGAAAAACCAGCACTGTGCCCTTAGATTAGACTGTGTTAGCGATGTCGCTGAAAAACCACTGTGCCCTTACATTAGACTGTGTTAGAGATGTCGCTGAGAAACCACTGTGCCCTTAAATAGTAACCTTATATGTGTGGGGATAAGATAAGGCTCAATTTAGCTTGAAGACTGAATCGGAGGCTAGCGACGTCGCTGAGAAACCACTGTGCCCTTAGATTGTAACCTTTTTAAGGCTCAGTTTAGACTGAAGACTTGGTTGAAGGCTAGCGATGTCGCTGAGAAACTACTGTGCCCTTAGATTGTAACTTTATATATGTGGTTGTGGGGGGATAAGGTTCAATTTAGCCCGGCACTGGAAATCCACTGAGAACTCGGATTGAATCCTTAAGAAATGAAATTTTATGAGTTAATACCTATACGATTTTATTTCCATTCTTAGTTTCAATTGTAATGAGACTGTTGTGTGCCTGGTTATATTTAGATTGAGTGTGTCTAACAAGTGTACTTTTTGAAGTCTTTAAATAATATTATATTTTACAAGTTTTGCTTGTTTATTTCTTGTTTATCTCCTCAGACGTAACGTTACTTGCTTGTAGTAATAATACTTTTTCTCAAAAATGGCCCGCAAACTGGACTTTAGTCGCTACATATCGTAAGGTAAAGTATATAGTTTAAGGTCAGATCCAAATTAAAAAGTAAAAAACATTGCAGGCCACATATATGGCCTGCAATGTCACATATAAATTCCTTTATTTGTCGAGTTATACATTTTTTAAAATGTAGAAACTGTCATATAAAAGGAGGCACAGGTCGTATTCAGCCAATTCAGCTCGTATTTTTCTGTTGAAAACGCGACGTTTTTTTATGTGTCTCGAATAATTTGCGTTTTTCGGTGGAAAAATACACTTGCGATTCTGTTAAAAAAAATAAACGGCGGGAAAACATGATGTTTTTGACGTTTTAAGGTTATGTTTATCAAATCTTAATTAATTTTTTGTCGTATTTTCCCTATTTTTGAGAAAAGCACTATATTAGCCTCGGCCGGAATGGCAATTGCAGGCTTCGTATTATAATTAAACGGACTCGCAAGCTCGTCCGTTTAAACAAATACTCAGCCTGCAATTGCTCCCTTCCCGGCCACGGCAATAATGTACTATTATTTTCTAAATTTGGTTAGTGAAAAGCATATTTCACTGACTGCTCATGTAAGTATCCGACGCGCTAATGCTCTGTATGTCTAGCACATGATGGCAACGTCAGTTTGCTCTTCTCTCGAGCGACAGTCGCTGCGGGTGATCTCGAGCTACGCGTCTTTTTATGATTGGCCCCGTTAGAAAGTGACGGATAGCTCGAGATAAGCCGTCAAACTGACGTTGCCATCATGTGCTAGCTATATTACTGGTTTCCTAGGATAGCGGTAGCGGTGCAGTCATACCTATAGCGGCCGTAATACTGCAGTGTAATGACGTCACTAGAACGTTTTCTATGTAAACAAAATAGCGCGGTTTCGAGGAGGGCGGTGATAATACGGTAATACGTCCGTAATAATACGGCCGCTTCTTCTTTCGTGTCGAGGTTCCTCAAACAAGGTATGCCCAATGAGCAGCGATGGAGACAGCCTTGACCGTCGCGTCTCTCAGGTCGTGTTCTGAGCAGGAGAGTGGGCATGTGGGGCACGACAGCAGGTGTGCCATGGTTTGTGGTGCTGTATCGCACACACATTGGGTAGTGTGTCCCCGGTGTAGTCCCCATTTGGCCATGTTCTCCTTGCAGCGGCCAACCTGCGATCTGAGCCTGTTTAGCGCCCTCCAGGTTGGCCATGGTTGCTTGTAGCCTGGTGGTAATTGCTCCGAAACTGGCACATAGACGTACCGTTAGGCGGAGGGCGTTGAGTCTGCCACAATCGGCATGGAGCATCGGAGGGGGCGTCACTCAGAGGACCAGTGCTCCGCATAAAGCTCTTGCGGCTCTTGAGACGGGCGGCTGGTGGGTTGTGACCGTGCAGTGGGTGGCGCGGATCGTGCATCTGCTTATCTTTCTCCACAGAGCAAGCCACCTCTCTACGGATATCTGGAGGGGCAATGCCCGCGAGTGCGGCCGCTAGATATATACGACACCGCTATCCTAGGAAACAGCTTTAGCCGTACGATATTGTATTGTTGAAAGATATGAACATTGCTGTTTGAAATCTACTGCTACTAGGTATCTCTTAGAATTACCCTCCCATTTACCTAGCTGCGTCTCTAGCGAGCAGAGATAATTAGGTATTACTTCGTTTGTAAGCAGAGAACTAAATTATGGTAGTTATTAAAAAATAATTAGCGCTGTCGCTGTTGGTAGGATATGGGTGCAAAATGGGTGCATGTTGATACCTACTGTCCACTGCATTTAACACCCTGTAAAACACATGTAAGCAATTACATAAATGAAATGAAATGGAGGGAGGGGGTAGGGGAGGTAGGGTATGAAGAGGTTGGTTGGTTAAGGGTTTGTGCGTAGGGGGAGGTAGGAAAGTGGGTGTTGGAGTAGGGGTGTGAGGGTTTATATTGGTGTAAGGGCGGGTAGGGCCAGGGACGGAGTTGGTGGGTTCAGGGGAAGGGGGCGGGGGGATTTCATTGTATGTTTGAGAAAATACAAGCCTCGGCGCGAACAGGGTTTGCCTCGTATCATACTCGGCCGGCAATCACCTATTTCGCGGCCTCTGAAGTAATTAGTATAGGCGTCGTACTGGTGTGACTCCGCTGCGTCGTCAGTAGTGTATGTGTAATATGAAAGTATAATTAACCCTTTGACCGCTAGGAACCTATAAAGTGGTTGTGTGTCGTCGTGCCCATCACGCCAACAACCACTTAAAAGGTCGGAGTGAAGGTGTACTTTGATCATGAAAAAAATCATTTATGAACTGTTTTAATTTGTTTTTATTAGTTTAGACATTACACCAATTCAACAGTGCTTGTTGTGGTGGGCACGACGACACACTACCGCTTTGGCGGTCAAAGTGTTAAATACGGAGCGAATATTCATTCGTGAACTGAATAACAATGAAAAACAAGTTCAATGATGACATATCGTTTATTTGATTGGTCACATTTCTGATCATCACACATTCATAACACTCATAAGACACATAATGCCCACAATAAATAATTCTAAAATGAATACATGGATGGTAATCGACATATCTTTATTAGTATTATCTTTATCTCCTTGAAACCCATTTTTTTTGGCAGACAGCCAGGTAAGTTTCAGTCTTTGATAAGGCGTCGAACACAGCTTTCGCGCACCTCCGATATGTACATAGCCATATGGTATATCGACAAAAGATAATGTGACTTGACTTTTCCAGGTGTCAGGTGTTTCGGTCTGCTATTCGCTTGAGCGCGCTCACGATCGGACCGATTCACGCTCATAGCTCATGTTTACTGACATTTTCATATATCAAACGTCAACTTGACGTTTGGCTCAAGGTGCTTACGCCTGGGAGTGTGACCGTTCCGAATCACGCTTACAGCGCTCAAAGCGCGCTTACGATCGGACCGATTCACGCTTAGGGGCCATCCATAAATTACGTCACACGAATTTCACGATTTTTTTGCCCCTCCCCCCGTCCTTGTCGCAGCTGGTCAAATTTGTGAGACTCCCCCCTCCTTAGTGTGACGTCACATATTTTGCAAATTTACATTTAGGAATACTTCGGTAAATATTCAATTTCACTGACACAAAATTCATGTGACAAATTTTGAGATTTAAACTTCATTTTTGGCGCGAAACCTTCTTTCTAAACCTTTTCTTATGGTAATACTAGTAGAGCAAGTGGTCGACAAAACAATTGGTATCTTATATTTACACAGATATAGTTGTATATGTTTTTGAGGTTTTTGTAAAGTAATAGTTTAAAGTTCGTGTTTTAACACTTAGATTATAATAGATTTTTGAAATGTGACGTCACGAAATTTAGGACCCCTCCCACCCCTTGTCACACAATGTCACACTTCGTCGACCCCCTCCCTCCCCCTTAACGTGTGACGTTATTTATGGATGGCCCCTTATAGCGCTTACATAAGATATCGTGACGTCATTGATGACGTCATGGACGGCGCGATGTTGGCGTTTACGATGCTCGGTTGTGATTCGGAACATGCCTGAAATGTCGAGAGCGCCATAGGCAAGCACCTTATCGGCGCCCCACTTAGTTATACTGGGCATTTTCCGCAAGTCGACATCCAACGTGCCAATTTTGCGTGAAAAAGGGGGGTAGCGCTACTCTAACCATCCTAGTTCCTGTATGAAACCTATCAGTGTCTTTATATTGTTTACTGCTTCCTGCAGTGTGTTCGGATTTCCTAGGTGTTTCTTCCTGTATACTTCTACCTGCTTACAGTCTAGTAGAATGTGTCTAGCAGTCTCTTCTGCCTCCATGCATGCTCTGCACAAGGGGCTGTCGGTGATTCCCAAGTTGTAGAGATGTTTGTTTAGTCGGCGCCCCACTAGGGGGTTCTCGTTTCTGTAACCTTGCCCCCGAGGGACATCCCTACGTCTCTGGTTTACCTTATGCTGTCCGACCCTGTAAGTACTAATTTTTATTCTCTGCTTTGACGAAGTGTTTCTGGTGCGCGGTGAACTCGTGGCGGCGGCGGTGGTCGGAGCGGCCGAAGCGCACGCCGCAGTACTGGCACGGATGTTTCTTTTCCTTCGTGTGGCTGATCATGTGGTTGCTGAGGTAACTGCAACAACACAACATTATTGTGTAAAGTCACACACGTGACACGCGAAGGTATGTACGTAAGCGCTGTGGGTAAGTATGTGTGCGTGCGCTGTCGGTACACGCGTCAATTGACAACATTTCAAAATTCATAATGATGCCTAAAGCGAAAACCATTTCGGTAAATATGCTGAACGTAATAAAATAGTTTTTAGATTTTTTTTCTTCGCTAGATTTGAAGAAAAGAGCCAAAATGTATTAAAACGGAAGTGTGACGTCATTGCTACGACTGTTAAGGAGCAATGCTGTTAAACATAGGTAATTCATAAAAATTACGTCATTATTCACTTTTTTGCTACTTTTAGATTAGATATTTTTGAATGAAAATTAGGATTTCGGGAGAATTATAAAAACACGTGGACCTTAAAATTTCATTTTCTATCGATCTAGGACATAAAAAGGCCAAGTTGAAAATTTGAAATCTTGTCAATTGTTTGCGCGGGTGCGTAGCGCGTGGCGCGGACGTATCGCGAGGCGCGACGGCACCTGATCGACACCAGGCGGGTCTCTCACTGACGAGGTAACTGACCTCGGTGCGGGGGGTTTGTGTCCGTTCTGTATGTAATACTATTCTGTGGTAAAATTAGCGGTTGCTGCGTCGTGCGTAACTTTTCTCAAATGTCAGACAGCGCGCTAGTAAGGCTGTAGCTAGGTCGCTACATCGGTTTCTGAAGTACATTCAACATAGTCTGTTAAACGAGATGATACCAAAAAAAATACTGTATCAAGAAAAAGAGCCATTGCCATTATATTAAAAAATAAAGTATTTCTTCTATTTATTTAAGTTAGAGTTGCAATACCTATATAGCAAATTCTAGATAATTTTTTGTGTAATGAATAGACAAAACGCGCAATTTATATTTAAAGAAACCTAATCAGAGAAGTACTCATCCAAACGACACATGACAACCGCTTTAGCTTTGTTGGTAGTGACCCTGCCTACGAAGCTGGAGGTCCCGGGTTCGAATCCCGGCCGGGGCATTTATTTGTGTGATGAGCACGAATATTTGTTCTTGGGTCTTGGATGTTTTCTATGTATTTAAGTATTTATTTTATCTATATAAGTATGTATATCGTCGCTTAGTACCCATAGTACAGTCAAGTGCAAAAATATGTATCGAATGAATCCTCTCATAAATATTTACCAAAACCTTAATTCACTGACAACATCTTTTTGAGCACAGCAGCAACATCTACTTGACTGTAGGTACAAGCTTTGCTTAGTGTAGTACTAAGTTGATTTGTGTAAAAGTCTTATCACACTACCCTATCGGCAGGGTCCTAACTGGGGGAGGGGAGTTAAAGCATCTTACTCATTAGGGCGAGATAGTTTAACTCCTCTCCCCGAGTTAGGGCCCTACCGATAGGGTAGTGTGATAAGCCTTTATGATTGTCCAAAAAAAAAGAAGAAAAAAAAATTAGGTCACTACTAAACGCAATCGGCCCAACAATTAAAAAGATCAAAACGGCGGCGCCTTACCCGACTCTCTGGAACGTCATGTCGCAGATCTTACACCTGTAAGCTCTGACGTCACTGTGGAGCAGCATGTGGTTGGACAGCGTCTTCTTGTCCATGAACGCCTTGCCGCACTCCTCGCATTTGTATGGACGCTCATTCGTGTGCGATCTGCGGACCAAATTGAAACCAAGTGTAAAACCCCTCGTATCTAAGCGGATGTCATAATTGTTCAATCAAGTAATGACAATGAGATGTAAAACAGCAGGTTAACATTTTAGGCACGGACATGTCTCTAAAGCCCGCTCTACAAGTTGGCCCAGTGTCGGCCAATCTGCGGGACGCAGCTATACGATACAAGGAGATGGTAAATACACCGTGCTCCCTCTATCGTATAGCTGCGTCCCGCAGATTGGCCGACGTTGGGCCAACATTTAGAGCGGGCTTAAGGCGCTCCACTGTCTCAATGACCTTGAGCGATTGGCCCCCGCCACACCGCGCACCCCTCACTGGACTTACGTAAACGCGCTGTGTCCATTTTGCACTTATTTCTAGGAATAACTAAATAAATTGGCTTACACCCCGCACTCTCACAATTAGAACATTTCGTTTATGTCGCAGTAATAATATAAATCTCACTGAATAGCAAAACAACAACATAAAACGCCGAAAGCCATATGACGGTTGCCCTGCGCGCGCCGCGTCGAGTAGCACAGGCTCCCCGTCCAACGGCCAAGAGGCGACTGCCCCGCGTCGCCCGCGCAGACACCCGTGAGCCGTAGTTGCCCACGAATTTGAATAGTATCGATTTCTCAAAAACTATTGAGAAATTTGAAAAACTGGCAGACGAAAATGAAATATACATCATTATTCACCATTAGTCAAAGTTTCATGTCTAAGTGCTACGTAATAAGGGAGTTTATGGAGATTTTAGCTCGAGAAAAGGGTTCACGGAAAATTCATTTTCTCGAGATACGGTATATTTTATGAAATATCGGTAGACCATATTAAAGATCAATAACCAAGGTAAAATATTGCCTAAGAAACCTTATGGTTTATGTAACGTTCAAGCATACTATAAGCCTCTTAAACACAGCAAATTCGTCGGGGAGCCCCGTCGGTCCCGGAGCATGGTCGATTCCGACACAGTCGGATCGTAACGATTTGTAGTAGCGTGTGGGGCAGCCTTTACACTTATTGCTTACCTCATATGTGTGTCAAATCTCTCTTTTACGAAGTATGCTTTCGAGCAAAGGTGACATTGAAACTTTTTGGCTTTTTCGTGTACCCCCTGTCTGGAAATAAAATAGTCCTGTTAGCTACATGCACGTATATAGTGCGCGCCATCCACTATGGCGCGCCCCTCCACAGCCCGCGCCGTACAACTGCGCACAGATTAGTATGGGATTCGCTGTGGAGGGGCGCGTCGTCGTGGATGGCGCGCACTATACAGAGTTTAATTGAAAAATAAATATGATTTAATACATTCAGTGCCAAAAGCCCGACTCTGGTATTGTACGATTTCGTTCCCACGCTGGATGACACGAACTATTTGTAATCCTTTTTGTAAAACGAATTATCCTTCTCTGTGTGCCTTCTAAACAAAAGCACTGTCTTTAATTATTAAGCGTAACCACTAATTGATACTGTAAACTAAACGAAGTAAAGCCAAAAGTCGGCTTTACGTACAAGGAAAGAAGGTTCACATTTAAAAAATATGACTTATCAGTGTTGACCTTTTGTATTTAAAACAGCAGTAGTGTCCGTAAAGCAGTCTTTTCATTTCGAAGCATTTAAGGCACGTGGCTAAACAATGGCATTGTTGGACCGATGGGTCCTTAAGATAAGACCCGTTTTACAAAAAGGATTACAAGTATATTAGTCCTGCGGAACCACTGCATATGGCACTGAAGGCATATTAGTCGGGTGCTCGTTGACGTTGATGTCATGTGTTCTATGTCCGCGGCGTCACGTGATTGGTCAATATTATTTTAGTTCACTCACGGCGACACATTATACTACTATTTTTACGAATTAAATTATTTAGTTAAATTGTTTAAAAAAATAAATAATTACGTAATTATAAGTCTTCAAAGTTTTAAGAGTGGGTATTTTCTGTCGCTTTTCCGCAAAACGCACGTTTGTATTGAATGATCGTCATTTAATAAGGCGCTACTCAACAGTGACGTCACTGTTGAGTAGCACTTTCTCTCTCTAACTACGAACATTCTAACCGTTGTAGCTTCGTTAACTTTTGAGATATTTGAATAGGATTTTCACTATTTGGCATAGTTTTATGTCTTCTTTCTATTGAAGTAATATTTTTTTATGAGTCAACATCCCTATTACATTATAGTTCACTTGAAGAGAGCTCCATAGAGTAAATTACGTGCGAGTAGAGGAAATAATAAATAACACTCACATATGTTTAACGAGATTACTTTTGCATCGGAACTTCTTTTGACAAATGTCGCATTCGAACGGACACACCTTCGTGTGCTCGGTCATGTGGAAGTCGAGTCTCGACTGCGACACGAACCTCTGCTCGCACAACACGCAGACGAACGGCATCGCGGATCGGTTGTGCACCGACAACTTGTGCACGGAGAGACAGGCCACCTCTGGAATATCACCATCATATCATAACATATTCATCATCATCATCATATCAGCCGAAAGACGTCCACTGCTGGGATAGGCCTCCCCCAAAGAGTGTCACAATGACCGGTCCTGCGCCAACCGCGTCCAGCGGACTCCCGCGACCTTTACCAGGTCATCAGTCCACCCTGTGCGGGTCTACCCACGCTGCGCCTTCCGGTCCGTGTTCGCCACTCGAGAACTTTTCGGCCCCAAAAAAAACGCGAAAAAAAAATTCGACCTACCCCATCGAGTGGGGTATCGTTATTTAGAACTCATTGAGTGCATAATTACTGTATTTTTTGTTTTTAAAAATATTGAGAAACAAAGGAAAGAGACCCACCCATGAGGCCACTTATAGGTAACATTCACCCCTTTAAAATCTCTTCAAATATTCATCCTAGCGAAAAAGTACGTAGAACCTTTTTTTGTAGAGAATTATATGTAGATTACTCATGTCTAAGAACATTTTTGCTATCGGCCACCGTTTAAGTTTTATACGAAAAACTAAAAAAAAATGACCTTTACACCCCCTCCACCCGTTATGTCCACTTCCATCACCCAGGAATTTTAGTATGTTATTAAGGGCCTATCGTGCGGGGTAAATTCTCAGCGCCTGTCAAATTTCAATTTTTTTAATAATTTACCCAATTAACCCACACATGCATTATTCACGCACACTACCTCATTTTGCTGGGTCGGGTCATTGACCCATGTTTATGTCAACTTATGACAATATAGATTTTGAATATTTAAAGGTTTCTTGGTGCATAAGAGAAGTGTAACAAAAATCGTCAAGTTCTGATCTGTAACCAAAACTCAAGTATTAGTTGTGTCTGAAAATGTCTTGAATTTGGAATTTGTGGTAGTAAAATACTCAGTTCCTTGTTTATAAAATAAAACTTGTCAAACCCCTGTTTTGTAAAATGTATTTTGTTTTGCCCTTTCCTCACAGACTCATTTTTATACAACTTAAAACAGAGAAAGAATTTTCCTAATCGGTTCGTGCATGTTATGACTGTTTTATGTTTATGACTTAGGTACTTATTTTGAGAGTTTACTTGGTGATTTTCATGATACGAGTATATGTTGTACCTTAAATAGGTAATTTTCATAAATTGATTATTTTCTGTTTATCAGTTGGTTAACTCTAAAATGGACACTGATTTAATGCAAGTTTTAAGAGAAGAAGCGGTAGTTTTATTACAATATATATAATAACTACTGAAACTATTTATACGGCACGGGATAACTGCAGCAATATTGTGAATTAACTTTGTATTTGAAGAACCAGTACCTAACCTTATAGGTAGTTCCCGTCGTAACCCAATCCGCAGAATTGCGCATAGAATAGTATGACATTCCCTGCGCATCGTCGTTATCGTGAATGACAAGCACTATAAAACCTAATGATATAACAAATATCATCAAGAAAGTCATTGTAACAGTCTGCAATTGTGGAACTTGGCCGGACCACTACTGTATCAGCACTGACAAATTAACTTTTATACACTTCTTATAAGGTCCATAATTGAAAGGAATAATTAGCAGGATGCGTTTACATATTCTTCTAGTGTGAGCAATCGTGCCGTCGATGACACTTAACTGAACATCCGTGAACCTTATTGCAACGACATAAGGAACAATAATGGTTAACATTGCGTCTATTTTCATCAATAATAAATAGCAATTATTATTATTTGCTATTCGTTTACTATAACGTCGAGACAATTATTGCGATGCGACATAAGTACTTACTTGTACAAAATCAAAGCAACGGGATTTCCAACGCATGAAAGCTTTAGATAGAAACTAGCGCAGTTTAATATTATAAGTAATTACTGCATATTTGTTTGTTAGACATCGTCATTGTCACCACATCCCCAACAACTACTTGGTTTATTATTTATAAATGAAACATAGGTTTATTATTTTCATTCTAGGTATAATTGTATTATGACCAGGCGGCTTAGACACTACACAATTTAAATCCACATCACTCAAACTGGCGAAGAAACTCCGATATTCTTTCTTCTGCTTCCGCGGCAAGAGAGCACTCTAGATCTGTTTCTTGGTATAACGCTGATATTTTATAAACTTCTGTTCAAAGCACCATAATAATTGTGCCTGTTTTTACAGATTCTGGGATATGTTTTGTTTATGCAGATTCTGCGATATATTTAGGTAATCATTGTTTGACGTGAAAGCGCCGTACATATACACATAAAATATAACATTAGATTCGTTAAATTATTGTAATATAAAAATACAATTTGTTTACAAATTTTAATTTGAAATATGATGAGTGACATAAATGTCATAACGTTCCGTTCTGGGTGGCCAATTTATAAAAAGTAAATTACTTTGAACTGAAATACATCGGTAACCTTTTTACGTTTAAAATGCCTTTTCGTAAAGGAAATCATTATAATTTAGTTGCATTAGTAAACATTGGGGACCAAAGATTGCATTTTTATGTTATAACGAATGGCTAATACCAAAAATTTCATGTTAAAAGAATCTTCAATAGCCACACGTCAACATTTATTTACCCTACTTCAATTAATGCAATCTTTGTGTGTGGTATACATTTTGTATTTGTATACGAGCAAGCTGTCAAAAAGCGTGTTTTTATGAGATGTCAAACTGAGAAAAGCAGCATACGTCTGCTCCCATTGAGGGCCGGAGCCCATCTGCCGGCAAGAAAACTACGGCGGCCGGTCAAATTTTCGGAATTTCCTTTACATTGTTAAAAAAATCTCCACATTTTGCAAATGTTAAACACATACGACCTAGATAACATGTAGTTTTGTTACTATTCAAAAATTGAAGACCTTTCATAAAGTATTAACGTTGTAGTTTGCGTTTATTTCCTTTAGTAGAGCTAACTTTGGATTGACTTTTTATGAAGAAAACTATAAGTAATTGTGTTTCTGAAACACATGACGTGTAGAGTGTATCCTTAAATATCATATATAGGAATAACAAAATTCAAGCTTTAGTAATAATAATACAGCAAGTGATCCAACCATCGCAATTATTCAGAAATTTGCTCGGTGCAGTCTTAAGGACATATTTATCTACAAATATGCCAAAATATGCGTATATACGAATTATTTCCGCCAATTGGCAGTTAATTGTCTTCTTTGCTTGAATTATTCGCTTTCGCATCGAGTTCGCCCACGTAGGACAAAGGGCAACGCGTATCTTTCGACTTATTTCTTAGAAGAGAGCTTACTTTTTATATTATTTTAAACTCACACGATTTTCACACATTATTATTGGGAAACGGGACTTAATCGCGTACAATTATAACTACCTATTTTACCTTTTTTTCTTTTTTTTTTAACAACATCCGTGGTCGCGAGCTGACTGGCTGTTGTAATACATTCGAAACGTCGGGCAAAAGCAAAACCATAAAAAAGGGAAATTGGTTATAATTGTACGCGATTAAGTCCCGTTTCCCAATAATAGCTTACTGTTTTGTTTGGTTATACCACAGAAAAGTTAATGTTAAGTTATACTAAAAATTATTTTATATCACACCTGGCCATAATGTGGCTATTATCGCACGCTCCGCGTGCGAAAAAACCCACTTCCTGGCCAGGGGGTGACATAAAATTTTGTACTTGCCACGGGCGATAATAAAGAAAGCCTCAGATCGCATATTTATCGCCCTTGCCTTCGGCTCGGGCGTAAAATACCTGCGATCTGAGACATTCTTTGTTTTATCGCCCTTGGTAAGTAATGTACTATTAACTGTCCAAGTTGTATGAAATTAGGCCGTTCAAAAAGCGACTTTACTGTCCAAGAGTGAAGATTCAAAGTCCAATGACAAGTTTTATAAAATGTCGGACATTTTAAATAATTTCTACTATACCTTTATTACAAATTTCACATTTAGATTTTTTGCCCAAATGCGAGACTCTGTAATGTTTACTCCGACCCCCTTTAGTTAAGAACTGCTTAGGACAGGCCCTGCACTGTAACATCGGCCGTTCATCCCTCGGTTTGTGCCGTAGAGAGTGTTCCTTCAAGTTTTTAACATACATGCCACACTCTTCACACATTTGCTGCTCTTGTTTCGCACCTCCTTGCATTGGACCTTCGTTCGTGTGCGATCTGCGAACCGAATTGAAACCTGTTGAAAAGTGTATGGTTTGATAAATTTGAACTGAGCTCGTGAATGGGACAATAGATACAAAAGCCATTGTATTTATACAAAGCCTTTCATCTGTTTTAGTTCAGGTAGCCGCTAATTAGTTACCTTGCAAAAAAAGGTTGGAACTACATTTCATGTTTATAGAATGTTCGACCTTATACTTTGTTGAGTATAGGTTTAAAATGGCCTAAGAGGATAATAGCACCTTCAACACTTGTGGATTTCTTAAGAACAGATAAGGCCACGCGCCACGCCACGTAACTAAATGCAAAGCAACACAATGGTATTGTGTCTTAAACGAACTTGGCACTGTATCCTTTGTGTCTATTGTACTATTCATCGGCTCAGTTCAAATTATTCATACCATACCTACAGTAGCCGGCAATATATGTATATTGCACGTCGATCTTTGGAAAGGGACAATTAGCTGTTAACGACGATTTCCGAACACTGGCGAACATCCATCAATTATCTTATTTATTAATTGACGTTTCATATCAAAGAAATACAGCACTTTATGGACTTTATTAGTTACGTCAAATCGGTGACATCTAAATTTTAGAGAGCTGTTACAACTATGTACTAGAAAAAGTATTGTCAAACAATCATAGTATCATTTTGTACATCGAACAATTAGGATTTGGGGAGTTTCAACATATATAGAGTATATTATATGTTTTGACAACGACTGACAAACGTTACGTAGGTAGTGTGAGACAATGCTCTATGAAGCCAAAGACTACGTACAATATATATTGCCGGGTACTGTACCCCTCGTACGCCAATGTCATAGACATCATCATCATATCAGCCGAAAGACGTCCACTGCTGGACATAGGCCTCCCCCAAAGAGTGCCACAATGACCGGTCTTGCGCCACCCGCACCCAGCGGACTCCCGCGACCTTTACCAGGTCATCAGTCCACCTTGTGGGGGGTCTACCCACGCTGCGCCTTCCGGTCCGTATGCGCCACTCGAGAACCTTTCGGCCCCAACGGCCATCGGTTCTACGTGCAATGTGCCCCGCCCACTGCCACTTAAGTTTAGCGATTCGAAAGGGTCATTGGCGTATACTATCAAGTAATGACAATGAGATGTAAAACAGCAGGTTAACATTTTGGGCACGGACATGTCTCTAAGCATACAAGGGCTTAAGGCCGATTCCGACGTGCAATCTAAACGGTACCGTCGGATCGGTGTAGTAGCGTGTGTGGCAGCTTTTAAGCTTATTGCCACGGTAGTTTATCTTAGAAGAAAGCTGATGGAATTAATAATAGTGCCACATTATTAAGGTTATTAAACTTGCACGAATTGTCTTCTAAATGTGGCCTGTTAAAAAGGTATTCAAAAATTCGACGCCTCCTAGCATCACACACGTGGCCCCGTGGTAAAGTATACTGTCTTTAGAGTCAATGTGCCCGGGTTCCATCCCCAGCGGCGGATGCACTTTTTGTATGTTTTTTTCACGTGTATCCAAGATAATAGTTACTAACTTTGGCACTTGGCGGCGCTTTAGTCGGGATCACAATATGCGTGAAGTTAGCTATCTATTTCCAGTCATTACACTCTTATCTAGGCTTATTGCTTATTGTTGCTTACCTTATATGTTTGTCAAGTCTCTCTTTTACGAAGAATGCTTTCGAGCAAAGATGACACTGAAACCTTTTGACTTTTTCATGTACCCTCAGTCTGGAAAGAAAATAGGTAGTCTTGACAACTACACGTACAAATACACAAAATAATCCATACTTATATTATAAATGTCTGTCTGCATATCTCTTCACGCTTAAAGCCCGAAGCGCACTGACAGCGGTAGCGGGGCGGGGCGTCGCGGTGCGGAGGCGGTACCGGTTGTAATATTCGAACTAATATGAAAGGGTCCGCACAGAAAACCGGCCGGGAAAAAAACGTTCTGTGCGGACCCTTTCATATTAGTTCGAACATTACAACCGGTACCGGTACCGCCTCCGCACCGCGCCGCCACCGCTGTCTGTGCGTTTCGGGCTTAAACCGCTGAACCGATGTACATGAAATTTGCTATGGAGATAGATTCAGTCTCGGGGAAGGACATAGGATACTTTTTATCCCGGAAATCGACCCTTAACTGGAATTGTGTATGAAAGAGTGATGACTCGATGACTAGGTAGGCGCCTGATATAAGTTAATAGCAATTACTTGAGTTCCACGCGGACGAAGTCGAGGGCAATAGCTAGTTAACTAAATATGACTTTACATATTTAGTGCCAAAAACCCGACTGTCGGGTATTGTACAGTCGAGGTCATTTATATGTATACACTTTTTTTACCCAATCGAATGCGTTTGCTTACAAATTGTAGGCCACCGCAGTCGATTAGGTAAAAAAGTGTATACATATTAATGACCTCGACTGTACGATTTCGTTCCCACGCCAGATGACCCCATTGTTCTATGTCCGCGGCTTCACGTGATTGGTCAATATTACTTTAGTTTACTAACGGAAACACGTGATTGGTCAAATTTATTTTAGTTCACTAACGGAGGCACGTTTCGTCCTCGAATCTAGGCTGGTTTTCCACTAAAGCTATACTACGCAGCTATGCTGCGAGGATGCCCTACGAGCTATGCGACCGTTTCCACTAAAGCTAAGCTATGTAGCTGTGCGAGGTAGATGCGCTTTGAAGATGTGCAGCCGCGAGGTAGCTGTGCGAGGAAGATGCGCAGCTCGAGCTATGCGATGTATCGACAGCGGGCGCGGGGAGCGGCAGCGCGGGGAGGGGGGAAGCGTGAGCGCATCCGTAGCGCGCATCCGTAGCACGCATCCACAGCACGCATCCATAGCACTCATCTACAGCACTCATCTACAGCACGCATCCACAGCACGCATCCATAGCACTCATCTACAGCACTCATCTACAGCACGCATCCACAGCACGCATCCATAGCACTCATCTACAGCACTCATCTACAGCACGCATCCACAGCACGCATCCATAGCACTCATCTACAGCACAGCACGCATCCATAGCACGCATCCGCAGCTCGCATCTTTGCATATAAAAAACATAGCTTAGCTGAACCCTTTTCCACCAGAGCTATGCTATGTGAATAAAGTACTGTGATTGGTGGATTTCAAACGCATCCATAGCAACGTAGTATTGCATAGTTCTAGTGGAAAACCAGCCTTAATTTAATTATTAAAGTCCAGGAGTAGAGAGAATAGTAAAATAACACTCACATATGTTTAACGAGACTACTTTTGCATCGGAACTTCTTGTGACAAATGTCACACTCGAACGGATAGACCTTCGTGTGCTCGAACATGTGGAAGTCGAGTCTCGACTGTGACACAAACCGCTGCTCACAGGACACGCAGCCGAACGGCAGCGCGGCGCGGTTGTGCACCGACAACTTATGGACGGACAGGCTGACCACCTCTGGAATATCATAACATACCATTGTTTTGTGGCCCAAATGATGAAAAAACATAAAATAATAGCTACTGAAACGTTTTTACTTTATTATATACAAATTTCAAACAATAATTTCGATTTGAATTAACGTGAAACGGAACGTGTTTTAAAACGGCAATCAGCGCCTGGTGACGTCACACCTGTTATGACATTGACAACCAAAGAGAATATATGTAATCTGTATGGCTAGCACATGATGGCAACGTCAGTTTGTCGGCTTATCTCGATCTAACCGTCACTTTCTAACAGCACCTATCAAAAAAAGACGGATAGCTCGAGATAGGCCGACAAACTGACGTTGCCATCATGTGCTAGCCATACAGATTATATATATTCTCTTTGGTTGTCAATGTCATAACACGAGTGACGTCACAGGAACTGTAGATCCGATTAGGCGCGAAAGTTTAAATTGTCAGTTTGTAACAGCAATTTAAGACTATAAATCATAGTATTTTAATTTTTTAATATAATCGTGGTCTATTCTACATGCAATTCTTTCAAATGAAAGCAATAATGAAAATGTTGCATCTTGTCTATATATATTATATACAGTAGAATCCGCTTATAACGACTCCGCATATTACATTTGACCGCTTTTAACGACTGCTAATTTACCGACGTTAGGATTCATACCAAACATTTTCAAAGAAAATCAGTCCGGTTTGTGAGACGTTCTGTTAGTGCGACGTAATATCGCCGGTCCCTTGACCGTCGCTGTAACCGGATTCTACTGTATTTGGTTATCAATAGCAATATGATAAATAAATAATGAAATTTTCAAACCTAAAAATTATTTTTACAAGCTTTTGTCTACACTAGTATAAATTTTAGAAACACACACACGTTTTTTTTTACACTAGTATAGTAAATCCTCTTTAATGTGCAAGACCAGCTTTACAATAGACCGTGCCATCTAGCCAGGGGGCAAAGATGAGGCCGACGATGAAGCGAGCTCACCCAGAAGATGCCTATTCACCCATGCATTAAAGAGGTCCAGATTATATGCATGCCTCTACATATACGAGATAGGAATATATGTTAAAAGCAACATAAACCAATATTCCATTTTTAATAGCTGTAGGCAGAAGGATAAAATTTATACAGGGCCATTCAAAACTGCTCTTCTTCGTAAAAGTATTTTTGGAATGGCGCCTAAAATGTTTAAAAGTTACCAGTAAATATAAGGAAATTAGATAATTTATCAGAATTAAAAAAAAAAAAAAAAAAAGATTTATCAGAATTTAAAAAGAGACTGTTTGAATTCCTTGTAGAAAAAGCGTATTATTCTGCAGGTGAATATTTAAGTGATACTCTGATTTAAGTGTGACATATTATATAATTTTAATTTATTAGAATTGTTATTAAAATTAGTATTAGTTACAAGCATGCAATGTCTGGACTATATAATATTTGTATGCCGAACGGCAAAACATAGCGATACTTACAATTATTATAAGACCCTGTCAACTTATGTTTACAAATAAACAATTTTGTATTTGTATATGAACTCGGAAATACAGACGCCGGCAGGGAATTCCAAACCTTACCTAAATATGTAATGCTTACCTTTACTGCAAATTTCACATTTAGATTTTTCACCTAAATGCGAAACTCTGTAATGTTTACTCCGACCCCTTTTAGTTAAGAACTGCTTAGGACAGGCCCTGCACTGTAACTTCGGCCGCTCATCCTTCGGTTTGTGCCGTAGAGAGTGCTCTTCCAAGTTATAAACATACATGCCGCACTCTTCACACATTTGCTTCTCATGTTTCGCACATCCTGGCATTGCTTTCTTGTGTCTTCCGACTTTCTTTTTTGGGCCAATATCTTTTTTACTTAACACATGTTCTTTCTTTCTTGGGCTATGTTCTTTCTTTATTGGGCCACATTCTTTCTTTCTTGGGCTATGTTCAATGTGTATTGCTGCTGAAAATTAACAAAACAATGAAAATGAAGTACTTAGTACTTATCAGTATGTAAAAATCCTGCAACACTCAGCAACATCACATAGGAAAAAAAAGGAAATTTCAAAGAAAAAATTCAGAAGAATCATTATATTAGTTACTATTTGTTATTTAAACATAACATCTTTCCAGCCATTTCTTCTGGAAAGACGAAGACCTGGACCAGATTAGCGTACAACAGGGAATACAGGGATGAATGGAAGAAAATGGGGGAGGCCTTTGTCCGAAGGCACACAGAATCGGTTACCATGAATTAAGAAAAAAAAAGAAGATACAATACAAATATAAACTGTATTTCTGTTACAAGGCAATATATAAATGAATAAATTTAAATATAACGTAATAACAAACATTATCACCAAATTTCAAGTTCATGGGTTAGGGAAGTAAAAAATTCTTTCAATAAAATTTAGTGACAGACAGATGGACGTATGGATGTGCAAGTGACAGCAATAGGGTTCCGATTGGACCCTTCGGGTACCAGCCCAGGTTTGGGTTCTTCGGGGGGAGAACCTTGAAAAGCATGATGATAACTATCACAGCAGCATATTGCTAGTAGCAGCATGGCAAGCTATCTACACTACCTGTATAGTGCGCGCTATCCTCCTCCATCACCCGTTCCGTACAATTGTGCATAGATTGGTATGAGATGCGCTGAGGAGAGGCACTTCGTCGTGGATAGCGCGCACTATACCTGTATGTTAATGTATCCTAGCTCTGCTGCCAATGTGGCCAAACATATATTCTCTGAGAATATGTAAAAACTATGTGTTCTTACCATTTTCTTTTATCTCTTCCTCGATATATTCATATTTAATTTGTTTTACTACACTCAGTGCTTCTACATCTAACTCTACATTTCCTAATAAGTCTTCATCTTTTAAGTCCACTCCAACCTCATAAACTTCAACTAGATTTGAGTCAAACTCATCATAATCAAACATATTTTCAACTTTGATTTCATTTTCGTCTGCATATCCAGACTGTTTGTGGTCTACCAACTTTGCCACTGGATCCAGAGACTTCAAATACGCATCATTTTTCAAAGATTGAGTCTTAAATTTATAGAATGATACGATTTTATTGTAACAGTCGTCACAAAGATTCGTTGTAATTTTGGAGTCCTCTGCAATCTGTAATTGAATCAATATATATAATCAATGCAATACGCTGCGAATTACAGGCACGCAAATTAATATTTACCTTGATATCTAAACAAAACAGCATAATATCGAGGCAACTTTTGTTGTCCTCATCGACCCCATTTTCCAACTCAGAGATATCTTTTTCGGCTTGAGTTTCCAGGCAGGTTCTGCACGTATTCATTATTATTAAAATAATCGCCAGTTCTTGCAATTTTCGATAAAGTTATGTTCTTAACATCTTATTTATTTTATGATTTGGATTCGATGGAAATTAAGGAAATTTGGATGGCGTTTGGGTTGACTTTGACAAGTTTGACAACACCTTTGACACTTGAGAGCGCAGGCACACAGACTCACAACAGAGTTGGCACAGAGGCGATTGCGTTTCGTTTGCAAAACATCTTGTTATCATTTCATTGGAAGCAATCTTAGAAGAAATTTATATTATATAGTAAGTAGAGTAAATTTCTCTCTCTCTTATTTATAATAAAGATGTGTGAAGATCATTTTGAGCACCTCGCCCGCGTAGCAACCATTGCTGCTGACTGTACTGTATTTTGCTTGTACATCAAACTGATTTTTACTTTGCTAGGAGTAGGCTTCTGCCCATATTGAACGATAGCTTGTGTGGTCATGTTTTTAAGTAGTCTAATCTTATACAAACTTACGTAATATATTACTATAGAACCGGAACTGGTTACGAACCTCCGGTTTCGTATGCGGTCGAAGGGAACCTATCATGCTACCTGGGCTGGTGTTGGAACAAAAAGAAACGTAATACTTTTTCGAGTCACAGAAAAGTTTATTCATGTGAATGGAAAGTAAATAACACTTTTCTTATATTACTGGTTCCTCAACGGGCAAACCTGACTCTCAATTTTATTAATTCATGGGCAATTGAGTTTTTGTATGCTGATGCTGCTGCCTCTGCCTCCATTAGCTCCATCATTCGGTCAGGCGTCAGCATCCTTTTTAACCTTATTGTGGCTTCATCAGTAGGTTACATGGTAGGGTTGTTAGCCCGCCGCATAAGCTAAGAGCCTTCCAGTCGGGAAGTGACCCGTCGGCCGTCACAGGCATATTAGGCCGACGTCGTCGAAGCAGACCTGCGCGACCTCCCAATCAAGAAGTGGAGGGAGGTGGCACAAGATTGGGATTGGGAGTGGCTTCAAATCGTGTCGGCAGCCAAGACTCACTTTGGGTCAATTCAATGAGAGCTACCGTTTTTGTGCTCACCAGTTGGCGCCACCGTGCTGTCAGTCCAGCTGTCAAAGTTTGTTATTGGTTATTATGGGCGTAAAAACTCCATACACGTTGAAATCGTATTTTATACAATAGAACCGCACTGTAAATATTTTTATCGAACATTCCGTATTGTAGCGCACTCCCGTTTTGTACGGGAAAAACTATGACATAAGTTTACTGACTATAAAATTATCGCAAAGCACTGAAATTCGTTGACCTCTTACTCATATTCATTGAATGAGGACTACCGCGTATGGATTCGCCGCTAGAGGCGCTAGTGTGATGTCAGTCCTGCGAAATGTCAAATTTCATAGTTTGTGGGTGGGTACGCGGGTTTATTTATAATTAGATTAATATAGTGACTATTTTGCAATATCTGAGATTGATAATGGCAAATATGAGTTACGGGCCAACGAATTTCAGTGCTGTGCGACAATTTTATCGTTCGTAAACTTATGTCATACTTTTTCCGAACAAAACGGGACTGCGTTACAATACGGGATGTTAGATAAAAATATTTACGGTGCGGTTTTATGGTATAAAATACGATTTCAACGTGAATTTAGTTTTTACGCCCATAACAACCAATAATAAACTTTGAGAGATGGACTGACAGCACGGTGGCGCCAACTGGTGAGCACAAAAACGGTAGCCCTCATTGTTTACGCGGGTGCCTAGCGCGTGGCGCGCACGAATCGCGAGGCGCGACGGCACCCGATCGACACCAGGCGGGTCTCAGGGCGAGGTAACTGACCTCGGTGCGGGGGGGTTCGTGGCCATTCTGTATGTAATACTATTATACTCTTCTGTGCCCCAATAAAGAATAGTGCGTTGCGCGTCTCGACCGCACAATTAACGGATAAAACGCTTGCTGCGCCGCAATTCGCGCAAATTTGTGGCCAGGCTGTTAAGGCGCCTGTAGAGGCAAGCACTCTCCATACAAACTTTGTACAAGTTTTTCTTTGCTTGTGTTTGCATTACACTTATGATTTTTGGACAGTATGCTTATTTTTCTGTTAGCCAGAACCTCAAGATTTTTTTAAATTTATTTTTATTTTTTGTATTTTCTTAATTTCATTTTTTTTTTTTAGATTTTTTTTCTTGTCATTCTTCGTATATCCAATATTAACAAGCAATCGTGTCGGCGGCCGAGACTCACTTTGGGTCGGTGAGCCATAGTAGTTATTTAGTATAGTCATTGTTTGTTGTGTTTATGATGTGATAGCTCATGTCGGCGCCGGCTGGAGGTGCGGCCGAACCGCGCGTCACAGAACTGGCACGGGTACGCTTTCCGCTTCGTGTGGGTTTGCATGTGCATCCACAGAGTACTGCAACAACATGATATTTATTATTTTATGTCACACCTAGCCATAAAGTGGCCATTATCGCACGTTCCGCGCGCGAAAAAACCCACTTCCTGGCCAGGGGGTGACATAAAATTTTGTACTTACCACGGGCGATAATAAAGAAAGCCTCAGATCGTATATTTATCGCCCTTTCCTTCGGCTCGGGCGTAAAATACCTGCGATCTAAGACATTCTTTGTTTTATCGCCCTTGGTAAGTAATGTACTATTTCACTTCTCATGCTCGAAAAGTGTGTCATATTAGACTTGTGAAGCGGGGCTAAAGTAGTACATTTAAGCCCTAGGGAAAATATGTATACATATTTATGATTTACAAAACATTCTAATTTGACTAATCAAAATACTTCATCTATTAAATCCACCAATCACAGAACAGTAATTTGACAGATAAAAAAATATTTTAAATTATTAAATATTATTAACTGATTTACTATCATTCATAACTCATAACTCCGATATAAGTTTTGAATGCAATAGCACAAGTAACAAAAACTTTCAAAATGGCGGCCAGTTTGACCTGTGCAGTGTGCACCTTGAAGCTCTTGTCTTGTTATTCACTGATTTACTATCATAACTCATAACTCCGATATAAGTTTTGAATGCAATAGCACAAGTAACAAAAACTTTCAAAATGGCGGCCAGTTTGACCTGTGCAGTGTGCACCTTGAAGCTCTTGTCTTGTTATTCACTGATTTACTATCATAACTCATAACTCCAATATAAGTTTTGAATGCAATAGCACAAGTAACAAAAACTTTCAAAATGGCGGCCAGTTTGACCTGTGCAGTGTGCACCTTGAAGCTCTTGTCTTGTTATTAACTGATTTACCATCATAACTCATAACTCCGATATAAGTTTTGAATGCAATAGCACAAGTAACAAAAACTTTCAAAATGACGGCCAGTTTGACCTGTGCAGTGTGCACCTTGAAGCTCTTGTCTTGTTATTAACTGATTTACTATCATAACTCATAACTCCGATATAAGTTTCGAATGCAATAGCACAAGTAACAAAAACTTTCAAAATGGCGGCCAGTTTTACCTGTGCACCTTGAAGCTCTTGTCTTGTTATTAACTGATTTACCATCATAACTCATAACTCCGATATAAGTTTTGAATGCAATAGCACAAGTAACAAAAACTTTCAAAATGACGGCCAGTTTGACCTGTGCAGTGTGCACCTTGAAGCTCTTGTCTTGTTATTAACTGATTTACTATCATAACTCATAACTCCGATATAAGTTTCGAATGCAATAGCACAAGTAACAAAAACTTTCAAAATGACGGCCAGTTTGACCTGTGCAGTGTGCACCTTGAAGCTCTTGTCTTGTTATTAACTGATTTACTATCATAACTCATAACTCGGATATAAGTTTTGAATGCAATAGCACAAGTAACAAAAACTTTCAAAATGGCGGCCAGTTTTACCTGTGCCCCTTGAAGCTCTTGTCTTGTTATTAACTGTTTTACTATCATAACTCATAACTCCGATATAAGTTTTGAATGCAATAGCACAAGTAACAAAAACTTTCAAAATGGCGGCCAGTTTTACCTGTGCACCTTGAAGCTCTTGTCTTGTTATTAACTGTTTTACTATCATAACTCATAACTCCGATATAAGTTTTGAATGCAATAGCACAAGTAACAAAAACTTTCAAAATGGCGGCCAGTTTTACCTGTGCACCTTGAAGCTCTTTTGGCAAAGCTCGCAGCTGTACTTGCGCTCGTCTGTGTGCAATTGCCGATGCTTCCGGAGAACGTCCTTCGACTTGCACGCCTTGCCGCATTCCGCGCATACGAACAGACGCTCCGTCTCGTGCGTGCTGCGGGCCAAAGTTAACTTTGAGTCAAAGTCAATTGGGTTGTGTTTGCAGTTTGTAACTGCTGGAGTTTGGGATTTTTTAGGGTTATGAGTGGATTACAGACAGTTGGGTGCAACGTCTAAGGATGGGTTACACCCAAGAAGTTTAGATACATACTGGAGGTTGCGCGCTGAGCATTCGTTTGAAGCTAGAAAATATGGCCTTGAATGACTGTCTGTTATCTTGCATCTCTTTCACTTTAATGTAAGATGTTAACAGTGACGTCATTCAAAGTCATATTTTCTTGCTTCAAACGAATGCTCAGCGCGCAACCTCCAGTATGTATCTAAACTTCTTGGGTGTAACCCATCCTTAGACATTTCGCGGCCCACAGGCACAGAATAGTATAATAGTATTACATACAGAACGGACACGAACCCCCCGCACCGAGGTCAGTTACCTCGTCCCTGAGAGACCCGCCTGGTGTCGATCGGGTGCCGTCGCGCCTCGCGATTCGTCCGCGCCACGCGCTACGCACCCGCGCAAACAATTGACGCGTGTACCGACAGCGCACGCACACATACTTACCCACAGCGCTTACGTTCCTTCGCGTGTCACAGGTGTGCCACAGGGGCCCATCACATGTATCACCATCACACACAGATGCACAGGCATCGTCGTTGGTTGTTGCGTCGTCGTCGCGTTATAACTTATAATTCTTATACGCTTACACGAGCGCGTCGTAGACACCTAGTAGGTACTAGGTAGCATTTGCTCAATAATAGCATGCTTTCGTGCTAGTAATAAGCATGTGCAGTACACAACAGTACCTTTAGAATCTTCAAATGCCGGAGATTCGCCGGGGGATGCCGCTTACCTTAAATGGCCTTGAAGCTCCGACTTGTCGAAGAAAGCGCTAGAACAAAGCTCACATTGATGACGTCTCTCTTTGTTGTGTACCCGCCGACTAAAAAAAGTAAAATAATTTAAACAATATTTTATGTACACGCATGTATAGTAAATAATATTATACTTAATGGCTGTGGTCTTCTGCAAAGCGAAGGTTTTCAGAGAGGTAGGGCACAGCAAAATTTCATCTTGCTCGAATTTGGAGCATCCCAACTGGGGCAGTAAGTAAGCCTGTCCATATTACCACGGTGCGGCGTCGTTAACGTGAAACGTCACAGAACCGGACCATGAGTCATCGTGTTCGAATTAGGAGCAGCTCAACTGCTGTCCTTAATACACAAAAAAACAATGGGTTGCACTCCAGGAGTGCCGGCAGAAGTGAAAACTAAATGACATGATAAAGTTTTCACTTAATAATTTTTTGATAACAGCGCCACCTACGAACAATACAAGGCACTAACTATACAGAAAGCTGCTGTCTGTTGTAACTTAGCACAACCTGCACTGTGAGAAACTTCGCTTGTTTGTTCATAGGTGGCGCTGTTACCAACTTCTATAGGTCACGTGTCCATCTTACGATATTAGGAGGGGTCACTTAGCTGGTCTGACGATCTGACAGTCACGTGACCCTGACGCGAGTTTAAACATTTTTCCCCATCACAAAAAGGGCCGCTAAAGAAGTTTTCACTTCAAAAATTTGATAAAAAATTATCGCAACTCACTGTACTCTAATGTGTTATTTTTGTTGATGTTGTGCAATAAATCGGTATTGTATTGTAACTCACATATGCTGCGCGACATATTCCTTGGTGCGGAACTTCAAGTGACACAGGTCGCATTCAAACGCGCGGTCGTCGGTGTGCATGAGCACGTGCGTCTCGAGCGCGTTGCGCGACACGAAGCGGCGCGCGCACGACGCGCAGCCGAACGGGGCCGCCTCTCGCTCGTGCATCAGTAGCTTGTGTGCCGACAGGTGGGTCACCTCTGGAATGCTCAGACACCATTTACATCTTTGGGATATTACCTACAGGGTGACACACAAGTCGTGATACAAAATATGATTATATCCATAATCCTGAACCACTTTTACTATGGGACCTACCTTGTACGGGCGAAAAAAAAACTGCTTCTCCATACATTTTGATTAGTCGATTGAAGACCCTTTCCTATGAAACAGCAGTTTTTTTTCGTCCATGCAAGGTAGGTCCCATAGTAAGTGGTTCAGGATGGATATAATCATATTTTGTTATTTTGTATCACGACTTATGTGTCCCCCAGTACATTAATTGAAAATTGAAATTGAAAATAATTTATTAATTCGTGACAAACAGTGTTTTACAAGAACTTTAGACTAGAATTAAAATTAAAAAATTGAGCAAGACTTAAAACTATAACAATAGGCAGTCCGTTTGTCACGAATGGTCTCGCCTCAGCGCCTCCCGCGCCGCTACCGCCCGCTCCCGCGCCGCTACCGCCCGCCCGCTCTCTGTGTGGCTTAAGCTTTATGCTGACTCAAGAGCAAGCGCTGGTCTTCCGGCGAGACCATTTGTAGGTAGGCCACGTTTTTTTAAATTTTGTTATTGAGACTGAGACCTTATACATCTCTAACTATACTGATATTGTAATAGGTAATTAATATTTAGACATGAAAAATTTATTATATTATTGTCATATTTCTTAAATTGTAAATTAATTTTTCTCATGAAAAATGTATCATTGGCTTATATTGTCAGACTACTCAGACTTTATTAAATTGTAAATTAACATTATGACGTGTAAAAGTGCCCTTGTGGCCTATTTGCAGAATAAATGTTTGAATTTTGAAAAAACCAATGATGACATAGTACCCCCTCATTCATAAAATTTGCCTAATAAAAAGAACCTAAATTAAAGGCCACCCAAAAACCGCATGAATGACCACGACCGACTGCTCTATCAAGAGCATACGCCTAAGAAGAGAAGAATTTAAAGGCAGTGGTGTTGGTGTGGGACCTTATGTCAGCTATAATCAGTACTGGACAAAAGTCTGCTGGCGCCAGTAGGCGGCGCGCGCCAACGCTGGACTGGCACCTGGCGGCCTATTAGCTTATGTATGTCTAGGTTTCAGACTTTAACAGTCCTACTTTATTAAGAGGGTGTAGATGGCATTGCAAAAGTCCTGCTGTAACACGCGTGGGTTTTCAATTAACCATCCCACTCTCTACGGAAGCTCAGCGCGTGTTTTTCGTAAATATTGATGTTTATTCTAAACATGTACATTTATAAGGATAATCTTTTTTTTATCAGGTTTGAGAACTTATCATTTTACAACTATTAAACCAAAAATCATTGTTAAAGATGGGAGGGTTTTAAAGATCCAACCAAAAACATCGAAAAAAAGGGTTACGTTTGAAAAATAAAAGTATCGAGATTTTTTTTGCAAATCGTGTTTTCACTATTAACAGACTGGAGGAAAATAGTTCAAGATTAATATAAAGGACAGATATTTAATCAGTATAGATGTTGAGATCTAGGTCGATAAACATTGGCAAAAGTGCATATGTGGGCTCTTAAAGTGAATTGAAGATCTATCATCTTACCTTTATTACAAATATCACATTTGGGTTTCAAGCCCAAATGTGTAATTTTGTAATGTCTGTAGCGACCTCCCCTTGTGAGAAATGTCTTGGGACAGGCCTTGCACTGCAGCATCACCCGCTCATCTCTGGGCCGGTGCCGGAGATAATGTTGCTCGAGGTCTATCACTGACAGACCACACTCCTCACACACTTGCCTGCCTTGTATAACATTTTTTATGTCCTGTTCCCTAGCTTTCTTCACTTTCTTAACATTTTTTATGTCCTGTTTCCTAGCTTTCTTCACTTTCTTAACATTTTTTATGTCCTGTTTCCTAGCTTTCTTCACTTCCTTAACATTTTTTATGTCCTGTTTCGTACCTTTGTTAAGGCGGCCCTTTTTATTAATGGTTGGTGCTGTAAAGTAAAAAAAGATGAATTCATCATCCTGCTAGCATTTTGCCAGTTGTATTCTAGCATCGTAAAGGGGCCCGGAGGCCACTTTTTGGTACCTAATCCCAAGATTTGGTGTAGAAACTAGTTTTATGAAAGCGACTGCCCTCAGGACTTCCAACCCAGACCCTTTTTTATACAATGGAGGTGGATACAGATTCTTACGGCATGCCAGGTGGTAAGCAGAATCTATACAAGTGCCCAAAAGCATCAGCAAATTGAATTAGTTTATAGTGCGCGCCATCCACAACGATGCGCCCCTCCACAGCGCATTTCATACTAATCTATGCGCAATTGTACGGAACGGACGGTGGAGTGGAGTACAATGTGAGAAGTCAATGTGGATGGCGCATACTATAATGTTGTGCAAAGTTGACTGTGTTGAATGTACGGTGTGGTATCTTCTTACCATTTTCTTTAATTTCATCACTAACCAATTCATATTCAATTTTTTGATCAAAGTCCAGGTGTTCTTCGCCTGACTCTATGTCCCCCAATATACAATTGTCTACCTCTATTTCATTTTTCAATTCAATATCATCTTTAATCTCTGTGTCGCAATCTTCAACTACACTTGGGCCAAATTCATCATGATCCAAGAGATTCTCATGTTTTATTCCATTTTCATCCACATACAGGGAATGTTTCTGGCCTTCCTGTTGTACAACTGGATCCAAGGAATTCAAATACGCATCATTTTGCAAAGACAGAGCCTTGAATTTATAAAACGATATTATTTTCCGGTAACAGTTGTTACATAGATTCGTTGTTATATTTGAGTTTGGTTTTACCTGAAAGATGATTGAAACATGTATTGTATGGCTGCATAGCCATTTAAAAATGATATAGAGGTCTCTGAATTCACTGTAATACGTATTGAACAAAAACACAAGCATAAATATTTACTTTGATATTCAAAACAAACAACATAATATCAAGACAGTTTTTGTTATCCTCGTTTATGTCATTTTCTAACATCATTATATCCTTAGTAGCTGGAATTTTGAGGCAAGTTCTGCACGTATTCATTGTAACAAAAGTTTGTGTCGCGTGTTATTAATTAAATTTGTATTTTCGATTCACTTTCACTTACAATTCGAATCGTTACGGGATGTCATGTGATGTGAGACAAGGCAAGGCTTGACATGTTTGACAGTGACGTACGATCTCACGAATCACGATTGATTTGTCTCAAAAGCGTTTCGTTTGAATGCGTTTGAACAAAACAAGTATTGATTAGCCTAGGCGCACACAGAGAGCGTTCTGCGTTCTCTGCACAGACCACAGATATCAGAACTAACAGATAAGTGCCATTTAATTGAACGTTTTCTATACTTCTGATCTATTCTCACTAACGTACTTGTCAGTGAGTAAGAAGGAGATAGTTCGCATGCTATCTGACAGGTCTTCATCTGTCACTGTCCCCGCTTTTGATCACTTCGTGGCGAGAGTTAGTGCGGCGGCAGATAAATTCTTTAAAAAATATCGACATCGATATTTACCAACTGTTGATATTCGTAACAGGTACAGGTAAATTACTTTTAAGGGGTAAACTTAAAAGTAATTTACCTGTAACTTAAAATTATTTGAACTGTCAGAGTTGTATCGAATTAGTCCGTTCCAAAAGCGACTTTACCGTCCAGGCTCGAAAGTTTAACATCCAACGACAGTTTTATATAAATCTCAGACATTTTAAATAATTTCATCTATATCAAAAGTTATAATTTTTAGGGTTGACTGATTTTAAACCTTTAGGGTTGACTAATTAAAGACCCATCTGCAAATGTTATAAAAAAGGACAAATAGTGAAATGAAATACCAAACATTTGTTTATACATATTTAGTTATTTACAGAAGCTCCTTGACTTTTATTGATCAGTTTTATGTTAGGCTGGTTATCTTAACAAGTACCCAATTTTGTATATGTTAAAAGATATTTTAACAAAGTGTAAAGTAATAATCGTCTCTTTGTAAAATAATTTTCTATGAAAATTAAATTTTTTGATACAAGCTTTTATTACAACTGTACGTACATTTTTTTCCATAGTTTTCAACTACTTGTTGACTTGGTTCTAATGAGCCCAAGCACAACGAGTTTATCTTGAGTAATTTAGGAATTACTATAGCCACCTTGCGCATTAGCACGATAGTCTATACCGTCCCGTTACATGGCCAAAATGTATGAAAACATCACTGTATAAGCTAAACCATCATCTTAGCCCCTCTTCTGTCTGTCCGGTGGTGTTTGCTCGGCATCCAATTTCTGAGCCCTGCCGCGTCAATCCATGTTTGACGAAGATTGTTTTCCGGAAATCTAAATATAAATGAAACAATAAATATAAATTACATTCTTAAATGCCCCCCTGTGGCATGGTTTGGTGGCATTTTGTCTCCAATCCCACATAAATAACTCTTATCGATAATTTGTCGACATATTTATTACAGCACTAGCTGGTTTACGAAAGTTTCATTTTATACCAATTAACGTTCTAAAATCAACTTTTTACTAAGTAAAGGGTACTTATTTCATACTAATAAGCATCTTAAGTTAATCTGAGACTATTACATTGCATATTGAACTTGTAATTTTTAAAATAATAGCAATAGTTTCTTACCGATGAAAACTGGTACTTTCTTCAGACTTCCTCGCCTATTTAAACGTGATCCGGCACTGCGGCACTGCTCAGTATATTATGCCTAGACAGGAGTACTAATAACACTCGCACAAAACTTTACTTTCCTTTAAATATTAATATAATATTGCGAAAAACCGTCCTTGGTGCCGTTTTGTAGTGACATAAGTGGTTTTCCGTTTGACAACTTCAGTGATTTGACAACTTTGGTTTTCGTTCAAATGGGGGACAACTCGGGGATAGCCGAAAAATGACGCATTATTTGTCCCACTCTAACTCATCTTGGTTAACCATAAGAATCTTAAGAGACAACTATATGACAAATCGTTCAATTAAATTTCACTTATCTGTCTTAATCTGTGGCACAGACGTGGTTCCAAAGAGTATAATAAGTATAGGCGTGGTTCTCTGTATCAACTCTGTATTGTACGCTCCTTGAATTCATACAACTCTGCACGCAGAACGCTGAACGCAGAACGCTCTCTGTGTGCGCCTGTCTCAGTAAATATGCAGGACAGCTATGCAGGCCCGTGAGGATATATTATTAAAAAAATCGTAAAACCAAATCATAAAACGCCTCTGTTACGTCAAAACAATGTGACGTTGACATGTTCGTTATCAACACATCAAGAATAGTTTATTGTTTTTAGAATTTAATTTGTTTTGTACTTAAATACTAGGCACTGAACATAGCATAATGAATATTTGTAGAACTTGCCTCAAAACTCCGGCCATTATGGATATATCAGAGCTGGAAAAAAGCATAAATGAGGACAACAGAAACTATCTAGATATCATGTTGTTTTGTTTAGATATCAAAGTAAATACCATTTTAGTAATGAGTGTTTTTAGAGTCGTATGACATCTTTTACATGTTCTGTTCCAATTTCAGGTCTCTGACAACTCTAAAATTACAACGAAGCTATGTAATAACTGTTACAGAAAAATCGTATCATTCTATAGGTTCAAGGTACAATCTTTGAAAAATGATGAGTATTTGAAGTCTCTTGATCCTGGAGTATCGCTAGATCATAAAGTATCTGTGTTCGTGGACGAGAGCGATATCAAAAACGAAAACTCCTTGGACTCTAATGATTTTGGCTCAAGTATACTATATGGTCACATCGACATTAAACAAGAGCTGGATGTGAAGGATGAAGACACGTTAGGGGATATAGAATCAGATGAAGAGTTGCTTAGTGTGATACAGAAAGTTAAATATGAAAATATTAAGGATGAGACCAAAGAAAATGGTAAAAAGCGAACACATTTTTTATTTATTTATTCCAAAAAAGTAATGGTACATTTGTTTTTTTAATCAGTTTCGCCAAACAAAATATTTATTGGCGAGTTAGTGCACTCACTTTAATAACACTATTGTACCTTAATAACTAGTGAAATTATATTATATTTCTAATCTATATTGTACTAAGAACTTACATATTTCTAATCTATTTATATTATATTTCTAATCTATATTGTACTAAGAACTTACATATTTCAAATCTATTTATGTTAATATAGCATCTACTAGCAACTTTTTTAACCTTTTTCTGAAAATGTATTTACTAGTGCATTCGGTTTCTGGAAAGATTGAATAGGGATGATGACACTATAAAAGAAAATCAATAAATCCAAATTTTCTACATAATGACTCAAATTCTCAATCAAATGGCAAAAAAAGTAATTCAAAAAAATAAATAATTACGTAATTATAAGTCTTCAAAGTTTTAAAAGTGGGTATTTTCTGTCGCTTTTCCGCAAAACGCACCTTTGTATTGAACGATTGTCATTTACTATGGCGCTACTCAAAGGTAACGTCACGGTCGAGTAGCACTTTCTCTCTCTAACTACGAACATTCTAACCGTTGTTGCTTCGTTATTTTTTGAGATATTTGAATAGGATTTTCACTATTCGGCATAGTTTTATGTCTTCTTTCTATTGAAGTAATAATTTTTTTTGAGTCATCATGCCTATTAAATATTCTAGGTATTAAATAACTTCTAGTCCTATTCCCATAGTAATTATAATTATTTGCTTTTGGTTCCACATAGTTATTTCCTTTACATTTACATATTTTTAGTTGATTACTAGCAAAGTCATCTAAATTGGGGTTTATTATCATTAAATTAGAAAATAAACCTATCCACTAAGGAAGGTGTGCTTGTTTGCTGCTTACCAATTGAACAAAATTAAGATCTCATAATGTAACAACATTTCCCACTTTTGGCCAGTAAACCCTTCCCCTTTTTAACACGGTTTTATTAGGTCCACCTGTATGTAACTATGTAATGGAATCTAATGTAACAAATTTAACCATCTTCCAAGCATCGTAGCGTCATTAAAATTGGCAGCTGTATGTAGTTCTGATGACAATACAATAATATGGTACTGTCGAACTGATCTGATGATGGAGCCGGAAGATATGAACTGGAACTTCATGATGGAACATCGTATCATAGCTGTGTTTGGATTTGTTAGAAAAGTCTTGCAATGAACTTTGACCACGATTAGGTTTCAAGGTCTGATAGGTCGTCCTGTATGTAACTATGTAATGGAATCTAAGGTAACTAGTTTAACCATTTTCCAAGGATCTTAGCGTCATGAAAATTGGCAGCCGTATGTAGTTCTGATGACAATACAATAATATGGTACTGTCGAACTGTTCTGATGATGGAGCCGGAAGATATGAACTGGAACTTCATGATGGAACATCGTATCGCAGCTGTGTTTGGATTTGTTAGAAAAGTCTTGTAATGAACTTTGACCACGATTAGGTTTCAAGGTCTGATGATGAAGCCGGAAGATAGGCACTGGTATGCCATGATGGAATATCGTATCATAGTCGTGTTTGTACTTGTGAGAAAGGTCACGTTAAAGGACTTTGAACACGATCAGGTTTCAATTAACACGCAAAGCGTGTTTTTCTAGTGTTTTTAAACTATTAATTTTTTTTAGCACCAACACACAAAAAACGAGGCCGTCCTAAGAAACTAAATCCGTTTAAAGTCGGAAATGTTAAACAAGAACGGCAAGTGTGTGAGGAGTGCGGGAAATCTGTCCGTAACCTCAAGGAGCACTCCCTTCAGCACCAGCCAAAGGGTGAGCGTCGGATGCTGCAGTGCAAAGTCTGTCCTAAACTCTTCTCTACATATGGCGCCCGGACCAGACATTACAAGATCAAGCATCTAGGAATCAAGTATGAATGTGATATTTGTCATAAAAGTAAGTAATACTTGGAAACTTGGCTAATTTATAAAGCATTTCTTGATAAAATCATTAAGCACTAGTAGTTTTTTTAAATCAATAATTGATCAACTAGGAAATACCGAAACAGAAATAAAATGGCCTAGTGTGTCATTTGAGATTTTTTTTTCTTTGTATTAGATGACTACATATATAAATAGTCTCAAGACATTATGTACTACTTATTGCTTATGATAATGTTGAATATATTTCACAGGGTTTCATATGTCACACCGCCATTCGTTGGGAAAAAGCCAGCTTTCCACACTTTAAATAACTATTATTGTGCACAAAATACAGAAGAAAATCAAAATTAAAATTGAACATGTAACAATTTACCCGTTTAACCGCTTTAGCTTAGTTGGTAGTACGAAGCTAGAGGTCCCGGGTTCGAATCACGGGCATTTATTTGTGTGATGAGCATGAATATTTTTTCTTTGTGTTGTTTATTTATCTATATATATATATATATATATATATATATATATATATAAGTATGTATATAGTCGCTTAGTACCCATAGTACAAGCTTTGCTTAGTTTGGGACTAGGTTGATTTGTGTAAGATTGTTGTATATTGTATTTATTTGTATTGTTATTTTTCTAGAGGTAGTATGCCTCCCCGTGCACAAGTTGCGCATGCACAACCCGTCCGCACTGCCGTTCGGCTGCGTGTCGTGCGCGCGCCGCTTCGTGTCGCAGTCGGCGCTCGATGCTCACCTCACCGCGCACACCAAGGACCGCGCGTTCGACTGCCCACTGTGCGGGAAGAAGTTCCGGTCCAAGTTGCACGTTTCCACGCATAAGTAAGTTAAACACGCTTTTAGACAAGTGTACAGTTGTGGGCATAAATGTGTGTACATTTATGGACCTTATTTCAATGGAACAAGGTGAAAAATATATATTTGACTGTTCAGATCCTGGTCACGGCACCAAAAATGTAAATTTACCCCATGCTGAGGTTAATAGTTGTTGCCACCGAAGTTGTATAAAAAAAAATCATGCAGGTAAATTGACAAGCTATTGACAGTTGGCCAGTTGCTAGGGTCGCCAACGCGCACTTATAGCTTTACTTTTTTTTATTCATGAATACTTTGTTCCAGGCGGCAGGTCCACGATAAAGAAAAAACGCATCTATGTCAATTTTGCTCAAAGACTTTTTTCAAAAAGTATCATTTGCAAGTTCACTTGAGGTAAGCAGAGTGTAATAGAGTAGGCCCATTTTTGAAGAAGTAGCATGCAAGAAGCAAGTCATGTAACAGTTGGGGTGACAATGTTATCAGAGGGCTTAGACCCTGCAGAATACGGTTCTGCCTGTCTCCATGCCCAAATTTGAGCCGGAAGTATGATATACCGGATAATGTGCAGCCCATACAAAATTTTTCGTTGTACATTTGGTAAATCGTGGTTCCGGTACCCTAACTATGGTCCGATTGTTATAGGTTTTTGATATGCCGTAAAGGACAATATTTGTTATTGTATCCCGAAATTTTCGACCCACCAGCTCCATATCTTTCTCCGCCATCTTGGAAAATCTGTCACTTTTTCAGTGTTTTCCTTGTGCTGTCGCTAAAGTTCATTGTCTACAATTGATCTACAATATTGCCGAACTATAGTTAGCGCTAAAATGCACTTAAAATGTAAACATGAACGGAAAACTAGAAAAAAGTGGCAATTTTTAATGATATATCCTGTCATATCTTCGTCCCTAGGGGTCATGGAAAAAATCTTTGTACCCAAAAGTTTTAGCAAATTTTGTATTCTACAATGTTGCAGAACTATGTTTAGCACTGGAATGAACTTTGACGACAGTAAAAGCAAAGAACTGAAAAAAGTGACACTATTTCCAAGATGGCGGCCAAAGTTATGGAGCTGGAGGGCCGAAATTTTTAGGTTGCCATGGCTAATATTGTCCTTCACAACATACCAAAAAAACCATATCAATCGGACCTCTTTTAGAGTACCAGAGCAACAATTTACTAAATGTACTACGAAATTTTTTGTATGGGCTGCACCTTTTCCGGTATACCGTACTTCCGGCTCAAATTTCGAGATGGCGACAGACAGATCCGTATTCTGCAGGGCCCAAACCCTCTGATAAGCTCCTCTGAGCTGGCTAGCTAGCTTCTGTTGCAAATTCAACACAACAGCCTAAGACTTAACGCTTCATTTGCTTTTCAGATCCCACACGAAGGAGCGCCCTTACGAATGCAACGAGTGTGGGAAATTCTTTTCATCGAGTAGTACGCTAAAGGACCACAGACTCATCCATGGAGACGAGAAAAAATACCGCTGTGAACTGTGCGACATGACCTTCATGAAACCAGGGTAACATTTGGCCGCCATTTTGAACTTTTTAATCACGTGACCGATTTTATTCGTGTTTTCGGTGAGATCATCAAATCATGTTTCCTAAGCAGTTTGTCCGGAGGTCTAAGGCCATACAGCCATAAAGCTTTAAGCAATAAAACTAATAGTTCAACAATAGCACTTTTTATTTCGAATGGTCACAAGTCGTAATACGAGCTTTTGAATTCCCTTCTAACCCTTTGACTGCCAAAGTGGTAGTGTGTCGTCGTGCCCACGCCAAGCACTGTTGAATTGATGTAACGTCTAAACCAATAAAAACAGTTCATAAATGATTTTTTTCATGATCAAAGTACACCTTCACTCCGACCTTTTAAGTGGTTGTTGGCGTGGTGGGCACGACGACACACAACCACTTTATAGGTTCTAGGCGGTCCAAGGGTTAAAGCTTCAAATACCTTGCGTGTTCCGTAAACAGAGATTATCGCATCAACTACCGTCAAATATTTTTAGTCGCATTACAATCTTAATTGGAGCCATTTGACATTGAACTTTAGTGCAAACTATTACGTAAGCTTTTTCCATGTGCAAAAATTACTTACTATTGCAATAGATTAACTAATTAGCACATTATGGCTGTTTAGCCTTAGACAGCCGGACGGATTATAAAAGCAAGCACGAGAGAAGTACCTAGTTATGTGCAGAGACCCAAAGATTATTTTAAGGGCTCATCACAGACTATGAGCGTGTTTCTTACTCCTTAAGGCGCAGAGGTGGGCAAGGCATTCTCCATACAAACTCTGTGTACATTTTATTCGTAGGTTTTGGCACTAACGAATGTAATATTTGTTTTGGATGTAAATATTAGATATGCGAAGCAAGTGATGTGGAAATTTTCAAATATTTCAAAAAAATGAAACAAGTAAAAAATTAAAAATAATATCAATGAAAAAATAAATTACATCACGAAATAGCTAACAGAAAAATAAGCATACTGACCAAAAATCATAACTTTAATGCAAACACAAACGAAGAAAATCCTGCACAAAGTTTGTATGGAGAGAGTTTGCCCTACCCCTCCTCTTAATTAATATCTGACTTCTATGTCCCGATCTACCTCTCTCCTTAGTGTTTATTACCGTTAAGTCCGTCTTGCAGGTACCTGAAGGTGCACATGATCAGCCACACGAAGGAGAGGCGGCACCCGTGCCAGTACTGCGGCGTGCGCTTCGGCCGCTCCGACCACCGCCGCCGCCACGAGTTCACCGCGCATCAGAAACACCTCGCCAACGACTGAACACTTTATCGCCGCGCAATACGGCTTGAATTCGTAAGGCTAGTTTAACACGGGTGCAGAGATAACTTTGTATTGTTATCCGTAGCTCTAGTATAAGTTTTTTCGAAACATTAACTAATTCGAACGCGTTTGCGTTTTGTCTCAAAATGTATGAAAGTGGTATGAAAACGTGAACAGCGCCTCTGGTGGTCACTAGTGGAAACTAAAACAGCGAGTATAACATTTGTTGCTAACCGATGAACGCGCGTATTTCAAACTCGGTGAGAGCGTTTTCATACATTTTGAGACAACGCAAACGCGTTCGAATTAGTTAATGTTTCGTAAAAACTTATACTGGAGCTACCGTTCACACATGCTCATCGTCTGTCCATCCTTGCGGGAAACGCGGCGCGACAAGCGTTTTCGTAAGCGTTTCAATACTAATAACTATTTATTGCAGTATCACAAAAGTAGGTACAGATATACATTCACCGGCAGAAAAGGAGGGTGGGCAGATAGGCCTATTGACCAATAAGGACAAGCGATATTATTGGGGAAACGGGATTTAATCGCGTACAATTCGCTATTTGACAGTTGTAAAGATAAAATAATTAATGTGTTGGATACAGTAGCTTATAGGTTTACAATACTCATACAATAGGTTTTGTGCTTTAAAAGTAATTGAAAACATTTTATTTTTGAAAAATAAATCAAGAGTTTTTTTATCTGTGGATTACAAAAACCGAAACGCGTGTGACGTCACATTTCAAAGTTAAGGTTTAATTCCGCAACTGCACTTACTGCACGTTATGTTTCTCCGCACTCCAAATTGAACCGTAACGGTATTCGTAAAAAGCTCTATTTAAAATGAGCGGAGAAGTGTCGCAACAGCACAAGTTACTGTACAATTTGGAGTGCGGTGTAACATGTAGTTGCCGTCTGGTGTCGGCTGCGGAAGTAAACCTTTAGTTGTTTATCAAGTGCGACGTCACAGTACTCACAGTCACGTGCTCGGCTGTTTTCGCGCGAAATTCAAATTACTTAAAGAAAAACTAATTTTTTTGAAAGAAATTAAGCTCTTTGGGGAAAAAAGATAATTGTTACAGGTATAAAATAAACCTACGTATAATTTAAAATACATTTCCGAAAACTGTCAAGTAGCCAATTATAACTAATTTACCTTTAGTAAGTGCAAGCGTGGAAATACATCGTCCATTACATCAACGGACATTGTTAGTGTTGTGTGTCGTGCGAGTGACAACCCTAGTGAGAATGTAATTAATAAAGACCAAGTGCGGGTAGTTCGGAAAACCCGTGCGGCTAGAAGATGTTGATACCCGCTCACGCCAGTCAGCTCGCGACCACGGATGTGGTGATACATTCGAAACGTCGGGCAAAACCTTAAAAAAGGTAAATTAGTTAAAATTGTACGCGATTAAGTCCCGTTCCCCAATAATAATGTGTGAAAATCGTGTAAGTTTAAATCAATATCAAGCAAGCGATATGTCACTGGATAGCTTATTCTAAGTCCTAAAAGTTTTACTATGGCAGGTAATCCCAAATCTTTGTGTGAAAAAAGTGTGTATTTATATGATAACACGTTTAAAAACCGTTGTACAGAACTAAAACCCTATAACAGTAAAAAAATACTTATTGATGGAATGTTTTTATTTTTGCCATAACTTGTTTCACACAGCGATTTAAGATTTCCCGCCATACAAAAAGTTGTAGAATATGAAAAAACCTTTCAAATGACATATGGATTGTCATTATTGGTTTTTAGGCCAGTGTCCATACAAAACTGCCCACCCTCTCTCAGATATTTTTTTGGGTCAAAGGAACCTTCCTTTATCTGATTTCAAACTATAAATTGAATAAATTAAATAATGTTTAATATATAAAATAGTTATTTACGATACAAGGGTTGTAAAACAAAGAAAGGCCGATATCGCAGATGTTTGGGGCCCGAGCCGCAGGCGAGGGTCTCAAATATGCGAGAGAGGGCTTTCTGTTTTACGACCCGTGTTTTGTACACAATTTTACGTCACCACTTGGCCAAAAAGTGGGTTTTTCTAATCGCGCAGCGTGCAGAAAAACGCGCTTTTTGGCAAGGTGTGGTGTAAATGCATTTTTTTAATTTGGTCCAAATTTTCTGCCTGTGAGTATATAATATTAATAGCCTACTGTTGTGATATTGCAATAAATGATTAATTATTGAGTACTTTGACGAAAATTGGCCAAATCAAATGATTTCAAGTATCCGTATCTTTTAATTTTAGTAGGACAGATATTTATACATAATACGCGTAATGGGGTCATTCAACTATTCCTTGTTGTTCGTTCCTATGGTTATGTCTCCTGAGTCACTTAAAACTGATTTTATAGGGTTTACTGATATTAGTAGAATACCAAACATGTGTTAGCGATGATTATTAATCTATTAAGCATGCTAGAAGTCCATATTATGACAATTTTCTATGACTCTCGGTTATTGTTGTCTCCTCGCTCACGGGACAGAGTAACAAGAAATGTTTATTGACCTATTAAGTTGTTTTACGTTACTTTTTAACTTTCATGTTATATACTTATATCTTTAAAGTTTATCATTAAAATATATATTTTGTTAAGAATTAATATTTTGAAACACTATCAATAATATTTCTACGAATATTTGTTAAATTGTGTTTCATTTAAATTATCTGTACCTCTAGTATATATTTTTTTGAAAAATATACAAATGGACGCGTTTGCGTTTAGGCTCAATTTGGAGATTAAACGCAAACGCGTTCGTTTGTTTTTTCGAAAAAAATATATACTAGAGGTTCTGGAATCCTCCCCATGAGACATAGATATAGTATATACTCTGTAGCCATGAGAGCACGTTGAGTTTGACACTTCGATGTCATGGCGTCTGTCACAGCATTTGTATTTGACAGACCCTCGCGAAGAGATCGATTTCAAATATAGTTTTTGAAAAGCATATGTAGATCATAATTTTATGAATATATACTTCGAAAATATAGGGGTACAAATAAAAACAATAATAAATTAAATCTTAGCATTTATTTTGCGTAAGAACATTGGATACAAATTGCCGTATCAAATATTTAAAAATGCCATACTAATAGATTGTACAATAAAAGCGGTCCGTTCGGCCTATACATCACCATGTAGACCATTATATACGTTCTTAGACGGAACGATATTACGCTAGGAATAAAGATTTAGAAAGCTCAACCCCTTATCACAAGTTGTGATGTTGTCTCGCTCGCGCCAGCTGCCTCGCTTGCGCAGCCGCTGTCGGTTGGTTCCACTTATAAAGTTACAGTTGATAATTATATAGTCAAAATCATTGGTCAAAATAGATAGTTTGAATATATAATTTTATTGGATTTTGAGCCTTATTCGTTAGCACGGTAACAACGAATTACTTTGATACAACGGTAAAGTCTGGATAAATTATATTTTGTACCTTACAATGTTTATTATGATTTATGATACTTATATAACAATCGGTCCAGTATTGTAAATGACGAACCCAGATATCTATTTATAAATTATTTTTCTAATTAAAAAAAAGAAATTGATGGTGCAGTCAACCATTTAAAATCTTTCCAGTGCCTCGAGGCCAAATCAACGTTTTGCAATATAGAGTACATACATACATTTTTACGGATTTTACCTTAATGTGTAGTACGGTACAAATATTTAGTTTTCTATCTAGCTAGACAATAGGCACAGTACCTATATAAACTGTAACTAACTTTAAGGGTTGCCAACCATTTTACGATGACAGACCGATGAACGTTCTAAATGGCGCCGGCAGCTGTCATCCCATAGAAAATTTTCCATATCCAGATTTTAACGAATACCGCGTATACTTAAAATTGTTTCCGAACTGCCCGAGTTGTATCAAATTAAGCCGTTCAAAAAGCGACTTTACTGTCCTAGCGTGCAAATTTTATAAAAAGTCGGACATTTTAAATAATTTCTACAGAGTAGTTTGGTGCAAGCCCATCGTAACTTTTATTTGTGAACTTTCTGCACCAAAGTCGGTGGATGTAGATGTAACTTAATATTAGTGTTACCCGACACACGGCCGTCAGCCACGACACCGAACCAAGTCGAATAAGGTACAAAGTGTTAAAAGTCGCAAAACAGTAAATATAAAATTAAAAAATCTCTACAAAAAAAGTTAAAAAAATATTGCATAAAACTTTCCATTCATTATAATTTAATAAAATCATTATTTACTGAATATACAATTGAATCCGAAGTAAACGCTTAAGTTTAAAAATTGACAATAAAACGTGGTTTTGCTCTGATTTGACATGGGAACTTAAAGCTACATATAATAAAATACTCTAAGACCTAAGTCATTAACTATTTGTCAAAAAACTTTTATTAACTAGTCACCTAAAATACAATTCTCATCATTATAAAAAAAAGAAATAAATAGGCACATCGCATTCACTCTGAATGTCTGAAAGTTAAACTTAAAACTAGATTGGTACATCAATTCACATGTTCACTTAATTATTAATATTAGACAATCCACAATCTCATTGCAGCATTGTTGTACAACGTAAGTTGCTATGGCTCGGCTTTGTACTCAAACAGACGTCCAGCCAGTACTACCAACATCACATTTTCATTGAAGTGAAAACTTCTTTAGCGGCGCTGTGCCCTTTTTGTGATGGGGAAAAAAAATGTTAAACTCGCGACAGGGTCACGTGACCGACAGATCGTCGGACCAGCTAAGTTGACCCCTCCTAATATCGTAAGATGGACACGTGACCTGTAGAAGATGGATATTGGTAACAGCGCCACCTATGAACAAACAAGCGAAGTTTCTCACAGTGCAGGTTTACCGTGTCAAGTTACAAGTGTTACAACCGACAGCAGCGTTCTGTATAGTTAGTGCCTTGTATTGTTCGTAGGTGGCGCTGTTATCAAAAATGTATTAAGTGAAAACTTCTTTATCATGTCATTGAGTTTTCACTTCTGCCGGCACTCCCGGAGTGCAACCCGTTGTTTTTTATTAAAATGGGATTGCTCTAAGGAGCCAAAGAGGCCGACGGTAAAGCGAGCTCACCCAGAAAAAGCCTATTCACTCGTCCCTTAAAAAGGTCTAGGTTATTATGAAATCGGAAATACATACGCCGGCAGGGATCTGACCATTGTTAGTCCTTATCTCGTTGGGATAAGGGTCACGAATGGTCAGTTAACTGTGATGCCGGTAGTACATTCTGGGGGTTAACTCATAAGTAACTAATGGAGCGTTCCGCACACCGCTAAAAACGAATGCAAATTGAATGTGGATGGATTTTATTAGTGACTTGCGTCCCTCTTACACGTTCGGTGAAATGCATGAATAAGAGCGTCGTTATTCTTGACCGAATCATGTCTTATATGACGCGTTCTTTAGTAATGGATATGTGACAGTTCAGCGTTCACAGGATATGACGTTTGATTTCATCATGCGAGCTGTACGATTTAAGGCAAATTTGTATCATATTTTGCAGTATAATAAATTATATTGCCTTATTTACCACCATGGTGTTACAAAGGAAATTGCTAACGTGATTTCGATTTTAGAGGTGTGGGAAGCCCTGTTCAGTTTCCATACAAATCATACATTTTTAAGTACGAAGAGTGCTTCTGGTATTAACCTGTAAATGCCGGACACACCGAAAGCTAACAAGAAACACAGACTAACGTAATAGCAAAGTTTAAATACCTACATTGCGAAGTCAAATAATACTACCGATAATATACAAAACAATAATTTACAACTAGCTGAGACTTCGAATAATAATAAAATGCGGAATTTCTTATAAAATATTAATAATAAGGCTTTACAATCGGTAGGAAATTATTTCAGAAAGAAAATCGGAATAAAATGGCAGTAAGAGTAGCATTTAGTTATTCAAATGTTAAAAGAAAAAATAGGTTTTGAAAACAAGTAATAAAAAAATATGCTAAGTCTTTAGACTCGTAAAAAAGATTAAAACGCGATGAATTAAAAAGGTAAAGATACTCGTATCGAAACATAACATTACACTAATGAATAAAATTTGAAAAGACAGCTTATTAATCGTTTTCAAGTAAATGTAAAAATAACACTACCTATAGTATAAGTTTTTTCGAAACAAAACACAAACGAATAATTGTTTGCGTTTAGTAGATAATGTGGCAAAAAATAGTTACCATCGAAGGCCACCAGAGGCGCTGCTCGCGTTGCCTTGCAAGATGAGACTAAACGCAAACGCGTTCGTTTGTGTTTTGTTTCGAAAGAACTATTATAACAGAGGTACACATGTTTCAAACGTGTTGCTTATGGCTTATGTTATGATCGCTCGGTGTAATCGTGTCAATTAAGGTGGGACGCTCTCCATACAAAACGTATTTTGACATTCGCAGGCTAACGGCGTGATATTTTAAGAAACTTATGTAACAAACTTTCATAAATTGGCTTCGCATTTGCGCGAAATGCCCCCTTTCCTAGAATAAACTTGTGTAAACTAAAATAATTTGAAAAAATTGATGTATCACGTGACAGTAATTTCTCAAATTATTTTAGTTTTAGAAAGTTTGTTACATAAGCTTTTTAAAATATCACGCCGTTAGCCTGCGAATGTCAAAATACGTTTAGTATGGAAAGCGCCCCACCTTAAATCATTCATTCATTAATAATGAAGACCAACGCGACTGCAACGATATCTATGCGAGTGTGACCGTCATATAACTTCCGCTCACTCTTTCGATGCATCCGCGCTAGTTTTCTCGAACTTATTTATAATTATACCAATTATCTCATCCATTAAACTATAGATATACTGTAGATATTGACCTGTACTTGCGTTAAGTTAAATTTACCAAAATCTCTCTCGTATCGTGCATTTTAAAACAACATTAAACCTGAATAAATCTGAGTGTTTGTGATACAAGCATACCTATTGATGTAGATACAGCATTATCGATGTATTTATAAATGTGTACACGCCCTAATTCAAAGTATCATTGATGTCTATGTCACAGGCACAGTATAATTTGTGTAGCAATATCAAATATTTTATCTGACAGTAGCGGATTTGCCAGACATTAGGAGCGGTTATTGTGGCCAATCGTGATAAAAAATGCTGCCAATGGGCGGATGGTATCAAAGGCAAATATATGCGTTATAAATCAAAGCATCCAAAATATCTGTACGCTCATACGCCCTTGTTATTAAAGTCATTTTTGCATAATTGTCACTGTATTCCGGTATAGATATTTTCGATGTTGACTGTGTGCATGTATACTTCGTTCCAGTTTAGATGAAGAAAATTTCTTATAGAATAATATGAGAACTTTTTCGTCATCTAATCTGGAACGAACTATAAACTGTGTATGGCCTAGGGCTGCTTGTGGCCACTTTTCCGCGCACACGCCCAACAAGTTGATATAATCGGTGTAGCTACACTGTATTTGCCGGTTAATTTGCTGGTTTGTGGCCACTTGTCTGCCCAACAAGTTGGTACATATAATCGGTGCAGCAACACTGTATCTGCCTGTATATTTGCTGGTTTGTGGCCACTTGTCTGCCCAACAAGTTGGTATAATCGGCGCAGCAACACTGTATCTGCCTGTATATTTGCTGGTTTGTGGCCACTTGTCTGCCCAACAAGTTGGTATAATCGGTGCAGCAACACTGTATCTGCCTGTATATTTGCTGGTTTGTGGCCACTTGTCTGCCCAACAAGTTGGTATAATCGGTGCAGCAACACTGTATCTGCCTGTATATATGCTGGTTTGTGACCACTTGTTTGTCCCTAGTTGGTGTCAGCACCAGCCGGCGCCACGGGCACGGCCAACGGCTCCCGCTGACGGTCGAACATCTCCAGGATCAGCTTGGGGTCAGTCCCGGCCGGCACGGTCACCGTCCCCGTCTGCGGACCGGTTTATGAGTACCAGCGAACGTTCTTTTCAACGCCGCGCGGCGGCCGCGATGTGCCCGGCTCTGAACGATTTAATTCAAATTGGTAATTCATGTGTTTTTTTAATTGGAATGTCGGTGGAACGTTTGATTATGTATAAGTCATGATAGAAGTGCCTTTATACATTTTGAAGATGATGAATAACAATTTCTGTGCATACATGAAGTTTGAATACTTGTGATAAAGACAATTAAATTTTTGAAAAAAATGATAACACAAATCTTGACTTGACATATGTATTATCCTTGTTATCATTACTCAAAGAGTACATCTGAATGTCTGTCAAATTAGACCAGCTTGACAGGACTAGCTTCCCACGAGGCGGCTTGACCCAAAAAAAAATAAAACACATGTATGAACGCAGAACAGTCACTAATGCGTTCATATATGTGTTTTATTTTTTTGTGTTATCATTATCAAACTAGATTTAGGTCTAGTTATTTGTACATAAAAAGTAAGGGTGTATTTTCAATGTCTGTACAAACTTATAACTGCAAACAAATAGGTAATACAAATACATTTAACTGACAAATTTAGAAATAAAGAAAAATTTAGGCACCGAGCAGGTTTCGAACCTGCGACCTCCTGGCATTCGCGGCCAGTCGCTCTAGCCAACTGAGCTACAGGTGCGATTACTACACGGCTTGAAATTCGTCAATCCTTCCTTTCTTCATTCCGCCTTAAGGGAGGCGTACAGCGACATCTACCAGAAGACTCAGGCTTCATTACGGCACTAACGTTTCAAATTATGTTGAGAAATCGTCAGCTACGATGCGCCATTCCATGGTAAATTAATTTTGTATTAAGCTAAACAGTTTAACTGACCTAGGGAAATATTTGTTTTGAATGTTTTTTTCTATTTTAGTGAGTAGGCACTTCTATTATGACATTATTCAATAGTACATGATATTCTTGTCAATTTTTATAACACTCTATATGATATTGATGGAATGAAATCGTTGATCAGAACGGACACATTGCGGACGCCACAACACTGCTTTATCGACATTATATCTATGTTAGTAGACAAAAGTTAATTACAAGTTAGTCTACCTAAATCTAATAACCAACTATTTGAGGGAAGTAGAGTACTTTTATCTCACCAGCGCGGGTGAGCCTTGGCTGTGTGTTGAGCTATATACGTACATGCACATTGTCTATGTGTGCGTCAGCGTAGGAGCTATGAGTTCACGTTGTCTATGTGTTCGTATGTGTCACAACTACAAGCATGCCCAAGCCGCGCTCGCGAGATACAAGTGATATACCTAAGTATTAATAACGTAACCCGAGTTCGGTCTTGTTAAATATGACGTTTATCTACACCCATATAGTAAATCCTCTTGAATACGTTCAAAAACCGCAGATAAGACCCCGCTTTATAATATACTGTGCAGGAAGCCTCTCGCGGTTGCGCGCGACCGCTATAAGAACACCAAATACAATACTCTTACGAGATCACGTACAACCCTAACGACACGTGCGGGCCGGCCTGTCGAGGCAAACATGGCGCACGCCGGCGAGACGTGCCCACACGAAACACATGAAAGAGGATTTAATATATGGATGTAGATAAAGTAGTGTATGCAACTGTACATAATTAGGCATTATGTACCAGTTGCATAAACTACTATTAAAGTGCTGCAATTAGAGGTGCTGTTTAGAATACATAGCTAAGTTATACTAATTTTTTTTTCATAAATTATTATTAATTATTTTCTGATAGCTATCTGTTCTGATAGAAAACCTTGCAAAGTAACTAGAAACACCTCGTATAATTGAAAACATTTCATATTTTTAAATACTTTATTTTATGAACTAGTTAGAAAATAGCTAAAAATTTAAGCCACCCGTATTTTTTCTTTTTCAATTTAACTCATTATTTCATACAAAAAAAAACACGTTGAAAAGTAGGTCATTCCAAAAGGGCGTAAGTAAAATATGACCTTATCTTCCCAACAAGAATCCAGAGCCACTCCAGAGCAGCGATTGTCTGTACTCTGTACTAAGGTCTCCCTGAATACAGCGAGGAAGATGACGTCAACTTTCGGTTTACAGTAATTTGCGATTTTTTCCAAAATTAACGGAGAAAAAATCTAAAAAAATATTTTTTGTGTACTTACTTCACACGTTTTTACCGAAATGGTTTTCGAATTAAGACTTTTGGAAATTATGAAATATTGTCAATTGTGGCAAAAAAGTCCAACCTAAGAGGCTAATAAAAGTATTAAGTAATAAATAACTATTTGAGTTAATTCAACACAGCAAATGAATACTTTTCTAATAAATGTGTCATTCAATCAAAAGATCCGGACGATTTTTCATTGGGTACTTGCCAAATGTAAAAAAACATAGTGTCACCATACGGACAGTAAACCATTAAAATATGGCAATAAATAGCAAATTATTAGTTAATCATAATTATAAAAAGATCAGAAAAACTTCAACTTTCACTTTGACTGAAAAATTACTGCCTTCAAAAAATAGTTTTTTTTTTATAATTCAAGAATATAAACCCATAGAATAATTATGGGAAAAAAAATGTTACGTGGCAAATATGTACTTCAACGCATTATTTCATGACTAAGAAAGCGATTTACTTATTGCTGTGCTCAAATTGTAGTTGGTCCCATAACCTTTTTAACCTCTGTAAAAGCTGGTTCGAATACGGTATTAAACTAAGGTAAAAATAAATTATTTTTTACTTGACTAATAAAAGATCTAACGAAAATACTCGAAAAAACATCAATTATTAATTTATTTTAGCTAATGGAAAGATTTTATAAGCATAAAGATTTAAAAAACGACGCTGATTTGAACAAACCTACTCACACTGTCTTAGTGACGTCACTAAGACAGTATACCCCTACAAACTTCATATTAACAAAAAGTTTTTGACATTTAATAAAAAGTTGCTGATTTGACTAGGGGTTTAATACCGTATTGCACCATTATAATTGTCTCAAGTACCCAATTACGTCATTTAAAAAAGTCGCCGTATTCGAATGGCACAAATATTTAGTTTGGATATCATGCAAGATAATTTAAACTTTAATAGTTGGACAATAAAGCCGGGGATTCACTAGGAGACAAATGTCCCACGACATGTGTCGGCGACATGTCAAGCGAAGCCGGACATGTCTGGCGACATCGCACGACTTATGTCCGTAGCGACGTCAGGCGAAGTCGTGCGACTTCGCGAAACTTCGCCTCGCATATCTGGCGACATCGCGCGACCGATTTCCGTAGCGACGTTATGTCGCGCGATGTTGCCAGACATGTCGAGCGAAGTCCGGACTTCACTGGCGACACGTGTCGCGCGATGTTACCAGACATGTCGAGCGAAGTCCGGCAACGTCGCGCTACTTCATTGGCGACACGTGTCACGCGATGTTGCCAGACATGTCGAGCGAAGTCCGGCAACGTCGCGCTACTTCACTGTGCACTGGCGAAACGTGTTGCGCGATGTTGCCAGACATGTCGAGCGAAGTCCGGCAACGTCGCGCTACTTCACTGTGCACTGGCGAAACGTGTTGCGCGATGTTGCCAGACATGTCGAGCGAAGTCCGGCAACGTCGCGCTACTCCACTGTGCACTGGCGAAACGTGTTGCGCGATGTTGCCAGACATGTCGAGCGAAGTCCGGCAACGTCGCGCTACTTCACTGTGCACTGGCGAAACGTTTTGCGCGATGTTGCCAGACATGTCGAGCCAAGTCCGGCAACGTCGCGCTACTAACGTCGCGCTACTTCACTGGCGACACGTGTCGCGCGATGTTGCCAGACATGTCGAGCGAAATCCGGCAACGTCGCGCTACGCCACCCGACGTCGCTGGCGACACGTGTCGCAGGACATTTGTCCCCTAGTGTATCCCCGGCTTAAGGTATATATTAAAGCAAAGTGTGGGATACCTCGATACGTGTGATGACTCCTTCCTCGCGATTGTGTTCTAGGACTACAAACAAAAACACAAAGCGACCGTCAAACATACAAACAAACATTAAACATAAATAATAATATGGTCGGTGTATCAAGCAAGTTATAATGGTCACACATTTGAAAACTTTCGCTTGCCGTTAAATCTTCTAAGGTAATAGTCCCAATGCTGGACACTAACACAACACTTGGCATTTTCATTCTTATAATTGACGTGAACAATAGGTTGATAACTATTGGGTATTAACCCTTTGCATGCCTTATCCCAGATTTGTCCCGATGCGTTAGAACCTTTCGTTGAAATCCCAAAGTCATACGTAGACAAGACATACGAAGGGTTAATGTGTCAAACATCGGATTTACCTTAAATACGTGTCTCAAGTATACAGTTTTGGCAAACGAATTTACAGTTAAAATGCAAACTAGATTGAACCAGTAGCTCCAGCGTTTTTATTTTTGGAACTCTCGCAATAAAATATGTGACCAATATAAGGCGCCTAAAGCACTCCCAATACAAACTTTGTGCAAGTTTTTCTTGGCTTGTGCTTTGCTTATGAATTTTGGTCAGAACGCTTATTTTTTAGTTAGCTAGAACCTCAGGAAAATAAATTGGTTTTTTTTTATTTCTCAATTTTTTTGAATTTTATTTTGTTTGTATTTTTTGATTTTTTTACTTGACATTCTTCGTATATCTAATATTAACAAGCAAAAAAAAAAAAATATATGCGGGAGTGCCAAAACTGACGAATAAAACTTGCACAGAGTTTGTATGGAGAAGGCCTTGCGTATACAGGCGCCTTACCACAAAATTAATGCATTCCAATATTTGTAAATTAGGTATAACAATAAAATAAACATTAGGTATAACAATACAATAAAGTAGATAGAAGGTAGGAAATATCTGGCGTGAAAATATCGCTAAAATATGGTTAAAAATTTAAACATGAAGCCATTTCAAGGCGTATTTGCTCATGCGCATCTTGATTGGCTCTAAAGTAATTATAAGTTTGCGCATAAGCTTCTTGCGTATAGCATAGAAATATAATACAGCCTTGGCCAAAAGTGTTGAGCACCCCTTATTTTCCTTTGTAACTTATAATAAAACTATTATTTTTTAATTACAAAAATGCACATTGACGTAAAATATGAAAAGGTATATACTAAAGAACATCTAGAGAACTTTAGATAATATCATTTCGAAGTAGCTATTGCTAACTGAAGACTAAAAATAGACGGGTTTGCAATAAAAGGACAAATTGCATTTTTATCCGTGCAATTATCTTTAACGTCAACGAAAGTAGCTAGTTTTTGATAAATATTTAATTTTCTTTAATAAAAGGATATGAGATGCTTGATTGAAAGTTTAACTTTTATATGGAAAACGTGTGAGCGCTCAACACTTTTGGCCAAGGCTGTATGTGCGCAAATATTTAATATCAAACATATTTCAAAGTTGGCAGTGATTATTTCTCATTTTCATAAACTAATTTAAAGTAACAACTCCCGACGTGGCTGGTACAGTTGTAATCAGATATATCGGAGCGAACGAGGCTCACAAAAATATCTGAACACGACTCCATTTCTTTTTCTTTATAAATCTCTTTATTAATCATGAAACTTACAATAGTTACTTATCTAGTGTACATTTAAATCCTAGAAAGTAAAATCAAGACTTGAAACAGTTTAGTGAGCTAATGCGCTCATTTTAAACTTTTTAACATGGTCTTTTACATATATTTTTTAAACTCAATAATTAATAATTTACACTGAAGGTATAGCAACAAATGTCTTTTATATGTTAGCTTAGAAAAAGCCCACATTTCCTGCATGCTTTGGACTCCATTGTCAAGACGTTAAAGTGCATGTTCAGATATTTTAGAGCACCCTGAAGAGTACTGATGGCGACTGTACACACATTTTCCCCGTATGTATAATAGGTTCTACATTTGCATTCACTAGAATATTCTCAAAAACTAATTGCAACTGAAACACCCTACTTGGCATTTTCAGCTCACAGGATTCCCACCCGTATGTGTTAAGTGATAGGTACGAGTTCTCATCACATTCTCAAAATCTAATTTCAACTAAAAACACCCTACGTGGCATGTTATGCTCACAGGATTCCCACCCGTATGTATTAAGTAATAGGTACTAGTTCCCATTACATTCTCAAAATCTAATTGAATCTAAGAACGCCCTTCGTGGCATGTTCAGCTCACAGGATTCCCTCCCTTCCGCGTGTGGTGTTAAGTGTTATTGTAGCGTGTACTCACTGTTCTCGGTGACGGTGGTGGTGGTGGCGGTGCCGTTTTCTGTGCTGTTCTCGTTGACAGCCGTCCGCGTCGTGGTTTTCACCACCATCGAGCTGGTGTTCACTTGCGAGTTCTGGCGAGAATTCATGACGGTTCATTTATTTATTTATTTACATCCATATCATAAATCCCTTATAATGTGTTCAGGTATGATGACCACCGTTACAACACTAAATACATAATTTTATCAAGCGATGTCATAATGAGAAAAGTTGTAAGATAATGTTACATTAAAAAAAAACATTATGATACTGGTGCGTGCTTAGAAAAGAACTCAACGCGCCCCACTTTTGTATTGAACAGGAACTATTGCGTTTCAAGCAATAGTTCCTGAACACACGATAGAAGATTTATGGATATGCACGTAGATAAAGTAGTGTATGCAACTGTATACATAATTAGGTCATAAAACATTCGTGTTTTAAGCACCCCCATTATGTAACAGTTGCATAAACTACTATTATTTAATCTTAATAGGGTATTAAACTAAGGTAAAAATAAATTATTTTTTACTTGACTAATAAAAGATCTAACGAAAATACTCGAAAAACATCAATTATTAATTTATTTTAGCTAATTGAAAGATTTTATAAGCATAAAGATTTAAAAAGGACGCTGATTTGAACAAACCTACTCACACTGTCTTAGTGACGTCACTAAGACAGTATTTCCCTACAAACTTCATATTAACAAATCGTTTTTGACATTTAATAAAAAGTTGCTGATTTGACTATGGGTTTAATACCGTATTGCACAAAAGAATTCTTAAAGTACAAAAGGCAGACTTGATACCATGAGGCATTCTCTACCAGTAAATGTACACTATTGATGGGGCATTGTCAATTTAAAAAAAACAAATGTTGTCCATTCGGCACATTTATGGACCAAGCCACAGAAAAGTTTGTATATTTGCGATTTAATTACTGTTTTTATCAGCCCTTAAATGAATGATGATGACATTAGAAGTTAAAACATCATGTGAGTCGGCCAAGGCTGCCGTCACGTCGTGAGGGACCTCTGCACTTTCCTGGAGTCAGAGCGGAGCGAGGAGCTCAAGGCAATGGCAGAGAAAACCGCCAAGAGCTCGGCCCTTAAATTCATGATGTTATCATCATGTATTTAAGGGTATTCACGTATTTCACGTATTGATAAAGATATTAGCAGCATTATACGTGAGTCGGGTGATGGTTGCCATCACATCGTGAAGGGTTCTACAATCTCCTGAGGGCTTACCGCGAACCGAAAACGAAATATCGAGCGGTTTAAACGAGGGTGTTACCTGCAGGTTGATATTCAGCTCGGGTTCTGGCGGCGCGCTGGTGTGGTCGCGCACAGAGTCCACGGTGATGTCTGCCGACGCCGCCGTCAGGTCGTGAGGGGCTTCCACGCTCTCCTCCTGCAGATTAGAGCGGAGCGAAGAGTTCAAATAGTGATTCACAAGATTAGGAATGGATGGAATTCTATTGATAACCAAGGATCCGTTCTACTGTAAGCGGGATGTATCTCATGAATCTTAAAGGGGTACTATTGAAACATATAATACGTATTGCTGTAGTAGAGCTATGTCAACAAATTATAGCTCAATTTGCCGATGTTATGGTTTATCATGCGTCAAAAAGACGTACCTATGGGAAGAGGAAAAACAACCGTTCTTTCTGATAGCTAATGCAAGACCACTTTTATTGAAGAGATACAACGTTTGAGGCAGTTTTAGAACGCGTAACGCCATCTGTTGATGGAATGCTGACTCAAAAGAACATTACAAATGAAACACGCAAAATGTAAATCTTCATAACGTAGATAATATATATGCAAGAGATGTTGCAAAATATTAATTGGATGCACTAACTCGAACATAATGAGTATGAATTGACGACCGCTTTAGCTTAGTTGGTATGATAGTGACCCTGCCTACGAAGCTGGAGGTCCCGGGTTCGAATCCCGGTCAGGGCATTTATTTGTGTGATGAACACGTTTATTTGTTCCTGGGTCTTGGATGTTTTCTATGTATTTAAGTATTTATTTATCTATAAGTATGTATATCGTCGCTTAGTACCCATATTACAAGCTTTGCTTAGTTTGGGACTAGGTTGATTTGTGTAAGATTGTCCAAGAAAAAAACAACGGGTTGCACTCCGGGAGTGCCGGCAGAAGTGAAAACTCAATAAAGAAAGTAAATAACAAAGATATTCATATCCGTATCCGTATCGGTATCGGTATCCGTATTCATACTCATGTTCATATTCATATTCGCATAATCCATTTACATATATACATGTCCCGAGTATCATTGTGTCTTACGCATCTAAGACCAGCTGAGTTGACCCCTCCTAATATCGCAATCACGATACTAGGAGGGGTCAACTAGCTGGTCTTTGAATCGAATCTGTCGCGAGTTTAACAATTTTTCCCCAGTACAAAAGTGCTCAGCGCAGCTAAAGAAGTTTTCACTTCAAAAAGAATGGGGGCGAAAGGGGGCAGGACACTGTGAACTCACCTTGTGTTCGCCGTTAGTGAGCGGCGCCTCCCCCGCGGGTCCTCGCAGCTCCACCGCCCACGGCGCGAGCAGCACTTGGCATTGGGCTATCGTCACCTATATGACACATCACTCGATTTAGAAAACGTGTATACAACTCTGAACCTTATTCCAGAGAGACATAAGTTAACGCGCAGGGGTGGGCAAGGCATTCTCCATACAAACTCTGTGCACGTTTTATTCGTAGGTTTTGGCACTAACGAATGTAATATTTGTTTTGGGTGTAGGTAAATATTAGATATGCGAAGAAAGTGATGTGGAAATTTTCAAATATTTCAAAAAAAAAAAAACTGAAAAAAAAATTACATCACGAAATAGCTAACAGAAAAATAAGCATACTGACCAAAAATCATAACTTTAATGCAAGCACAAACGAAGAAAATCCTGCACAAATTTTGTATGGAGAGAACTTGCCCTACCCCTCCTCTTAACATAAGATAATATTAGATAGATAGATAGATAGAAACATTTATTCAGTACCACAGAAGACACAATATTACAAGAAAACAAAAGAAGAAAAACATACACAAAAGCACACGTGTGTCCCCGCGGCAGTGAAACGGACACTGGCTCAGCATTATGCTGAGGTGTTAAACACCTACAGCGCTGATTTTCAGCCAGTACAACAGCCAGCCAGTATATTACGCAATAGACCGCCTTAGAATCTCCGAAATCACTACATAGTATAAAACAAAGTCACTTCACTTCCTGATGTCTGTCCCGTTGTATGCTTAGATCATTAAAACTACGCAACGGATTTTGATGCGGTTTTTTGCAATAGATGTAGAGTTATTCAAGAGGAAGGTTTATATGTATAATTTGCACCCGTGCAAAGCCGGGCGGGTCGCTAGTATTGTATAAACCAGAAATAATAATAATAATCCCTTGCATTTCATTAAATTGTCAAAAGGGCCTCTACGTGGTACTCGTTAGCACTTCGGTGCCTCGGTACTTCGGCTCCGCGCACGCCTCCCAAAGGTTCGGGACACCATTGTCCCGTCCCGTGAACGGGAAAGACATACAAATAATAATGAGATAATTAATTGAACATATTCTCCTAATAAGGATATATCAGATATATCAGACGGTGGTGGTTAAAAAACTCACAAACAACGAACTAACCGCAGATTCAGTTGTCACCACAACCAAAGTTTTGTTTTCTACCGTCGCATTTTGCAGATTGCACTCGCTCATTTTCCGCAAATTGTTAACCGACTTTGAACCTTATTATAAAGTACACAGCCTACTTGTACGTATTAATAAGTATGATTAACGTGAGACGTTGCCGCTTGCCGCGTCCTAAGTAGGATCCGCAGTAAATTATGTAACAAAGTAATTGCGCATCTCCTCGCGCAAGTCGATAGCTTCAGGAAATGTTTACTAACATGAACATGCTTGATCCACAAGTGATTCTATTGTACGGGATGTTACCGTGAAATAAAACGATTAAAACGTAAGTATTTTGATCGCGTATGTGGGCATTTTCACTTTAAAGTACACCCCCTACTTTTTTTTCGGATCTCTGTGTGATTTTGGGTATTCTGACTCAGAATCACGAGTACTATTGATTCGGATGAAGAAAAAAAATGTCCTTTATTTTCCATACAAATTTTCTGAGCCATATAAACTGTATGAAAAAAGCGTCACAAAACTGACTTTTTTTGGCGGGACACTTGTTTTCTTCGCGGAAATGGATAGTACTCGTGATTCTGAGTCAGAATACCCAAAATCACCGAGATCCGAAAAAAAAAGTAGGGGGTGTACTTTAAAGTGAAAGTGCCCATGTTATGTTATGTATTAAATTTACACCGACATTCGTAAACAATAAAAAACGAGTAACAACCCCGGAAACTTTAACAGTACATTACTTACAAAGGGCGGTAAAACAAAGAATGTGTCAGATCACAGGTATTTGACGTCCGAGCCGAAGGCAAGGGTGATAAATATGCGATCTGAAGCTTCCTTAATTACCGCCCGCGGTAAGTACAAAATTTGATGACACCCCCTGGCCGCTTTATGGCCACGTGTGACTACTTGACCACTATTGAAAGTGTATTGAAATATTTGTACCTTGACTTTGTAACTATTGTTATTAATAAATTTCATTTTCATTTTGTCGCAAGCAAAAGCTAGTGTTACGGACAGCCACCTAGAATGCGTGCACATATGGTTTAATTGAGAAATGAGTAAAAAGGTTTCTAGGAAGCCTCATCGCAGTTATGTAATTTAGGACAAAACGCCGTTAGCCAGTTTGTAGAAGTAACAACGACATCTAGGGGGACATTTGTTAAACTGCAAAATTGGTTATGAAAACCGACACTAAGTAGTGCCATCTGTTGGCGAGTAGAATAAGCTTTGTACTAGAAAGCCCGCCGGAATTCGAAAGTTCTCGAAGTTTAAGACAGAGATCATGCTGTCCTTTTCTAACTTTTCTTGATTTTTCGATTATCTAGAAATCTCGATTTTCTTGGTATAAAAACGAGCAAATGTGCCCCCCGAAGTCAGTTTCTGATTATAAGCGGTACCGTAAAAGTGAAAAGAAGAACAAGGGAAGAAAAATAGCAAACAGTGCTCAGTGTAAAGTGTAATATTATTGTAAGTACAGTCAGTTAATTGTTAGTGCCTAGTTACAGTGCCTAGCCTAGTGTTAAGCCATAGTGCCTTGTATATATGTTCAGTCTGTAAGTAATCAGTGTAAATAAATCAGTGATTTTATTCAGTGGTTTAATTAAGAGGATTCTCGGTCCTGTTCATATTAGTGTGTGTTGTGGTGTGACAAGAGCGTTGCTGGCAATTTCCTCGGCGGAACGCAGAACCTTGGTGAGACGCGACCGTGTTCCACGAGACGTGCCGGCGGAACCCTACGCTCGCGTGAGCTATCAAAGTGATACTACTGTGGCCCCGCGTCGCCTACAGCTAGTGTATTATAAATACGGATGAAATGCGTACCTTAGTAGCGGAGAGAGTGATTCGCTGCAGCTCCGATGAAGAATGTAAGTAGAGAGCTTCGCCGCGCTTGGAGAAACACAGGCTCGATATACCACTGTGAGAACAACAACGTAAATAAGTGTCCAGCAACACTACAACAATAACAATAGGGTTTGGACCCTTCCGGTACGGAACCCTAAGGCCGGTCGCACATTGGACACTAGGGTGTCCCTTATTTTACGATTTTCAGAAATTCATATCGCATACCCCCTAAAAATTGTGATACTACCCCAAAACAATCCAAAAAAAATTTTTAGGACATTCCTGTAATGTCCCGTGCCGACTTGCAAGTGAAATTCCCATACAAATTACTATGGAGAAATTTGGTCAGACAGTAATTTGATAATTTTTCAGTGGTTTTCTGTATGCATCGAGATTTTTTTGTTAAATAATGTTTATATATGGCAGTGTTATACAAAGTTGATATAAAAAAAAAAAAAAACAAAAAAAAGGTATAAAAATTTGGTCATTTTCATACATTGTATGGGGGAATCGCATGAGTGTCGGCACGGGTTACAGTTACAGGAATGACCTGATATTTATTTACAGCTTGTTTTGGGATAAAAGAAACCGATTTAAGGGGTATGCAATATTACTTACTCGTCCGAACACGCACGAAGCCGCGCGAACGATCCCGACCTTGAAAGTACTATGGGAGCGCGCTCACTGGATACGAATGAGGGCTACCGCGTATGGATTCGCCGCTAGAGGCGCTAGTGTGATGTCAGTCCTCCGAAATGTCAAATTTCATAGTTTGTGGGCGGGTTACGCGAATTATTTCTAATTAGATTAATATGGTGACTATTTTGCAATATCTGAGATTGATAATGGCTAATATGAGTTACGAGTAAATGAGTTTCAGTGTTTTGCGACAATTTTATCGTTTGTAAACTTATGTCATACTTTTTTTCGAACAAAACGGGACTGCGCTTCAATACGGGACGTTCGATAAAAATATTTACGGTGCGGTTTTAATGTATGAAATACGATTTCAACGTAAATTTGGTTTTTACGCGCATAATAGCCAAATAACAAACTTTGACAGCTGGACTGAGAGCGCAGTGGCGCCAACTGGTGAGCACAAAAACGGTAGCTCTCATTGGTCGTATTCGCATCCAGGGAGCGCGCTCCCGTAACTTTATTAATAGTGTACTGACTTGATGTCCTCCTTGCGCACGGCGGCCGCGTTGAGCTGCCGGCGCAGCTCGGGGCTCAGCACCAGGCAGTCGCCGAGGTTCGTGAGGCACAACAGGCACCACTCGCGGTGTGGGGCCGCGCCCGCCACGGGACACTCGAACCACGCGAACGCCGTCCGTCGGACCTGGGGACGGACAACATCATTTTATACCACGTGGTTCATGCGTCGTGAAGGCAAACAGTTCCTGCCTCGATACGTCCATGTGACACGCGAAGGAACGTAAGCGCTGTGGGTAAGTATGTGTGCGTGCGCTGTCGGTACACGCGTCAATTGTTTGCGCGGGTGCGTAGCGCGCGTGGCGCGGACGAGTCGCGAGGCGCGACGGCACCCGATCGACACCAGGCGGGTCTCTCAGGGACGAGGTAGCTGACCTCGATGCGGGAGGTTCGTGTCCGTTCTGTATGTAATACTATTATACTATTGTGTGACGTAGTTGAGAGACGAGCAATTAACTGATTATCTATTTATTTATTATTATATAATAATCTCAAGTTACATTCATTACATGTAGTACAGTGATTAAAAGGAGATGATATTATTATAGGAAGCGCATTTAATCTGCGAGGAGGGTTTATACATTAGAAGCGTATAGTATGGCTACAGGATGGGACTCTTCAAAGGCGTGAAAAGGGTTTTTATGAGTCGGCAACGCGTGAGTGACGCCTCTGATGTTGCAGGCGTCTATAGGCGACAGTAGCCTTTTACCATCAGGTGGGGTGCCACCGACGTAATATACAGGGTGTTTGGGAAAGCGTGTGCCGTACGGCTAGGGTGGGTACTGGGTAGGCGGGGTCCATTGCAACACGATTTGGGCCAACTAATAAACTTCCCGCCTGCGGTGAATTTATTAAAGTAAAAAAAAAAAATCCAAAATAAAAGTTTCCAAAATCTGACTATTTTAATTACCTAACTTATTTTTTTTTACTTGTGATAGCATTGTGTTAGAGATTGTAATTTCTATCTTAAAGACATATGTAATCTTTCGAGAGCTTATTTCAGTTCATAAATGAAGAAAAATAAAAGTTATGTGTCGACAAAATGTGAATTACAGTGAAAAATAATCGAGAACCTCAACTTTATGCCACTAAAAATGTCTCAGATCTTCAAATATCACGAAAAGTGCCCCATTTCCTGCCAATTGCAATATATATTAAAAAAAACCTTACCCTAGCGCCCTCGTGCGCGGTCAGCTTGTACTTATGGTGCGGCTTGAGCGACGGTAGTGTGAACACCTTGAACTGCTCTTCGGACGTGATGCACACGCGGTGCGTGCCCGGCTCCGGCAGAGACGCCACGCCACGTTCCACCTACAACGGAATTGTACATTGTATTATCAAGAAAGCATACTTGGGGCGACCGAGTGGGCGCCGCCCGGTCGGTGGACCCAGGTATCGCTGGGAGGACAGTGTGGAGGCGGATCTGCGGCAGCTTCAGCTCGAAGACTGGCAGGAGGCTGCGCAGGATCGGGAAAGGTGGCTTGCTCTCGTTTCGAAGGCCAAGATCCTCTTTGGGTGGCTGCGCCGTTGAAGTAAGTAAGTATTACAATGGAGCAAAATGCTATATTTCAACGAAGTGAAAGCTCGGACCTTAGAATAGAATCCCGAGCATAACTAAAGGATTCTAACATGGAATTCTGAGCGTAGTGAAAAATTTAAACGGCCTCGCTGGAATTAGAAATAATTTTGCTGTCTTCTTTCACTCTTCCTGTGAAAAACTATTTATAAAAGACCAACATTCATTTTTAAAATTAAATAAATAAAAAGTTGAAAATGAATTGTACCATTCAAACAATTTTAACGCTAACGAGTTAGGAACAGGAAAATAAGCTAATAGTACATTACTTACCAAGGGCGATAAAACAAAGAATGTCTCAGATCGCAGGTATTTTACGCCCGAGCCGAAGGCAAGGGCGATAAATATGCGATCTGAGGCTTTCTTTATTATCGCCCGTGGTAAGTACAAAATTTTATGTCACCCCCTGGCCAGAAAGTGGGTTTTTTCGCGCGCGGAGCGTGCGATAATGGCCACTTTATGGCCAGGTGTGACATAAAAGATTTAATATCGTGCACCGGAGTGTGACCTGTTTGCGTAGCGATGGGCGACTGTGAGAAGTGAATGCCTGAGATTCTGTGAGATGATAGATACCAGGCCTACTACTGTGCCTAATTAATAAGTATTTAATTTGTGATGATTGCAATGTATTAAGTTTAAGTTTCATGACGCATAGGATTTCTGTAATGTCATGTAAACACAATTATAAATAAAATAAAATAAATAAATATTTGATAATTTTTGGACATCTAAAATGAATCATCAAAACTTTTGCCCTTAGTCCGTGGAGTGGAGTATCCGCACCTCTGATAAATGACTGCAAGTAAGTTTTGTCACTTTAGGCTGGGTTGCACCAAATCGTCTGTAATCGTAAGCGGTGATTGTATGGTGCGGTGTTCGTCAAATCTGATTGTATGGAAAGTTTGACAAGTTTCTATGGGATGACAGCTGCCGGCGCCATATTTGACGATGATCGGTCTGTACGTACGTTGGTGCAACTGGCACTTAGTGACATACCTCCAGAGGGTCCGGCAGCGGCACGGCGGCTCCGTCGAGCACGGTGATGCCGATGACGGGCGCGCGGTGCTTCAGCTGGATTTCTTTCGCCAGCGTACACGTAGCCTGGGAAACAAGCACATTACTCAACCAGGACGTCTGCTATTCAGAAGAGTCATTGCTGTCCTCAAATGAGGGATCAAAACCGTACTTTTCTACGTTTTTGCACTCAACTCACTCCGTAGCAATAGTAGATTGTTAAACAAGGGTTGAAAGCCACCCGTTTCTGCCAAGATGTTATAGCGCTCGAACGAAGTTCCACCCGAGTTAAACATTCTGCTTTTCATTTCGAATACGAGGAAATTAAAAAAAAACCGGCCAAGTGCGTGTCGGGCCACGCGCAAGGTAGGGTTCCGTAGTCGTCTACCCGTTACATTATGTGGACTAAAAAGTTCACAAACTTATATTTACTATGTTTTTGATAGAATTAACACCATTATCTATGGTATGAATGGAAATTGTACGAAAGTTTCTGAAGTTCGACTATTACTCGTTAACTAGTAATGTCTACTTAGCTGTGATAGTTTTCCTTTTAAATTCATCGTATATACTATTACCATGATTTTTTTCACATGCCTAGTAGGCACCGTTTAGCTGGCAGGGGGGGGGGGGGGGGGGCACTTGACCATAACAAAAATTATCACTTCAAAGCTTAATATCACGCCAACCAATTCTTCAATCAAAAATGCTTTTAGAAACCTTATAATATTTTTGAAAGAGCTTTCCAACGATATCCCACACGATGGGGTTTGGAACAAAAAAAATTGCACCACCACTTTACTTGTAGGGGAGGTACCCTTAAAAAATTTTTTTTAAAGATTTTATTCCACCTTTTTGTCGGCGTCGTTGATATGTATACCCATGCCAAATTACTGCTTTTTAGTACTAACGGTTACTGAGAAAAACGGGGGACAGACGGACGGACGGACATGGCGAAACTATAAGGGTTCCTTGTTTACTACGGAACCCTAAAAACCGGCTAAGTGCGAGTCGGATTTCTGACATTTAGGGTTCCGAACCAACCTCAAAAATGTTATTTATGTAACACCTGGCCATAAAGTGGCCATTATCGCACGCTCCGCGCGCGAAAAAACCCACTTCCTGGCCAGGGGGTGACATAAAATTTTGTACTTACCACGGGCGATAATAAAGAAAGCCTCAGATCGCATATTTATCGCCCTTAAAATACCTGCGATCTGAGACATTCCTTGTTTTATCGCCCTTGGTAAGTAATGTACTATTATCAATATATTAGTATTTGTTGGTAAAACATACCAAATAGTTGGGTCAACGGGAAGTTAAGAAATTCTTAGGAACAAAATTTGTGGCAGACGACGGACGGACGGACGGACGCGTGAGTGACAGACAATAGGGTTCCGTTTTGACCCTTTGGGTACGGAACACTAAAAATAAACAAATATGCACAAACATTTTCTGAATCAGAGAAAGAACTTTGTCAAAACGGCATGATCCCGTTAAATGTCATCATCATCCTAATAGCGTTATCCCAGTACATGCTTCCGTCAGGGTGCACCTGAAGGATGCCGGGGATCCGCTACCTAATCCCAAGATTTGACGTAGGCCTTTTTACGGAAGCGACTGCCATCTGACCTTCCAACCCCGAGGGGAAACTAGACATTATTGGGATTAGGCTTTGTCAAGTGAGTGGGCAACTTGACTCTCGTAGAAGCTCTCAAACCGCCCGAAGGCCTCCAACTTGGCTTAACGACTGCTGCCATAGACAGCAACCGGGATCAACGGCTTAACGTGCCTTCCAAAGCACGGGAGCGCTCAGTTAGTAACCACTCAAAGCGGTCACCCATCCAAGTCCTGACCGCTGCCCACGTTGCTTAACCTTAGATTCCGCAAGCGGTACGCAGGCGCCGCTGGGCCACGAGCGCTCCAATCCCGTTAAATGTGTGATGTGTATTACCGGTTCGTCTTTCCTCTTGTTGGTATTGGGGATGTGTAGGGTAAATGCGTACACCGTGCCGTTGTTCGTGCCCGCCCACAGCGTCGGCGTAGAGCTCTGCGCTGTAAACACAAACATCATCAAAACGAGCGCAGACTTGCCGAAAATACTTATACGAGTATAGTCAGAGAATAGTATAATAGTATTACACACAGAACGGAGACGAACCATCTAACAATTTTGATTTTATTCAATCAAACTAAAGAAAACAAATGTATTTCAGTCACTTAAAAAAATTACTTATATTACATGTACCACGTTAGGTATTTTTGATCGGTCACGCCTGGTATAGATGGGCATTTTCACTTTAAAGTGCACCCCCTACTTTTTTTTTCGGATCTCGGTGATTTTGGGTATTCTGACTCAGAATCACGAGTACTATCCATTTCTGCGAAGAAAAAAAGTGTCCCGCCAAAAAAGTCAGTTTTGTGACGCTTTTTTCATACAGTTTATAATGTTTATATGGCTCGTCACAAAACTGACACAGAAAATTTGTATGGAAAATCAAGGACATTTTTTTTCTTCATCTAAATCAATAGTACTCGTGATTCTGAGTCAGAATACCCAAAATCACCGAGATCCGAAAAAAAAGTAGGGGGTGCACTTTAAAGTGAAAATGCCCAGTATGAAACAATTTGAACTGAGCCGATGAATAGCAACAATAGATACAAAGGACATTGTTTTAGTTCAGGTAGCCGCTAGTTAATTACCTTATAAAAACAGCTTGGAACTACATTTCATGTATACAGAATTTTCAACCTTATACCTTGTTGAGTAGGTTTAAAATGGCCTAAGAGGAAAATAGCACATGTGTATTACTTAAGAAAGAGATAAGCGCACGCGCCACAGCAGGTATCTGTAAATGCGTAAATGTAAAACGTGCGAAATGTTTTTTCTTTGAACGCATTTTTATTCTTATGCCAAAACTATAGAGTCGATAATCCGACGACATTACGTTCTTGTTGGGTGGCGGGCACGTGGCGGGCGACCGGCGGTAGTAAAATCCAAATGCCATTATTCTTTTGTTGTACTAATTTGTGGTCTTAAACAACTCGGTTGTTATTGTTTCAACTGTACTCACTGTTGATAAGGAAGGTCCTCGCGAAGTACAGACACCGCACCATGGAGCCGAAGCCATCGTCGTTGGAGCGAGCCTCCACCGCTCGTTCTACTGGCTTCACATCTGCTTCTTCTACGGGAGATATGGGCTTCTTGGCAGGCTGAAGAAAAGATGGTTGAGGTTTGTCTTAAGGCGCAGGGGTGGGCAAGGCATTCTCAATATTACGAATGTAATATTTTTTTGGATGTAAATATGAGATATGCGAGGAAAGTGGTGTGGACATTTTCAAATATTTCAAAAAAATTAAAAAATTAAAAGAATTAAAAATAATATGAATGAAAAAAATTACATCACGAAATAGCTAACAGAAAAATAAGCATACTGACCAAAAATCATAACTTTAATGCAAACACAAATGAAGAAAATCCTGCACAAAGTTTGTATGGAGGGAGCTTGCCCTACCCCTCCTCTTAAACTGATATCATTATTTATTTTTATTATTATTTATTTATTTATTTATTATGCATACAACAAAAATTACATATAAATAAAAGCCCTGCAAAACTGTTATACCAGACTGTAACTGACAGACTGTGTTAAACTGTTATACTGTTAGTTTGTCTGCCGGAAGAGTTTTTACAAAATAAAATAAAAACCAAAAAACAACTTTTTAATTATTAATAGTTGGGTACATTTTTGGCAGTGTATGAATAAATGTTTTTTAACTTATTACTAAATAAACGTTTCTTTTTCTCGAGGCGGATGTCCTCGGGTAAGCTGCTTAAAATATATGGCAGGCGTTTTTTTAGTGTCCTGTCTCTTTTCGATTAATTGGAAAAACCTTAGCAGTGCGCATTATAAAAGATGACGAGAAGCACTCGGTTCGAGTGAGGAATTTCAATCAGGTAAGGATGGTAACCAGTAAGTAAACAAAACCTTATAACATAGGCACTAGGGTTGTATGTTACCTGCGCGGGCTCGGCGGTGGCGGCGGTGGTGGCGCGGCGCTGCGAGCGGCCCTTGCGCAGGCGCCGGAACGACTCGCGCAGAGACTTCTTGAACGACTTGCGCCGGGAGATGGGCGTGTCGCCCGCGCCGGAGTGGTCTGTGGACAACATGCTGGGAATCACCCTCTTGCTTTTTTCCTTATCATCATCAGACCGTGCCAGTCTACTGCTGGACGTAGACCCATGGCACGCCAATGAGCTCAACATAGGACTCTTCTATGGCACGCCACTGAGCTCAACATAGGCCTCTCCCATGGCACGCCACTGAGCTCAGCATAGGCCTCCCCGATGGCATGTTACTGAGCTCAACATAGGCCTCTCCCATGGTACGCCGCTGGGCTCAACATAGGCCTCGCCCATGGCACGCCGCTGAAATCGGCCTTCAGCACTTCTTCCATTTCCGCCCCCTGTCTTTTTTTTTTTGTTATGGCTTTGCACTGATTAGAGTGATTAGCCAATGACATGTTATAGGAATAAAAGTTAGGGAAACAGGAATAGGAATTTATAATCAAACTAAACGGAAATTTGGAAGAGGATATAAGGATTGGGATAGTAAATATACATACTTACATATAATTTAATATCATTAATTGTTAGGAATACTGCTTATGTTTTATAGACGTCGTAAGATATAGTATATAATAAACATGTTATGGAGGTAGGAAAAGGAATTCGCAATGCCTCAAGACTAGCAAAGAAGTCAGAACGGTTATACAGAGAACAGCTAAATATTACGTGATTTATATCCCCATACTCCCCACAAGAGCATTGTGGATCCCGCCCCCTGTCTTACAAATGTCTTCCTCCACCTAATTACAGGGCGCGAAACACTACGTTTGTTGCCCCGCGATCTCCACTCAAGAATCAGTCTGCCCAAACGGCATCTTATCTTCTAAGTCGAGTGAGTGTGTGACTTCGAACGACCTTTCCCACCATGGATCATTGGATTCCATTCCTCGCATGTGACCGGTCCAATGACCTAAACTAGGGGTTAGGAAACTTTTTAACCGAGAGCCAAATTCAGTAAAATCATCAATTTTTGGGAACTTCGGAGGGCCGCACATATCTTTCAGTTTACCACTTTATTTCTGGTGAAATCTCAAAGAGCCCCAATCCAACCCCCAACTGGCCCTTCAAATAGCCGCATGAGGCTCGCTAGCCCCGGTTTGCTACCCCTGCGTAAACCGACAAAATGGCAGTCATTTCTTGAGTTGAGATCAATTTCTTCCATACCTCTCTAAAGCTCGTCATCTCGGCACTCACATCCTTCCTCTCCATATCGCCTTTCAAGTAGTCCTTCCACCATATCCTTAGCCCTAACCTAATACCCTCATATCTATATATATAAACGTAAAAGTCCTGACTGACTCACTTAAACAACGCCCAGCCCAAACCGTTGGACCTAGAGAGCTGAATTTTTCACAATAGGTAGTTTTTATAACGTTAGTATCCACTAAGAAGGGGTTTTTCAAAATTCATCCCTTAAGGGGATGAAATGAGGGTCCAAAGTTTGTATGGGGAAACTAGATCAGTTTCGACTATTTAATTCTAAACTTCACACGAGTATTTCTAACGATAAATAAGTAAATACGTGCTTCAGGGTTTTTGAAAATTCAACCCCTAAAAGGGGGAAATGTGGTTATAAAGTCAAAAATCGACATGGACGTACGATATGTATAAAGAACTTCCACGCGGACAATTGTCGCGGGCGACAGCTAGTAAATCAATATAACGAATATGTTTACTGACCGTGTGGGTTTAGCGTGCACTTGACAGCCAGCGCGCGCGCTTGTACAGCGTCGAGCGCGCACAAGCCATGCGCCGTGCCCGCGCACACCACGCCCCACTCCCACTGCGCGGCCAGCGCGGTCACCGCTGCCGGCGGGGACAGTTGCACCACCGATGTGGCCTGTGGGACAACCATACATTATACGGTCACGTGCATTAATTTAGGACCCATTTCGCAAACTTTTTCTTTGAATTTCTATACTGTTTGACAGTACTGTCAACCTTAAGGGGGGTCCCAAATTAAAACTCGTGACTGTACAACAAGAAAGAAGATTAGTGACAACCTTAGTAATAAATAAAGACCAAGTGCGGGAAGCAAGACTGGGGAAGTACCTCCGCCTTGCAGAAGACCCCATCCATAATAACATAACTAAACGAGTATGTAGTGTTGTGTTCCTGGAGGTGAGCAAGGTTGCCAGAGCTCCCGAGGATGCACTGTGTTGAGAGCGAGGGACCTAAATTTGTCCCTTCTTCTGTCAACACAGCGAATCCTCAAATTTTATAAAGGGTCAGCTCGTGACTCCTAAGAAGTCACGTGCGCGTTACGTGACTTCTTTGGAGTTGCGAGCATCTATATGCTGCGGTGTCCACTTACCATCAGGTGGACTGTAAGCTTGTTTGCCACTGTCGTTGTATATAAAAAAAGAATATTTTTTAAATACCACGTCGGAAGCTAATTGGCGTGCGGCCCGCCTATAATAGGTGGCCACCACAGCCTATAGACGCCTGTAATTCCAATGTGACACAGGCATTAGAAACGTACCTGATAACCTTGCGGGAACGTGAGCGTGCCGGGCCGGAGTGTCAGCTGATCGTGGCCCTTCCATACAAACCCGTCGCGATCCGACACGATGTTCACTGACACTGACTGTAATATAATGAATAATTGGGTCCATGACTCATGTTACAATTTATAGCGTAGGTAGTACCTTCATAGATGTATTGTTTCGGAGATTTTTCATTTCATAGAAACTAATTTTTTTTCAAAAGGCTCGCAGCTCTAACCTAACCTATTGTTCTGGTAGATCTAATTGCGTTCTACACAAAGACATTTCACCAATTCGACAATGACAATTCGACGTACATTTCTGGGTTGTCTAGTAAAGACTGCACTGGCGGGCTTGACTTCTATATACGACCCAGCAATATACATCGAATTATCATTGTCAGGCGACAATTGTCGAGTTGGTGAAATAGGGGCCAAAAACCAAAAGAACTTCACCTTGGATCGGCTTATTTAAGGCCAGGCCAGTTCATGAATCGACGAAAATATTAAAGTTTGAGGTTAGATTGTGAAGAAATAATGTAGAATTATACAAACATTACTGTAGATTGAAAAAGAAAGTAACAAAATAACCGAACGAAATATTGGAAAACTGCTTTGGTAACTCGAGCGGGATGGTTAATTGTAAACTCACGCGTGTTAGAGCGTGACGTTTGCAGTGGGACTGCCTTGCTTTAAATAAAAATAAAAGAATTAGTACCTTAACTTCGGCGATGTTGGTGGAGTTCTTGAGACTGGCGATGACGATGTGGCCCGCCGCGCCGCCGATAGTCAGCATGCCGGACAACGGACACAGAATCACCTGTAAGTATACACTGATTGTATGGTACATTTAGGGTATTTACAAAAATTCTGATGTTTTGTCTTTATATATCTCGGTAAACATTGGATATTATTTCGCGCAATAGGGATGTTGACACGAAATAAGAAAAAGATCAAATTCTCAATCAAATGGCGAAAAAAGTAACTCAAAAGAATAAATAATTACATAGTTATAAGCCGATTTTCATGCCGATGACATCAATTTGACGTCACGCTGCATATAGGTTGATCCTATCTATCCATATTTTGGATTATACTGCATTTAAACACAGCGAATGATCGATGAATGGCCAGGAAGTAGACCTTATCCCGTTGCATTAAGGTTCACAAATGGTCAAATTGTGTGGTTGGTAAACCGCCTGACAGTCGTTTGCCTGACTCACTCGTTTGACAGCCAGCCGCGGGTCGTCCCTGTACGGGTCGAACGTCCCCACCCACTTGAACGGTGGGCACTTTTGCTTGTCCGCCTGACAATCGTTTGCCTGACTTACTCGTTAGACAACCAGCCGCGGGTCGTTACTGTACGGGTCGAACGTCCCCACCCGCTTGAACGGTGGCCACTTTTGCTCATCCGCCTGACAGTCGTTTGCCTGACTTACCCGTTTGACAGCCAGCCGCGGGTCGTCGCTGTACGGGTCGAACGTCCCCACCCGCTTGAACGGCGGCCACTCTTCCTCGTCCGCCTGACTGTCGTTTGCCTGACTTACTCGTTTGACAGCCAGCCGCGGGTCGTGGCTGTACGGGTCGAAGGTCCCCACCCGCTTGAACGGTGGCCACTTTTGCTTGTCCGCCTGACTGTCGTTTGCCTGACTTACTCGTTTGACAGCCAGCCGCGGGTCGTCGCTGTACGGGTCGAAGGTCCCCACCCGCTTGAACGGCGGCCACTCTTCCTCGTCCATCTGACTGTCGTTTGCCTGACTTACTCGTTTGACAGCCAGCCGCGGGTCGTCGCTGTACGGGTCGAAGGTCCCCACCCGCTTGAACGGCGGCCACTCTTCCTCGTCCGCCTGACTGTCGTTTGCCTGACTTACTCGTTTGACAGCCAGCCGCGGGTCGTCGCTGTACGGGTCGAAGGTCCCCACCCGCTTGAACGGCGGCCACTCTTCCTCGTCCGTCTGACTGTCGTTTGTCTCCCCTATTTCCTCACCGCTGTAACAAAAATGTAGGTATAGTTCGTACACAACTGTAAGGCCAAGCGCTGTCAAATTAACGCAAGCAAAAATCTACCTAACAGTCAGAGCTCGAAGTCGAGTTTTGCTTGCGTTCATTTGACACAATTTGGCCTTAGAGTTTTGTACGAACTATAACTTTATTACTTATATGTATGTGTGCGGGAATTGCAGAAATACCATATGTTTAACCGTATGTATTGTATGCACGAGTACTAACGTTTGGCATATTTTAATGTCATTATGCGACACAAGTTCATATTTATTTATTTAATAATAAATTATCACACAAGCTCATAAATTTTTATTTTTATTTTTATTTATTTATTTGGAGAACCAACAGCTTACAATTATACAATAATTCCTAATTAAAACATGGCACTAAAATATACCTATAGTTAGTACATTAAAGTTACGTGATTAAGCTACAGATTCTTAAAACAACTGTAATCTAAAAAGAACCATTCGTTTGCAACACACATAGAAGAAGCTGTAAGCAGAGAGCCACTGTTTGACAAAGAAATTATAAAAATAATGGCATTGAATGGCAGAATTAAAATGGCACATTTGGGTCATTATCAGATTTAGGTGCGCGTCTTTTCGGTGGCTATGTCAAAAGTTAAGGGCTACAAAGCTTAATTTTGGATTGATCTAATAACCCGCATAATCTGTAATTCCGTGTCTATAAATACATGCAATAAAAACGTAAATTACATGCACACAAGCCGTTAACTGTTGACCACCGAACAACTTTTGTTTTTCCGACTGACAATGACTCATTTGCAATAAATAAACTGCTACAAAAATCCTAATTTGTATACTAGTTATCTACCATAGATATTAGGTTTTGTTAATAAATGATATTCGCTATTTACAATACAAAACTTTTCCATAGATAACTACATATTGCTTAACATATACAATCAACGTGGATTTACCACTGTTCTTTTGACATATAATAAATTGATATAAATTGTACGGGGATATGACAGCTGTCAAAAGAACAGTGATAAATCTCGTTAACTGTAGTGTAACCATAAATAAAGCTATAGTGTAGGTATATTAGGGTCATAAAAACTTGAAAAAACAAAAGCCGTCCCTCCTGTGGTCAATTCAATTCAATTCAATTCTTAAAAAAATGGCTTCCATCAAATTTATGATGATTTCGCCAATGTCACGTGTTCAATGACGTTGTTCGGTAACGACGCCATGACAGTAGATAAGGTTTTGTACGGTAAATGAATTCTGCCCGTCGTCGCCCCGGGCACGTGTGCTCACCAACGCGGCGACGATCAAAATCCAACCCTGTGGTCCTATGGTCAATATTTAACGGCGTATACTTAAAATTATTTGAACTGTCCGATTTTTATCAAATTAGGCCGTTCAAAAAGCGACTTTACTGTCCAAGCGTGATGATTCAAAGTCCAATGACAAGTTTTATAAAGTGTCGGACATTTTAAATAATTTCTACTATACGTGCATGTAAAGTTATGCTTTTATCACATGGATTTATAACGGAGACAGTGTTTATGCAGGTTACTAGACCAATCTAAAAATTAAGCTTTGCAGCCCTTAACTTTTGATAGGTATATGTCCACAGAAAAGATGCGAACCTAAATCTGTCTATGACCCATTACCTTGAATGTACTGAAAAGTAAGTGTTGCCTAAATAAATTTAAAAAAGCGAGGATAGCTTTAAACTTTAGTAGTTAGCCTGTGTAAGGATCAGTACCCTTGCCATGAGTTTGCAATGTTTGCATTACCGTACTCGCTAGCGACTGCGTAAATAATTTAGTATGGACAAAAGTACAGCGCCTCTGGCGGTTACGCAATAGAACTAAGAATCGCCGTATTAAATCGTTTACGCAGTCGCTAGCGAGTACGGTAATGTAAACATTGCAAACTCATAGTAAGGGTACAAGTAAGCCCGCAAACTTAAATCATGCTTACAGAATGTTAGTGTTACCTCGGAGACGACCTTTTCAGCCCGCTTGTAGCAAACCACAAGCAAAACGTTGGTTAGCTGATATTAGTATGGATATTAAAAGAGGGCGATTTTCCATCAACGTATTATGTTATGAATTTACAGTTTCCAGGGATGTCTTGGCAGTCGGCATTGTTATTGAAATTGGGTATTTGGGTCATTGTCAGATTTAGGTGCGCGTCTTTTCGGTGGACATGTCAAAAGTTAAGGGCTACAAAGCTTAATTTTCGATTGATCTGATAACCCGCATAATCTGTAATTCCGTGTGTATAAGTCCATGTAATAAAAACGTAAATTACATGCACACAAGCCGTTAACTATTGACCACCGAATGGACAACTTTTGTTTTTCCGACTGACAATGACCCATTTGAAACATGTTAAGATTTATAACATCACTTTATGGATAGTAAACCATCAAATTATCACAAAGTAAATTCTAGAATTTTACAAAATCGATATATATGCAAGTGTCTATTTTAATCCAAAAGTGCTTTATCTTATATCTTTAAACGAGCAATTCTTGTATATTTATTTATTTATATATATGTTTATTTATTTATTTATTTCGGGGATCTCGGAAACGGCTCTAACGATTTTGATGAAATTTGGTAAGTGGGGGTTTTCGGGGACGAGCAATCGATCTAGCTAGGTCTCATGTCCGTGAAAACGCCGAGCAAAGCTCGGCCGCCCAGATATCTTATATCTTTAAACGAGCAATTCTTGTATATTTATTTATTTTTGTATTTAATTCGAGGATCTCGGAAACGGCTCTAACGATTTTGATGAAATTTGGTATGTGGGGGTTTTCGGGGACGAGCAATCGATCTAGCTAGATCTCATGCCCGGGAAAACGCCGAGCAAAGCTCGGCCGCCCAGATATTCATTCTTTAACACGCACTAAGACCGTATGGACATAATTAAATTAGAAAAGGCATGGAAAATCGACCTCTAAGACAAGCTCCGTAAGCTACATATAACGTATAAATGTGGCGGGAACAGTGAGACTTAATAAACATTTATAATATTTTCGCTAGAGCTGAGCAAATAATTTGCGTAATTCATAAATATAAATTCTCTACATTAAATAATTGATATGTAAGCCAATCAACATTTATGTCAACACTTATGGCCCTGAATTAATTTGACTGGTCAATTCTGCACGTCTCCGCTCCGCATGGCCTCAACGGAAACGCACCCTTAAGAGTTTTGGTTCCTACTATATGTATAGTTCGGACACAACTCTAAGGATAAATTCTGTCAAACGAACGCAAGCAAAACTAGACTTAGAGCTCTGACTGTAAGGTAGATTTTTGCTTGCGTTAATTTGACAGCACTTGGCCTTACAGTTTTGTACAAACTATACCTCCATAGTACAGTAGTGGTCCACCTGAAAAGCTGAGCGGTGGTGTACTTGTAGAGCGGCGTCATGGCGACCCCCGTCAGGTCACAGACACGGACGGATCCGTCCTCGTGTCCCGTCAGCAGCAGCTGTCGCTAGCTCGCCGCGTCGCCTAACACCACGCCACCAGTGGGGCTAGCACAACTGTCACTGCAACGCGACGCGAGTTCAGAAAGATCTACACTCCTCTTTCAAATTCACACTCAGCTCGAGCGAGACAGCTATCGCTGAGACGCGCGGGATACGACTTGACAGCAAGTTGTGCTAGCCCACCAGAGATCGGCCAAGCGCCCGTAGAGTAAGCGTTCTCGGTTTGCTGTTGTCCTGGTACCAAAACAATACACTAGTCCTCACCTGAAAAGCTGAGCGGTGGTGTACTTGTAGAGCGGCGTCATGGCGACCCCGGTCACGTCCCAGAAGCGGACGGATCCGTCCTCATGCCCCGTCAGCAGCAGCTGTCGCTCGGTCGCCGCGTCACCCAACACCACGCCGCCGGAGATCGGCCAAGCGCCCGTGGAGTAAACGTTCTCGGTTTGCTGTTGTCCTGGTGGCGAAGTTGGAAGTTTTTAAATCTTATCCCCCTTATTCATAAAACTCAACAATCTCTAGGCATGTTCCGAATCACGCTCACAGCGCTCAAAGCGTGCTTACGATCGGACCGATTCACGCTCATAGCACACTTAAGCCGTGTTCCGAATCACGCTTACAACGCTATAAACGCGTTTACGATCGGACCGAATCACGCTCATAGCGTTTACATGAGATGTCGTGACGTCATTGATGACGTCATGGACGGCGCCATATTGGCGTTTACAATGCTCACACTCCCAGGCGTCAGCACCTTAAACCAAACGTCAAGTTGACGTTTGATATATGAACATGACAGTAAACACAACATGCCCGGTCCGAATCAAAACACCACTCACGCGGCCTTGAGCGCGCTTACTGATTCGGACCGGCCGTCAGCACTGTAAACGCTGTGATCGTTGTTGGCGTGATTCGGAACACGGCTTTACATGAGATGTCGTGACGTCACTGATGATGTCATGGACGGCGCTCACGGTGCTCACACTCCCAGGCGTAAGCACCTTGAGCCAAACGTCAAGTTGACGTTTGATATATAACATGACAGTAAACACGGGCTATGAGCGTGAATCGGTCCGATCGTGAGCGCGCTCAAGCGAATACCGGTCCGAAACAAAACACTACTCACGCGGCCTTGAGCGCGCTATTTGATTCGGACCGGCCGTCAGCACTGTAAGCGCTACGAGCATTTTTAGCGTGATTCGGAACACGGCTTCTGCTAACTAAAATGTCAAAGTGACAGATAAGGACAAACCAATTTTTGGGTGGGATATGCAATTCACTTATGCAATTTATTTGTTCAATATACATTTGATCAAAGAAATTGGATGATTTGATGAAGAAGTTGTATTACTATTCATTTCGCATGCATCTTACATGTTCGTACAAAACTGTAAGGCCAAGTGCTGTCAAATTAACGCAAGCAAAAATCTACCTTACAGTCAGAGCTCTAAGTCTCAATTGTTTGCGCGGGTGCGTAGCGCGTGGCGCGGACGAATCGCGCGGAGCGACGGCACCCGATCTAGACCAGGCGGGTCTCTCAGGGACGAGGTAACTGACCTCGGTGCGGGGGGTTCGTGTCCGTTCTGTATGTAATACTTATTATATTATTCTGTGGTCGAGGTTGAAGTATTTCCCACTCACCAGCGGCCACGATGTTGTCGTACACATTAGCGGCGACGTTGTCGACGAGCTGCGCGGTGGTTACGGCGGACGCGTGGATGGACACAAGGTAAGGCAGTCTTAATGGCCGCCAGCGTGCGTCGCACAGGTCGATCACGACTAATTCTTCCTCTGCTAGCACCACCTGGAATAATCAACTCAACTCAACTCAAAATATTCTTTATTAAAATAGACCTAGCAACAAGCACTTTTAAATCGTCAGTTTTATATTACATAGTTTGAATTGAATTATTCAGAGCAATTTATTGATGAAATTGAATTGCTGTAATCTATGTCAAACAGAATATAACCAATTCACAAAAAGATCGTCAATAAGTAAAATAAAAACGTATAAAAAATAGAATAATCAAGACAGTTTCCTATCAGAAAGAGCCCAAACTAGGTGTGTTTTGAGATTGAACTTTATTGTTTACGACAACACTGACCGAAATCTAAAGGTGTGGTATACTCGTATTTTTGGAATCAGCTCATGGAGCCACTCGATAGATTCTTGAAGAAAAATTGTTTATTTTTCATACATAAAACTTATGACGTCATAAAAACTCATTCCACCACTTAGAAGTGACAACATGCATTTTGATAATCAGTAATCGATGCTGATTCCAACGATACCACTTGTCGGTAAGTATAAACTATTGCAGTCATACGAAAGTTGTTATTTTTCCAATTGGCCACCCTACTACAACGCTAAAGGTAAAAAAAAGGTATATGAAGGTATTTACCAAGGCGGCGGCGGCTTGGTTGACCGTCTGCGCGAACAGCTGCGCGGGAGTGTCGGGCCGCACCTCTTGCAGCGGCGCGCCGTCGGGCGGCACCGCCGTCGTCGTGAACAAGTCTATTACCTGCGCGAGAAACAAATACACTTTATTATCGAATGAGATTTACTCACGAGCCGAAGGCGAGGACAATAATTGGCCGTTTTTATGAATTTCCTGGCCAGGAAAAACCACTTTAAACGTTACGGCCTTCTTGGCCGTCAAAAAGTTGAGATTTTCAGGTTTTCGTTCCAAATTGAATAACATTCTAATTCAAACATTTACATTACATAATAATAAACAAAGGCATAGACAAAAACGGGCGTGTCACGAAATGGACCTAACTCGGCATAATGCTAGCTTAGCAGCCAGCGCTGATCTTCCTTATGATCCATTACGTGAAGTAACGGTGGGTTACATACAACAACTAACAATACATACAAACAATCACACAGTACTAGATATAAAATGACTACGGATAGTATTTGAATATCACGAGAGTAAGGCTGGGTTGCACCAAACCGTCTATAATCGTAAGCGGTGTTCGTCAAAGCTGATTGTATGGAAAGTTTGACAAGTGTCTATGGGATGACAGCTGCCGGCGCCATATTTGACGATGACCGGTCTGTGTTCGTACGTTGGTGCAACTGGCACTAAGAGTATCACAGTCGTATTCATTCGAACGTTTTACCATATTGAATTATGGTGACTAGGAAAACAAAGCAATAGTTTGTACTAACCCGGCTTGTGAAGTCGAACGCAACGTGTTTCTCCCCCTGCTGGACTGTGACTGTGTACTTGTCTGAATATGACGCTCTGGGCATGCCGCCTGTAAAAAATCATTAGATAAGCTTAAACAAAACCGGCCAGTCTTTTGGCGTGCAGTGACGAAGAAAACCCAATGCGTAGCTAAAACTTTTGCAGTTTAGAGAGAGTTGAAAATGTCTATAAGGGAGCGGTGTACGTTAATATCTGATTATATATTTACAAGAATGTTTGATAATCTTTAAGGAACGACAGTAATGCGCCGCAGGCGAAATAATCCACCTTCCCAAGTATAAGATGGACCTTATCATTTTGTAATAAGGTTTACATTGCCTCAGCTTTATATAACAAGATCCTTATGGACTCATCAGCTTAAATGGTGACGTCCCCCGTGACGCTAGTTCGGTTCAGGATCTAAGTGATAGCCTTGTAGGGAGGGAAACACTTTCCGTCAAACATTTGAACTGTCAAAAGTGGTCACCAAGAAGTATTTCCACTCACCAGCATAGATGGTAATCTCCTCTCCCGTGGCGCTGGTCCGGTTCAGGATCTTGGTGATAACCTTGCAAGGATACACTTCCCGTCAAACATTTGAACTGTCTGAAGTGGTCCCCTGGTCACCTAGAAATATTTCCACTCACCAGCATAGATGGTGATCTCCTCTCCCGTGGCGCTGGTCCGGTTCAGGATCTTGGTGATAACTTTGCAAGGATACACTTCCCGTCAAACATTTGAACTGTCTGAAGTGGTCCACTGGTCACCTAGAAATATTTCCACTCACTGGCATAGATAGAGATCTCCTCTCCCGTGGCGCTGGTCCGGTTAAGGATCTTGGTGATCGCCTTGCAGGGATTCACTTCCCGTCAAACATTTGAACTATCTGAAGTGGTCCCCTGGTCACCTAGAAGTATTTCCACTCACCGGCATAGATAGTGATTTCCTCCCCTGATACACTGGTTCGGTTCAGGATCTTAGTGATCGCCTTGCAGGGGTACGGTCCGTAGGGCGTGACGGGTTCTTTCCGCGGACGATCGCTGGCCCCGCCCCCCACCTCCCACGTCACGTATGACCCGTCGTTGTGGGACGATGTGAAGTGGTCGCCTGCAAGTGACAAGTAAACGTCAAATTAATACTAATATTTGTTCAACAGCTACGTCGGAGAAAGATCTATAATGAAGATTGTTCAATAACCAATTTAAATGCCACACCCCCTCCTCGCACCCCGGGTGCATCGCGCGTCCAATGACGTTTGACAGACAGTAGACCCTTGGCTTGTATTCGAACAGGGCGTACATCGCTCCTGCCTGTGATGTCACATACCTAACCTAAAATATTGCCCCGCGTGTGAATATCGGCGACATAAACCCTGGACTTCGCAATAGGGATGTTGACACCAAATAAGAAAATCAATGAATCCGAATTTTCTCGAAAAAGGATCAAATTCTCTATCAAATAGTGAAAAAAGTAATCCAAAAGAATAAATAATTACATAATTATAAGTCTTCAAAGTTTTAGGACGGGGCATTTTCTGTCCCTTTTCCGCAAAACGCCCCGTTGTATTGAACGATCATCATTTAGTATGGCGCTCGAGGTCAGTGACGTCACTGACCTGTAGCGTTTTCTCTCTCTAACTAAAAACATTGTAACTGTTGTAGTTTCGTTATTTTTTGAGATATTTGAATAGGATTTTCACTTTTTGGCATAGTTATATGTATTCTTTCGTATGGAGTATTAATAAATTTTGAGTCAACATCCCTATTGAGATATGTGAGCAAGGGACATGACCCAAAGACTATTGTCTAATATTTTGTCTTAATTCCCATTTTAAACGTTTGGTAGCAGAGCGTGGTCGAGAACTCTTCAACTTAGGCGGAGAAAGGACGATGGATGCTGTAAATATGCAGTGCTTACCATCATCATTCCAGCACAGACTCTCCAGCTGCTGGTTAGAGACGAAGGTATGTGTGGGTACATTGGACGCCCGGTCCCAGAGGACAACTAGCCCTCTACTGTAGCCGATTAGGATCCGCGCGGGCGTTTTAGGGTGCTCGCAGACGGCTTCTACTGCGCCCGGGTTCACTTTGAAGTCTTCTGGACAACTGCAACGTAAAAAATAGTACATTACTTACCAAGGGCGATAAAACAAAGAATGTCTCAGATCGCAGGTATTTTACGCCCGAGCCGAAGGCAAGGGCGATAAATATGCGATCTGAGGCTTTCTTTATTATCGCCCGTGGTAAGTACAAAATTTTATGTCGATCCTGGCCAGGAAGTGTGTTTTTTCGCGCGCGGAGCGTGCGATAATGGCCACTTTATGGCCAGGTGTGACATGAAATATATATTCATATGAGGAAAATCGACCTTGCTGGTAATAAGGCCTGGCCACAACATACTGGGCACTCGACAATGGTCAAAGCGCCACAGTGCTGTGGCACAGAACAATATAATAGTATTACAAAGGCAAAAATTGTAACTAGTTTTAATAATTTCGACTAGTTTCATGACGCACATTAATTAACACATAAATTATAACTCAGAAATAAACAAAGGCACATAAATAGAGCGATTTTTTTTGTGTTATAGTTAAGTTCCGTGTAAATTATGAACTGGATAACCCTGTTCATTTTGTATTAAGCAGTAACGCTGCTAACGCAAACTACAAATTTAGAAATAAAGAAAAATTTAGGCACCGAACAGGATTCGAACCTGCGACCTCCCGGCACTCGCGGCCAGTCGCTCTAGCCAACTGAGATATAGGTGCGATTGCTACCCGGCTTGAAATTTGTCAATCCTTCCTTCATTTATACAACGCCTTAAGGGAGGCGTAGAGCGACATCTACCAGAAGACTCAGGCTTCATTACGGCACTAATTATGTTGAGAAATCGTTAATTACGATGCGCTTCCCTTACTAAATTAATTTTGCAATCGCACCTATAGCTCAGTTGGCTAGAGCGACTGGCCGCGAGTGCCGGGAGGTCGCAGTTTCGAATCCTGCTCGGTGCCTAAGTTTTTAAATTTTTCCTATATTTCTAAATTTGGATAACCTGTGTTTTGGGCACAGAAATTTCACACGCAACATTAAGGCGACACTCACTTTTGCATAACAACCTCCTGGTATATAACATCCTCGTTTATCCCGAACGTGTTCAAATCCATCGTGTATATATTCCCCCCCTCCGTGCCCAGCAGCAGACTCTTGCCCGAGGACTCGACGCATAGCGCTGAGACCTTCTTGTTCTTTCCTTCTAGAAGATGGGACTTTAGCTCCACGAGGGATTTCTCGTTGATCTCCCATAGGTGGAGGCTGTTATCGTCGCATAGGGATATTAGTCGGCCGGTGCCTGGAAAAAATACATGACTGACATTAAAGACATATCACTTTGCTAGCCAGCAGATCGCTAAATTTTAAGGTTCAACTAGACTAGACTGAAAACTGGCATGAATTCGGCCAAGAAAAGATGCAATTCATAGGACAAACATGCTTGGATACTTATCAGCAACAGTCCTTGCGAAGCTTTGCTTCAAAAAATGATCATAAATATTCATCATATTTCAAATACCGTGGACGGATTCGATACATAATTGGACGAAATCGGCTCGATAGATAATAATTGCAAAGATTGGTCTTTAAGGTAAAGAGCGGGATGGTTAATTGGAAACTCACGCGTGTTAGAGAGGGACATTTTCTAGGTGTTGACAGCCTCTTAAGCTTAAATAGCTACTTGTTTGTATGAGAGAATTGTGAGACCTGAATATACAGTACAGGTTGGCTGTAGTTATGAACTCTATGCTCAAAAGAGCTTTTGTGTATACCAACTTCCATCGCGAAGTGTCGGATAAGACACTTTCACCTCAACAAAACCTCAATAAAACGGTGCCTATGATGGGTCAGGGGCGGCGGAGGTGATGACCAATTACCGTGTGGGTCGCGTCAACCCTATTTTAGACGGATTGGTGGCTCGAACGCAAAATGGCTGAAGAGCCATTTCAGAGCCACTTTATTCATTTTATCGTATGGCAATTATTTCGAACCGTAAGATCTTCGAGAAGACAGTACACTTGCCAGTTTTGTTGCACTTTTAGCCCCACCCAGGGGTCATGTGTAGGGTAGAGGTGGGTACTTTCCATACGGACGTGGTGCAACTTCGACCCCCTCAGAGCCACTCACCGGGTATGAACTGTATGCCGGTGACGGCCGCGTCAGGGTTGGTGTGCTGTCCGTAAAGCTCGACGCCGGGCCGGCCGTACACTTTGAGGGCGCCGCTGGCCGTGCCTAGAGCTGCGAGCCGAAGGAGAGGGTCCCAAGCGAGGGCAGACGCTCTGTGTGGGAAGCCGTGTTGCACTGTCTGTGGACAAAGGAGATTGTCATTAATACTTGATTGTTGTTTAATGTCCATGGTTTCTAATACTGTGCATAAACCAGACTTGTGTTATGTTACCCGAGCTGTCAAGCTTGCCCAACTCTCGTGGATGCGTGTTATGAAAACGACGGTTGAGATGGGCGAATCGGGACGGACAAGAATTTAAATGCAGTGGACATTGACTTATAATATAGAAATAGACACACAATGCCGAACAAAAATGACGGAAAATGTGGCACTGATTGACACTGTCAGTTGCATACACGCTTTGTCACTGTCACTGTCTGCCGTTAAGACGAAAGTACCACAACGCGGTACATTTGAGGGTGCCATTTTTTTCGCCTGACTGTGTATCTAGTTCTTTTATAGTACATCTATGGCAGTGGATATTTTCTTCTCTCCACTTAAATACTTAATCTAGGGTCACTAGGGTCACAGGTCCTAGAAATATATTTTAAGTCGAACAACATTCAAGACTGTCAAGAGCATGATAAATGGGTACAGATTGTATAGAATAAAGTGACCTAATTTTATTGCACTTCAGTGTATTTCAATCGATTTTGTGATTAGATTACGTAAGATTTACGAGTATACTTGCTGCTGCACCGGTCAATTACATAGCAAATTAATTTCAAGCTTTCTTTTTGTTTTCAAAGTACTTAAAGATATGTTTCACTTCGCGGTAAGAACAGACAGGAAATACCCAAGTGCCGTTTCCGCTCTAAAATTAACATAAACAATCCAACCTGCAACATTGATGTAACGTGCTTTCACACACAAATATAAACTACAGCATCAAGTTACATCAAAATGAGCGTTAACATTATCAGAACTCTGAATAAACAACGCAACAATGTTAAGGTCGGCGTCAAAGATATGTTCACAGTTTTACACCTTGTTCCGTTATGATACGGCGGAACACGTCTACATATATTTGACGTCGGCCATATTTTTGGACAAGTGCTAACAACGCTAAAAGGCTAGCTATCAAAACGATAAAAGCCTTATTGTTGCCAACTTGACACCTCAACCCCCTCATACAATGAACGTTTATGTAGTAGAATATGACTCAGCAGTGTTACTGCCAGCCGATTTGCAATTTTAAATGTATGGGGATAAGATTGGTGCTTGTAACGAATGAAAGTAGACTGTATGTTACTCAGTCTTAGACATAATAGCCGTTAGTTGAAGACTTAAGGTCAATGTTCTTACTGCTTTTTATTTTCTTTTTAGGTGGCTGTTAGCTTTGGCCCTACGATTTTTTTATACTACGACGGTGGCAAACATGCGTACGGTTCTGATGGTACGCGGACACCGTAGCCTATAGACGCGGATCTCATCTAACGAGCCCGGTAATTCATGACGACAAAAGAGAGTAAAAGATCCCTTCAGATTCAGATTCACACTTTATTTTATTACACATTTTATTTGGTCTTGAGTGTACTACAGTAAGTACAATATATAATTTATTCACGGACCGTCAAATAACTATAGTAAAATACAAAACAAACCTAACAATGCAGCATAACAACAATGTAAACACAATTTATCACAACGTCATTACGAACGGATCCAGTTCCGCAATTACAATGAATGGAGTATTTATATTAATTGTTTAATTAGCTTATCCGACGTTTAAAACCGTGATTCACTGAATGGTCGCTTAGAACTTTTTAGATCGAGTTATAGTTCGGACACAACTCTAAGGCTAAATAAAAACTAGACTTAGAGCTCTGACTGTAAGGTAGATTTTTGCTTGCGTTAATTTGACAGCACTTGGATTTACAGTTTTGTACGAACATTACCTTAAAACGCGAGATTCCAATGAGAGTGTTATTCCTAAACATGAGATTGGCCTAAAAAGCTGTTTATCCGAAACGAAAGATACCAATGAAGCAGTACGAATCATTTTCATGTAAAATGTTTGCCAAGACGAAACCATAATGGCTAGCACTGTCAAAAACTTATCATTATCAGATCTCATGTAGAGCCAAGCTTCTAACTTTACACGCCCTAACTCTACTCGTAAATACAAGTCCTCACTTCATAAACTCTACACACAGACCACTCTACACCTTAGTCAAAATATGTCACTTGGCCCTTTCGCTACCGTCACATCACATCTAAACTAAACCCAAATTAAGAGGGTTCAAAAAACGACGACTAGGTCGTCAAAATTTATTATCAAGACATATTTTGTACTGATTAGTATTACTAAGTAACTGAGTTAGTAGGTGTTATTATCGATGTGATCTGATATCAGTTTAATTGCTCCATAATGAGCGAGATGATGTTTGTTTAACAAACACTAGAATTATAACTTTGGATCGAATTAAAAAATCAATGAATGAACAAGTGTTTGCTTAACTAATCCAACAGATGACAGATGAATCATCGAGTGTGTGGCACTTGTAGATCATTTGATAGTAAAATCAGTTGGTTCAGCAGTGTAAACATGGTATGCGGTGACAATTATGAGTAGTTTCAAGACAGTTTGCTTTAAGGTCATTAATGTTTCTTACATTAGAATAATTAAAACGTCATTGTCTTATGGTCTGACTCATAATCATAAGCGTTCATCAAATCTATTTAATCTAAAATACCGTTAAAATTCCCTTGACGTTATCTGTCACTCACCATCTACAAGGAAAAATTGTCAGTGGACACAATATAGTTACTTTTATGCGAAATGTCGTTGTCAGGTGACAGATTTCAATGAAATCTATGCCAGGATTTTCAGGTAAGAGGATGTTCATGGGTTAGAAATTGGCAAATTGGCGAAATAGGGCCCAATGTACCTATAGATAGATACTCCACTTTAGATACGCGTCAAAAACATTATCTTTCTCTTCGAGCTCGTGCAGCCAGTAAAGTCTCAGGAAATTAATAGTAGATTGTGTCACAAGGGAGCAAAATTACATATTTACGGCGTGGGCGTAAATTGAATCCTGATCGAAGCGAAGGATTATATAATAGAATCCCGAGCGTAGCGAGGGATTCTAAAATAGAATCCTGAGCGTAGTGAGGGATTCAAGAAATTAACGCCCAAGGTGGAAATAATTTTGCTTCCATGTGACACATACTGCTTTTCACATCACCTATTGAGGATAATGAAACATCTGAAATAACAATGGTTGTGCATTTATTTTATCAAAATCCATACAATAACTTATAACATGTTACAGAAAAGTGCCACTTTGATCCCTCCTAGCAGGGAAGAAAAGTACCACTTTGATCCCTCCTAGCAGGGAAGAAAAAGCCCTTATCCGAATAGGTGATGTGAAAAAGGATATTTTAGCTGCCCTAAACCGGCACGTTTACCTCGGCCTACACCGATGACTCGGAACTAAATCTGCCTGAGAACAGACCGGTAACGGTGCGCGGAACCGGTCTAGACGCAAATAGCTGAGGTCTAGAATCAGTGCGCTTACGCATCCTTGGACTCGCGTACTTAGGCGGCATTAGTAGACTTTATGTCGTTGCAATAAGGTTCATAATAGGTTTAGGATTTATATTAATGGAATTGTGCGTTTTTTTCTGTTAAGATGAATAGGCTATCCTAGCTAACTATCTAGTAACATGGTTTGTCGTATTATTAATAGATGGTTGGTGGAGACACTTAAGTATGATGGATAATTATGCCAACTTCTAAACTATAATGATAGGGGCTAGAGTGGTTTTTTGAAAATATAGAACTATGTATGCGCAACGGCTGTAGAGTTCTCATTTCAAAAATCAATCATCTCCAATTATGGGATTTGATTTGACCGCTAAACGCAGGTTGCTTGCCATCTGATCCCAACTAAGTTTAATTTTCTTGTTGTATAGAATAGAAAAAACATTTATTGAAAGGCCAACACACAGCACCAAAAGAAAATGAAATACTACTAACAAAAAAAAAACTTAAAATAAAAGAATACAATAGAAATCCCTTATAGGGATAAGCTCGCCTTTGTACATGCATGTCAACTGTTCTTGTATTTTTATGCTATGTTTACTCATGTACAATAAAGAATTATACATACATACATACATACAATATCTAAAATTTATGCAATGGAAAATAACTTATACTAGGTGCTGTCATGTTGGCTACAAAAGGACACCACTCAGCTGTCATGTTGGCTACAAAAGGACACCACTCAGCATATGCTGTGGCATGGGTGTACCACAGCGCTGGTCTTCCGTGGGTGGTGGTATAACTTGTGCCTACGCCAAATCTTGAAATTAGCTTCTAATAATAAAAATAACACCAAACAGGTCCGAGGGCTCTTTGACGACTTTTATACAACCGACAAAACTATAAAGAGCAGGATAATGAATGTTTTGCTACTCCTATCGATTTGTTCGTCTTTTCTATGCTCAACATCACAGAAGTTACAACTCGATTAGGGTTTTCATCGCGAATACCAGCCTTTGTTCGCTGTTACGCAGCTTTGTGCTTTATTTCCATTGGATTAGGTTAACAATCGTGCGCGGCTGCAGATAGGTTAACAGTCACGGTCGTGCTGCCGCGGAATGTGCAATGATTCTGTTGTCTATTGTGAATGGACCACGCTTACTTTGAAAATTGAAACGACATAACCTAACCTAGCTTATTTAATTATTTATCGTATGGCATTTATTTCGAACCGTGAGATCTTCGAGAAGACAGTACGGTTGCCAGTTTTTGTTGCACTTTTAGAACCACCCAGGGGTCACGTGTAGGGTAGCGGTGGGTACTTTCCCTACGGACGTGGTGCAAGTTCGACCCCCCTTTGTCAAGTGAGTGGGCAACTTGACTGTTAGAAGTTTTCAAGGCGCCCGAAGGCCTCCAACTTGGCTTAACGACTGCTGCCATAGACAGAACCGGGATCAACGGTTTAACGTGCCTTCCAAGCACGGGAGCGCTCAGTTAGTAACCACTCAAAGCGGTCACCCATCCATGTACTGATCGCGCCCGACATTGCTTAACCTTGCGTATCGCTTGCGGCACGCAGGCGCCGCTGGGCCACGAGCGCTCCGCGCTTAGTATGGTTGACCTCAAAAATAGACAAATCTACATCGCGACGACACTGACACATTATACAGGTACAGGAACGATGTTCTTGTTGGGTCAGCGAGGGAGCTACCAGCCTACCAGATACCAGATCCCGTGCTGCTAAGCGTAACCTAACAATAATTATGTGGACGGTAACTACCGGGCTTGGTAGATGACGGATTAAGCCGCCCGCGTGGTCGTGTCGGAGGTTACCCTGGATTTTTCCGAGGCTACTTTCCAACCGCTTTATTGGGCCCGACCTATAAAGCCACAGCCAGGTAAAAAAACTGATTTATTGATCCCGCAAGTTCCGCAACACATCGTAAATTGTACCTATAGGTTACATCGTATGATATATGTGTGTAGTAATTACTAGCCTTCCTTACAAGATTTCCCTGGTATATAATTAGTAATGGTAATATTGCGATGAATACATAGCAGTAGTAATAAACCTAAAGCTGCAAACGCACTGACAGCGGTGGCGGCGCGGTGCGGAGGCGGTACCGGTTGTAATATTCGAACTAATATGAAAGGGTCCGCACAGAACGCTTTTTTCCCGGCCGGTTTTCTGTGCGGACCCTTTCATATTAGTTCGAATATTACAACCGGTACCGCCTCCGCACCGCGCCGCCCCGCCCCGCTACCGCTGTCAGTGCGTTTCGAGCTTAACTGGTATATCCAGCTTAACGCCAAACACACAAGCCCTAGCCCACCCCAAGCCCTTATAAAGGATTGGCAACACGCTCGTGACTGCTTTGGAGTTGCGAGCGTGCATAGGCTGCGGTGTCCACTTACCATCAGGTGGACCATGCGATTGATTGCCATTTTGCCACTTTGTATAAAAAAACAAGCTACCAGTTGAAATTTTATTTGTAGTTTTCGATACGCATTGTCTAACTTTAAGGTAATGCAATTCTAACGACAAATAAAACGACCAAGTTCCAAACTATAACTGACCAATCTCACCATACATGAGAAAGTCAAAATCAGGTCAGCACAAACTTTTACCATTGTCCATCGCTGACCCCCATAGACCATTAATAACTCTATACCTGTATACATTACGTATACAGTAAAGAAGGCAAATTTTCGACACATCTTTATTACTATAGGAGTAAAGGTCACTTTGGTTGCTATAATCTATCGCTGACTGTACGTGAGTATCCGAAAACCGTAATTACTGATGCACCGTTACATTCCAGCTTGATTAGACCGCGAGGTTATGCGGCGTGTGGAACTGTGGATAACTATCTAGGTACAACACCTACTTTATTAATAGTAGGCACGTGGAGTATGCATTACTCACATCATTCTGTGACGCGTTTAAGTCTCCCGCGGGATAATCGCGTAACTTTTCAGCTAAGATCTTAAAAGTTACACAATTAGGTATCTCAGTGAAGGCGAAAAAAATCATCCAAATCAAAAGTAGGACTCCAACAGGTCCTCTCAACACAGCGCACCCTCGGGAGCTCTGGCGCCCTTACTAACTAGGAACAGCAGCACAGCCAAAGGGCAGCAGCTAAAGGGCTAGTAGTGGCGTATTATAACCCTGTCTTCTGTAACTTGACGGTACTTCCCTAGCTTGGCTGCTCTAAATATATGCGAGATGACGTACCGCTGTGCCCTGCCTCTTTTTGCTGTTAATTCTTGAGAGAGAGATGTCTTGGAGCACTCGGATCTCGGGTTCAAGAGTTTAAATCGGTAGTCATTCGGGGAATTTAAATGTGCGTTCCTTTTGGTTTTGGACTCTATTTCTATTGACATTTTGTCATAGAATCCTAAAAATGCCAAACATTTAAATATCTCGACATGTACTTTCAACGTCTTCATGATCAATTTTAGATATCGTGCCGGCATCGGCAGCATGTCATCTGATAGAAACTTAAATAAAAACGGGAACACCTTTTGTAGGGGAGTATAAATTGCTGCTTATGTTTTGGCTACCATGTCACGCATGTGCAGTAGGTAATAGTCATATGCTTTGGCGGGTGTCCAAAAGTCACAGCATCCCTAGTAGCACACTTGGTAAAACTTTGTTGGCACTTGGCACCATCTTTAAAACTTAGCCGGCTTATCGACGCCTCGAGGAATACAAACTTATGAGAGATAATGCCCCGAATTATCTATGATTATTACGCAGGTGTAATGTTTAAAATGGTAACTAATTTTAAGAGAATAAGGATTTGTGATAGAGCTTTCTGAGCATGTTATTTTGCTTGGCTACTACTGCTGCTGTTTGTACAAGCCCCGATGATGGTGATGCTGATTGTAAATTATCAAAAATCCAAAAGAGCAAAAGAACGTTAAAAGACGTGTCATATTACATACATAACCGTACTAACTGCTTTGTCGCGCTTTTTCTCGCCTCGTAGACTTTCCATTAATCTACTTAAATATTCAAGATCATTCATTCATAAACTACCTAGTTAACATAACAGCGGAAGTAGCCGCGTCAAATACCGGCACCCACTCAAATATTTATGTGGGCTATGGACAGTGACCGGCAGTATGTCATCACAGCTAATGGCCAGGTAGCTATGATGTCATCGGCCCGTGATAGCGTGACGTCATTTTATATCAATCGCGGGGAGCGGTCATTCGAGTGCTGGAAGTGTTGTGATTTTACGACCTAGTTTATTTATTTGGTTTTTGCGGTAGAAAACTATGGATTTTCTTTCTTTATTTAGTCTCGGTGAAGGAAAACGTCGCGGGGAAACCTGCATGCATACATTGCGAAAAAAATTCTGAATTCCTATGTGCGACCAAATCGCACTGGGCCGGTGTGTGGACTGCATTAATCTCTCTCATTTATGAAAGGAGGCCTATGTCCAGCATTGGGATGTATACTTATAGGCTGACGATAAGATACAGTCGGCTAAATAGCGTTATTTATTAGTCTATACTATCAAGGAACTCCCAACGTTTGTTTTTATCAAATCTGTAAACTACATTTGAGTCTAGTTAAGTTGAAATTTGTACACATAGAAGTCTGGTGATAATGCAAAAAAGTACCTACACACTATCTGCAAGGATTAGATAGAAAATGGAAAAACCCGTGCAAGACAAATAATCGCAAACAAGTTTTTATATTATAGTATACATACTTAATCTGCATATACATGCAGATTGCAGACCTAAACTTTCCGCGGCCGACGCGTGCAGTGCATGCCAAAAACAAACGAACATGAAAAAACAAATACAGTCTTTAAGAGCGTCGAGTGCGTAGGAGCATCGAACCGTACTGCCATACTGTCACTTTTGTAAATGTAAGCGCTTTGTATTGCGGGTCTCAACCCTCGACGCATACGAGGTAAGTTTAACATGTGTCTTTGTGTGTCTTTCTGTGGCATTGTAGTGCCCAAGCCCCAAACTGATGAACCGATTGGAGCGCGTTTTTTTAAAACTGGAAAGTCCGGTCAGTTAATATCAAATTACATCAGTTGTCTCTATGACATTCAGCTTTATTGGAACTACTGTCAGGAGTGTCAGGAATGTCAGGATCTCAGCAAAAACCGGAGCTAACAATCCCAATTTTGCATATATTTACTTTTAGTACTATTTTCTATGTGAGACCGAACTTTTTTATACCTTTCATACAAGTCCGATAGTTACCTACACAGTCAACAAGGTAAATAGGGTTTCGCGGCAGGAGGAAGCAATATGGCTTCCAAGTTCCCAACGCGGAAACCCGATAACTTAGTACCGGGAACAGTCATTATTCACGAAGATTGTCGACGTTTCGCCAGCGAACCAGTGTCAGCAAAGTGTAATGGCGGCTTTACCGACCGCGCGGGGGTTTCATCTATGAGCAGTCACTTATGTAGGGTCAAGTTATTCTGGACATGCTTAGTATAAAAGGTTTTACGAATACTAGTAGACCAGTTGGGTCTATTTTGTTAGGAAGTCATTTGCGAGTTTGTACATCCCATTTAATTATATTTGAAAGTCGTTGAATAAGTTATTTTCGCCTTTGAATACCTTTACATAGATAACGAGTCTGATGATGTAGGAGATGGAATTAACTTTCCGCGCAAAACACAATTCTTCGTCTCTGGTTTTTATTTTTAAGCAAGTATTCACATAATATCATTTTGTCGCACAACAATTTGTAAACTGCATTTAACAACGAAGTAAGTAATGATAATGATTCATGAGATAATTACAAATTGATAATTTCCTTACTAATTAACATCGTTGCACTATTTATGCCTAATAAGGGCCAATTAAGCCGACTTCACACGACAAATCACGCTAACGCAACGCAAGCGCCGGCGCCTTCGTAATGGCCAGTTACTAGAAATACCCTGCTAAATCAAAAAGTCTTCTCTTGACTATTGAGACATGTAGGTACACCGATTGTAAACCTTATATTAAATATGGATAAGGTCTGCAAATCTCTGTGACATTGTTAACTTAGGATGTTAGCATGTCTAACATGTCAACTATTACATCGTGTTCGTTGTAATCTAAGTCATAATACGATGTAGTAGAGTGTAGATTGCTATTGTCAATAATGCGTGGAGTCGATTTGCCCTATTAGGTTGTAGTAAATGGTTTATTGCTGTGATTTATCTGTATTTATTATTACCTGTCAATATTATAGTGTTCAATACAATACTGTAGCTCTGTTTGTTTTTAATTGTATTGTGAAAACCCAGCAACGCAGGATTTGGACTTGCATAGAAGAGTAAGAGTTATGGCACAACAAAATGTCATCTGGCTCGAATTTGGAGCAGCCCAACTGGGGAAGTACCTCCGCCTTGCAGAAGACCACAGCCATAATAACATTATTTACTATACAGGTACAAGTCGGATACAGATGTGCAACTTGTGGAAAGTTCCCAAAAAGTTGGAAAAGTTCTCGGAAATTTCTTGAGAATTACATAGAAATTTCCATTTTACATTTCGGAAAGTTTCAAACCCCATACAAAAATGTGAGAAATTTCAGAAACTTACCCATGTGGAAAAATTCGCAATTTTGGAAAGTTTCCGACGGCACATCAGCAAATAAATAAAATAAATAAATAAATATTTGTGGACAATCTTACACAAATCAACCTGTCATGTATGTAGGTAGTTTTCAGTTCGCAATATACCTTGAATTAGAAGACGTGTTTTATTGCGGCTGGCCTCCGAATTTACCTAAATATCTTTCTGGCGACGAATAAATGTGTAATCCGTGCGTGCTGTGGTAATTAGTGACGTGAGACAATATAAACAAACAATTAAAATGTCGGTGGGCAAGATCGGGGAGTATAAAATTCAGACGGATGATTGGAGGTTATATATCGAGCGGCTGGAGCAATATTTTTTGGCAAACAAAATAACTAGTGATTTAAAAGTTCCGACCCTAATCACAGTTATGGGAGCCGAAAGTTATGAACTCTTAGTAAGTTTGTGTACCCCCGCGAAACCAAGTGAAAAAACATTTGACCAATTAACCACCATAATGGAACGGCATTTACAACCCAAGCCGAGTGCGTTAGCCGAGCGTTACAAATTTCGTCAAAGGAAGCAGGCTCATAATGAAAGTATCTCCGAGTACGTGGCTACCTTGAAAAGAATGTCGAAGACCTGTGAATTCGGAACATGGCTCGAAGAAAGCCTCAGGGACCAGCTGGTATGTGGCATAAGTAGTGAGACAATAAGGCAGCGTCTGTTTGCGGAAGGAACTTTAGATTTCACCAAGGCGTACAACTTGGCAGTGAGCATGGCAGCAGCGGAGAAGGACGCGGCCGTGGTGGAAGCATCTTACAAACGGCCGGGCGAGAGTAAGCTGGCCGATTGTCAGGCCATGGCGGGGGCATGGCAGCGTAACACTAGCCTCGCGTCACCGGCTAGCGGTGGGCAGTCAAGTTCGCGCGGGCAGTACGGGCAGCGCGGACAGAACTCAGCGCGAGGGCAGCGCACAGGCGGCCAGCGGTCAACAGGAAGCGCGAAGCATACGGGACCGATGGGGCAGGCCGGGCAGTCTTCGCGGCAATGTACAGTATGTGGGGCCTTCCATACCGAGTCGCCGGCACAGTGCAAATTCGCGAGATACGTGTGTCGTGTATGTAATCGAGAAGGACACCTGCGCCGGGTTTGCCCAAACTTAACAGCGCAGCATTGCGTAGAAGTGTTAACGGGCACGGACTCGGAAGACAGTGACGAGGTAATTGTAGTTAGTATGAATCAATTGTCAGTTTCACATTTTAAGCCAATTATGGTGCCCATTAATGTGCATAACAAAAGTGTAAGTATGGAATGTGACACGGGCAGCGCCGTTAGTTGTATAAGTTCCGAGTTGTACAAGCGAGATTTTTCCAATTTAGAAATGAAAAAAAGTAATTTGTTGTTAAGATATTATACTGGCGAAATAGTAAAGCCTCTGGGTATGATTACACCATTAGTAAAATATAAAGATCGAGAAGAATATTTAGATTTATATGTGATCGAAAATGGTAAAACACTGCTTTTGGGCAGGCAATGGATAGCCGCTTTAAATGTTCAATTACCAAGTTATAAGTGTGAGGATGTAAATAACTTATGTGAAAATGGGAATTTTAATTTTACGGAATTTAGTTCCAGATACTCTAAAGTGTTTGAAGAGGGCCTGGGCCGGTTCACGGGCGGGCAAGTGGGCATCCACCTGCGGCCCGGATCGCGGCCGGTGTTCCTGCGCGCGCGGCCGCTGGCGTACGCGCTGCGCGCGCCGGTGGAGCGCGCGCTGGAGCAGCTGGTGCGCGACGGCGTGCTCGCCCCCGTCGACCGCTCCGACTGGGCCACCCCCATCGTGCCCGTTGTTAAAAAAGACGGTAACATTAGAATATGCGCCGACTATAAGTTAACCTTAAATAAAGTGCTTGAAGTTGACCGCTATCCACTACCCAGGGTAGAAGATTTGTTAGTTCGCCTAGACGGTGGTGAAAGGTTCAGTAAAATCGATTTATCGCAGGCGTACGCACAATTTGAGTTGGACGAGTCTAAGAAATTTACCGTTATAAATACCCACAAGGGCCTTTTTATGTACAATCGTTTGGTGTATGGCCTATCGTCTAGTCCAGGAATTTTTCAAAGGCGTCTAGAACAGCTGTTTGCGGACCTGCCGCACGTGGGCGTCTTCCTGGATGACGTCATTATTACAGGCCCGGACACAGAAAGTCATATAAGTAATTTATGTAAGGTTTTCGATCGATTGAAAGCTTTCGGGTTACGAGTAAAGAAAGAGAAGTGTGCGTTCTTCCAAAAGTCAGTTCATTACCTAGGCCATGTCATCAGTAAAGATGGAGTGCATACATGTCCCGACAAGGTCAAGGCCATAACGAACACCCCGGCGCCCACAAACGTGTCCGAACTAAGAGCGTTCATTGGCCTAGTTATGTATTACTCTAAATTTGTAGCAAACGTGAGCTCGGTGTTAGCTCCCTTGTATAAGTTACTGAGGACAGGGGTTAAATTTGAGTGGAATGTGGAGTGTCAGGCAGCTTTCGATAGAATTAAGAATGCGTTGTGTTCAAGCGAGGTCTTGGTGCATTACTCGGTGACATTGCCGTTAGTTTTGACTACAGACGCTAGCGGCGTCGGCGTCGCGGCTGTAATATCGCACCTCACGGCGGAGGGCGAGCGGCCCATCGCTTATGCGTCGCGGGCGCTTAGCGCGGCAGAGCGGGCGTACGCACAGATAGACAGGGAGGCGCTATCTATTATCTTTGGTGTCAGGAAATTTCATCAATATTTATATGGCCGTAAGTTCCTTTTAAGAACGGATCATAAACCGCTAACACATATATTTGGCAATAAGGTGGGCATACCCGTGATGGCGGCGTCTCGTATACAGCGTTGGGCCGTCCTCCTATCGGGATACAATTATGACATAGAATACGTGGCATCTGCTAAGAATTGTGCGGATGCCTTGTCACGCTTACCTCAGGCTGGCAAAGAAACTCGAGAAAGCACGGAAGTTACTTATATTAATTTTGTGGAAGATTTCTTACCAGTAACAAATGATGACGTAAAGAATGCCACTCGAAAAGATATCACGATGAGTAGAATCATGTCTCATGTACAATCTGGTTGGCCTTCAGGGTGCACAGATGAAGAATTTAAACCGTTTTTTGTCAGACGTAACGAGATATATATAGATAGGGGCTGTTTGATGTGGGGATATAGAATGATAATACCGATCGGATTACGAGAAACGGTATTGAAGCAATTACATGCGAGCCATATGGGCATGGTTAAAACGAAAGCACTCGCGCGTAGCTATGTGTGGTGGCCGGGGGTGGACGCGGACGTGGAGGCGCTGTGCCGGCGCTGTGACACCTGCGCGGCGGAGGCGGCGGCGCCGGCGCGCGCTGCGCCCTCCCCCTGGCCGTATCCACCCCGGGTATGGAGTAGACTACATTTTGATATTTTAGGGCCGTTTAAAAATAAAACATTCCTTGTCTTAGTGGATGCTGGCTCGAAATGGATGGAAGTTTTCGAGATGCCACGAACGAACGCTTCATCGGTCATTAAGGTACTCAGAGAAACCTTTGCGCGTTTCGGTTTACCGACGGAAGTCGTGTCCGACCAGGGACCACCATTTACGAGTGCGGAATACGGCGATTTTTTAAAACGCAACGGAATACGCCAGTATTTTTCACCAATTTATCATCAATCGTCAAATGGCGCGGCCGAATGTGCCGTGAAGCTCTGTAAACGCGCCTTAAAGAAGGCATATCGAGACAATGTCGACTTAGACGCGGCCATGCAAACTTATTTGATGGCTTATAGAAATAGTCCGCAAGGCACGACCGGAGAGAGCCCTGCAATGCTGCTTATGAAACACAATCTAAGAACGCGCCTAGACTTGTTGCGCGGCGAGGGTGTCGTGGAGCAGCGCGTGCATGAGGAGCAGCAGCGGCAGGTGCACGCCGCCGGCGGCGTCACGCGCGCCGTGGACCAGGGCGAACCGGTCTGGGCGCGCAATTACACGGGCCAAGATAGGTGGGTGAGAGGCACTATAGTCGATAAAATAGGCTCGAATAGGTATTTAGTGGATAACGGTCGGGGAACTTTAGTACACAGGCACATTGACCAAATTAGACGTCGCACTCGGTATTCTAATGTTTGGCCGGATACAACCGAGGGGGAGGGGATCGGAGCGGTTACCGGGAGCGAGGATGTACGTCCGAGAACCGGAAGTGAGGTGTCGGATGAAAGTTCTCGGCCCATCGAGATAGCGGAAGAGGTCCGGCAGCAATCACCGGCAAAGATAGCCAGTAACGGTAACGATGCCCCGCCGCCGCCGACTACTTCAAAACATCCCACACCTCCATCGGCAATTCAGTCGCCAAGGTTACTTAGACCTTTACCTCATCGCACTAAATTAATACGCCCGTTAGAAATAGATTGAGTTAGTTACTAGTTGAAATTATTTTCGTTGACCGAAATTCTATAAACAGGTTATTGGATTTTGAACTTAATAGTTGAAACGGTAAAATAGCTTTTTAAACAAATAAAGTTGATGCAACTCGGCCAACTCAAATGATTTCAATCATACTTACTTCTTTTACCAAGAAAAGGTAAATAGAAAACATATTACCTAGATAGTCAAGAAAGGTATTTACCAAATATACAAGCGTCCGGTTAAGGTTGGTTAAATAAATAAATTAAAAAAAAAAAAAAAAAAAGTATATCTATATATTTAGAAGATGCTCATTGTTAATATTGGTTCCGTCTTATCATGTTACTAGGAAAGGCATTCATGTGGTAAGAGTAAGAGAACACAATTAATACAGCGTGTGGCGAGCAATTAAGGCGTGGACAGAGGGTTGGTTATTGTGTAATGCGCGCGCCGGATTATTTGCGTTCTTGCTAGTTATTAAGTTTTAAGTTTAAGTTTTTTATTTCATTTATTCAGGTAATGTTATTACCTACTGTTCCTATTAATCGATACATCGTTACGCATGTCCATACGAAGAGTGTGATGTATACCTACCTAATAGATACCTAGTATGTTATGATGTTTGACTATTGTATTACCAAGCTATATGTACGGTGGGGGTTATTATTAAGTGGGGAGGTGTCATGTATGTAGGTAGTTTTCAGTTCGCAATATACCTTGAATTAGAAGACGTGTTTTATTGCGGCTGGCCTCCGAATTTACCTAAATATCTTTCTAACCCCCAAACTAAGCAAAGCTTGTACTATGGGTACTAAGCAACGATATACACGATATGCGAGTAAAGTCGGAAGTGTTGTGTTCCTGGAGGTGAGCAAGTTTGCCAGAGCTAACTGTGTTGAGATGAGAGCGAGAGACCTAAATTTGTCCGTTCTGCTGTCAACTCAGTGAATCCTCAAACTTTACAAAGGACGCCGACGCTCACGTGACTCCTTTTCTGTTATATTTTATAGGCTGCGGTGTCCGCTCACCATCACGTGGATCGTACGCTTGTTTGCCATCACTTATTTAAAAAAAAACAACGGGTTGCACTCCGGGAGTGCCGGCAGAAGTGAAAACTCAATAAAGAAAGTAAATAACAAAGATATTCATATCTGTATCGGTATCGGTATTGGTATCGGTATCTGTATTCATATTCATACTCATGTTCATTCATATTCATATTAGCATAATCCATTTACATATACACATAATATGTCCCGAGTATCATTGTGTCTTACGCATCTAAGACCAGCTGAATTTTACCCCTCCTAATATCGCACTCACGATACTAGGAGGGGTCAACTAGCTTGTCTTAGAATCTTAGAATCTGTCGCGAGTTTAACAATTTTTCCCCAGAACAAGTGCTCAGCGCCGCTGAAGAAGTTTTCACTTCAAAAAGTAATAAGTAAGACTATGGGTAATGAGTTGTAGGTTGTAGGAGGTATCTATACGGTCGGCGCTCGCGCACCGGAAATTTTCGCAGGAAGCCGCGTGTGACACCGGCTTCGCACGTGTCGACGCCATTCAATGAGTTTCACAGTGTTTTGGCATAACACTGTTCTCACGTTGGTGCCTTTGGTATTATACCTACGACGCTACTGGCTTTGCTCGCGACTTCGTATGCGTTAAAAAAGATGACATTTAAAATGTCATATTTTAGCCAATTGGCACTAATCCTCTGTTTATTTATTTATTGTATGGCAATTATTTCGAACCGTGAGATCTTCGAGAAGACGACGCGACGACCAGTTGCCAAACAAAAACACAAAGACTTGTCAATGACCGCTACCCTATTACACGTGACCAGGTGGTACTAAAAGTGCAACAAATCCACAATTAACTGTACATATAAAATCCGTTCTTTATTTTATACAGGCGAGGTGACTTTCTAGTGACTAGTAGTCACAGACGTTTGACAACGCGACCTATGGGGTTTGTCTGTCTCGTAACATAATTAATTACCTAATCGTTGTTTGATAAAATGTGATTCCATGGAAAGTTTGACAAGTCTATGGGATGACGGATGCGGCGCCATATTTGTTGATCAGTCTGTAATAGGGAATGCAAACCGGTTAACCGGTTAACCGGAACTTTTTGAGCTCGGTAATAAACCGGTTTTTTACACCACTAACCGGTTTTTAACCGAAATTGTATTTAGTATAAAAAACGACTTCATGGGGAGATTAGAGCGTTCTTTCACCTCCAAATCACGTTATTTAAGGATTGTAGGATGTACGTTTAAAGAAGTTAGTTTCTTTTTCTTACGACTGTGGATAGAGCACATGAATATCATAATGTTAAAATGTTGTTAGTTTCCCATATCCCCACTTCATATGAGTCTGCCGCGTCAAAAGCGCAGAAAGGGTTTATGGCCGGGTAAGCCCTATTGTTTTACTTGGATAGTTTTGCTACCTGCTACTATCCTGTAGTAACGTATCTAATCAGTCAGTGCTCAGAGATTTTTTCTTATATATTTTTTTCTATTCATTTCAATGTATATACTTAATGTTTGTTATAATATGACATTGTAAAAAGTAGGTAGGTACACTAGGTCTAGGTACCACCTTAACATTGCTGGTGCTATACTGGTAATATTACTTTTCATCGCCGCTTATTAAGATATCAATATATCTCCGTATATTATATTAGAATGTTTCATAATTTTATTTGTCACTTGTCGATTTGTTTTGAAGTTTATAAATATGATGATAAAAACCAAATTCGTTTTATTTATTAGCTTACTTATACCTATTCACATCACTAGAAACATGCCCGGATTACCAATAGAACCCAGAAATAATAAATTTATAGTCTAATACTTCGATTTCAGGTAGTTTGTAAAAAACCGGTTAACCGGTTTTTGTCCAGTCAAAACGGTTAATAACCGGTTTTTTATTTTCACCGGTTTTTGCATTCCCTAGTCTGTAATCGTTAGGTGGGTGCAACCCGCCTTTAACCTGAGTTTGCACTTTGCATTCAGGGCGCCCGGCTGAAATAACCCGCTGAGTAGCTTTGCTTAGTTTGGGACTAGGTTGATTTGTGTGAGATTGTCCACAAATATTTATTTATTTATTTTATTTAAATGCGGGCGTCAGTTGGTCAGGGCATACTACTAAGCTACGCCCGTATTTCACTTCCCTAACAATATGTCGATATTCTAAGGCACCCCGGAGGTGAAAAGTGCCTTCGTCAAATCGCGCCCCGCCTTCCTATCTTCAGCGACACTTCTCGCTTCGCTCCAGCTCAGCCCGACGGCTCGCAGCTCACTAACAATATACTCGAATATAAAAAGATGGTTTCATGACATAATATCTTGTATAGATCTCGATATCTTACGTTCCTATCTACGCAACTGTTTCTTACTACCTATACTAGTCGCGTCTAACCTGTATGAATAAAAGACCTTAGTGATTGTCATGTGTTACAAGTTTGAGAACATATGACGTTCTAGGTCCGTGCAAGAGGCTGAGTGAGAAAAAAATCTGTTATGTCAGTTGTACGTGCGCTGTTGATAATCAGCGGCGCGGCACGATTGTTGTGGAGATTTATATGGGAAGTTAAACAAGTCGTTAGTACACGCGTTATGACGATTGCATCTGCGCTCCTGGCGGGTTCAGGGACCGTCCTAATACAACGCGACTACGCGATTATCGCAAGTTCGAGCTAGTAAAATTAGGTCGCGCGATTCTCAATTAGGACCCCTGTTCGCGTTCAATATGTTTGATCGCAAGTTCGCGCGAGAAAAATTCGCGCAAACTTGCGATAATCGCGTAGTCGCGTTGTATATAGGGATCGTCCTAATACAACGCGATTACGCGATGATCGCGCAATCGCGCGAGTGAAATTCGCGAATATATTGAACTGAGAGGTGTCCTAAAGGGATCGTCCTAAAACAAACGCGACTACGCGATTATCGCGCAAACTCGCGACTTTTACTATTAAATATTATAAGTAAAATTCGTGCGATCGCGCGATCATCGCGTAGTCGCGCACCTATTAGGAAGATCCCTTAGGACGATCCCTCAGATGGATTCATTATTAGGTTGGCGCATAGAATGGATATGCTATAGAACTATATAAGATGTACTTATTAGGATATCACCGAAAGAAACGGAATTATGGTAACCTGATTAAGGGTTGGTTGCACCAAACCATCTGTAATCGTAAGTTGTGTTCGTTATCAGATTCAGATAGCCTTCAGATAATTATTAACAAAAATGTATTAAGTATATACCCCCAAAACGAAGCTGTTATCACGTCGTATTTATTTCAATGCAGGTATTTGATTTGCTTTATTTTATGTAACGAGTTACCACGAGTTAAACAAATCCGATCCGTATCAGTTATCGTGAGTTTCCGAGGAAATGACGCCGATATTAAAGGGAACGGTATTTGTTCAAACGGAACTGACAAGTGTGCAATAAAATCATATCCTTGTATTAGAAATAGAAAGACATTTATTCGAATAACACAAACACAAAATTACAGAAAAGGAAATTACACCTTATAAACAAACTAACAAATACGAATGTGCTACCGAAAAGGACTCAACTCAGCAATGCAGTTTTATTTATTTATCGTATGGCATTTATTTCGAACCGTGAGATCTTCGAGAAGACAGTACGGTTGCCAGTTTTTGTTGCACTTTTAGAACCACCCAGGGGTCACGTGTAGGGTAGCGGTGGGTACTTTCCCTACGGACGTGGTGCAAGTTCGACCCCCCTTTGTCAAGTGAGTGGGCAACTTTACTGTTAGAAGTTTTCAAGCCGCCCGAAGGCCTCCAACTTGGCTTAACGACTGCTGCCATAGACAGCAGCCGGGATCAACGGCTTAACGCGCCTTCCAAAGCACGGGAGCGCTCAGTTAGTAACCACTCAAAGCGGTCACCCATCCATGTACTGACCGCGGCCCACGTTGCTTAACTTTGTATAACGCTTGCGGCACGCAGGCGCCGCTGGGCCACGGCGCTCCAATGCAATGCAGTGGACACAGCAGTGCCAACGGCGCTGGTCTTCCGTGGATCAATGAGGTGTGCGGGACAGCATACCGCATACTGCGCGACTCGTATTTAAAGCATATAAATAAATACTTGAAGAAATGTGATTGTTATGATCAGATGTTGAATAGCTTAGATCTAGGGTTCACGAATGAGAGAGATTTTTACTTGGTGGAATTGGAAGGAAAGTGGAAAATTACGAGTACTTACAAAAACAAAACTTCCTTAGGAGTTGAGCAAATGTTAATTAGGGTTATTTAGGTTAATCGTTAATTAACCAAGTTAACAATATTTTTAACGGATTAACTTTTAAGTGAACTCGGATCATTTTTAACGGACTCATTAACGTCCGTTAACATATCTATAAGTCCGTAAATGTGATGTAAGTACCTTAAACAAAGCAGCGACAAGCATCAACTCTTCCATTATTTCAAGTTGGTTAACCTTTTCGCGTATGCCTACGGCGTGCGATATCAATTATCAACCTACATGCATTTCTATAGGGTTCAACTCCGCGTTAGACGTGTATTAGGGGTGTCCAATGTCCATGTCATGGCGTGTGATTGACATCAGCGTTTGTATTTGAAAGAGCGTTTTCAGCGCTAAAATATAGTTAAAAATACTAAAACGCAAACTTCGAGTGTCGAGTCAGGTAAATCCTAAGCAGGAATTCTCGTTATTTCTTGTTTAACCGATAACGCCGCAAATACCGGGTGAAGCATGCAGGTGATTGCGCGGCGCGTGAGTCACTCTACATCTCTACATTGACATTCGCTACTCGTACAGTTGAAATTTTAAATGTCGGACTATTATAAAAGGTTCAATAGATTTTGAATTTTCTTGCTTGGATATAAAAGACTATTTTTGAATGTACTAATTTGATACCACTTGGCTAATTCAAATGAAATACAAGCAACACACTATAACGATTGATAGACCTTATCTCGTTGCAATAAAGTTCATTTATGGTCAAACTGTGCCATTGGCAAGTACAATGATTATTATCGAAACGACGTATCTGCCGAATAACTTTATAAAACATACGACCTTTTTACGAAGGCTTTATGGAAGAATGCATATAGAGTGCATAATAGTATGTTATACCAGTGTTTTACATTAAAAAAAATCATTTATTCAGTATCTTATACTATTTAACAAAATAAAGGCTGGTGCCTCTTTTTAAGTATTTTATAATACTTGTATTAAGAGTCACCGCTCTTCCACATGTGGTAACTTAAGTAAGTATAATAAGGTAGGTATATATGGTGGTTCTACTCATGGTTATAAAACTTATAAATTCTAATCGGGCTCTGAGATTCTTACATTTTATCGTCATGAATACAAAAGGCAGCAAATGACAAAAAATATTCGACTCTATTGTAAGGTGTCTCGAAAATTGCCAAGGGAACTTATAGTTCTGTAGGGTTTCATGACAATTAAGGAGGAAGTGTCAAATGTCAAGTTAGGGTCTTTACCCTTTACAGGTGAGTCTACCTAATATAAAAAAAATATTTGGATGCGATGTGTGCATGAAAATGAAAGACCTGGGGGCCGATTTTTGAGTGTGGAACGCTCGACTTTTCATTCGAGATCTGTTAAAAAACTATGATGTTTTGACAGATGTCGAGTGACAAGTCGAGCGTTCGACACTAGAGGTGAGACGTATTTACGGGAACAGGTTTTTGGAATAGGTTTTGGCATGGACGCGTAAGTACGCGATCCCGCCCGCGCGTCTTTTAGCGTATCCAGTACTAGGCGTACGACGACTCTGAAGACTCGAAACGTCTAAGAGTCTTTACGTTCCGCGCTATTCGTATTCGTCTGCGCGTTCGGATTCTTTCGGGGCACCTCGGGTCGGGGATTTAGCGCGTATTTGGACCTAGTCTTTGGATCTAGTCTTTTTGTGGACGCGTACTCGCAAGACTCAGTACGCGTTTTGCCTAGTACGTCTCACCTCTATTCGACACTCAAAAATCGGCCCCCTGCATTTCGTCTCTAGCTTGACAATGACAATACATACACAAATCCTCTAATAACTGTCTAATAGTAGACAACGTGTTTGTAATTGGCCGCATGCTTTGTTTTCTACCGTCGTAGTTAAAAATAAAAAAAAGATGACTTTATAAATGTTTTTATATCACACCTGGCCATAAAGTGGCCATTATCGCACGCTCCGCGCGCGAAAAAACCCACTTCCTGGCCAGGGGGTGACATAAAATTTTGTACTTACCACGGGCGATAATAAAGAAAGCCTCAGATCGCATATTTATCGCCCTTGCCTTCGGCTCGGGCGTAAAATACCTGCGATCTGAGACATTCTTTGTTTTATCGCCCTTGGTAAGTAATGTACTATTACGCAATACATTGACAAAATATGGGGGCGTAAGAGCGTACCTTTTGGACGCTTTGGGAACGTAACATAATTATATGCCATGGACTGTAGGTACATACTCGCTCAAAATATAGCGGTTGTAAATTGATATTAGACTGTTCGGTTACTGTGAAGTAGGAAAGGAACTTTAATAAGGAAAAAGGATAACATGAATTTGTGACTCAAATCAAAAGAGATAATCACGATTAGTAATGGAGGTGAGTGACTTCTTGTTATTGCGACATTTTGAGTGACTGTAGTCGGTGACAGTGCGCAGGTTGATAACGAGCGGCTTGAAAATGATCCTTGACTTAAACACTTTAAGGTTCCATTTAGCAGTCGTGACAAATACTTGAGATTCTTGTTTTTATGCGTCTTTTATTGAATTACTTAACTGATTCATTCACAGTAAGATCTTAGAGTAAGATTTAAAATATACGTCACAGTTTCCCTAGAACTAAAACTAATGTCAAGATCTTTTTGTATTTTTTTAAATACTACGACTGTGACAATCAAGCACACGGGTTGCTTGCTGATAGGCATACATCGTATCCTATGGACGCCTGCGTTTCCGGAACTTTTTCGCTTGAGGATTCGTGGTGTTTACAGTGACAAATACGCATCCTCGGGAGCTCTGGTGACTTCACTCACCACCGGAAACACAGCACCAACCATACATACCAAGTAGGTAAAAGTTGTGTTGGCTACAGTCTTCGGTAAGGTGGATGTACTTCCCCAGTATGGCTAGCACATGATGGCAACGTCAGTTTGTCGGCTTATCTCGAGCTATCCGTCACTTTCTAACAGCACCTATCAAAAAAAAAACGCGTAGCTCGAAATAAGCCGAACTTCCTTTAAATACCTACCTACCTAGCAGTGGCGGCGCGTCAAAAATATTCTAAGGCCTTGGTCGTTCTGACGCCGTCACCTGCTGCGTGCAGCGGCTCGTCGCACGCGGCGTCTGAATGGTATGTTCGACAATGTTCGGGCGCGGTCGTTCTCGCCCGTCGCGAGCGACGTCCAAACGCGAACATTTTTCAGACGTCGCGTGCGACGGGCCGCTGCACGCAGCCGGCGACGGCGTCAGAACGACCAAGGCCTAAGGGAAGCCGGAAATAATTTGACTATCTTATTCTTCATGAGCCGTAGTGAAACAACTGGACTGGCTGAAAATAAGGCAAGCCGGTGGGAATTGAGTTGCATGGACGCTCCGCCACTGCTACCTAGTAAAGAATGACGCACCATAAAAATCCCCCAAAAATTATAACCTTGGAGACAGCTGATGCTTGCAAGATAACTCAGTGGTGTTAAAGTACTTTTATCTCACGACCGCGGGTTGGCCATGGCAGTAGTTGTGTCACATACAAACACATAGACAACTCATAGCTCCTACGCTGACGCACACATAGACAATGTGCATGTATAGCTCAACATACATGGCTCACCCGCGGTCGTGAGATAAAAGTAAGTGCAATTCTTTTCTGCTACTATCTAGTAGAAGTAGTAGATGACGCACCATGCAAAAACCCCCTTTATCTGCAACGATAAGGGGCTGTTTATGCGTTTACTGCTCTTAAAACCTTTCAGAGGCAAATATTTGCTACCCACTTCACCCACTTGCAAATATTGACTCAAGCCCTGTTTGATTTTTCCGATGCCTCGAGCTAATTCGGTTTACTTCGGCTAAGTTGCTTTGGCTTTTGGATGACGAGGATCTGTCTGAACTCAGAAAAGAGGTATCCCCAACGCAAATGTCCCGCTCTAACACGCGTGAGTTTACAATTAACCATCCCGCTCTCTACGCAAGCTCTGCGCGCAGTTTTGTAAATATTTATTAGCTATAGTCATTAAGCCAATCATTTTATCAAAGCAAACCCTGTGAATTTGTCTATAACTATTTACGATCTTTAATTTAGTACAAAAATTAAATGTTAAATATCATTAATATAGCCGTAGTATTGAAAATACATTCCAAAAAGGGGTAACTTCGCGATTTTTTTCTATCGAGTGAAATTCATCAGGTCATGTAACTGACTGCATTTTGACTAGACAAGATCCTTATGTAACACATATATTTTTTTTAGATTTTAAGACTATATTCTATGTCTCAGATGGTTTAAAAAAACTCAAAAGTGGTAATACACGGCCTTAAAACTGATTTGATTACTTGACTATTGATGATGATATAAGAATCAGAACCCTCTCTAAGAGAGTAGTGTAATGTGTATGTATGGGATGGGATCAACTACAAATAGAACACAACAAAAGGTCAAATGAGAGTCAGAAAACATCGATAGCGCCCACAGAGCTCAAATTTACTCTTAACGATTTAAAAAAAACACGAGGCGCCGTAATTGCTGACTATGAGTTCAATCAAATATTAGGTTTTCTAGCCCTTAACTGTGTCCAAAGAAAAGACGCGAAACCAAATCTCTGTATTTTCTTAATGAGATTCACGACCGTTATCCGAATGCCTTTTAGTGTTAGTGGTTCAGCAGTATAGTGAACTACAAACAGATGTATCTACTTCATTACTTTGTGCCATTGTCAAAAGGTCCAAAACACTCCAAAAGTGGATACATCTCATTGTAGTCCACTGTACAATGAATGTAAGCAACACATTCCCGCCTACACAAAGTATCAGAGCATGCACTCATAGCATTTCACTTATAAACCTCCGACCTATTGACCCGGAACACAGATTATCGAGCGACATGGTTCTAAATGCGCAGGCTGTGGTTAAAAGCAAATCAGTTGAGTACTTTGTCACATTTACTTAGTCAAGGCTGGTATTACGTGGCCGTAAAACCTGAGTTATGCTTCCTTTGACGGTATCCGTTTGTCGTTTAAGTTCCTTTTTTTGTGCTGGACTTTTATGTGAATACAATGGTGCATTTAGGATTAAATGCTGGTTTACAACAATGTAGCCTTAGCTGCATTAGGCGAGTAGACAGAATAGAACACACACAGTACAGGCTCTTACTCCATGCTGTTTGTGAGACAAAAATTAGGGCTTAAAAGGCAGTTTACCTTATTCATATTTTTTCGTTATTAGTTTCTTTGTTTTTTTCTTCTAACATCTAATGCTTTGTTATGAGTGTTATGACGGGTCATGCTATGTAAGATGTCAAATCACATCAGAGAGCATCACGTACTCAGACAAGTATGGATTCTACCTAAATGTAGTTACTCTGTTAGGTCTTTTAGTCCATGTCTTACCTAAGATAAGATGGTGACTTGGCAGGCAAATTCGGTATGTGGTTTGATGTTCTTTGATGCCAGCTTACTAATATAGTACCGCCTCCGTCCCGCCGAGACAAAGGGTGCCGCTAAAATGCATACGGCCCACAGAAACATCGAGCAGGGGGCGTGTACCGTTACCCTACATACGATGCCTAAATAATATATGAACTATGAACATTAGCGCTTCGTACGGCTTAGTGGAAATAAAGTTAATATAATACGAGTATGGGTGTTTGAAACGGTAATTTTTGCTTCCTACTTGTCTTCTGATATTGATCCCCGACGGGGATCTCTACCAAGTACCCTGACTACAATGCTACAATAGGGCCGGGCCATCCAGGCCCTCAAAAGTTGCCCTAACTACCTACTTAAATATAAGTTACAAACAAATATTTAAAAACTATGTTACAAATAAAATGTTTCGAACTCAAATTATGATACAAGTACTGATTAAAATTCGATGCCTTTGAGGATACAGAAAAACAGTCTGTTTGGAGAGCACTGCAGTTATTCTCCGAGCGTTTAAAACGCTCGTTTCTAAAGTCATTGTGGACTCACTATTATCTAAAGAAAGTTGAAACTGATCATTAATACGACTCAGAATCGATATTGGTTGACCTACGCCTTTTACAAAAGTTGACTTTGATCTGATGATCAACGTTTCCATTGACAATATTTAATGAGACTATGATCCCCGCGGTGTAGCGATGTTCTCCGCTCCGGCCCTACTCGCGAGATTATTATTGAAGGCCCTTATACTCGCGCCAAAAATCCCGACAAAATCAGGAGCGGTGGGCATGACGTGGGGTGGGCACACTACGTCTCTGCCTGCATACTTCCCATACCACTCGTCGAGTGTGCGGCCGGAGTACTATGGTGGTCACAACTCTCATCTCAGTCAAGAGATTTTTCGACGAGGAATTCTATAATAGTACATTACTTACCAAGGGCGATAAAACAAAGAATGTCTCAGATCGCAGGTATTTTACGCCCGAGCCGAAGGCAAGGGCGATAAATATGCGATCTGAGGCTTTGTTTATTATCGCCCGTGGTAAATACAAAATTTTATGTCACCCCCTGGCCAGGAAGTGGGTTTTTTCGCGCGCGGAGCGTGCGATAATGGCCACTTTATGGCTAGGTGTGACATAAAGGTTTTTAAAATCAAAACGCAACGTTTCTACCGCGCCGCGTTTATCTTGGCCGTAATTTCCATGTAATTTGTCAACAATTGAAAGTGAAAATCGATGCCGTGTGCATGTAATATGCATGTGCAACTGAATTATGCAAGCGCGGGAAATAGAGCGCGCCGCTCCCGGCGCCCGCGACGACTCGGAACGGAGTCTAGGTCCTATGCACGCTATAATACTAATTTTCTCGTTCTAGCTAGTAGGAGCGAAAGGGACACATGTTTTTAGGGTTCCCTATTAAAAGGACCACTACACGCAAGCATAAGAAAGGCCCAATAAAGCGATATGAGTGCGCGGTTGGAGAGTGGCCTGGGAAACGTATAACCCAAATGACTGCATTTCAGTATTTTCAGTTGAACCTGCATGTGTCTCAGTAATATGGTTTTGTTGGTAACATTTGGAACTTTTTTCTTTTTCTCTCGAGAGGAATGGAGGCGAATCGTAAAGCTTGCTGCTAGGCTAGGACCTAAATGATGACCAAAACCACTGTCAAGAGTCCACCGCTCCGCCGAGCGGGTTTGTCAGTACGCTTGTTTGACACAGTATGAAAAAGTAAAACGACGAAGATTATCAACAAAACCATATTACTGAGATAAATGCAGGTTCAGGTGATCGTCATTTGGGTTATACGTACGGTTTACAACTAAGTTTTTCAAAAGAGCCACACGTACAAAATATCTTTAACTTACTGTACTGTACCGACGCGCCAAAAAAGGGACTGTACTAAATGGCGTTTATGAGGTTAAGGACCCTTGACGCGTTCCCTATCACATTGGTCGTTAAGATTAGGCGCTTAACGTGCTCGACTTAATCGAAACTTAATTCTGGACCTGATTAGGAACCAGAGGGAATGCGTACACCTGTGGCCACAGATAACATTAGTTCACAGCTTTGACTACATATATCTTGGTAAATTGTTAATTTAGTACGTTTTTCCGCAACTTCGTCCGCGTGGATCTCGTTTATATTGTATCTCCATGCAAAATAAAAACTATCCTGTGTCTTTCCCGGGATCTCAAACTATCTCCATACCAAACACAATCGGTTCAGCGGTTTAAACGTGAAGAGTTAAACAGAGAAACATTAAGTATGGATATAAAAAACGACCACTTCATTGATTTATTTTCATTGTAATTTTATTATTTTATTTAAAATATTTTGTCTTGTCATGAATAAATGTTTTTCTTCCTCTTATTAGTATTATAGCTAGTTAGTTTGGCAGTAAACCTGCCCAACCTACGAAGTAATACTTTGTAAATGATTTTTTTTGATGCATCTCGTCCTCGTGTATAGATCGAAATATTTGATCAAGTCTGAGTTCTGCATTCACATCTTCTGTGTCCCGGCATAATAATGCAAATAACCCCGTCCCTAGTACTTCAGAAGTACGTGTCAGGAATATAAGACACCCGATTGGGTTCGGGGGAATTTTAGAAGCGATCGCTCTAAAAGAACCGAAATAAGAAATTTTAAAGCGTTAGACAGACTACCGCTATAAATGAGCGTCATGTCGGCGAGTAAAACTTCTAGCAAATACTGTTATAATTATGAACCATAACGATTTTCAAGAATAACTATTTCTAAAGGCCTGGTTAAAAAAGAGTTAATCGACCGATCGATTCGACCTCGATCGGCTTTCGAGCTACTGGCGTGTAAATCCAATCGATCAATTTTATCCTTAGTTAAAGTGTTTATCAAGTAAAGGCTGATTGATAACTTACATGTATTCATAACGATTAGTTTCACTCATTTATCGTGCATCTCATTCGACTTACCTGTAAACAAAAAAAAACATTGTAAAGTACATACAAAAATGTTAGTGTGACCAGACAAGAGTCGCCCCCCTTTCTTTTAAAATCAAAAACTCGTACACTTTATTCAAAATCAAAGTTATTACAGACTATTCATCCTTACTTAAGTGTCCTATCATGTAATTTACAAACTCTTCTTGAAGACATATCATTATCACAATTTTCTCTTGGATTACACAATAATTATCACTTACAATGTAATAAATAAATAAATATTTGTGGACAATCTTACACAAATCAACCTAGTCCCAAACTAAGCAAAAGCTTGTACTATGGGTACTAAGCGACGATATACATACTTATAGATAAATAAATACTTAAATACATAGAAGACATCCAAGACCCAAGAACAAATATTCGTGCTCATCACACAAATAAATGCCCCGGCCGGGATTCGAACCCGGGACCTCCAGCTTCGTAGGCAGGGTCACTACCAACTAAGCTGAAGCGGTCGTCTGTTGTTAGAGAAGTGTGATAATGATTAGCGTCTTCATAAATAGTTTGTTTACATGACGTGACGTGTGCATGTGCTTAGTGTGTTCGACGATCGCTTTAGCTTAGTTGGTAGTAGGGTTTGCTCCCGGGAAATACCGGTACCGAAAATACCGGGATTTCCCGGTTTTTTGAACCAAGGTAGGAACCGGTACTACGAAATCGAATTCCCGGTATTTTCGGGATTTTCGGGAAATGTAATTTGCAGCTTAAATTTAATACGCTAATCTATAAATGATAAGAGATATATCGATAAAATAACGCAAGTGATGTTTATAAACGGACACATCGCTCTAAGCAGCCAATTCACGACCACGGCGGGCCATTACTCCGTCCCGCTTATACAAATTCATCAGCGCCGTCACCTAACCAGTCCTCCACCCGCATACTTACTCCAACGTGCGTGTTCATTGTTCTACAGCTACACTATTAGTAGGTAGTCGCCCAACTAGCACCCAACCAGCACGCTAGCGTTAAGAATACCTGTATATCATTCTTATGTCGGTTCCATATGATTATTAAAGTGTTAACACATGCCTGTATAAAGATGTTAGAACATGCTATAACATCGTTATAACTCCGAAACAGGCCCACGCGATACAACAGGTAAAGATTACAGAAGGCCTGTAGAGCAGTGATCTTTATACCCGTAGTGTTAACCAACCCTCGACAACAGCAATAATACCGATGAAGTGTTAGCTGAGAGTGAATTAACACTCTTGTGCAGGTACTATTACAGGTACAGCAAGAGTGTTAATTCACCCTCAGCTAACACTTCCACCGGTATCACTGTGGTTGTAGAGGGTTGGTTTTGGTTACCGCTATGGGTTATAGAAGTGCTTCGGCTGAGAACGATTTACCACTTTAGACTTTATTACACCTATTTAAATATTTCAAGTGAGAATCTTACTTCTTTCTTATTAATATTATCCTACACGGTTACAATAAAATTATGTGACAAACAGCTTACCAAATGACACAGGAATATTTGACAGAAGGAGATAAGCAATAACTAATTATTGAAATGATTTTTGTTTGTGAAGTGTAAACAATCTGTCCTCGTAATTTTACGGTTATTTTATACGCTTTTTGAGATGCAAATACCTTTAGTCAAGAATATTGTACAGGATTTGTCTTCATTCATAACAATGTAACATAACGGTGTAATAATTACACTTACTATATTCTGGACAAATTCTGTACTACAACCTTAAGTTGTACAAGACACTCCACGGCAGCAATGATTATGACAGACTCTTGATTCAATTAAAGTTAAAATCATAATGAACAAATTGTAAGCATTTAGTAAACTCTTTGATATAATTTTGAGTCCGTTTTATAAAACGCTAAGATAAAATAAGCAAATTCATTGTGATTTATATAATTAATGTGTATTTTGATAACAAAACACGTGTATTTTCTTTTTGCATCCCTGATATTATTATCATATTGTCCAAGAAAGGTATTAGGCTAAAACTACTCACGTCTCAAAACCACCACAAGTAATTTCCCGAAAGTACCGAAAATACCGGGAAATCCCGGTTCCTCTACCGGCCAGTACCGAAAATCCCGGGACTGATAAATGGTACCGGTTCTGCATTCCCTAGTTGGTAGTGACCCTGCCTACGAAGCTGGAGGTCCCCGGGTTCGAATCCCGGCCAGGGCATTTATTTGTGTGATAAGCACGAATATTTGTTCTTGGGTCTTGGATGTTTTCTATGTATTTAAGTTTATAAGTATATCGTCGAGTAGTGAATTGGTCACACGATTTGAATTTTACTCTACAGCACTAAGTTACAAAATTAAACAAATCTTTAACAACCGCGACTGTATTACCTATATATGGCCCCAACACAGCACCCAATGTTCACAATGAAAAAGGTAACGTCCACTTTTATAGCGCTGTTTGATCTGAACCTCTCAAAATAATATACCCTAACTTTCTAATCACAGAGCTCAACTCGGATTGGCAGAGGTATATTGCACTGTCCTAAAACAAAAGGACGAATCTAAGTACGAAACTATTGCCGCTTAATTCCCTTTGGAACGCAAGTAACAATAAACCTGGGTCGTGGGACGCCAAATATTGACTTCGAAAACAAACACGATGGAGTAAAAACGTAAATCAAACTTAGACCGGTGAAGTCTGATTCCCATATTTGTTTCCCAACTGACAGACCGTGGTCAAAGTAGGCATGACCAGGGCTCGGAACCGGTTTTTTTTTAACCGGTTAAAACCGGTTTATTTGGGTTTAGCTCCGAACTTTATTGAGAGCGCGAACGTTTTAAGAACTTTATATAAACCGGTTTATTCAACGAGTGGCGCGACCGCGGCGACCCGGCCGGGCCCCTGGCGGGGGTCGGTGTCGGTAGGTACTTACGTACACACACACAAGCACGCGTTGCAACTTGTCGGGTAATATTTGTAGACGCGTGCGAGTTGGAGTACGGCTCCTTAGCTCGAAATACGGTTCCATCTGGCAGAAAGCATGAAGCTTGGTAGTAGTAGTAGCTTTCATATTTGTTCTTCAAAAATTTTAGGGAAACACGTTGACAGAGACAGACCTTTCCCCCCCCCTTTACCCCCACTTTTGTGTGTCGAATTACAGTTTTATTTTATTTTATTGAAAACGGCTGAAGCTAGGAGAAAACCGTCAAAGGGAAAAATGTTCCTTATAAAATTATCTACAAGTTATTCTTTGGATGTATTTCGATAGGACCTATAGCTTTCAAAATATACGAGCATTCATTAGGGTAAATACAGCAGACAGGGATCGGATACCGGTATTATTTTCAAACCGGTTTCGGCCATTGACCCCAAACCGAAATGAATAGCGTTTGTGGTTTCGTTCTTGTTTCTGGTTTTCGGCACTCAAAACCGGTTAGTGAAGGAACTGTTCTGGGCCCAATTTCGTTTCCGTGGAACGAAATTAACCGGTTTTCGACGGAGACAACCAGTCTTAACTCGAATTTTTGACAGAGGCCGCCAAGGGTTGCTATTATCCGCAGCGGGAGTGCGCTTACAATTTATTTAAAAGCTAATTTATAATTTTATATTAAATTTTACCACTAGACCTGATGTCGAGGGTCTGATGATGTACCCGGAAGAGAGCCACTGGAACTGCCTAACGGAAAGTGATAAAATAGTCGAGTTTGGACTTGTTTGTTTTGTTGTCTTGAGTACTTACCAATGGACCTGATGTCGAGGGTCTGATGATGCAGCCGGAAGAGAGCCACTGGAACTGCCTAACGGAAAGTGATAAAATAGTCGAGTTTGGGCTTGTTTGTTTTGTTGTCTTGAGTACTTACCACTGGACCTGATGTCGAGGGTCTGATGATGCAGCCGGAAGAGAGGCACTGGAACTGCCTAACGGAAAGTGATAAAGTAATCGAGTGTGGGCTTGTTTGTTTTGTTGTCTTGGATACGTACCAATGGACCTAATGTCGAGGGTCTGATGATGCTGCCGGAAGAGAGCCACTGGAACTGCCTAAAGGACAGTGCTACGGTAGTCGAGTTTGGGCTTGTTTGTTTTGTTGTCTTGAGTACTTGCCACTGGACATGATGTCGAGGGTCTGATGATGCAGTCGGAAGAGAGGTACTGGAACTGCCTAACGGAAAGTGCTACGATAGTCGAGTTTGGGCTTGTTTGTTTTGTTGTCTTGAGTACTTACCACTGGACCTGATGTCGAGGGTCTGATGATGCAGCCGGAAGAGAGGCACTGGAACTGTCTAAAGGAAAGTGATAAAGTTGTCGAGTTTGGGTTTGTTGGTCATGTTGTCTTGAGTACTTACCACTAGACCTGATGTTGAGGGTCTGATGATGCAGCCGGAAGAGAGGCACTGGAACTGTCTAACAGAAAGTGATAAAGTAGTCGAGTTTGTGCTTGTTTGTTTTGTTGTCTTGAGTACTTACCACTAGACCTGAAGTCGACGGTCTGCTGATGCAGCCGGAAGAGAGGCACTGGAACTGTCTAACAGAAAGTGATAAACTAGTCGAGATTGGGCTTGTTTGTTTTGTTGCCTTGAGCACTTACCACTAGACCTGATATCGAGGGTCTGATGATGCGGCCGGAAGAGAGGCACTGGAACTGTCTAACGGAAAGTGATAAAGTATTCGAGTTTGTGCTTGTTTGTTTTGTTGTCTTGAGTACTTACCAATGGACCTGATGTCGAGGGTCTGATGATGCAGCCGGAAGAGAGCCACTGGAACTGCCTAACGTAAAGTGATAAAATAGTCGAGTTTGGGCTTGTTTGTTTTTTTTTCTTGAGTACTTACCACTGGACCTGATGTCGAGGGTCTGATGATGCAGCCGGAAGAGAGGCACTGGAACTGCCTAACGGAAAGTGATAAAGTAATCGAGTGTGGGCTTGTTTGTTTTGTTGTCTTGGATACGTACCAATGGACCTAATGTCGAGGGTCTGATGATGCTGCCGGAAGAGAGCCACTGGAACTGCCTAAAGGACAGTGCTACGGTAGTCGAGTTTGGGCTTGTTTGTTTTGTTGTCTTGAGTACTTACCACTAGACCTGATATCGAGGGTCTGATGATGCAGCCGGAAGAGAGGCACTCGAACTGTGTAACGGAAAGTGATAAAGTAGTCGAGTTTGGGCTTGTTTGTTTTGTTGTCTTGAGTACTTACCACTGGACCTAATGTCGCGGGTCTGATGATGCAGCCGGAACAGAGGTACTGGAACTGCCTAACGGAAAGTGACAAAGTATTCAAGTTTGGGCTTGTTTGTTTTGTTGTCTTGGGTACTTACCACTAGATCTGATGTCGAGGGTCTGATGATGTAGCCGGAAGAAAGGCACTGGAACTGCCTAACGGAAAGTGATATAGTAGTCGAGTTTGGGCTTGCTTGTTTTGTTGTCTTGAGTACTTAGCACTAGACCTGATGTCGAGGGTCTGATGATGCAGCCGGAAGAGAGCTACCGGAACTGCCAAACGGACGGAACGGACTACTTTATCACTTACCGTTAGGCAGTTCCAGTGGCTCTCTTCCGGCTGCATCATCAGACCCTCAACATCAGGTCCAGTGGTAGTGGTAAGTGCTCAAAATAACAAAACAAACAAGCCCAAACTCGACTACCGTAGCACTTTCCGTTTGGCAGTTCCGGTGGCTCTCTTCCGGCTGCATCATAATAATAATAAGAACTCAAGATAACAAATCAAACAAGCCCAAACTCGACTACTTTATCACATTCCGTTAGGCAGTTCGAGTGGCTGTCTTCCGGCTGCATCATCAGACCCTCAACATCAGGTCCAGTGGTAGTGGTAAGTGCTCAAAATAACAAAACAAACAAGCCCAAACTCGACTACCGTAGCACTTTCCGTTTGGCAGTTCCGGTGGCTCTCTTCCGGCTGCATCATAATAATAATAAGAACTCAAGATAACAAATCAAACAAGCCCAAACTCGACTACTTTATCACATTCCGTTAGGCAGTTCGAGTGGCTGTCTTCCGGCTGCATCAGCAGACCCTCGACATCAGGTCTAGTGGTAAGTACTCAAGACAACAAAACAAACAAGCTCAAACTCGACTACTTCATCACTTTCCGTTAGGCAGTTCCAGTACCTCTCTTTCGGCTGCATCATCAGACCCTCGACATCAGATCTAGTGGTAAGTATTCAAGACAACAAAACAAGCAAGCCCAAACTCGACTACTTTATCTCATTCCGTTAGGCAGTTCCAGTGGGTCTCTTCCGGCTGCATCATCAGACCCTCAACATCGGTCCAGTGGTAAGTACTCAAGACAACAAAAGAAACAAGCCCAAACTCTACTACTTTATTACTTTCCGTTAGGCAGTTCCAGTGCCTCTCTTCCGGCTGCATCATCAGACCCTCGACATCAGGTCCAGTGGTAAGTACTCAAGACAACAAAACAAACAAGCCCAAAGTCGACTACTTTATCACTTTTCATTAGGATGTTCCAGTGGCTCTCTTCCGGCTGCATCATCAGACCCTCGACATCAGGTCCAGTGGTAAGTACTCAAGACAACAAAACAAACAAGGCCAAACTCGACTACTTTATCCTTTTCCGTTAGGCAGTTCCAGTGGCTCTCTTCCGGCTGCATCATCAGACCGTCGAAATCAGGTCTAGTGGTAAGTACTCAAGACAACAAAACAAACAAGCACAAACTCGACTACTTTATTACTTTCCGTTAGGCAGTTCCAGTGCCTCTCTTCCGGCTGCATCATCAGACCCTCGACATCAGGTCCAGTGGTAAGTACTCAAGACAACAAAACAAACAAGCCCAAAGTCGACTACTTTATCACTTTTCATTAGGATGTTCCAGTGGCTCTCTTCCGGCTGCATCATCAGACCCTCGACATCAGGTCCAGTGGTAAGTACTCAAGACAACAAAACAAACAAGCCCAAACTCGACTACTTTATCACTTTCCGTTAGGCAGTTCCAGTGACTCTCTTCCGGCTGCATCATCAGACCCTCGACATCAGGTCCAGTGGTAAGTACTCAAGACAACACAACAAACGAGCCCAATCTCGACTACCGTAGCACTTTCCGTTAGGAAGTTCCAGTGGCTGTCTTCCGTTCCGGCGGCATCATATAAATTAGCTTCTAATCTGAATATTATAAGAGCACACGCGCCGCGGGGCCCGCGGGTGATGGTATTACCTGACGACAACGCCTTCAAAAGTGAGAAAGTGACAGTCGTGACATTTTAAACCGGTTTAATAAAGTTCCACGGAACGTTAAAATTCCGTTCTCCTAGAATACTGATAACCGAAATAATTCGTTCTTTCACTAACAGGTATTTTGATAAACCGGTATTCGGTAAGAACGAAATCAAACCGGTTTAGGAACAAAATAATACCGGTATTTGGAAACCGGTTCCGATCCCTGACAGCAGAAAAGATGCTAGAGGGCAGATTACAAACATTTTTGTGCGCATCGGGCTACAAGCATGAAATTTGTAACATAGATAAAGTGTTCCGCGGTGATTCTTTTCGGATGTCCAAATTAGTTAGATTCGTCCCCTGGGCAAGGGGAGAGCGGGGTGAATTGGATCAAGAATACCTCTTTTTAGTCTTTTTCTCATTGATCAGTTAAGGCTACTATGGCTTGCGGGGTTTCGTTTTCGTGTAAACCAGACATCAGGAATTCATTTTTAGGGCTCCGTTCCCAAAAGCTCCAAGCGGAACCCTATTTTTGTCAGTCATAAATCCGTCCGTCGTCTGTTTTACAGGTTTTACAGTCAAACGGTTTGAGCTACAGGCTTCAAATTTTCACAGTATAAGCATCTTGTTGACCCAAAGCCACACCAATTGTAAACAATTTTTTTAATAATTTTTAAAGGGGTCTCCCATAGAGCTGAAGGGATGGGAATTTTTTTTTTTTACCCACGCCTTCGAGTGTGATATCGTTATTTAAAATAAAATAAAATAAAATATCTTTATTTCAGACCTAGACGATCCATAAATTGTTAGTAACAGTGGAAACTTATAATGTACGTTAGTGACAAATATTAACATAACGAGATTAATTAATTTAATTTAATTTAATTTAATAAATATTTAGAGCTAATTGAGTTGATAAATACTGTATTTTTTGTTTAACAAAATATTTAAAGTCAAAGTCAAAGTGATTTATTTGTAAACATAGGTAATACATTATATGGCGGTAGGTACAAAATATGTGCTCTATGTTTCGTCGTTAGGCATACAAATTCATTTTTAAATTACATAATATTAAAGATAAACATGAGAGATGAGATCTGTATTGGTAGAATTCCCCCAATAAATAAGACCATAGCAAAGGGATGATCCAATACATCCGTGATATGCTGATATAACCGCCTCAATACTGACTTGCTTCGATAGCTTGTAAAGCGCATATACATATTTGTTGAGCTTTTTACAAACTTCCTCCGTATGAGGCTTCGATGACAGCTAACTTGTGATCTATAGTGAGTCCTAAAATTTTTTTTAGTTTAACTGATTCAATAAGATGTCCTTCATAAAAACGAGGGCGTGAGAAGTCACTAAAGTCCACTATTTTAGAAAATTTGTTCCTAAGATTTTTTAAACTTCCCATCAGTAGCGGCGCGTCAAAAATATTCTTTGGGAAGCCGGAAATAATTTGCCTTTCTAATTCTTCATGAGCCATAGTAAAAGAACCGGACTGGCTGAAAATTAGGCAAGCCGGTGGGAATCGAGTTCTATGGAAGCTCCACCACTGCTTCCCATTGACCTGTGAATTTGATATTTGGTAGTAATGTCTATTATGGTGTATATTTTACTAACAAACACAAAAAAAAACTGAAACCATTTTTTGTAAAAAAAATCTTGTAAAAAATATTTTTCTTTTTTTTTGTATTTGTTGGTAAAAGGGACGTAATATTAAATATTATAACCAAATTGAAAGTTCGTAGGTCAATGAGAAGTATAAAAAATATTAGGGACAAATTTTGTAAAATAGCGGACTTCAGTGACTTCTCACTGTTCTCACGCATTTGTTTTTAAATATTTTTTTAAACACAAAATAAAGTTTTTATCTATTTAATTAGCTCTTAATAACGATATCCCTCTCGTTGGGGTGGGTAAAAAAAATGTTCTTTCGCACCCCTTCAGCTATATGGGAGACCCCCTTAAAAATATTTAAAAAAAATCTGACAATTGGTGTGGCTTTGGGTCTACAATATGCTTAATACTGTGAAAATTTTAAGCCTGTAGCCTAAACCGTTTGGCTGTAAAACCTGTAAAACAGACGACGGACGGACTTATGACTGACAAAAATAGGATTCCGCTTGGAGTCCTAAAAATGAATTCCTGATGTCTGTTTTACATGAAAACGATACCCCGCAAGCCATAGTAGCCTTAAATGATCAGTGAGAAAAAGACTAAAAAGAGGTGTGCTTGGTCCAATTCACCCCGCTCTCCTCTCGCACAGGGGACGAATCTAACTAATCTCCACATCTGAAAAGAATCACCGCGGAACAGTTTATCTTTGGTACAAATTTCATGCTTGTAGACCGATGCCCACAGAAATGTTAGTAATCTGCCCTCTAGCATCTTTTCTGCTGTACTTATCCTAATGAATGCTCGTAGATTTTGACAAATATAGGTCCTATCGAAATACTTCCAAAAATTGACTTGTAGATAATTTTATAAGGAACATTTTTCCCTTTGACGGTTTTCTCTTAGCTTCAGACGTTTTCAATAAAATTAAAAAAAAACTGTAATTCGGCACACAAAAGTGGGGGTAGGGGGGGAAACAAAGGTCTGTCAACGTGTTTCCCTAACATTTTTGAAGCACAAATATGAAAGCTACCTGCATGCCCAGTTTCATGCTTTCTGTCAGATGGGACCGTATTCGTCATATTTTCGAGCTAAGGAGTCGTACTAATTTTGGTAAGGCACTATTTCATGCAATGTTATTTATCAAACGTAAACGTCCGTCCCGAAAGCGACGAAGTTCCGTTAATATGAATGAACACACACAAACGCAAACGGCTTGGGTATATCCGATAGGTAGGTAATCGTGGGTTCGTTTTAACCGTATTATATCGTTCTAAACCGGTTAATCGAACGAAACCTTTATATAAAGCTCCTCCGTAAACCGGTTTAAAAATAGCGGTTTTTGTACCGAAACCGAAATATAAGGGTTTTGCTGCAAGTATATCATAACGGTTTGAAAAATTAACCGGTTTCCGAGCCCTGGGCATGACAGCTGTAGTAAAATTAAGAGAGACAGGGCAGAGCGAAACGATATCTCGCTCATATTTAGAGCAACCCTACCGCGGAAGTACCTCCACCTAATAGGAAACCGCCAGCGTCGGCCCTAGCCCTATCCGGGTGGTATGAGATGGTCTTTGGGCGCTCTTTGGTTTGAATTTTTTAGACGTTGCCAGTTTGGCGCCCCTTGATATCCCGCGCTTGGCGCCCATTGACATCCGGCGCCTGGCGCGGCCGCCCTATCCTATCCACCCCACCCTTGAGCCAGCCCTGGTATGACTATGATATGACTAATTATAGTGCGCGCCATCCACGACGACGCGCCCCTCCACAGCGAATCTCATACTAATCTGTGCGCAGTTGTAAGGCTTGGGCTGTGGAGGGGCGCGCCTTCGTGGAATACACCCATATTTTTGCATTATTGGTCATTATCTAAATGTCATCGTTAACTAAATGCCAGTTGCACCAACGTACGAACACAGGCCGGTCATCGTCAAATATGGCGCCGGCAGCTGTCATCCCATAGAAACTTGTCAAACTTTCCATACAATCAGAATTGACGAACACCGCTTACGATTACAGACGGTTTGGTGCAACCCAGCCTAAGTCGTTTATTAGTTATTGTGTAGTTGCATGTTCAAAGACGAACCATGGTATTTACGATCAATCGACGACAACGAGAACGAGGCGTGGCGATAACGACACGATAACGTTATCCGATACACTGGACGCCTCAACGCAGGTTTAGGTGATTCATGAGGTTATTGGAACAGGATGCTATACCGGCTAATCTAGATTGTTATTCAAGTGTCAATTTAACTTCCTAGAACAATTTATTGATTAGATATATTTTTATATGCACAGTCACAAACTTGTGATCTGTACATGTACCTACTAGTAAATACTCATTAACTATTTGTAGCATGAATTCCATCAGGAATGCATCGTATCCGGATTGTGTACTCGTACGTAATAACTTATACTCCACACGGGCCCGCAGGCATTCCTCATTTCATTCGTGTGTAGGGTGAACATGTCACGAATCACGAGATCGCTAAGTAGGCTCCAAGGCATACAAATGAACTAGAGTTTGGAAAATCTTCTCATTATTTACAAACAAATAAAAACACACTTCATCCGTAAACTATTTCTTCTTCGTAATAATTGACACTTCCATCAATCAATGATCATTATTTACTCTACCTAGCCGGAACAATATATTAATCAGGACCAGTTTTTCACACTCGGCCTTCCCGTAGTTATGACTGTCCCCGAACATGCAGTTTCAAACACCAGAAACAAATCACCCATTTTTTTTCTTAAGAATAAGAATGTTATTTATTAAACAAATGACACGATTACATAATGAAGAGTAATTATCTGAACAAAACTAGTCTTGTCTGTTCCCCTGCATAGACAAGACTAGCAGGTAGTCGTTAAGAAAACATTTAGTCAAGTTAGGAAACGCGTCCAAGTTGTACAGCAATCTAAGTGTAATAACTGTAATAAGTGATGATAATACAGAGTTGGCTCGCTCTGAATCGCAGGTGATACATGTGCGATGCCATTAATCAGCTAAACGCATTACGAGCCGTTTGGAACGTAATAGGTAATCGTGGGAAACGTAAAACAATCATAAAATACTTGTACGTGAGGTGCAGGGTTGACTAAATGACCGAAGTAAAACTAGTGACTCTAAACTGAAACTACTTTAATGACTGGTAAACACAACGTAAACTAAACAAACTAGGAACACAAAAGGGCAGGTTAACTTAACTAGAACAGAATTTTGGCGCGAACAGTAATTGCGATTATCACAGCGGCGTTGCCATGCGCGGACTCGTCTACTACTACTGAATTTAAACATGGCTGCCGCGCGCATCAGGCGAGCGTGCCTCGCCCGCGCACCGTCCCGTCCCCGCGGTCGCCTGCCGCGGCGCGCGCGGGAACGTATCGTTATTATTACACATTTTACACAATACAAAATCAAATGAGTTCGGATAGTCGCGCTAACTAACATTACCACCCCCCAGTTGGAGACTTCAATCGACAAATGTACCGTCAGTAGGTAGCACGGCTATCCGAGCAACGGGACGACGCAGCGTCCCAGTAGATGTCTTAATATCTACCACACGCACATGACCGTCACTTCCCGGAAACACTTTCGTTATTATGCCACGGGGCCACACGTTACGTGGCTGTTTGCCGTCGCACAACACCACTACATCACTCACTTTTACCGAGTCCGTTGCCGTAGCCCACTTCTGCCGTCTCTGCAGAGTAGGCAGGTACTCTCTGGTCCACCGTCTCCAGAACATCTCAGCCAACCCGTTCGCCTTCTTCCACTGGCGCCGAGCGTCGACATCTGAGGGATCGTACGTCGACATGCGTGTGTCACCAGCAGCTGTGCCCAGCAGCAGATGATTTGGGGTAAGTACGACTGGTTCATCTGGATCAGACGTTACATACGATAGCGGGCGGCTGTTGACGACCAGCTCTGCTTCCAAAAGGACAGTATGTAGTACTTCCTCGGCTGGCGCTCGCTGCTTCAGCGTAGCACGGAGAGCGTTCTTCACAGAGCGCACTAGTCGCTCCCAGGCGCCGCCCATGTGCGGCGCTGCTGGTGGGTTGAAGCGCCACTCGATGCCCTTAGTCAGGGCCTCACTTTGAAGTCGTTCGGCGTTCAGGCCTCGCAGCGCAGCGCGTAGTTCTCTGTTGGCCCCGACGAAGTTGGTGCCGCAGTCGCTCAGGATCATCGCAGGTTGCCCGCGGCGCGCTATCAAGCGGCGCAAGGCAAGTATGGCAGAGTCGCTGCTGAGGGATGCAGCCAACTCGATAAGTCTGACGCGCGGCAAGTCACCCATCTTCGGTGGATTAGGCCGCGCGCGCTGTACCCGGTAGTACTGACAGCGCGCAACGACCGCCTTCACTGTAGGCCGGACGGAGATCACCCAGAATCTCTCTCGCACGTTGTTGACGACTGTCTCAAGGTTGGCGTGCAGTGCACGTGTATGGTAGTGCTGCACCAGGAGTCGTGTGATGGGACAGCTACCATCGAGAGTAACAGGATGTCTCTCGTCAAAAGACAGCTCGGTGGAAGCCCCCAGGCGTCCCCCAACGCGGAGCAGCTCGTCCTCGTACAGCATGGGGTCAAGTTTCATCAAGCGGCTCGACTTAGACAGTGAGTGCCCAGCTCGCAGCGCGCTCAGCTCTTCAGGAAAGGAGCGCGCCTGTGACTGCCTCAATAGAAGGCGCTCGGCCTCCTGCAGCTTCTCCACTGTAAGCTCGCCTACCCCCGTCCTCAGCTTGGCTCTGCACGCGCTTGTGAAGGCGAGCACGCGCGCCGTTACGCGCACAGTGCGTGTCCACGTGGAGTAGCGCGTTACGTCGGTAAGTGGCTGGCCAGCGTTAGCCGCCACTAGCGCTCTCTCCAAGCGCACCGGGTCATCAGCTGGAGACTCGTCGCGGCTCCAGGGCGGCCACGGCACCTGAGGATCACATAGAAAGGGGGGACCCGAAAGCCACATGTTTTTATTATTAGGCCAGTCCATCCTGGTCGCCTCATCAGCAGGATTGGACTCGGAAGGTACCCAGTGCCAGTCACATCTCTTACTCAAATTATCAATCTCCGCAAATCTACGTGAGACATACTTTTGATAGTCTCTTGCGTCCGAGTTAATCCACATGAGGACTGTCTTAGAATCACTCCAGAGGTAAAAGTTGGTGATAGCGAAGTTCAACTCCGATCTTATTGTCACTGCCAACCTGCATGCCAATACCGACGTCACCCACCCCCTGATATCACAACCACCGGTTCGGTGTATATGGGTGACGTCAGCGATCAGCTGTTCTGCCATGTCTATAGAGTCGACGCTGTCTAAATAATCATCTACATAATGCTTTGTTTTTAAAGCTTCCACTTCCCACTGCTGAGCGTAATCCGACACGCGCCGACATGTTTTGTCTAGTATTTCTGAAGCGCGTTCCGAGTTAGAGTTTTTACACAACACATGTGAAATACCTATCGCCTCTAATTCGAATTGACCCTTCACTAACGCATGTAAATCATCTAGCGGCGCGGACATGCAATTGGCAGAATCAACCTCACTACCACCAACCCCCCCACCTAGCGGGCCGTGGACGACCCAACCCAAGCGAGTAAGAGAAGCGACCGGACGACCGGATTTACCTTGTCGAATCTTCCTGCCGACGATGAGCTTCCAGTTGTCCTGTCCCAACAACAGCAAGGGTTTCGCCTCCCTCATTTCGCTGCAATCCAGGTCCCGCAGGTGTGCGTTGTCTTCGAGCACTCGCGCCGGTAACGTTTGCGACGGCAAGTTCACATTACGCAAAGTACGCACCGCAATGTCATGGCACACTCCGTTCGGACCGCGTACTACAATTTTAAGACTTCGCGAGGTGTTATCAGTCACACAATGTCCGCGCGCCGTCATTAACTTAAGCGGCACTACAGGTCCGTCAACATCACTCGCGAGTTTATCGTCTAAAATCGACACGGACGCACCGTCGTCCAAGAGCGCGTACGAAGGTCGTTCAACACCAGAGTTTGTCAACAAAGTCACAGGTATCACTTTTAGCAAAGCACGCGCACGACACTCACCGACATTAGTTAGTGTTTCACATTTCAAAGGCGCCGGCGCCGCAAGTCCGAGCGCGGTCGACGCAGCCGGCGGCGGCGCGTTAGGCGGTGGCTCCACCGCGGGCGGCGGTACGTTCTGTCTGTCCTTATGTAGTAACTCGTGATGCGACCAATTACACTTACTACAACGTTTAGCGCGGCAAAATCTACTCGAGTGAGTCTTCACAATGCACTTAAAACACAGTCTATTTTGTTTGACTAAGTCCCAACGTTCATCAATATGCAGACTTTTAAACTGACTACACTCACTTAATTTATGGTCCGCTTTGCACTTTACACACACGATCTTACTAGCAGCAATTGTCTCAACTTGCGTGTGAATACTGTGAATACGGTGTTTCTGTCCGCCCGCTCGCACTGGCGCCACCGCCTTATCCTTATCGCGCCGCACACCGCCGGGGAACGGCGCACATTCCGCACTGATCGGCGCGTAATACGCCGACGCTCGTGCGAGCCGGTCCAGGAATTCAAGCAAGATGACCAAGTTGGGGGACACTCGCAAATCCGCATCACTGATGTAGTCCAAACCCATCGCAAAGTATACGTATTGCGATCTCTGATACGGAGTTAATTTATATAGCAATTCACTGACTAGTTGTGGATTATTTAGATATCCATCGGCACGTATACTTTTTAATACAGACACACAATTACGCACTGTGGTACAAAATTTGCGTATATCCGGGCTATTCTCTGTGAGTGTCGGTAATGCGCGGATTCTATTCAGTGCGCACTCTAGCAGCCGATTTGGGTGCCCGAACTCATCCTCGAGCGCTCTCATGACCTCCTCGGGGTCGGACGAAGTTCGAAGTAAGTCGGCGACGGCGGTTTTCGCCTCGCCAACGAGCGCCACCCTCAGCCGCGCCATATTTTCGAATGGCTTGTAGTTGTGCATGTCTGTTGTGCTTCTATAAGCTTTTTCAAAGCACAACCAGTCGGCGGCATTACCATCGTAGGACGGGAGCTCGTGCGCCTGCCGCGGCACTCCTCTCGCCTGTGACAGCCTCCCGATGGCCTCCGCCAGCCGATCAATGTCTGTTAGAGCTTGGCTCTTCGGCGGCGGCGGCGGCTCCGGCGGCGGCGTGCGCGGCAGCGGCGGCAACATTGCGGGCGCGGGGGCGCGCCGCGTCGGGTCGGCGGGCGCGCGCGGCGGGCTCGTGTCGGGCGCGCGGGGGGCGACGGACGCCTCGTCGACCCAGCGCGACACGCGCGCCGAGGCAACGCTCGCGCCACTCGCCGGCGCTCCGTCTTCTTCCTCCTCTTGAGCTGCTAGCTCCGCCATGTCAAGTGCGAGCTTCTTCTTTATCAGATTCTCCTTAAGCTTCGCAACCTCGAGCTCCGCTTCATATTCCGCGCGCATTCGTAGCGCGTCCCGGCCGGCCTGGCTAAGTCTCGACGTGTGGCTGCCGGCGCCCCGCGGTCTCACGGTGCTCTCCGAAGCCGGCGAGCATTCCTCTGACCCTTGCGGCAGTAGATTATCACCGTGGTCACCTTGACCACCTACCGCAGAGCCGCTGGCGGGTTGTGGCGGATTAGAAGCTAATCCAGAGCACGACGGCGTGTTTATTCCCGAATCAGCGCAGATTTCGGCCACTTTCATCTTTTCTGCTCTTGTTTCACTGCGTGTCCTTGGTTTACGATTATTGTCACTCATAATAACTACACTTCATCCGAGCTCGTAGGACCAGACGATTGTACGTGAGGTGCAGGGTTGACTAAATGACCGAAGTAAAACTAGTGACTCTAAACTGAAACTACTTTAATGACTGGTAAACACAACGTAAACTAAACAAACTAGGAACACAAAAGGGCAGGTTAACTTAACTAGAACAGAATTTTGGCGCGAACAGTAATTGCGATTATCACAGCGGCGTTGCCATGCGCGGACTCGTCTACTACTACTGAATTTAAACATGGCTGCCGCGCGCATCAGGCGAGCGTGCCTCGCCCGCGCACCGTCCCGTCCCCGCGGTCGCCTGCCGCGGCGCGCGCGGGAACGTATCGTTATTATTACACATTTTACACAATACAAAATCAAATGAGTTCGGATAGTCGCGCTAACTAACAATACTTGTGTTAAAGCCAAAGTGTCTCAACTACTGAACGTTCGCACTATTTTAGGGTATAGACACCAAGTAATAAGAACTATTATTGTGCCTACAAATCGAATTAGGTCGATTTGAGTCTGGATGTGTCTTAGCGGTGTAACGTGCAAACAATGTTATACAAAATTTTCACGGGAGGTATACAAATGGGTATCTATCTAGTATCTACCTGCTGTGTGTTGTTGTTTTGTTATTTGTTGCCTACCTTTACCTACATGTTGCCGTTTTGTTTCTGTATATCTGTATGTAACTGATTCATTTGTGTGAGGTATGCAATAAAGAGTATATGTATTGTATTTTCATCTAAGTTGTACGGTTAAGGTTTACTGAAATGATGTATAAGTCACGTCTAAACTGTCAGTTATATGACGAAAATTACGACCATAAAACCATCCATACATATCTGAATGAAAATTTCCACATGGACATTTTCGTTACATTATAGATATGGATGACTCTTAATGAAACTGTTTACGACGGATTTTTTATTATATCATCAACACTTGGACAAGCACTTTAGTGTTTATGTCTACTAACGACTTATTTATTTAGCAGCCCATCCTGTCTGCGCGTGCGCAGTCCTTAGGCAAGACGCGACACATCATATAAGTCATTGTTTATGTTACTTGTTACTACGGTCTGTTCTACTAAGGGTTCGTAAGATGACATTTATTTTGTCTTTGATAACTTCCCATTGTACTCGCATGTTAAATTGTCAGGGTCACTGCCAGACGCACACCGAAGTTACAGTTTTACAAGTCTAATAAGCTTTATATCGGTCAAGACTTTGAATTGTGACTGGCCATTACACCAGTGTTGCCGTGTAGTCGGTTGAGATTTGTAAAATTGTATAGTACGCTCAAAACTGCAAGCCCAAATGCTGTCAAATGAACGCAAGCATGAATCTACCTTACAGTTAGAGCTCTAAGTCGTTTTTTGCTTGCGTTCGTTTGACAGAATTTGGCCTTAGAGTTTTGTACGAGCCATAACTGGTAGCTTCGTGAAACGGGCAACTGCGAAAATATAATTTATTGATCGAGCGAACGAAGTGTCTTCGTTTCCTCTTCCTTCCGGCAAGAATGCTTTTCCGTAGTAGGCGTAGATCACGGGAGTCCGCTGGATGCGGTCGGGTCATGATCGTTGTGGCACTCTATGGGTAGATAGGCCTATATATCAAGCTGTTCTCCTCTATACACTCTAAAGCTTAAGCCACACAGAGAGCGGGCGGGCGGTGGCGGCGCGGTCGCGCCGCTGCCGCCCGCCCGCTCTCTGTGTGGCTTAAGCTTAAAGATCACATTTCGCAACGATTCTCATGAAATATTGTGAGCAGCTTCGATAATTAAGGCAATATATTGATTGAAAGAGATATATTGATTGAAAGAGACGCGCGTATGTTTTTCGTTCACGACAAAACGGGATGCATCACTCTCCGGGAATGGCTTTTTTAGACAAATCTCGATAAATATCTGACTGTGTGCAGATTTATTGAATTTCCTCTTGTCAGAGTATAGACGAGGTAAAATACCATCATATTAACTTAATCGTGTCTTTTAATAATGCGTTGTTTTAGTAGGCTGAGTAAAAAAAGGAAAATATATACTCAACTTTGGATTTCTTTTCTATCGACAAAATTTTAAGCAATTATGTTTCGGCTATTGTCAGAATCATATATCTGAAAATCAGTCACTATTGTTTCCTTTAATTTTGCGGTTAGTTCGGCGCCCAAAATGTGCGAACTCGCACTCGGCCGGTTTTTTACTATATGTGAACCTTAATACAACGAGATAAGGTCTACTAACGATCAGTTAACAGTGCCGTCTATAGTATGTGTAACAGTAGCGCGGATTTGCAGTCTTGCAACAGGAAACCACATCAGTGCGATATCAGAACACACGGCGGTGTTTGAAGCCCCGCGGGTCATCGCACTATCGATTGTCAACACCGCTGCACTTTTTAATCTTAATATCTGAATGAATGAAATAAGTTAGATAGATAGATAGATAGATAGATAGATAAACACTTTATTCATTCCCACAATTTACATGGCATGAAATGACGAAGAGAAACATGCAACTTAAGGATAAACATAATTATTAATCACAGACAATATTAAACTAGAAAAAAATTAACCAAAAGTGATACAATATAGCCATGTGTTGTGGCAGAGAATGGGCGCTGGCTCAGCATAATTGATGCGGCAGGAGGCCACATCGCTGATATTCTGCCAGGACCCTACAAAAAATAATTAAAACACGACCAGTGCAACGCTGTGTGTGTGTATGTGTGTGTGTGTGTGTGTGTGTGTGTGTGAGTGTGTCTGTGTATGATTGTGGGTGTGTGAGTATGTGTGTGTGCATTTTATATTGTGATCAAAATAACAAGAGTGTGCGGTAATGTTTGTGGTCTAAAAAGCCTGTTTTGTTTCCATTCATGAAGGGGGGGGGGGGGGCGAAGGGGAGAATGCGGAAGTCAGGGATTCTGTTTTTGAGAATTTAAAAGATGTAGGCGATATTTTAACTTAAAATTATTTTTATTTCTTATTTCACGAATTGGTGGTGGTATGTTATTCCAACATTTAGTGGCCTGATACCGAAAACTTCCCCTAAAAGCAGCCGTCCTATGTCGGGGACACTGCAGCACGATAGCGCGTGAACCTCTTACAGGATGTTTACTGTTTGAGAACCAAGTGAGCTTCTTGTATAAATAAGACGGGGTTTTTGTGTGTATCGTATCAAACAGTAAACATGCAAGCATAAGGTCTTGGCGAGCAGACATCCTTAAAATATTTGCATCATTCAGGAAAGGTGTTACGTGACCTCGGGGCGGGATGTTAAAACAAAACCTGGCACACGCATTTTGTACTCTTTGAATGAGACGCTGTGATCGTACGAGAAGGCATGGGCCATATGCATTAAGACAGTAATTTAATTTAGACAAAATAAGAGACTCGCAGAGTCTCACTCGAATATCTACACTAAGAAAATTCCGAATATTGTATAAAACCTTCAAACGATAGAAACAATTACGAACCGTTTCTGCCACGTGATTTTCGAATCGCAGATTGGTGTCCAGCAGCAGGCCAAGATTACGTGCTTCATCGACCCTATCCACTTTGATATCCTGCATGACTATGTTTGGACACTTTGCAATTATATTATTGGTCTGTTTTAAGGACCCAAGGACGATGAATTTGGACTTCTTAGGATTAAGAACCAGACAGTTTGAAGCAGACCATTCGGATATACGTTTTAGGTCCTCATTTAACATCTCAACTGCTGAAACTGTATCTCCTGGATGAAAAGAAATATATACCTGTAAGTCATCGGCGTATAACTGGTATTTACAGAATTTTATGGAGTTAATAATGTCAGCACTGTACAAGATAAACAAAAGAGGGCCCAAGATTGAACCTTGGGGTACCCCTCTATTAACCTCAGCTGGATCAGACATGAGGTCAGAGCCATCATTTTGAGATAATTTGACGATTTGTTTGCGATGATGAAAATAACTATGAAACCAGCTTATTGATCTCTCGTCAAAGCCGTAGTAATGTAGTTTAGCCAGTAGCAAAGGAACGTTGATACAGTCGAACGCCCTTGAGTAATCGAGAAGTACCATGATCGTGCCGCGCCCGGCATCCTGCGCAGCCAATACCTCATCGATAACGTCAAGAAGGGCAGTGGTGGTACCTCGTTTCTTCCTGAAGCCGGATTGCATTTCTGGTAATATATTATTGCGTTCCAGATACTTAGAGACCTGTTCGTAAATCACCTTCTCCATTATTTTAGATAGGTACGGCAATATACTTATTGGACGTAAATCACTCAAGTCTTTTGGTTCACTTATTTTTGGGATTGGGCGGACAATAGCTGTCTTCCACGCAGAGGGTACTTCTGACGTCTGAATAGATGTATTAACCAAATGTGTAATTGTTGCCAAGGTATGGGGAAGTGTCATCAAAATCATATCGAACGTTATCTGGTCATAACCCATAGCGTTGGACTTGGTGCTAAGTAACAATCTGGCTACGACGTTCTCGTCCACAGTCTCGATGCTAAATCTTGAGACTCCATATAAATGACATTCAAAGAACATTAAAGTTGCTGGATTTACGAGATTGTTACCTGGAACATTTAGGAAGCTTTTGTTCATAGATGTGGGATCCTTAAAAGATTGTGGCAACTCAGATTTGTTTTTAAAGTCAGGGATTACGTTTCGTTTTAAATTCTTCCAAAGGGTTTTAGGGTTTTTTAAGTTTAGGTTTATATGTTCTTGAAAAAAAGCTTTTTGCTCAAAATATAGGCTGGTATTTACCAAGTGTTTTAATGTTTTATAATTATTTTTGTCAGTGTTAGATTTGCTTTGGATATATTTTTTGTGAGCGTTATTTCGAAGCATCATCATACAACGAACATTGTCAGTAAGCCAAGGCTTAGAATTTTCTTTTATGACTTTACGTTTGACGGGCGCATATACATCAAATATATCCAAAATAAAAGTATTGAAAAGAGTTAACTTCTCTTCGATAGTCTTTAAGTGGTAAATAGAACTCCAATCGAATTGGTTTAAATAATTATTAAATGAAGACAAATCAATATTCTTTAACGCCCTACACATTGATATTTTTGGCGGAAATTTGGGTATCTTCACTCCCAATGTAATAAAAACCAACGCGTGCCCTCCCAGTTCCACTACATGGTCAATGTCGGTGCTAAGAACCGTGGCATCGGTGCAAATGAGATCGATAACAGTCGAACTGTGATCTGTGAAATGAGTTGGCTGAGTTATGTGATTATTTAAATTATTACAAACTAAGAATTGCTCCAAACGCTTAGTTTTATAGTCATTTGCATCTAATATATTGACATTAAAGTCACCACTAAGAATTATATGATCGTAATGAGAAAATAAAGCGATAGATTCACTTAAGGCGTCCAAGAAAACATCTATGTTTAGCCAAGGTGGACGATAGGCAGTACCAATAATGACTCGAGTTGTATTAATCTTTGTCTTAACCCACATTTGCTCCACGTCAGGATGAGAAAGGTGCGGGCAAGTTCGGGTATATAACCCGTTTCTAATATAAAAACCCACCCCGCCGCCCCCTTTTTTGGTCCCAATATTGCGAGGAACATGTCGCATCTTGTACCCCGGCACGACTGGGGCTCGGCCCTCTTGACCTAGTTTTAACCAAGTTTCGTTTATAGCCATGATGTCTGGTTCATGCTGTCTCATTGCTACTAAAAATTCGTTGTGTTTACGCCCACTACATAAAGAACCTGCATTAAAAAGACCAAATTTGAATTTTTTTGGCTTCATTTTATATTTACACTAACGCAAAATAAAATAAGGGATATGTGTATGAGCAGTGTTTGTGTGCAGTGTGAAAAGTGAACGCATGAATCAAGTTGCAGATTATCAGCGACATAAACATAAGTTAGATCATTGGGTATACATAACACAATAAGATTTATACTCAATTTCAGAGACTTTGCAAAAATGTTATTGTTATTAAGAGGCATTTTACACACAAGTACGTAAGTAAGCAAGCACACAACAGTAAGATTTGAGCCGTACACATTACTGTATATGAAGTGAGTATTAAAAGATACAATTGTTGGAAAGTAAAATACAGCGAACCAAATTAACACAGAACAAACCATGAAATAAATTAGCAGCATTAAAAATATTATAAATTTAGTAAGACAGGTGGGATAAAGACTAAGACGTGTTTGGAGTAGACGATTCAACGCGAAAAATACGTTCCAAATCACTTTCTGACCGAATGCGATGTACTCGTGAAGATTCCGTTTTTCTGGCATAGATTCTTCCCTCTTTTGTCCAGATGAAACGTTATTACGTATTTCTTTAAAGTTCATTTAGCATTTTAAAGAAATACAAACAAAGATTATGATATACAGCGATATATGCTAAAAAGGTCGTCACTCAGCTTGATGTCGCAAAGCAAACCGTGGTTTACATCGTGACGCTGATTTTCAGTGACGCCCGTGGTCACCACTCACCAGGGTGATTTTTGATGGTACATACAGACATACTATAATGCGTCTCACATACTAATCTATGCGCAAGTGTACGGGTTGGGCAACAAACAGCGGCTTTCACTCATATCCAATGATATATCGTATATAAGTTTTTATTATATTATATGTATAAGTAGTCTAGTCATCCAATTTGTGGGTCCGCCCGCCGTCCAAGGCGTGATGCTCGTTACTCGGGGCACAACTTGACCTCTATTAGGCATGCCGTCATTGCCAGAATAGGCGCCTCCCACGGTTTCCTACTTCATTTTGGTCTAGATCTAGTGTAGCGTTTATTTTATGGTCCTAGGTGCTTCCTACTTGGGATGTAAATAGGTTAATTGAGGACGACGGTAACGCTATTGGCAATGTCCGTTACCTAAATTTGCGTATGATACAGTACCCTTACCATGAGTTTGCACTGTTTGCATTACCGTACTCGCTAGCGACCGTGATGTAAGCGATTTGGTATGGATAAAAGTACAGCGCCTCTGGCGGTTACGCAATAGAACTAAGAATCGCCATACTAAATCGTTTACGCAGTCGCTAGCGAGTACGGTAATGCAAACATTTAGTTGAAAGTCGTTATTTCACATTTTGTGACAATCAAATAATTTGATATGATACGTTACTTGCAGTACCTATTTGTATTAGTTTCGCAAATCAGAAGATAAAAAGAGCTGGATTAGCAGGTCATTCACCCTTCCCCGGCGCCTTTATGACACGGAAACGAAAAAGACTTAAGTAGATACAAGACTGTAGGGAGTGTAATATCTATTTAGTGGCTTGAGCGTCGACGCTACCTGCCTTATCGCGCCGGACCTAAATATTTGTAGACTTTACAAAAATTATATTTGAATAACTTAGAGGCGAGTTCATAATAGAGCTGGGCTGTTATTCACAAACAGACTCACGTCTCAGTCCTCACGTTTTTATATGGAAACTGTCAAATGTCATTTGTCAGCTTTTGACAGTTTCCATATAAAAACGGGTGAGGTGAGAGGTGACAGGTGAGGTCAAGGGGCTGACTCGCTTTGCTAGAGAAAGATAGTCTTATTGCGATTCCTATAAGAGGATATAGAAAAGAGTGGCATGTTTACCCATAACCAGACAATAAATGATTTGTATTTGTTTTGTCCCATCACCGACCGAACATTTTTTCATGGTCGGGTTACTGTCTAACTATCACGGTTCATGAGATACAGCCTGGTGACAGACAGACGGACGGAAGGACAGCGGAGTCTTAGTAATAGGGTCCCGTTTACCCTTTGGGTACGGAACCCTAAAAACTAACTCGACAAAACAATTCCATATAATTAAAGAACCTGATCAAAATATTTCACGAGAATCAGAGAGAGAGCAGCCGGAATTCCGCACGCCGGACATATAAAAGCGTAGGTACTAAACAAGCAAAATAACCAAAATATGGATCAAAAATGGTCCAAAAACAATGATTTTGATTATTGCGGAAGCTAAAAGGGAGGCCTTCGATCACTTCGCTCACTCGGTCCATAGAAATTGACAAACTTGCAATATGATCCGATTATAACGAACACCGCTCACTATTACAGATGGTTTGGTGAAACCCACCCTTAAACGTCATTCGATAGCCTCCATTCATCAATTATGCTACTTATAATGCAGTGCCAAGCCACCCCAGCCGCGCTAATGCAGTGGAGTTATGAAAAGTCACGATTCGACTGCAGCATTGGCGATGCTTAATGATATCGAACATATTTTATCCCCCTTTCACCCTTAAGCCTTATTTACACATACTGTACGAGACTCGCGAGTTTCATTACATTGCGGGTAATAATGACTTAAATCGATTTATCAAACCGCGCAATGTACATAGTTAAGCTCCTACGTGTATTAGGTATTAGGGCCTTCACTTTAAATTCAGAGTGCAATACATGCGAATCGCATGCGTTTTTTTCTACTAAAACTGGCTAAGTGCCTGTCCGACTTCGCACACGTAGGGTTTCGAACCAACCGCAAAATTAATTCAGTTTTAATAGGAAAAAATAGGAAATTTCTAGGAGGAAGGTAAAAAAATCTTCTGTGACAGACGACGGACGGACGCGTGAGTGACAGAATATGGGTCCGTTTAGACCTTTCGTGTACGGAAACCTCAAAAGTATAGGCGTTAAAAGTGTTCAGCACTAAAAAAATCGCTATCAAAATACATATTTAGCTGTACCCTTCAGTGTGCATCAAATCTGAACATGCGATTTAACACCATTACAATAAAATCATATTAACATATTTATAAGCAGATTGTTGCATGTATCGGAAGACGTGATGACGACGTGCATAGTTTTTAAACAGCCATATCTTTTTGCTTGTCTATGCCGTCTAAGCTTTTTCTTCAATGATTAATACTTTAATAGAAGCAGCCGGTACCTCTCGCCTTTGTGGTCGGCCACTCAACTTTTGAAGGCCGCGTGTGGCAACCCGTGCCTTTTATACTACGAATACGTACGCTATTGTTGTTTTAGGTATTTAACTGGAGAATCGTGGTTCCTCGGTCGTTTACACAGTCTCTATCAGCCTAGCTGGTCGTCCCTTACTACAGTAATTTTATCTCAATTGCGCGGGTTAGCCATATTTGTAGTTATGACACATAGACAATGTCATCTCATAGCTCCTATACTGAAGCACACATAGACAATGTGCATGCATAGCCCAGTCCAACACAACCATGGCTAATCCGCGCTCGTGAGATAAAAAGTAATGTAGCTATAATGTGTGAGTGCCAGAAGGACGAATGCAATATAAATATGACCGACATAAACTTGTTGTGCTCTAAGCCCGATTTTTAGGGTTCCGTAGCCGGACCCCTTATAGTTTCGGTCTGTCTGTCTGTCCGTATGTCACAGCCGATTTACTCGGAGACTATAAGTACTACAATTATGAAATTTGGTAGGAACTTAGGAAGATGTATCCTATAAACCGCTACATAAAAGTAATGTGAAAATATAATTAAATTTTTTTTATTTATTTAATAATGGGATTGCTCTTGGCCAGCATCTATTAGCCAGGAGGCAATGTTCGTTTTGATGCCTCATTCCAAGATGTAACTTAGGTACTAGTTTTACAACCCAGAGAGATAAACCTTGTTAGGTTTAAACCGGTTTCCTTGCGTTTTCTCCGAAAACTGTTCAATATCCAACAAATGATATTTCGACTAGATTTAGCAGTGGCGAAGCGTCCATACAAATCGATTCCTTAGCGGCTTGCCTAATTGTCAGCCAGTCCTGTTCTTTTACAACGGCTCGTGAATAAGAAAGGCAACTTATTTCCGGCCTCCCTAAGAATATTTTTGACGCGCCACCACTGAGATTTAGAGAGTGCTTTTAAACTCTACACCTTCATTCGCAGAGATTTCGGTAATTCTTTACAGACGCGATCTAAAAGCTTGTTATTTAATAATACGATGGAATGCTAGTTCGATTGCAACTGTTAACTAGAATTGTTCACGCATCCGTACAGGTAATTCACAATAACAACATCTGCCACCACCAACCACCAATGTATTACTGGAACGAAGTCTACACAAATTTGTTACTAATCGAAGTCTTGTTAAACTAGGCACGATTGATGACGCGAGTTGATTTGTGAATAGCATTGATACTGACCAGATACCAGTCGATTATACCTTTCGGCATTTTAATTCGATGAGCTAAAATTTACAAGCGGTCGGGTTAAATTTCGATCTTGAGACTATTTTCAACCTAGCAACACTTGGTTCTTTCAGAAAGGTTTTTATCACGGGTTATTTTTATTAAAGTTCTGTAAGACGGAAGACGAAAGCAGTTAAATAGTATAAAATGGTGAAAACCCCGAACTGGACTTTAAGAATCCTTCTCTATGCTAATGGTGTAAGAAGACGAAGCCTGCCAATATAAAAAAGAGGTCAGACAACATGAAATATCAACCTGGCAACAATACCATATCAGTGCATGTAATAAGGAAACTGCTCATAACATAAGATAGTTAAAGGATACCTTTACTTACGAAATTTAGGGTTACGATGGCCAAAATGCCGCTACTTCAGATTACCTAATGATCGCCACTCGCCACGGCATCTTTTGGTCACAAATACCTATACATTACCATTTTGCAAGCATAAGCTACTCGCGTACAAATCATCCCATGAATAGATAGGGCTATAGTAAATACTACAAGTGTCCGTAAAACAATGAATAGGTCACCAGGTTAACTGCTATCAATTCCTTTTCGAATCCAAATGGTCATAAAATACGTTAATTCTAACCAAAATAAACCATATTGTATTTTACAGCGACGCGTGCCGAGTTTCGTAACGACAACTCTGATTAAATTCTCATTGCATTATGATTAATGGTGAAAATGAAACCTTGATGGGTACAACATAAAGTCTAATTCCTTTAAAAGCTAGGGACGACGAGATGGCATTATAAAAAGACCGAGACGAACGGCTGTGGAATGCGGTCTGTGGGTATATAATTCATACAGATTAGAATAGAGTTGATTGAGGGAACTAATATTGATAGGGTCTACATATAAACACGGTATGTACAATCAGGTGGCGTCACAGTTAACTTATCATTCGTTCTTATTGCAACGAGATAAGGTCTGCTTCTTGGTCGTATTGTATCCTCATGTCTGAGGGACGTGACGAATATGTGTGACTCTCTCGACTACTGCTCTCCAGGCCACTGGTCTTCTGCCATTTCTACAGTTGCCTGTAATGTGGACCCGGTAACTTCTTGGATCACATCTGTCCATCCCTTGGGCGCACGTCCTATGCACCTCCTACCATCGACACGCCCAATAATTATGCGCCTTTCTAGCGCATCCGCGTCGCGCCTGACCATGTGACCGAATAATTTGAGGACTCTTTGAGTACAAATGGTGGTCAGCCTCGTTGTTATATTGAGCTCCTGTTAGTGCGACGTTCAGTTCAAGATATCTGGAGCATTCAGCGCCAGCACCACATCTCGAACGCGTCTATCTTTCTAAGGATCCGTGTTTACATGAATATTGAGACGGTACACATGAGTTTTATCTTTGTTTTGCGGGTAATTCCCCGGTTCCTCCAAATTTTCTTTAGCCTCTCTTCACTGCTGATTTTGCCATCTATTCAGATAAGGTCTAGCAATGGTGAATTAACTGCGATGCTGATAGTACAGACGACAGCGAAGAAGTTGCTCGTAAATATATGGACAGGACTCTATTGTCAGGGTGCATGATCAGTTATTTTTGAGCACCATAAGGAGTTGTACAGTCAGCTGCAGAAAAACCTGACCCCCCCGTGCATACAATCTTCTATGCAGGGGGGGTACATTTTCTCTGCAGCTGACCTTACCTAGAGGTGCCATTTTTTTGCAAAGAAATTTTGGGAGTAGGTTTGACATTATGGTTTCTCTTTTTATGACGTAAAAAATCTCGCAAGGACACGCAGCTCATGACTTAAAATTTGTTACCATGAGTTTTATTAATTTTACCATTCCATTCCTGGGAAAAAGATTTTTTACCTATTTTGTTGACTAAATGTGAGACAGGTTTTTGTTCAAAAGTCTGGACTACCTGTCCGTCCTTCAGAGAGTAAAGGTCGAATAATACTTCCAGGAAGGGTGCATAAGGAAAGAGTCAACGACTTAAAAATGGTCGAAGATATATTTTGCTTCGCGCGCATTATTCCTAATTGACCGAGCGAGCGTGAAGAGCGAGCGAGCGGAGCGTACCTATTTCAGCTAAGGGAAAAAAAATTTCGTACGTCTTCTACTGCATATCTCAACTGATTTTTGTTATAGGTATATTGTAGACAGGTTCGATAATTATACGGGTAAAAATAAAATGGCGCATATCTTAGAAACTAGAAGACTTTGTAATTATCTAAAAGTCTGTAAGTGTGGTCTAAAATGACCTCCTCTATCACCCCTTAAAGTCTTTACACCTATCTACCAAACACCCTGTATATACTTTTATTAAGGCCTTGGTCGTTCTGACCCGTCGGCCGCGACAGGCAGCGGCGCGCCGCACGCGGCGTCTGAATGGTTTGTTCGACAATGTATGGGAGCGGTCGTTCTCGCCCGCCGCGTGCGTCTTCCCTCCGCCGCCCGCGACTGCCGGACGCTGCACGCGGCGTCTTTAGTCATTTTGAAGCATTGCGGCGGGTGGGCGTTCAGTATGGATTTTACCAAAGAGAAAGACGATTTTTTGATTGAGTTAGTAAAGTACAAGAGTATTTTGTACGATGTACAAGACAAAAACTTTAAAAACAGCATTTTTAAACATAAACTGTGGGAAAGTATTAGTAAAAATTTTTTTGGATACTACATTATTAATAAATCCTCGTCCTCTTCTTCTTGAAGCAATAAATATGCTAGTGTTTTTTCCATTTCGCGTACACATGTCTCTTGGCCGCCGCAGTTACGTTCCAGAACGACCACACAGTCGCTGTCCGCGGCGTCCTGCGTCTGCCGCCAGACGCTGGACGTCGCCGGCGGCGGTGTCAGAACGACCGAGGCCTGACACCGTCGCCGGCTGCGTGCAGCGGCCCGTCGCACGCGACGTCTGAAAAATGTTCGCGTTTGGACGTCGCTCGCGACGGGCGAGAACGACCGCGCCCGAACATACCATTCAGACGCCGCGTGCGACGGGCCGCTGCACGCAGCCGGCGACGGCGTCAGAACGACCAAGGCCTAAGATTTAGCAAATTTTCATAAAGGCACTATGGGGGTTGAAACCGTAAAAAATATGACTCGCTCGTAGAGCCACCAGTTTATAGCTGTATTGAGTGTATAACTACGCTAAAAACGGGAAACTTAGCTAGACAAATATGCCAGACAACACGCCTACTAAAAGGAGGTTGGCACTAGCGACCCAACATTGATTTCACACTGTGTTCTAAGTAACACTGACACAACAACTCTAGCTTAAAAGATCCTAACTACATAGCAGGGCCTGTAATCCGAATATCGAAATCCGAACTTCGTATTGCGCCGTCCCTTTCACTCTTATATTGTATAACACGAGAGTGAAAGGAACGGCACGATACAATATTCGGAGTAGACTCCCTCAGCTCCTAGACGCTTTCGCCCTTGTAAAACTATAAACTTGCGTATTGAAGGTGCGGCTGAAATGGGACAAGTTGTCTAGCACATTGCAACTTAAAAAACCTCGTATTTAATTAAAAGCGAGGTAATTACGACCTAATTGCAATAGCAGAAAGCTCAATTTAGCGGGAAGCAAAGCAGATGCGACGTGTGAAAATAAGTTAGAAATAGACACGCGAAAACACGGAATTATAGAGGAGTGGAGGCGAGTGAATGAGTAATTCTAATTTATAAGTATGGTCAGGCTCATAAGGTGCTTTAAACACCTTTGTACGGTCAGCATCAAAAGTAACTACACATATAAGGATGTAAAAAGTTCTTATCCCCTTACAATATAGACTTTAGACGTCTATCAGCCCACCGATCAAACGATTAAATTTAACTTATACCTTATAGTCTTAGAGGACCTAACAATTATAATTTTTTCCTTATCTCAAATTTGGTATGACGCATACAGCTTCGACATGTTTTCTTGTGGAACTTACTTACTGTAAATACCTATATATATTTTTTCTTAATTTTTTGGTGTTTTATTTATTATGTTATTTTTTTGGGAAAAATGGCTGTCGTGTTTCATTCGGCGTTTCTTGTCGGCAATCTCAAAAAACGGAATTAATCTCATGTGCTGCCCCTTTTGGGAATAAATACAGGCGAACACGCGTGAGTTTATTGTGTGTACGGTCAAGTCAACCGATTTGATTTCGGGGCCATTTCGTACTTTGTCATTGTCACAGTAAAAATCTATATGAAAGCCGCCAGAGATCTCAGATGAATGTTACTGTGACAAGGTGCGAAGTGGCCTAGAATTCAAATTGGTTGACTATAAATGTATACGTATGTTCAAATTACAGTTCAGAAAACAAGTACCGGAAGAGTTTCTACTGACAATACACAGTTTTATGCGTCAGCATGGATTCAATCGCATGTCCTTTTAATATTTCATTCATGCCATTCATTGTTTAGTTCTGTTACGGTAACTAACAAACAGTATTTTAACTTCGAACTAAGCACATCGGTCAAAATTTTTAAATAGGCTCAACTGTTATCCGAGAGCTGAATACGATTGATTTTACGGTAACTTGCACGAATTCCTACCAGTATTTCTACACATTATTAATATCAAAAAAGGTAAATAAATTTCAATTGTACGCGATTAAGTCCCGCTTACGAAAAGTATAACCTGGACCTATTTAAGGCAAGAGTGAATAGGCATTTTCTGGGTGAGCTCGCTTCGCCGTTGGCCTCATCTTTGCCCCCTGGCTAGATGGTGCCCACGAGCAATCCCATTATTAATAAGAAAAACCTGAAAACATTACACTCCTTTTTTTGGGCAGTCGTGTAAAAAGTAATGTGTCAGTCGAGATTGCGCAAAGGCCTTTCCTAACTGAATGACTCCAGTATCTATCTGTGCCAATTGAAAGTGAAAGTGAAAAAACATTTATTGCCTATAAAACCTTAACCTAACAAATACAAAATCAAAACAATCGACAAACAGTGGTAGAAAATTAAACTAAATGATTAATTAAATTAAACTAAACTACTTATTAGAATAAGGTGAGGCAATGGGTCCCAGGCTCAGCGTGTGCTGGGCAGGAGTGCCCAGCGCTGGTTTTCAGTCTGGTCCCAGAAACTAAAAACTATAACTATAATTGCCCCGCCATCTCGCCTGTCCCCCGCATGAGAGCACAGATGGCGGTCACCGTGGAGTTTTTAGTGGATAGAAATACCACATAACCCAGTCATCCCCCCAGGTCTGGGTACCTGGTCCGCAGGTTTTCTCCAACCTACCCCGCAATGAAAAGCCTACCCCGTCGCCCTAGTGTAACCCTATAGTGTCGCTAGTTAAAATACTGTACATCATCTCTGTACCGTTGGTAACTCGGCTTCATTTTATGTGTTGGTTTATGTAGAACAGCTTACGTAACAACAGTACATCACGCCATGCATGCGTAGACTCAATGACTCAGTACTGGTCCGCTTTTCCTACTGAGTTTGGTATTATAGTCATCACTCCTCATCAGCATATTCAGGTTCTATGCGAATTAATTACAACTTGTCTTTTGTACAACGGCGGTGGTAAATAAGCATACGGCCTCTCTGCCAGTAGATGGACGCTTTGGACTCCAGAGGAGTCACAAACGAGTTGCCAACCCCTTTATTGTTTTGAGGATCGGTGGAGGAAGAAACGAGGGTTGGGTCGTCAGTTAGAGACAAATCCCAGGTTGTTTATTTTATAAAACAACTTTGGCAAACACGGTTACAGCATGTCTGATGGTAAGGAGATACCGTAGCTCACCGGCCGCTCGCAACTTGCAACTAACAACAATCACAAGCGCGTTACGGGCCATTTATTGACTTGAGGATTCGCTGTGTTGACAACTGGACTTATGCAGGTCCCTCACTTTCAACTCAGCGCATCTTTGGGAGCTCAGGCAACCTTACTCACCACCAGAGGAACACAACACCACACAGACTTGTACGGCGCTGCGATTTTCTGCGATAAGGAAGATACCGTCCGGACGACGTCCTGTGGGTCGCCCCAAGTATCGCTGGAGGGATGTGGTGGAAGCGGACCTGCGTGAGCTCGGAGCTGGTGCAAGCTGGCGAGAAATTGCGCAGGACCGAGCAAAGTGGCGTGCTCTTGTGTCGGAGGCCAAGACTCATTTTGGGTCGTCGTGCCAGCCCAGTTACTTATTTAGTATTTAGTTAGTTTAGTTAAGGGAGATACTTTCCCAGTTGGGCTGCTCCACATTTGGAGTTTAATAAGTTAAATAACATTCCACAGTGTCTCTATAATAATTAATTTTAAGCCACAAATATATTTATAAATCCTATATCCTTTACTTTGTATTCCCCAAAATCGTGGTTCTCCTATAGCAAAAGAGTTTGAGAATACATACAATTTTCAACCGTATGCGAACGAGATAGACGTGAACCGTATAAATATATTTGTCTTCATTAGTTCATGTTTACACGTAAAGCCTTATGACGAAAGAGCTGATTATATAGGCCAATCTACCCTGTTGACATCCCTAAACCCGCATACTACTTTTCATAAGAAAAAACGACCTTATTCAATATACACTACGGTTGAGATTCTAACGAACAAAGGGAGATCAGAGACTGATTGACTGGATCAAACGACGGGATCCTATTATATTAAATCCGAGAGACATAGAGGGATCTTGATATCGTTTTTATGTGAAAGAATTATAAGAAATAAATTTATTTCGGTAATCAGAGGCGTAGGCACTATTAAAGGCGACATGTCTTACAATAAATACGTAATCGCCATGATGAAAATCGTCATGATAGAAATCCAGCCGTTTGGCCGCACCGAATTCAAAGGCTGCTGAGGTGCTGAGTGTGTTGTGTATGTTACATTTGGTAATTAACCATTAGCATTCTGCATTATCGGATTGTTGCTGTTAAGTGGCTCAATTATACTCGTAATTTAACTAGGTACTCCACAGAACTGGAACTTAAAACCGAAAGGGCCCGCGTAAGTAGACTCCAGAGTCCAGACAAGGCGGACTGATGACCTGGTAGATTACTTTTATCGCACGAGCGCGGGTGAGCAATGGTTGTGTGTTGAGCATGTATACATGCACATTGTCTATGTGTGCGTCAGCGTAGGAGCTATGAGTTCACGTTTTCTATGTGCTCATATGTGTCACATCTACAACAATGGCCAACCCATGCTCGAGAGATATATGCCAGTGGCGCAGGACTTCATTGTGGCACTCTTTAGGGGAGGCTGTAGCATTGCACGTCTTTCGGCTTATATGATGATGATGATGATGATGACAAAAAAATAATTAATTTTTCCAGACAAACATTGATTGATTAATCATTAGTCAACCAGCTGCGCGAGCGCCGGTTAGCCGTGTAATCTGAGCAAAACACGACAGCGCTGTCACGGTACGGTGGGTCAGGTTGGCCTGGGCGCGAATAAATTAACGTTAAAGCTGCAAACGCACTGACAGCGGTGGCGGCGCGGTGCGGAGGCGGTACCGGTTGTAATATTCGAACTAATATGAAAGGGTCCGCACAGAAGAAGGCATGAAGAAGGGTCCGCTTTCGAGCACACCACACAGCGTGCGCGACGGAAGCGGGGCACCGCGTAACGGCCCGGCCACGACTTTACATAGAATTCACAACAATCGGCCTAAGTCTGCGCACGTATTACCAGCCAATGTAATTTGAACATTCTGCAAAGTGGTTCCATATACATTCCATATTTCAATAACAGCGCCGCGCGCTCGCAGTCATTGCTGCTGCATTTCAAAATGAAATCTAACCCCCATATATAGAAAGTACAAATTCCCCCCAAAGTACAAAATGTATAAAACCGTCCCGCTCGCGTCGCGCAGCCTGTGTGGCGTCGCTAACCTGTTAGCATACGTTCCGGCGCGCAGCGGTCGCGTCGCGCGGACGTCGCGCAACGCTGTGTGACCAAGCCTTAACTCTATTAGTAAGACACGCGACAACTCCGGCAGTTTCGTGTGAATCCTACCTACATTACAGCACAGTCAAAAATGAACTTGTTTTTTATTCACGACTATTGATCATGATTAACCGACTTTATTATAAGATCTATTAGTCACCACGTTTCTTATGTATAAAAGTGATATTTCTTTAAGTAGTACGTTGCTCGATTCCGAATTACATTATTTTTTGTTGAAATAGGTATCTACTGTTTCTTCTATGAATGTCGTATACAGATATGTTGAGTGAATCCTTGACCGAACCAATATAGTTTTAAATAGCAACAAAGGGGTGTCTAGATCGCACTCCAAGGTATAGTTGTACACCAATGTAAGGCCAAGTGCTGTCAAATTAACGCGAGCAAAAATCTACCTAACAGTCAGAGCTCTAAGTCGAGTTTTGCTTGCGTTCGTTTGACAGAATTTGGCCTTAGTACGAACTATAACAGGGCTACTATCAGACAACGCTTATCGTCACAACAGGCTAGGCTGGGTGTGGCTTTATAGCCACAATCAAGCATCGATAGTAACATTAGTAACTCATACCTGATATCTACTAGTGAATTACATTAACAATAGATATATGCTATGCTGCCAATGGCCATACATTGTTGCGTACCAGATTCAGATTCATTTATTCACAATATACGATTACATTATAAATTACATGTCAATTTACAAGACAATTTACAATAGCAATTAAATAATACAGTGATGTCCGCTTAATCAAAAAAAAGTGGACGCAGTATGTTAAAATTCACCTGAGAGGATCGTCATGGTCATACAACAATTTAATAACAATATAATGTCAATACAAGAAATGAAGTCAGAATTAAAATTAATGTTCCAATATAATTACAATTATGCGGTTATGTCAAAAAATTCACTCACAGAATACAAAGGATTTTCCAGTAGAAAGTTTCTTAGCCGACACCTGAATGTTGTTTCCGAGGTCTGTGTACGTATTTCAGCGGGTAGACGTTCGTAGTACGTTGGGCCTATGACACGTGGATTTTTTTGCGCAAGTGCCATGCGGCGAGGGACTGTTCTTAATCTCCCTGTAGAACGAATAGTCTTACCTGCGACCATTAAAATAATAAGCCTTAAGCGGGTATTATTACACTGTCCTGAATTCAGAATCCTGAATGAGTGAGGAAGCAGATTCAGGAACGTGTAATCGCATTCAGGAAGTAAGGATCCTAAAAAGTATCCTAATAAGGACGTCAGGATGGTTCCGGACGAGCTGAATCCTATATCGCATCCTAGTTAGGACGCCTGAATTCAGGACAGTGTAATACCCGCTTTATGTCTAGTAAGTCTAGTTTCACTATGGAGAGATCATTAAATTCGTATGACACACCTGCTTAGACTTCTGCCTAACATAATAACGCCATCTAAGAAGAAAATAAAAATTAAAATGGCGCCAAAATCGAAAATGGCATATTGAAATAAATATTTAAAAATCAAAAATGGTTAATAAATGAATAATTAAAAAATTAAAAGCACGACTGGACTGAGTAAAGGTTAACTAATAAGGGAAAAACAAGTTACAAAATAAAGAACTTAATAAATCTATTTTTTAGGGTTCCGTAGTAAACAAGGAACCCTTATAGTTTTTTTATACTACGTCGGAGGCAAACAAGCTGACAGCCCACCTGATGTTAAGTGGTTACTGTCGCCTATAGACGCTTGCAACACCAGAGGCGTCACTCACCAGAGAGCGGGAGGGCGGTAGCGGCGCGGGAGCGGGCGGTAGCGGGACGTGAGCGGGACGGGAGCGGGCGGTAGCGGCGCGGGATAGGTAGGCGCTCCCGCCCACTCCCGCGCCGCTACCGCCCGCTCCCGTCCCGCTCACGTCCCGCTCACGTCTCGCTACCGCCCGCTCCCGCGCCGCTACCGCCCTCCCGCTCTCTGTGTGGCTTAAGCTTAAGAACCCTTGTTTGCAGTCGGGGGACCAAGTACCTAAATTGATTTCCTCTAGTTCTTTTGTATTTTGAAACTTATTTTTATGTTTTTAATTAACTTTTGTCCAGTGCTGTCGTATTTTTTTAAACATAGCTATAGCGAGCTCATTAGGTATTTAAAAAGTGCGCCCCAATGTATATACTGGCAGTCTATAAATTTAGTCTCCTGCACATACGGAGTTCATCCATCATAGTTTTACATTTCAAAACCTATGTCAAGGGAAAAAGACCTAAAATTGTCCAAGTTTTTACAATAGACCGTACTATTCGTAGTCGAAGAACCGGTAAAACTTGTTGCGCACGGATTTGTTAGGGTATGAGTAGAAATATACACAACAACTATCGATGATGATACCGCTTGTTTGCCACCGTCGTAGTTAATATATAATTTGATATTTAACAGTAAGTTTTCGGTTCCCTGTTCTTCCTCTTCAAGGAGTATATAATTTTTTTAAAGGGACGACAACGCACATGTGACACCCCCTGGTGTTGCAAGCATCCACAGTAACTACAAGTACCTACGTTAGGTACATGTAGAGTGTGGATCCTGAAAGTCGTTGCAACCTTTATCAGTGGCCTGATAGCGATAGCGCTGGATCGATATGCCCGTCGATATGTCCTTAAGAGCAGGTGTATGACCTCTAAACTTTAATATACTGTAAGGTTTACATATATAAACAGGTCGATTGAATGATGAATCCTATTATGTCTATACGTTGTGATTTCTTACTTCAAATATTTGACACATGACAACTTCCATAGAACGTAAACAACCATGAGCCATCGAAATTATAAAAAAAATCACGTAATAATAATAGAGCGTCGGCCGTCCACCGGCTAGATGGGTCGATGATATTAGGAAGATCGCGGGTCACTCTTGGATAAGACTGGCTCAAGACCGGGACGAGTGGCGTACTCGAAGAGAGGCCTATGCTCAGCAGTGGGCGATTACAGGCTGAAAATGATGATGATGATGATGATGATGATGAATAATAATAGGGCTTCTCAAGTAAATAAAAAGATTACTTTACCTTTCTCAAACATAATTTAACCCACGTTACATTTTTTCAGATCATAGTTGTTGAGGATTTTACGATAATAATTCACCAGCCAAACAGTTACGTGTTATGTCTTTTATTTTTTTAAACAAGTGTTGTGACCAAGTCTGTCGTTTCGATTCATATGACGTTTCCGTAAATTGATAGACATCGATAGGTATAAACGATACATTTATATCAAAACCAAATATCATAAAATTAAACTATGAAATACAACACGAAAAAGTCTCCGGCAACCAACTTTGAACAGAGTTCGGTAAGGGACCATTTAATGTTTGTCTTTATTATTGCATGGAATATAGATATACATAATAAGTAACAATTTTTTTTTGTGTAGAATGATACAATTGTGATATGGAATATATTAATAGGCTTGATAAAAATATTTCAAAAATCGGTTGTAAAATCGATGCATTGAACTATTCGATAATAATCGCTTGATTTGACAGACGAGATGTGTTAGCCTCATCACTACAAACTTCAATTCATAAGTCTCAAATATTTGAAGTTAGGAATCACAATCTATAGCAAAGCTATATTGATCTTACTATATGTGTTGGATTTTAATTTAGACATGATGAGAAAAAGAGGATTGCCTTAGTACTGAAATCAGTTGATGGATTAATATCAATGATATTTAATAGTGTCTTTTCGGTGAAGGAAAACATCGTGAGGAAACCGGTCTAAACCTAACAAGATCTAAATTCAAATGCGTTTAATTTTGACATTATACAATTACAACTGGTGTATCGGTTAGTAAGCTCTAGTTTTCCCTCTCAGTTAAAATTGGTAGGTCAGACGTACCAACTAGGCTAATGTGGTCGTGGTTTACAGCCTCAATTCAAGTTTACCGCCCGCGTGGTCGTGTCAGATGTTTCCCCTGGATTTTGCCCAGGTCTCTCTCCAACCGCGCACTCCTATCGCTTTATTGGGCACAGTCAGGTTAAAAAAAAAAACAAAGTTGCCACCAAGTCTGATCCATACAATTAATGAAGCCATCAATACAAAATATTAAATTGAACAGCGATTATCCGTAAACTGATAAACTACAGCTTTAATATGAAAATGTTTATTTTGCTCTATCTTATCCCGGTGTTTGCCATGATTAGATACTGTCAGTTCATTTTTACAGCTCACTAACGACAAAACGGGCCATGGTCGTAGGGTTTTTTTGTTTTTATCAAATGCAAAGAAACCATAAATTTTTCCATATCTTGGTGTTTCGCAATAGTAATCTGAGAATGTTTGCAAATAAAGTGTAGCAATATTTCAAACTGGGCGCCATTGTAGTTGAGTAATTTACAAACGCACTTTAAACCATTTTGGGTAGAAATCCTCAATTTATTTTAAGGAGATATAGTGATTCGGTAAACCACGCACCCCATGAAAGAGACACGCCTTCGAGAATGACTTTTCTAGTCAAATCTCGATAAATATCTGACTGTGTGCAGTTTTATGAAATTTCCTCTTGGCAGAGTTTAGATGTGGTAAAATGCCATCATATTAACTTATTTGTGTCGTTTAATAATGCGTTGTATTAGTAGGCTGAGTAAAAAAAGGAAAATAAAGACTCAATTTTGTTTTTTTTTTCTATCGAGAAAATTTTAAGCAATTATGTTTCGGCTATTGTCAAAAACACACTCATATAGTCAAGAATCATATATCTGAGAATCAATCCCTATTGTTTCCTCGTCTGGGCAGAACAGCGTTTAAAAGAACGCGATATTTCTCGTTATAGCGCCTTAAGAAAAAAAACCTAGGCTTAATTAGCAGAGGTTTAATAAAATATTACGAATATTGTGGTTATTTGGCAGGTGAATTTAATGGCTCAAATTCATACAATTTGACACCAGCCGTCGATGTCAAATCTAGCTGTCATTCATATACTTTATGCCTATTTTGGTGAGTTATTTATTTATTTATCGTATGGCATTTATTTCGAACCGTGAGATCATCGAGAAGACAGTACGGTTGCCAGTTTTTGTTGCACTTTTAGAACCACCCAGGGGTCACGTGTAGGGTAGCGGTGGGTACTTTCCCTACGGACGTGGTGCAACTTCGACCCCCCTTTGTCAAGTGAGTGGGCAACTTGACTATTAGAAGTTCTCAAGCCGCCCGAAGGCCTCCAACTTGGCTTAACGACTGCTGCCATAGACAGCAGCCGGGATCAACGGCTTAACGTGCCTTCCAAAGCACGGGAGCGCTCAGTTAGTAACCACTCAAAGCGGTCACCCATCCATGTACTGACCGCGGCCCATGTTGCTTAACTTTGAATAACGCTTGCTGCACGCAGGCGCCGCTGGGCCACGAGCGCTCCAGATATGATACAGGCGTGAGTTTATTGACCGAGTGAGCGAAGCGATCGAAGGTCTCCGTTTCAGCTTGGGCGAAAATGATTTGATTTTGTATGTTTTGCGAATTTCCGGCTGTTATCCTCTCTACAGGTCACATTACTCAACCGATTCGGGTGAAATTTTGCAAGCAGGTTCGATAATTATATCTTATATCTTTAAACGAGCAATTCTTGTATATATATTTATTTATTTCGGGGATCTCGGAAACGGCTCTAACGATTTTGATGAAATTTGGTATGTGGGGGTTTTCGGGGACGAGCAATCGATCTAGCTAGGTCTCATGCCCGGGAAAATGCCGAGCAAAGCTCGGCCCGCCCAGATGTTGGATATTTATGGGTGATAAAAGCGTAAAAAAATGCAGCTCACAGAGCCGCTAGTGTATTGATAAAACAAATTGTCTTCATTAAAAATAATAACTTTACGATCTTCACCCAAATGGGTGAGCCGAGACGCGCCCAATTGGTACAACTGGGAATCAAGGACATATGCTACATATTAAACACCATTAGGCACTTCAACATGTATGACCATACTTGGCGGGGTCAATGACCTGATCAATGTTTTTTTTTGCTCACAGCAATTACAATATCAATCAGGTCCAGTATAAAACGATAAGTTAAACAAGCTCGTTTATCGCTGATCTCGTTTGATGGATAAGCAACTCTGATACTGGACGTTAGAGTTGATTTTAGAATGCATGATATAATGTGATGTAGGATTGCGATAGTTATTAATTGAACACGTTTTAAATAAGGTTTCGGGTGAAAAAATAGTTGTGTGGCACCTGTGCTGTCAAGGTAACTTATCCAATGGAGCAAGTGTAATAGATTTGTAACTTAATAACTCATTGCATTTTTTCCCCTGACAAGATAGATGTCTATTTAACATTATTTGAGTTGGCCAACTTCTGTCAAAGAAATCCTTGCAAAAAGCGACTTTATTTTGCATAATTTAGGATTCTAAATTCAATAACAAAATATCGGCAAAACACATTAGGTTGGAGTTTGGGCAAAAGGGAAGTTCATTGCAAATAGAATTTATGTCACACCTGGCCATAAAGTGGCCATTATCGCACGCTCCGCGCGCGAAAAAACCCACTTCCTGGCCAGGGGGTGACATAAAATTTTGTACTTACCACGGGCGATAATAAAGAAAGCCTCAGATCGCATATTTATCGCCCTTGCCTTCGGCTCGGGCGTAAAATACCTGCGATCTGAGACATTCTTTGTTTTATCGCCCTTGGTAAGTAATGTACTATTGCCTTAAAGAATAATTAGTTGAGTTGAGAATGCTTTAATTTATGGTATTATTTTGGTGTTGTGTGTAAATACATAAGGACCATAGTACCTCTGGTCTCAGGCATTGCTGCCTAAATAAGCACATGCACACGATAGGCTTGAGTGACACAAGGCGGTGCAGACTCTGCTTTGAAGCGGAGAAGCCTAATGCACAGGCGTAGCTCATCGCTGGGCAAGCACATCATGCGCACGGATGAGATTTAACACTCTCAGCGCCATAGAAGTCAACTAAATGTTTACAGCAGCAGGCCACATGGGCTGCCGGCCGCCCACAAAAGTACCAGCGCAGCAAGCCACATTCGATTTTTTGGATGTTTACCGGCAGCCCACATGGGCGGCCGGCGGGACACGCAAAGACTTTACCAGCGGCCCAGGCCAAATCTGTATCGGCTTTTGTAGCAGCCCACGTGGGCTGCCCGCGTACCACAGGATAGCAATCATGTACGTGAACACTTTTGCTGATCTTGATAAATCAAAGTGTATACCGGCTGGCCACCAAAATAAGTGATCGTTTTCGCAGATCAACATTTCAAGCGCAAACGCGCGAACTTTTCTATGTGTTGACAAGGGTATATCTTATTTAAAAACCATGTCAGTTTTTGTTACATTTCTTCGGCTTAAGTCAAAAACACCATTCTTCGACTTTATGACGAATTATAACAGAGTTTTAGAAGAAAAATATGTTCTCAGTGTAATCTTCGTGTTTGCTTTTTATAACAAAGTTTGATTTAACTTGCTACGTATCTTGTAATTTATCTTTATTTACCAAGTAATGAATCTTGTGTGTTTGGGACAAATCTCGCAACTGAATTTTAAAGTTATCCTCCACCTATTTAGGAGGAGTTTAGCCTGTAATTTGTTCAATCGCCATCAAACAGCGATTAAGACAATTACTTGGTTAAGTATTATCACCATAATAAAAATTTGTACAAAATTCCAATGTTTATAGTGAAAATGTTGTAAAAGACTCAGCAGCATTGAGCAGCAGCTCCCTGTCTCGCAAAAAAATCTGATAATCTTATTTTTCGATTGGATTTATGACGAATTTTCTTGTCAGTAGACAAGAAACGGTTTTTGTGGGATCATTGCGTACCACATGGCTTGCTGGTAAAGTTAACAGGGTGTACCGCCGGCCGCCCACGTGGGCTGCTATAGAAGATAATAAAGTTGTTCAGTTTTAAGACGTGGCGCTCGCCTAAATCTTTTCGGTGTCCTGCCGGCAACCCACATGGCCTGCTAGTAAAAGTCACCCTAACCACGCTTGGCGTATTGCAAAAGGAATAATGTGGTCTGCCGGCCGCCCACATGGCCTGCCGGTAAACCTCAAAAATTTTCAGTGGCTTGCTCTATTGGAATTTGTGTGGGCGGCCGGTGACCCACGTGGCGCTGAGAGTGTTAAGTGTCTCGAGTTCAGAAAAATCCTGCGATTCTTTGAGTTCTGCAGGACTTGACCGAGAACTGTAGTATGTGGCGATCACAATAGATCAGTAATGGTCGCAGTGATACGAGGGCTGAGAAGCCTGGGAATAGCCACTACATCTAAATAAAAAAAAGATCTCTGGTCTCTGCCTACCCCAATGGGATATGAGAGAATTAATTTTATATACCTATATATGTTGACATGTAATTTTTTTAAATTATGAATAAATGATTATGATTATGTGAGTGAGTATAAGTCTCGTATATGTATATGTATGCATCATCACTTAGTAGCCATAACATAACACAAGCATTGCATAACTTGGGACTAGGTTGATTTGTGTAAGTTTTATTTTTTATGTGTATAAATGGTTTTTGTCAGTTTTTGTTGCTGTTTGCTGTTGCTTAGTTCAAATGAATGAAACCAACATATTCAAATTTCTACAAAAAATAAAATTTATAATAAAAGCCTTTATCAACCGGATATACATCACTATGTTGACTATGCTGACATAAAATGAAGTATATTGACATGTTTTTGATTTGTCAATCACTTTTAACTAACCCGCACAAATGTATACTAGGTCTGAAATGATTAGCCACAATTCTAATTGATGACAACTTGACAAGTAATGAGCAGGGCCGGCCCAAGGGTGGGGCGGATGGGGCGGCCGCCCCAGGCGCCGGATGTCAATGGGCGCCAAGCGCGGGATGTCAAGGGGCCCAAACTGACAACATCGAAAAATTTCAAACCATTGGGCGCCCAAAGGCCATCTCGCCCCAACCGGATCTAGGGCTAGGGCCGGCGCTGGTAATGAGTAAAACAATTAGCATTTTGTAAGTCATATTTTGTAGCACAACTTTCAAAGGGCATAAACCGAAATAGTACTCACATTTTTTTTCTGATGTTTGTAAACTTACAAGAATAAAATTTGGCAAACAAACACAGGTCACAGAAGTGTCAAACAAAATAAAGTGGTACTTTTTTATAAATTGTACTCCACATATATGTTTCAATTAGACATAAATTTGCAATGAAGCTAGTCGAAAAAAAAAACAAATCTGCACTTGAGAAAGATGAATGTCAACCAATGTTATATACAGTCACAGCTGCCAATCCGATCATAAAAACAAAACAGACTTCAATCCACATACCTACTAATAAAAATAATCATGAGTAACTGTTTCCAGTCCAGTGAACACATAAAAACAATGTTAACATTAAAACACTTACCTTCCGGAAGGCGAACAACTCATTTTGGAGCTTCTGTCTCTCAGCTGAGGGCTGCTGGCCCTTCCCTCGGATGAACTTTAGCATCCTACCGGCCTGCAACAGAACAACACCACTTAGCACAACACTACAACACCAGATGGACTACACAACACTAAAACCCCACAACACAACCCCAGCCTAAGGACCCCAGGCCTACCATTATTGCGTTTACACAGACACTTCCACACTAACCGGCATCGAGCGCTCGACTGACTAAGCGCGCGACTCAAAACATAACGCCTAGCTTCTTCCACGAACGCGATAAACACCAGATTCTATTCCAATCGAAAGATAACTCACAGATAAAGCAATCGATAACATACACTGCTAAAACATGTACAGGCACAAACCAAGAGTTCGATCCCGAAATAAGAACAAGATAATCATCGGTAAGACAACGCCTGTCTGAGGTTATATGCACGACATTAGATTCCGTATTCGCGGACCCGACTCACGAAGATTCGGCACCATTGAAGAATTTCACACTTTACGTACCTGGAGACGACAGTTTGAAGAGTTTTAGTGATAAAATCCAAAATTAGAGGAATGACAACTCACAAGCGGCGTCAGAAATACACACAAACATGAATAATAGCATGCACTCACGATTCACGGACGCACGCACGCAACGCAACACACCCACACTACCGAAGTGACGTGACTGACTGGTTTGGAATGTTGCCATAAGCGTTAAACAAATTTAAACTTTAACCTCTATGAAATACTACCAAAGGGCAAGTTATTGTGTATTAAAAAGTTTATAATGAGACAAATTTACTTCAGTTTCTAATTTGCCTAGTAACGCTAATTAGTCGTTATTTAAAGTAAGTGTTGTTTCATACAACTAATAACCTCTCTTTTCAAATGTTTTATAATGGAGAACTTGTGTCACGATTACAGTATCGAGAAGTTATAGTAATCTGTAATTTTTATAAGTTAATAGTAATCTGTATTTTTTTCCAACTCGGGGTTTTTATTACTAATCGTTGCCTTAAGGAACAGCAACTATAATTTAAAGTCAATTTTCGCGCTTCGTATTTGTTTATATTGTACTTGTAATCGACATGACACTGGCTAATATCTCATAAAGCTAATATAAAAAAAAAACAATAATGATCGCCATTACAAAGTGTATCACTGGAAGATTTATTCTGAAATCAATCTGAAACCTCTTTTTAACGTAACGTCTCGTTTTTTTTTATACGTAAATTGTAACGCAAATTACAACGCTCAGCGAGTTTAAAAATATGTATCTATAAAATGGAAAATTAATTATTATTAATTTATTATATTAACTGAAACTGACAATATATTATTTCTGTTATGCAAATATTAGGCACATGTCCTTGAAAAGTTTAACGTCTTAAGCTGCCTACACAAAGCCCTGCCTGCAGGACCCTGCTTGCAGTGCCACTGCCAAATCGTGTTGTGTGTAGCATGCAGGGCCCTGCAGGCATGGCTTTGTGTAGGCAGCTTAATGCTCATGTCCAGTGACGTCACCTCAACCCAGTGAGCGTTTACACGGGAAATGTAAAATTCGGTTTTAAATATTAATGAAATAAATTACTTGTGGATATTTTAACTTTTGTGTTTGCTATCTTCACGTAATCCTTAAATCTTTAAGATAAACTGGATCAATGAAAAATTGCAAGTTCCCTAATTTTGACTCGTTATGGTTTTGTTATTTCCCATAATATGTTGGAGTGTTTTTACGCTGGCAGCACCATGGGAGCGTTTTGAATGTGTTATGCGTGTCACATTATTCATACATAGTCTATGTTTTATTGAAATAAGAACCTAATTGTACGTGCTTGCAATTCAAAGCATAGTCATCTACCGATTCATTAGAAATGTATACAAAATGCGGTTTTTGTCATTTGTTGTTATTGTTGAAAATAGAGTACCTATTGCAATATGAAACATTCAAGTAGCATATATTCTGAACGCTCCTTTTACGAATGCATTGCATCATTACACTCTTTTATGCATTGCATTCAGTAAAAAAACCGGCCAAGTGCGTGTCGGGCCACGCGCAAGGGAGGGTTCCGTAGTCGTCCACCCGTTACATTATGTGGACTAAAAAGTTCGCAAACTTACATTTACTATGTTTTTGACAGAATTAACAACATTACCTAAGGTATCAATGGAAAATGTACGAAAGTTTGCGTTTGCAAAGTACATTTCTGAAGTACGACTATTACTCGTTAACGATAGTTTTCCTTTTAAATTCATCGTATATACTACTACCATGAGTACCATGATTTTTCACATGCCTAGTAGCCACCGTTTAACTGGCAGGGGGGGGGGGACGACACTTGACCATAACAAAAATTATCACTTCAAAGCTTAATATCACGCTAACCAATTCTTTAATCAAAAAATGCTTTTAGAAACCTTATAATATTTTATTTTTAAAAGAGCTATCCAACGATACCACACAAGATGGGGCTTGGCAGATAAAAAAATTGCACCACCACTTTACATGTAGGGGAGGTACCGTAAAAAAAAATCATTTTAAGAATTTATTCTACCGTTTTGTCGGCGTCATTGGTATGTATACTTATGCCAAATTACAGCTTTCTAGTACTAACGGATACTGAGAAAAACGGGGGTCGGACGGACAGACGGACGGACGGACGGACATGGCGAAACTATAAGGGTTCCTTGTTTACTGCGGAACCCTAAAAATAGTTTAAATCTGCGTTCATAATTTACTATTACAAAGTGATACGAACCGAAAACGAAGTATCTCCCTCTCTGTCGCACTTGCAAAGGCAGTGAGGGTGAGGGCGGCAGCGCGCATACAACTCCCCTAGAGTTGCAGGCGTCCATATACTATGGTAACGGTTTAGCAGAGGGCCGTTGGGTAGGTTCGTTTGTTTGCCACCAACGTAGTAAAATAATGTAGGTACATTATAATGTACATTCCTATTCATTCCTTTATAAGGGCTCTTACAGACCAATACTTAGGATCCAAACAGATCAGTAGGACCCAAACAGACCGTTTCTATATGCGTGAACCTACACAAAGAAAAGACTACAATAATTATACATAAGTACTGAACCTATTGACCGTGAAATACCTAAATTGCGCACAGGGCGGGTTCAACGACCTCGGGAAAGGCTTTCCCTGCCCGCCGACCAATCGCTGGAGCGAAACTGAAATTGGAACAACTTGAGGGACACTGACAAACTTTCGCAAGCTCGTATAACACGACTCGATTATTGCGAAATGGACCTTAATAATATTTTATAAGGTTTAATTTCGGTTACACTTTTATTGGGATTCGAGTTTTGTAAAGGTTTCCTTTTGTTTTTAATTTTGCCAGGGTATTTAACGTAGGTGGAATGAAAAGGCCGCGAGTAGAACGATGAATAGATTTTTTTGCCTACAATGTTCTCGTAACATTGAAAGTCTCTTCTAATTTAAATTTCCTTTGTTTCATTATTTATTTGAACCGTCCGTCAGATCAATTTATTTGTTTGATTGAAAATCAAAACTTTTCGGTATGAGAACAAACGTACCTAGGCTATGAGGGCGCCCTTATAGGTATCCTACGCTTCATCTAATTCCGAATAGACCTAGGTCCTAGGTATAGGATTATAATTATTTTCTCAATAACTTAATACTTTTATGTCACACCTTGCCATAAAGCGGCCATTATCGCACGCTCCGCGCGAAAAACCCCACTTCCTGGCCAGGGGGTGACATAAAATATTGTACTTACCACGGGCGATAATAAAGAAAGCCTCAGATCGCATATTTATCGCCCTTGCCTTCGGCTCGGGCGTAAAATACCTGCGATCTGAGACATTCTTTGTTTTATCGCCCTTGGTAAGTAATGTACTATAATGTACCTACTTCTATTAATCGCTACGGACCTCCCTAACCTACTACATTAAACGAAATTAAACGAAGACACACACACATCAACTTATTTTTCTAAAATTCGTAAAAAACTATCATATGTCAGCACTATATTTCTCTGTGACCATATTTAATACAAAAGTACCTAATACTCTCTGTGATCAACGTGATTAACACCAACACTTGTTGACACTTGTCAATATTTTCTTCGTTTAATTTCGTTTAATGACTAATGTAGTCATAATTAATGTAGTAGGCTAGGGAGGTACATACATAAGTAGGTACATTAAGTGTGTTGAGTGTTGTCTTTTCTTTCCAAAGTGGAGAAATCGTCTAGAACGGATTTATGGTAAGTTTTATGGTAAGCAACCAGACCTTGTTGGGATGCGACTGGATTAGAACGATGTTTTCGTTCAGCAAAACCTACTGATGTCGAAGACAAAAAATATAAAATACTATGCAAATCTCGAACCTGTTCACCTAGATTATATTAGGTATATTAATAAAGGTAATTGGAAACAGCGGCCACGATAAACGAAATTTAAACTTTAAACTGATGAACGTATATATACATTTTCCCTGCAGAGCAGCCCCGTATGTAAATGGCCACGATACAGACTAGTTTCCCTAAAAATGATTGCGGCCGCTTTCTGTTTGAACACTTTGAACACATGTGTTAAGGTCCAACGAACTCAATAATGAGGATGGCGAGCTAATTCTGATTGATAATGTATAAAATTAAATTGACTGAGCGTCGTATATTGGGAAGGTCTAATCTGCAGAGGCAACATATAGGTTACCTACGTTGTGTATAACTGCAGCAAAATAATCAGTGTTTGAATGAGGTGTTCTCAAAACAATCCGACAAAAAAAAACTAATAATACTCGTCTCAAAATCCTGTAGCGCCTGAACAAAAGTTACGAGCAATATATCACCGATGAAGATATTACGTGTGCGGCAGGCGCCGCGGGTAAATTCATTGTAGTTGCTATTAACTTGGGTACCGATTTTAGAATGCATTTCGACAAGTTGAATTGATACGAAACCCGTTAATTCATTCGCTCTCTCTCATATACCCGGAATAGTCACGTGTTATTGAGCGGGACGCACTTAGATTAGATTGGGTCGGTACACATTGAAATGGGATTTTTAGTTGATGAATCGTAGCCCCGCATAGCCAATTGTGTACCGCTGTTTCGGTTATAATAAATTGAATTCTGCTGAGTGTTTCAGGGCGGGAGTGTGGTGGCCCAGGTACGATTTCATTTGTCGATGTATCTGGAGGAAGAGAATATGACTTAGTAGTAGGTAATGTTAAATGTGAATCAGGCAAGGCAAAGCTATAGTTTCCTTATGTACATGCAGCAGTGGAGTAGAAACATTCGAAAAAAACCATCTCAAACCTACTTACTTACACTTACTACGCTGGCTAGATGACTCAAAGAGGATCTTGGCCTCTGACACAAGAGAACGCCACTCTTCCCTGTTCTGCGCCACCTCACGCCAGTTGGGTACACCGAGGAGGTGGAGTTGGGGATACCATCTCAAACCTAATGAAAAATATTAATTAATATCAACCAAAAGGTCCTTCATTGTCGATGATGAACAATTTATCTAATAAGATAGGATAGGCAATAGCCTAAGAAAATATTGCCTTATTATTGAAAACGAATACGTTTCAGTTATTACATATTTTGAGGAAAGTATTCCTCGATTTGTGGCTTTTTATCAGGATTTTTTTGGTCACATACAAGCTTTTGATGCTGGATAGGAATGGGATCGATTGGCATAAAAACATTTTTTTGTCGAAAATGACCTTTTTCTCTCAACCTGTATGTTTTTTCCAAAATCTGAAAACGCCAAACTTCATTCATTCAGAATCAAAGGAAGCCCTTCTAAGACCATTTTCGCGTAGCAGCACGGGATCTGGTAGCTGACCTCACTGACCCGAAAAGAAAATCCATCCTGTAGGTATTTATACATTTTCGATGCTAAGGGCACAACAACTCACAAAGCGTGCTTACTCGCTGCCGGCTGGCCATTTTATGTCTGCCTTCTGACGCAAATTTATTAGGATTCTGTAGCTCAAATTATATCGGCGACAAACCCATAGACGATGTATTGTTTTGTTAATAAGCAAACAGGTTTTATTACTCTTATTTGTGTTTAGCGAGATAGAGTAGGCCCATTTTTGAAGAAGTAGCATACAAGAAGCAAGTCATGTAACAGTTGGGGTGACAACGTTATCAGAGGGCTTAGACCCTGCAGAATACGGTTCTGCCTGTCTCCATCCCCAACTTTGAGCCGGAAGTATGTTATACCGGATAATGTGCAGCCCATACAAATTTTTTCGTTGTACATTTGGTAAATCGTGGTTTCGGTATCCTAACTATGGTCTGATTGTTATAGGTTTTTGATATGCCGTAAAGGACAATATTTGTCATTGTATCCCGAAATTTTTGACCCTCCAGCTCCATATCTTTCTCCGCCATCTTGGAAAATCTGTCACTTTTTCAGTGTTTTCCTTGTACTGTCGCTAAAGTTCATTTTAGTGCTAAACACGGTTCGGCAATATTGTAGAAGACAAAATTTGCTAAAACTTTTGGCTACAAAGATTTTTTGTATGACCTCTAAGGACGAAGGTATGACAGGAGATATCTTTAAAACTGCAATTTTTTTTTAGTATTCCTCCCATATTTGCGTTATAAGTGCATTTTAGCGCTAAGTATAGTTCTGCAATATTGTAGATCAGAAAATGTGCTACAACTCTTCTATTGAAATATTTTTTCCACGATCATCAGGAAAGAAGATACGAAGTCATCTATGGAGTACTACCGTCGATATTTGCTTCTTTTTCCAGTTTTCTTCCCATATTTGCGTTTTAGTGTATTTTAGCTCAAGTTCTGTAATAATAGTCTAGGTCTGTAATATTACAGAAGACAAAATTATATGCAAATTCAAAGTACCTACGATCTTACTAGGTATAGTGGAAACAGACGATTTTGTCTTTTGAGGGATTGAAGTGGTATAGATCGGAAAGTGACAGATGCTGTATCTTGTCGTCTATCCCGCTATCACTCGACCATCATAGATCCCCTACAGATTGCGATTAATTGCACTCAAACCTAAATATGAGAAGGAAACTGCAAAAGTAGCTAATTTCGACGGTGCTACTCCATAGATGACTTCATATCTTCTTTCCTAATGGTCGTGGAAAAAATATTTCAATACAAAACTTGTAGCAAATTTCGTGATCTACAATATTGCCGAACTATAGTTAGCGCTAAAATGCACTTAAAATGTAAACATGAACGGAAAACTAGAAAAAAGTGGCAATTTTTAATGATATATCCTGACATATCTTCGTCCCTAGGGGTCATGGAAAAAATCTTTGTACCCAAAAGTTTTAGCAAATTTTATATTCTACAATATTGCAGAACTATGTTTAGCACTGGAATGAACTTTCACGACAGTAAAAGCAAAGAACTGAAAAAGTGACACTATTTCCAAGATGGCAGCCAAAGTTATGGAGCTGGAGGGTCGAAATTTTTAGGTTACCATAGCTAATATTGTCCTTCACAACATACCAAAAAACCATATCAATCGGACCTCTTTTAGAGTACCAGAGCAACAATTTACTAAATGTACTACGATTTTTTTTGTATGGGCTGCACCTTTTCCGGTATACCGTACTTCCGGCTCAAATTTCGAGATGGCGACAGACAGAGCCGTATTCTGCAGGGTCCAAACCCTCTGCTAACGTTGTCACCCCAACTGTTACATGATTTGCCGCTTGCATTGTTTAGAGACGCCTTTTCCAATTCTGTTCCTCCTCTAAGATGCACTCCAATCGATATTGCTAAGGAAACGTCAGACACAGCCTGAACGTAGGTATTTGAACTTCAATATTAAGTACATAGATTTAAATTACCCCCGACCTTGACGCACAATGCAAAAGGGGGTTTTATAAGTTGAACATTTGGAATTTGCTCGTCGCCGCGTTGAATGATTCAGCTCGTCGTCGCGCCGACCACGTGTGCTCACCAACGAAGATTTCACCAAAAAATACTTGTTCAAAGACGTTGTTTGGTAACGACGCCATGACAGTAGGCAACTGGTTTTGTTCGGTAGTGGATTCAGGCTGAGTCCACTACCTTGCCTTGATGGAAAGCCTTTTTTAAAGAGTGAAGTAAAGTTGAATATTTGTATCTTGTGTGAATACTGAATATGGGTCTGTCTGTAGCTCCCTAACGGATGAACCGATTTAATTACTTAAGTGCGGTTTTTTTTGAACTCGAAAATCAATAACGGAGACGGTTTTTAGGTATGTTTTGTGTGTTTTTTTAAATTTTAAATTAACTGTGTACAAGAAACTAGGTACTACGCGTAATATTTCCTGTCTGGGGACGCGGGAGTGCCCCTGTTAAGTCGAGAAAACCAAAGAGGCACGGCACTAGGGAATGCAAAAACCGGTGAAAATCAAAAACCGGTTATTAACCGTTTTGACTGGACAAAAACCGGTTAACCGGTTTTTTACCGGTTTTTTACAAACTACCTGAAATCGAAGTATTGGACTATAAATTTATTATTTCTGGGTTCTATTGGTAATCCGGGCATGTTTCTAGTGATGTCAATAGGTATAAGTAAGCTAATAAATAAAACTAATTTGGGTTTTATCATCATCTTTATAAACTTCAAAACAAATCGACAAGTGACAAATAAAATTATGAAACATTCTAATATAAAAAAGGGCAATGTTTGATCAATTTCGGGCCATGCATAACGGTTATAAGTTGAACAAGTTATTCACATGTCATCAAAAAATTTATAAGTGTAAAAGATAGATTTAAGAATGTTTGATCATCTTATTGGCTTTCTACAATAAAATTTCCCATCCGCCATTTGAGAAAAAATCTCTTTACAAATTGTTACATAAAAAGTAATAATGATTACTATACTATAAATAATCAGCATAATTAAAAATAACATATTTCTCAAAAGCCTGACAAAAACTCCAGGCTGTGCCTGTAAACAATAAGACTGATTGCAAAACTATCCAAGTAAAACAATAGGGATTACCCGGTCATAAACCCTTTCTGCGCTTTTGACGCGGCAGACTCAAATGAAGTGGGGATATGGGAAACTAACAACATTTTAACATTATGATATTCATGTGCTCTATCCACAGTCGTAAGAAAAAGAAACTAACTTCTTTAAACGTACATCCTACCATCCTTAAATAACGTGATTTGGAGGTGAAAGAACGCTCTAATCTCTCCATGAAGTTGTTTTTTTTATACTAAATACAATTTCGGTTAAAAACCGGTTAGTGGTGTAAAAAACCGGTTTTTTACCGATCTCTAAAACTTCCGGTTAACCGGTTTTTCGGTTAACCGGTTTGCATTCCCTACACGGCACCATCCTTTTCTCGAAGCCATTTAAGTTATTTTCAACATCCTGTAATTTTGTGGCTATTCTATTTCCAATTTATATTTAACTACAAAAATATAAAACTAACTACGTAGTCCTGAAACAGTATGACAGACTTAGGGTCGGTTGCACCAACGTACGAACACAGACCGGTCATCGTCAAATATGGCGCCGGCAGCTGTCATCCCATAGAAACTTGTCAAACTTTCCATACAATCGGATTTGACGAACACCGCTTACGATTACAGACGGTTTGGTGCAACCCAGCCTTAATCTTTAAAGTTCATTTCATTTTTAAGCAGGTATATGCCGTCTCGTAGCCAAATTCCCAACTAACCGCTCATTTCAACTATTAATACGTAGTTAGTTGAGTGCCATTTGATGCACACTAGTTTATTACGAGCAGGTGGCCACAGTTACTGTTAATGGGGCTGTCCTGCCAAAAAGGGCGTGTGTCCCTTACGAACTGCCACCAATTAATGTCCTTTCCTTTTAGTATCTTCTGGTTACTAAAGAAGGTCACATGTGCGTAGAAGGCATATGTACGCGTCTGCACTTTATTCCTTTGTATTAAGGCACGAAATGGCTACGTATTTGATGTCGGAGTGTATAGTTATGACGTTTTGGTGGCGAGCCGTCGGTTAGGTTGTGTTGTGTGGGATGCGCTGCAATCGATGTTACCATGGCGACCGCACCAGACGCAGCCTTCGTGGAGTTTGTAAGTTGCGTTTAACTGGATGGTGCTATAAATTAAAAAAAAATAAAAAATTTCTTCCATTCTTGAGCGGGTATTACACTGTCCTCTGTCCTGTCCATTGTTCTGAATTCAGAACATTTAGAAGGGTTCGGACCTATGCGTTAAAGCGAGATGCTTCAACTCCCCTCCACTAGTCAGGAATCATGATTCTGAATTCAGGGGAGTGTAATACCCGCATTATTCAACAGAATACGATAAAAACCCGGACAAGTACGAGATGGACTCGCCCATCGAGAGTTCCGTACAAATTTGTAAAAATACGGGCAAATACTGATTCTTATACTGAATGAATAATTTTCACACTGGTATATCTTAAATCTTTAAAAACGGCTCTAACGATTTTGATGAAATTTGGTATGTGGGGGTTTTCGGGGCGAGCAATCGATCTAGCTAGGTCTCGTGCCCGGGAAAGCAGCATCGGCATCCGGCAGCCATCTCTGTAGTAGTTAGTAGTAGTAGTAGTAAACACTTTATTCCACAAATCAAGTACATACAAGGAAAACAAACTTAATGGTAGATATTTGTACAAAGGCGAACTTATCCCTTTAAGGGATCTCTTCCAGTAGTAGTTCTACCCAAAGAGTTAATTTCTTTTTGGTCCAATGAGTAATTATTTCTTGTAATTACCGAAGACACTTAAAGCGATTTGTGAATGTGCCTTGGGCAATTTTTTTCTGCGTTAAAAGAGTGTACCTAACAGTGGCGGCGCGTCAAAAATATTCTTAGGAAAGCCGGAAATAATTTGCCTTTCTTATACTTCATGAGCCGTAGTAAAAGAACTGCACTGGCTGAAAATTAGGTAAGCCGGTGGGAATCGAGTTGTATGGACGCTCCGCCACTGGTACCTAATAGTGATCAGTTTCATTTAATTATTGGGTCTAAAGTATGGGGTCCTTGAAGAAGTGTACCTATAGCTTGGACAGCCGCGTAAGGCTAAATAGCCATAAAACTTGAAGCAATAAAACTAATTGTGCAACAATAGGACTTCTTATTTCGAATAGTCACAAGCCGTAACACGAAATTTTGATTTGGGACCTACGCCTAGTTTCTTTAAAGCTTAAAATACATGGTGTGTTCCGTAAACAGAGATTATCTCAACAACTACCGTCAAATATTTTTTGTCGTAGTACAATTTTTATTTGTGGCATTTCACATTGAACTTTAGTGCGAACTATTACGTTAGCTTATGCTGTGTGTAAGAAATCACCTATGCTCTTTTGTAATACTAAGCTCCTTTGTAGTACTAATTAGCTTATCTTTATGACTGTTCCTTAAACCAGTGTCTGGGCTATACGTATACATTTTGAAAGGGTTGACAACGCGCATGTAACCCTTGGAGTTACTTACGCGACCAACGTCAGTTTACTCAGTTTACATGTAGTACGCTCAACCAATTTGATTACTGGGCCACTTCGCCCCTTGCCATAGTGATATTAATGTGAGATTTCTAGCAACTTTCATATTCATTTTCACTGTGACGTGACAATGTATCAAATTGGTGGACTGTACGTATGTACGTATGTAATTTAATTTATGAATATGTGTAGGTATATAATTGTCATTAAGCCGATCATTTTATCAAAGCAAATCCAGCGAATTTGTCTATAAGTATTTAGGATCTTTAATTGAGTACAAAAATTTAATGTTAAATATCAGTAATATAGCAGTAGTAATGAAAATACATTCCAAAAAGGGGTAACTTCGCGATTTTTTTCTATCGAGTGAAATTCATCAGGTCATGTAACTGACTGCGATTTTGAAGTACCTACTAGACAAGATCCTTATGTAACACATATATTTTTTTTAGATTTTAAGACACTATAAGTAGATATTCTATGTCTTAGATGGTTTTAAAAAAAACTCAAAGGTGGTAATAACCGGCTTTAAAATTACGCCGTTCCGCGGCTACCGAAACAAAATGATCAATATCTTCAGCCCTTCCGTTCTCCAGGGTGTCCAATTATATCTTAAAAATAAATTTAAAAGCCTTTCTTCCATCTCTTTCTGTAACACGACACGGGGTTGGGAGTCGTTAGTCAAAACGTCGACGCACAAAGCAAGGTCGTATGATTTATTCATTTTTGTGACACTCTGTATAACTAGCCTTCTCAGCTTGTTATGTTGTCAAAAGTAATATTGTGTAAAAGGTTTTGGCAAGGATGACGTCTTGGTAGGGAAATGCATAGAAATATCAATTACAAAATATACAAAAGGTGAATGGTGAAAGGTGATGAATATTTAGGGGGGACTTAATTTTTTGGCTATTACAAAAATAAGAATACCTAGTAGACTACCTTAGACGGACTTAAATGTTTTGGCTATAAATAATTGTACTCTAAGGAGTCTTGGATACGAGTTGTAAGCATTTTTTTAAAACCGTGGCCTTAGTTTTTAAACGTCTGCCCAAAAAAAGGAGTGTAATGTTTTCAAGGTTCATGTATGTATGTATGTGATTTTTTTTGCTCCCCCAGAACTCTCGACGCGGTAACCGATTTAGATGTGTGAGGTATCGTTGGAATCCTTACGTCATCCCGGGTGACATAGGATATGTGACGTTGCAATAAAAACAACGCAGTGGACTGTAGACTCCATTTTGAGTGTACCGTATTTTTTTTTCTATCCTAGTTTAGCTTTAGTTTGCACCTTTCACGATCAAGTTGAGGTTTATCATTTAACGCAGTGGCAACGCTCGTAGAGGATAATGAGGATATTGCGTAGCGCTACGAAAAGTTTGGTAGCGAAATTGCTAACACTATCAGGGGCTAGAACTCCCATAGAGTCTAATTCTCATTCTCATTCTAATCCTCATTCCAAAATTCTCAATCCATCAATTCTATACGTCGACCGCATTCGTAAGTAGTCTGATAAAGGAAGGTTAAATACGGTAAAAAAAAACTATAATAGGGTCTGTAATGCTACTATAATTTATGTATAGTCCTCTACAATTATGATAACTAGCTATAAGTAAACGCTGAATATCAGTTATTCTCTTTTGTTTGATGTTAATACAATTATAATTAATTGCAGGCATAAGAGGTGCGTTGTTGGAATCTGAGGACCATGAGTGCCCAGATTGTCGCGAAAAGGAGATCGCACCCACGACATTAATCCCAAACAGGTGAAGATTCATTTATTAAATAACAATTATTAATATATTTATATTATTTATTTGACAATGGCAGAAGGAGGAGCATGTTTTTTCAATGTGTGAATGTTTAGCAAACTCTGCAGATTAAGCAGCTTGTTCATTTTAGCACGTTACGTTATTTGGAAGTAGTTGAAAGAAAAGGCCTCAACCCACACTATGATACATTTGAAATTAGGCTAAAACAGAAGTCATACATTTCAATGGTGATCTCTTGTGGGTTGAGGCCTTCTCATTATCATGCTAATTCTCATTATAATTCTCATTCTCACTCATTCTCGTTCTCATTCTCATTCTAATTCTCATTCTCATTCTTGGCCAGCATCTAGCCAGGGGGCAAAGATGAGGCCGATAATAAAGCGAGCTCACCCAGAAGATGCCTATCTGATCGTAGACGCGTAGCCGATAAGATAATTAACATGCGTTTCCCCGTATGAAGAGGCAATTGCGTCTTGGCGGCGAAAGTGTTAAACTATTGGTTATTCCGGCTACGTCGATTTTTAGGGTTCCGTACCCGAAGGGCCCAAACGGAACCCTATTGTTGTCACTCATCCGTCCGTCCGTCGTCTGTCACAAAATTTGTTCCGAAGAATTTTCCAACTTCCCGTTGACCTATGAACTTGAAATTTGGTGATAATGTGTATTATTACGTATATTTTACCAACAAATACTAATATAATGATAAATCACATTTTTAAGGTTGGTTCGGAACCCTAAATGTGCGAAGTCCGACTCGTACCTACTTAGCCGTTTTTTTAATATTATTAAAAACTGACGTTATTAACCTAAGTCTCAGATCGTAACCAACGGGAGCCAATTTCATTCCTTATTTTTTCTTAATTGTGAAAGTCTTTGTATCATTATCAGGCTTATAAGCATAAACTTAAGAGCCAGCAGCATTCTCTGCTATAGTTAAGAGTTTCTGATGTTTAACTAAAGCGTGTGTACCTACTGTGTATGTAGCGAAGATATTAATCTCGACAAGTGCATTAATCTTAAATGTGGCATTCATTTATCATCCCGGTAGAATCTCTCGTAAGTGCTTATAAGCATCTCTATAAATCTTTCCGGGCTAGCATGATGAGCCAGCTGTAGTCACAACATGCCTAACATAACACGACATACTTATGTAATATAGAAATATCTTATAAATTCGAAAAAGACTTTAGAAGAGAAATAATTGAGACGAGATTTGTAGAAAATTTAGAGATATTTGAAAATAAAACATTGCGAATAAATCTGCATATCTACGAATAAATCATCACTCTTGGCATTAAGTCGGCCTTTTGTACCTTAAGATTACTTTTATGCAATCATCTTTAAAGATTGAATAAATAAACGAAAATAAATAAATAAATGAATGAATGGAAGAAAAGAGGGGAAGCCGTTGCCCAGCAGTGGGACACGACGACACGACACCTATACAGGCTAATAAAAAAAACAAAGGTGTATCTAAAAACCCTAAACGGCCTAAACCATAGTGGACGAATGTAGAAATTGTAGATACATATTTTTTGTACATGAAAACGAAAAACATGAATAATACAGAATATCGTATTTGTAACTGTCTGTGGCAGCAGTCGTTAAGCCAAGTTGGAGGCCTTCGGGCGGCTTGAGAACTTCTAACAGTGGAGTTGCCCACTCACTTGACAAAGCCTAATCCCAATAAGGTCTAGTTTCCCCTCGGGGTTGGAAGGTCAGATGGCAGTCGCTTTCGTAAAAACTAGTGCCTACGCCAAATCTTGGGATTAGGTAGCGGACCCCAGGCATCCTTCACGATGCAACTGTACTGGGCTAACGCGTATTTGTAACTGTTTAAATTTCAGTGCAATAATGGGGTCCTTATTTCCGTTTTCGCTTGGATAATTTGGATTTGATATCGTGGACCTTTTCTGGACCCCCGGCGTCCTTCTAAGATGACGATGTTGAATTTTGATTTGATTAGCGCTACCTGTCAAAAGTAGCGCATGCGCCAAATTGAAATATGTATCGTGCTTGCCAGCCAAGAAAAGCAATAATACGACAAGTTTGAAATTTGGACCGTCAGTTGAATACCATCCATCAACTACATTTTGCCCGCGATTTAGTCCGCGTGGAAGTAGTCTGTATATCGTACGTCCATACAAACTTTCAAACCCATTTAGGGGATGATTTCTAGGATAAATACTATCCTATGTCTTTCCTCGGGATACAAACTATCTCCATGTCAATTTTTGAAGACAGAGTTACATACAGTCTATTCATCCTTACGTGTCCTACTCGTATAATGTAAACAAACTCTTTTTGAAGACGTAAATCATTATCACACTTTTCTTTAGGATTACAATGCATTGTGATCTTCTTTAAGTATACAACAACATTTTAAGTGATCATTGTATAATCCTAGATTAGACCGCTTTGAGTGGTTACTAACTGAGCGCTCCCGTGCTTTGGAAGGCACGTTAAACCGTTGATACTGGTTGCTGTCTTTGGCAGCAGTCGTTAAGCCAAGTTGGAGGCCTTCGCGCGGCTTGAAAACTTCTAACAGTCAAGTTGCCCACTCACTTGACAAAGGTATCCCAATAAGGTAGTTTCTTAGTTTGGAAGGTAAGATGGCAGATGGCAGTCGCTTTCGTCAAAACTAGTGCCTACGCCAAATCTTGGGATTAGGTAGCAGACCCCAGGCATCCTTCAGGATGCAACTGTACCGGGATAACGCTAGGAGGATGAATTTATTGTGTAATCCTAGACAAAGGGTTTCAATGATTAATGTCTTCAAGAAAACTTTGACGACCGCTTTAGCTTAGTTGGTAGTGATCCTGCCTACGAAGCTGGAGGTCCCGTGTTCGAATCCCGGCCGGGGCATTTATTTGTGTGATGAGCTCGAATATTTGTTCTTGGGTCTTGGATGTTTTCTATGTATTTAAGTATTTTAAGTATTTATTTATCTATATAAGTATGTATATCGTCGCTTAGTACCCATAGTACAAGCTTTGCTTAGTTTGGGACTAGGTTGATTTGTGTAAGATTGTCCACAAATATTTATTATTTATTATTATTATTAAAAGTTTGTTTACATGATATGACATGTAAGGATGAATACAATGTATGCATTTATAATATTTATCGATACCATCATGCTTGTGTCGTCAAGCATAGCATTAGCAATAATGCAACCATTTCGAGCATTTCGCTGAAAGACAGTCGTGCTTCCTTTGTCTTCGCGGTGAACGCTGTCGGAATTACCAAATTGACCTATATTCACCTGTGCCGTAAACAAATTTGACACAGAAAGTACACTTTGTGCAACCATGGGGAACGTCCTAATACACACGCGATTACGCGATGATCGCACGATCGCGCGACTTTAACTTAGAATATTTACTAGTAAAAGTCACGAATTCGCGCGATAATTGCGTAGTCGCGTTTGTTTTAGGACGATCCCTTCAGGACACCTATTCGAGTTCAATATATTCGTGAATTTCACTCGCGATCGCGCGATCATCGCGTTGTATTAGGACGATCCCATACACTCCCAAAAAGCCGCAAGGGCCCTCATCTAAATGAGATATGAAAATCAGGCACTCCATTTTTCAAAGATTAGAATTTTAACGGTTATTTTCTTAGTTTTTTCGCTGCGTTTGTATTTGACAGAGCGCTGAATTTCTCTATTTTCAGAAAATTATTAGGTAGCTTATTAATAATCTTATTGTACACTATTTTATGCAAATAAATTACTTACTTACTACAGCATCCGCACGGACCCCTTGCATTTCATTAAATTGTCAAAAGGACCTCTACGTGTTGGCTATGTGGTACTCATTGGTACTTTTGAAAGATGTGGTTTTCAAAACTAAATTAGCGCTATATTTATGAACAATACCCTCTTTAAAAATACCTTAAGCGAGAACACACAAACTATGTATTAAATTTCTACTTTTCATCAAATGTACATGTACCTATATCCATGTTCTCATATAAGTGACTACATTGTCTTTTTTGAGAATAAATAACTTTAAACTGACTTCGGTACTTCGGCTCCGCGCACGCCTCCCAAAGGTCCGGGACACCGCTGTCCCGTAAACGGGAAAGATCATGGTTCATGAGAGGACTTTCTGTTGTTGTTACCTTTATGCCTGGGTACTTTTGTCTGACTCATTCTGTACAGAAATGAAACGTTTTATGGAAGGGGTTACTTTGCTAAGTTTACTCCAAGTATGAATGTAAATGGTGTATCATGTTTGAATGCAAATAACGTTTCGAATTACATGTTCAGGGACGTAATTGGTTTTTGTTAGGGTTCCGTGGGTTCCGTAACGAAAAGGTAATGAAAAGTAACTCTTGTGGTGCGACTCTCGCCCGTCTGTCCGTCTGTGTGTCATATCGCTCAATATCTCAACAGCTAGATAGGTACTTACTTATCATCATATTCATCATAATGTTTAAGAGCTTAGCTTTTGTCGGTGGAGTAATTGCTATCGTATTGTACATCCTTCTTCATTGCAGCGCCCAACAGGGTACATAATGTGATACTTTAAACTACTTTATGTCACACCTGGCCATAAAGCGGCAATTACCGCACGCTCCGCGCGGGGGAAATCCCACTTCCTAGCCGTAGGGTGGCATAAAATTTTGTACTTAACACGGGCGGTAATCGGCTCGGGCGTCAAATACCTGCGATCTGAGACATTCTGTGTTTTACCGTCCTTGTTAAGTAATGTACTATTATACGACCTGTAAAACCATTATGTGCAATAAACCATTGAGTATTGAGTATAGAGTAACATTCAGCTTTGTGCTTCACTTATCTGTATGACGAAGCATTATTTTTTTCTTTTTCCATCTATCTCACTTATTACTTATGCTTCGATTCCAAATTTGTAATGGTTTTAATATAAATAAGACTTAATCAGATGCATTGAACATGTTTTTTTCGTATTTTTGTTTTTGATAACTGTTTGGTATGCGTGTACTTAAAAGTGCGTGAGCGAAACGATTAAACTCAAATGTGTTAACTACGTATAAAATTAACTTTTTCAACGCTCTGTCAATACAAATACAAAAGCTGTCACTCAGACGACATGACATTGAGACTCATGTGGGTTGATATATTGCCCTGCTCGCCGTGAAGGATGATATCAGTCATTGGCGAAACATATAGTGCGCGCCATCCATGACGACGCGCCCCTCCACCGCATTTGACAATATTTCATAATTTCCAAAAGTCTTAATTCGAAAACCATTTCAGTAAAAACGTGTGAAGTACACAAAAAACATTTTTTTAGATTTTTTTCTCCGTTAAATTTGGAAAAAATCGCAAATTACTGTAAACCGAAAGTTGACGTCATCTTCCTCGCTGTATTCAGGGAGACCTTAGTACAGAGTACAGACAATCGCTGCTCTGGAGTGGCTCTGGATTCTTGTTGGGTAGATGACGTCATATTTTACTTACGCCCTTTTGCAATGACCTACTTTTCAACGTGTTTTGTTTGTATGAAATAATGAGTTAAATTGAAAAAGAAAAAATACGGGTGGCTTAAATTTTTACCTATTTTCTAACTAGTTCATAAAATATAGTAGTTAAAAATATGAAATGTTGTCATAGATTAATATGAGATGCGCTGTGGAGAGTGTGGAGGGGCTCGTCGTCGTGGATGGCGCGCTGCCGCCGAAAATGTTAGTCGTACAATCATAAAATTTTACAATTTTCTAAGATATTTTATCCCGTAGGTAAGCTTATCTTGTTCCAAATGTTCCAGCGAAGAGCCTGCCGTGACAACACGGCTTATGTGTTGATATATGGCACTAAAACAGTGATAATTCTTCCAAGGTAAGTCTAAGGTCGCCCAAGAGCTGGCTTGGCATCGCATTCGGAACTCGACGATATTTTATCTGCAGCGGAGATATTCCGAGTGGGGCTGGGAACTTATTGTTTCCATTAAGGCGCTACACTGAGAAATTTGGAGACTTTGAAACGCTGTCCTGCCCAGACTAGCAAACAGTAGGGGCTGATTTTCAGATATATGATTCTTGATTATATGATGTGGTACTGACAATAGCGAAACATGATTGCTTAAAATTTTCTCGATAGAAAATAAATCCAAAGTCGAGTCTATATTGTCCTTTTTTTCCTCAGCCTACTAAAACAATGCATTATTAAAAGACACGATTAAGTTAATATGACATGGTATTTTACCTCATCTAGGTACTGACAAGAGGAAATTTAATAAACCTGCACACAGTCAGATATTTAACGAGATTTGTCTAAAAAGCCATTCTCGGAGAGGGTTGCATCCCGTTTTGTCGTGAGCGAAAAACAAAGGGTGTCTTTTTCAATCGATATATCGCCTTAAACTCCTTTATGGTTAGATCGTCGGTTGCTTGATAGGTAAGCAAAAGTCACTTAGTAAAAAATACGGACATAAAACTAGTGCCTATGTGAGGTCTAGACCACGCGAGTGCAGTGCAGATCGTTCTTCTTTGCTTTTTTTTTCAAATGTTGTATAATAAGTTTCTTTTTAAGTTATATGTTAAGTTCATTTGTAATGTTTTAATTATTCAATTTGTATTGGTAATTATTAAACAGTAATTGTCATCATCGAAAAAGCTGAATCGACAAAAATCTATTGTAAAGTAGGTACCTAATTAATTATCGAACCTCGACTCACAAATTTCATGAGAACTCGTTGAAAGAAGTTACGATTCGGGTTTTTCCTCGTAAATTGAACGCTCTTTACTTCCTATATTCACTTGCCTCACTAACCCCTAATGTTTTGAACTTTTTATTCAGTTGAAAAAACTCGATAAACTTACTCCACGCTAACAAAACACGCGATAAAAATGCAACTCGAAATTAAATGGAACATCCGAACGCCCCCGCAAAAAAGGACCTAGGCGACTTTATTATTGTACGAAGACCAGTCATTTTAATTAAGAATTTTAATTTCGAATAGCGTTGCATTCGTCATGGTTAAAGGTTAGTGGGACTGTGGGACATTGTTGTAATTCACAAAAGGGTAACGTTGAATATACGACTTTAAAAGAAAGTTAGAAGGTCCAATTATCAAAGTCTCTATTGCATGTTTTATGTTCGTTTTCTAAGTGACTTGTAGTTGTGACAGTAAGTGGAAGCTTGTGACTACTATTCGACCTTGGATTTCAGAGAACACGTAATGCTCTGACTCAGCCTTTGCTCACCATTTCACCGGTTTTCTAGTTTATTAGGCTCTGTTTATATAGCGATATTTAGTATTATAACTACAACAATTAATATGACCTGTAAAATGTTGAGCTATTTTACCAATAAATGTCTGTATTCTGTAGATATGAGATTAAAGTACTATAATATGTTTGTTAAGCGGATGCGTCCGCTAGCGAAAATGTCAATTTTTAATCAAAGTGAAAATTGAAAAATTCAACACCACAGGTGGGATTTGAACCCACGACCTCTGGAATCCGTCCATTGCTCTACCAATTGAGCCACCGTGGTATCCCTTGTAATGATGAATTTTTCAATCTTAACACTCATCTATTAAGCCTTACAAGGGATACCACGGTGGCTCAATTGGTAGAGCAATGGACGGATTCCAGAGGTCGTGGGTTCAAATCCCACCTGTGGTGTTGAATTTTTCAATTTTCACTTTGATTAAAAATTGAAAAGTACTATAACTTGAAATTACTTAGTTTTTAATTTCATAAATAATTTCACGTGTGAACTCATTATATTTAAGGGAGACATCACGAGGGATCGGTCTAATCCCAAAAAGGTAGTTTTTCTTCTGGATCGGAGGCTGGATGGCAAAGGTCTGTGTTGTAGGTCAGATGTTTTCCTCTACAGGTTGCATTTTTCAACCGATTCTCGTTATAAATTGTGAGCAAGCTTGATAAATTCGATAACGGAACAGGTAAAAGTGCCACTAGTAATTTGTGGGCGATATATACTGTCTGCGTGCGACCATGTTCTCATAAAAGTTAATAGCTGTCCGTGCTAATGGCTCAGGTGTGGACCACCAGGCCCTGCGAGCGGTATTCACCGGCCTACCGTGAGCGGCTGTAACAACTGCGAGATAAATAACAGCTACTTTACAAATGTTGCCATTAAGGCGCTACACTGAGAAATTTGGAGACTTTGAAACGCTTTCCTGCCCAGACTAGCAAACAGTAGGGGCTGATTTTTAGATATATGATTCTTGACTACTTATATGATTGTGGTACTGACAATAGCGAAACATGATTGCTTAAAATTTTCTCTATAGAAAATAAATCCAAAGTCGAGTCTATATTTTCCTTTTTTTCCTCAGCCTACTAAAACAACGCATTATTAAAAGACACGATTAATTTAATATGATGGTATTTTACCTCATCAAGGTACTGACAAGAGGAAATTTAATAAACCTGCACACAGTCAGATATTTAACGAGATTTGTCTAAAAAGCCATTCTCGGAGAGGGTTGCATCCCGTTTTGTCGTGAGCGAAAAACAAAGGGTGTCTCTTTCAATCGATATATCGCCTTAATAACATTGTGTGTTACTACGTATGTTTTTAACCTGACTGTGGTTTTTTAGGCCGGGCCCAATAAAACGATAGGAGAGCGGCCTCAGAAAAATCCAAGGGGAAACCTCCGAAACGACCACGCAGGTGGTTTAAGCACTGGACAGTTTGCTCTCCAGTGAGATTGGTTGAGCTGCTTCAACCGAATCTGAGGTGTCAGTGGTGGAATCGAGCTACTGGGGCTTTGTCGCTCGTTCACTAAACCCAGCCTAGCTGAGAATAGTCCAGTAAGAAACTCAGCTCACCCTAGTCGGGCCGGACTGACCCGCGGTATGCAGCGGTATTGGGAGGAATAGGGTGTAGATTTACAGAAAACATATAAATTGCGTGCAGCTACTTATGTTGTGAATACTGTGCCATATCTATCACAAATCACCCACCACATTATGATGATACACAACCAGAATATGGTTTGTTGGCAGGCGAGATTTCCTCACCTCTTCCTCACATACCTATATATCCTTATTGAAAACCTAGAAAACCTCAAGATTCAATCCCCACTTCGCAGTCATTTCTTTACACGTCACTCACATCACCCTACCGATTTAAAAAGCCACATCTTCCCACTATTTTTATAATGAGTTACGCCTTTTTGATTCGGCAGCGTTGCGGTTGCAGCGTGCATCCAATTTCACAGGCCGGGTGGATCTGCATGTGAGAAGCTTGTTTGCACAAATAGATTTTTCATCTAGCAGCGGATTGGCTGGTATATGTACAATAAGCCCAGAAAGTGGTCTACCAGTTTTGAATCTTAATATACCTACAAGCAAGTAGTCTACCTGGGTAGCCTGCAACACGCTATATAATCAAACGTGCACTGCAAAAAACTTGACTGTTAGTAATTACTAATAAATAAATAAAAATAAAAAAGCCTTTTATTTCTTGCATTTCAAGTACCTACTAAAGTGTTGTAACATTTTAAATAATTAAATTTAATACCAGTAACTTAATGTCAAAGTTATTATAATAATTGCAGTAATAATACATTTTTTGTAATAATTGTTTTTGTTAACAAAAACATTATCAATAATTATTGTTATTTTTTATTATTATTTATATTTTCGGTATTTAATTATCTATCTATGTATATATACATTATTTATACCATGTAGTCGCTTCAACACAGTGGCTTAACTCTAACAATTATTACAATATTCAGTATTATTAAAAGAAATATTATGCAAAATAGTAATAACATCTTAATAACAATAATCTCATGCAAATACTTGATTATGAAATATTAACTAGATTACATCGTTTTTCTTAATATGTTCTATTTCATTCATTTTTCATTTCATTTCATTCATTTTAATAATTGCAATTATATTTAAAATTATTATTATTATTTATATTTTTGGTATTTAATATTCAATGTAATTACATTATTTATAATCATGCAGCAGTTTAAGCACAAATGCATTTAACTATCACAATTATTAATAACAATAATATAAAAACATTATCAGATTATTTACATTATTAGAGTACATTATTTTTATAAATTTGCTGTAATTCATTTTAATATATTGTAAATTAAGTAAATTTTAAATTATTTATATATGTATCATGCAAGAACCCCTTCTGTGAGGGTGAAGGGGCCTTCACCCTCACAGAAGAGACTTCTCCAACGACTAATTACAACGAACTAAATGTGCTTTGAAGAATTACGTTATGGATAAACGAGTACGTACGTACCTAATTGTACGTCCAACACACGAGCCAAAAGGCTTTTCGAGCCTGTCAAAAGCCCAAACGGTGCCGAATGGGAAACACCGGGGTCGCAGCGCCGTCAGGAGAGGCCGAGTGCTCTCGACGCTCGTTAAAAATGAGGGCCCTCGGGACTGCGCCCGCTTCATCAGCGCACCATTAACGGGCTATCGATTTGGAAGATGGGAGTGTGGAGTCGTGGAATAAGTTTATGGTAAAGAAGAAATAGTAGAAATAGACAAATTAATATATATTTGTGGGTCATTATCAGATTTAGGTGCGCGACTTTTCGGCGGACATGCCAAAAGTTAAGGGCTACAAAGCTTAATTTTCGATTGATCTGATGACCCGCATAATCTGTAATTCCCTGTCTATAAATTCATGTAATAAAAACGTAAATTACATGCACACAAGCCATTAACTATTGTCCACCGAATGGACAACTTTTGTTTTTCCGACTGACAATGACCCATTTTTGACACAAAGTGGGAGCCTTCAGAGCGATTAGAGCACCGTAAAATATGGTTGGGAAATATACACCTTCTATCCAATAAAGGGTTAAGTTTGGAATACTTTTCAACGTCAACGTCAGATGATTAAAAAAACCGGCCAAGTGCGAGTTGGACTCGCGCACGAAGGGTTCCGTACCATTATCTAAAAAAACGGCAAACAAATCATGTCTGTTGTATGGGAGCCCCCTTAAATATTGATTTTATTCTGTTTTTTAGTATTTGTTGTTATAGCGGCAACAGAAACACATCATCTGTGAAAATTTCTACTGTCTAACTATCACGGTTCATGAGATACAGCCTGGTGACAGACGGACAGACAGACGGACAGCGGAGTCTTACTAATAGGGTCCCGTTTTACCCTTTGGGTACGGAACCCTAAAAAAGGTCTTCTACTCACGTGGTACTTATTCGGAAAGTCCTGGAAGAGATTAAACTGTTAATAACCATTAAATAAACTCCGTATAACGTAAACGAACGGACTGAAACTACGGAATAACTTTAACCATGACACAGCTGAACTAGAAGCAAAACGCATCTGCTGGACTAACTCAGATAAGTTTCCCTGATGCAATCTAACTTCGCGCTGAATGGAAGGCTAATTTACCTAATTATTTACTTTGACTACTACATTTATAGCTTTACAATCTTCTATGCGATTCCACTCACACCTCAGATTCGGTTGAAGCCGCTCAACCAATCTCACTAGAGCGCAAACTCTTGGAGTATTCCAGTGTTTAAACCGCCCGCGTGGTCGTGTCGGAGGTTTCCCCTGGATTTTCCCCAGGCCACCGTCCTACTGCGCACTCCTATCGCTTAATTGGACTAAGTCCCAGACAGATTTTTGTGATTTTGAATTTGGAACCTTCATTAATTTTGTTATAGTTTGAAACTCGATTTGAATTTGTACATTAGAGTGTACATTGGACCTTACGAGGATAGAGCCAAAGCTACAGTCAGGCTCATAAAAAAAACAAAAGAATCTTCTATGGATTGCTCGTTATAAATATCCATTAGGTAAAATATAAAACCTTTCTGCCGCAGTCGGGTAAAAACGAAAATGAAACTTCCTCACTGCCCGCCCTCAATATCCCTTCACTCATAATTATCTAAACTCGAGGAAAGATTTCCGATGGGAATTATTCAAAACATCCCGATCAAAAGCCGGCAAATTAAATTCCGAGCAGGCGTTCGGGGCGAATGGTAATGCCGGCAATGGACGGTGGAAATTAAATCAAATACAGACGTTTTCTCTAACGCTTCGATTGGATAATGTTTATTCGATACAGTGTTGTTAGGGCAACGGATGTTGATTTGTAATTAATGATTGAATTAGCGATTATAGTGTGCATTCACTAACACAAAATGATTGAACGATTATAATGTGCAATGACACCAGAGCAAGACACACCCGAGCACAATACAGGTTCCTATTATATCAGCCTCGTGGCACTTCTATTTAAAAGAAAAAAACAACGGGTTGCACTTCGGGAGCGCCGCCAGAAGTGAAAACTCAATGACATAATAAAGAAAGTAAATAACAAAGATATTCATATTCATATTCACATTCATATTCATACTCATATTCATATTCGAATAATCCATCTACATATATACATTGAATGAATTATCTGATATTAAGAACATCAATATATATATTAGATGGATTATTCGAATGGTGTCCACAATACTTTACAATGACCAGCCAAGTTGACGCCTCCTAACATCGCAATCTCGATACTAGGAGGGGCAACTCAGCTGGTCTTACGAATCGTCGCAAGTTTAACAATTTTATGTCACACCTGGCCATAAAGCGGCAATTACCGCACGTTCCGCGCGCGGGAAATCCCACTTCCTGGCCAGGGGGTGACATAAAATTTGGTACTTAACACGGGCGGTAATAAAGAAAGCCTCAGATCGCATATTTATCGCCCTTGCCTTCGGCTCGGGCGTCAAATACCTGCGATCTGAGACATTCTTTGTTTTACCGCCCTTGTTAAGTAATGTACTATTCATCCATCACAAAAAGTGCTCAGCGCCGCAATAGTAGTTTATGCAACTGGTACATAATGAGGGGCATTAAAACACGAGTGTGTTTTATGAAACGAGCCGAAGGCGAGTTTCATAATAAGGTCACACGAGTGTTTTAATGCCTAATTATGTACAGTTGCATACATTACTTTATCTACACACATATTATAATTACTCTAAGATGGGTTCAGAAACCGTAGTAAATAAATACAATAATTGTGTTAATACAACCTTTTTTGCACGGTTGCGGAAATATCGAAATCAGAACTGGCAACAGATACCTGAATGTTATTTTAAAAAGTAAAGAGTCCTTATTCTGATATGATCATGTCGTTCTAGCTCAAATTTCGTGCGATATATACTAAAAAAACATCGAGCTGACATTTCGCATCGACTGAATTTGAATTTTCAGTGATACTTGAATAGGGACATGTCAACTTTGACATTTAAATTTTGACAGTTTTGTTTGACGTAATATTTTAACATCATATATGAGATTAAAATCAAATATTTTATTACTGCTGTAGCCTTAGCCACAGATAAGAAAATTGCCATAAATTCATTGAATGTTGAAATGAGAGTCATTTTCTACGGTTTCCGAACGCATATTAGAGGATTTATGATATGTGTGTAGATAAAAGAAGTTTTCACTTCAAAACTGTTATGACATGTGCATATAGTCTTGTATAATAAACTACCTATAAACTAGAAAATAAGATGTTATTCAAAAGAAAATTGACTAAATAGCTAATTGTTTCTACAATATTAATGTATATTTGACGCGCTAAAAGCTGAATCATAATAATTATGACAAAATAAATATTTGACATTGTAATATATTTGACTTCCATTTTTAGAAATATGACTGATATTTGCACACCTCCATGCTGGTTGAATACGCATGAACTTTTTACATAAGGTCCTTGTAACCGTGTTCAAGCAAATAAAGAATTTGTATTTGTGTTTGAAGGGAATTTAGGGTGACACCACCAATAATGGACAAGGCCCAATGATGTACATTAAGTCAACTCAACTCATGTGAAAGAAAATAAGAGTCATCCATTTTTTATAGAACAATCAATTCACAACATTCTTTGAATAAGGGTTGAAGTGTCCATTATTGGTGCTTGTTCTTAAAGTGTCCATAATTGGTGGTGTCACCCTATGTGATACGTGTACGACAGGTTAGGTTAGTTTAGGTTAGTTTCTATTATAGAAGTAATTCACAAGATTAGGTAGTCACTAGCAAGCGCAATTACCCTATATTTACTTTATTGAAGTTCATCGTTAAAGCAAATTTCCATTCCAATAAAATGTAATTCTCCAATAAAATATAGCACTCCAGTGCTACTAGCGCTACGAAGTGCTACGCGCCGTAGCCGTAGCACTCTGTGCTACGCGAAGCATTGCGAAGCACTTTGCTTTGAGTTACCTCCTCATAGATTCTTTTACGATTGGTACAGATCTTGAGAATATTTTCTAGTAACTTTTTACTATGCTTTAAATCATAGATATTTTTTTGAACATACGTAGTACGTAATAGATCCAGAGTTATTATTATTATTACATTACTTAACAAGGGCGGTAAAACAAAAAATGTCTCAGATCGCAGGTATTGGCCCGAGCCGAAGGCAAGGATGATAAATACGGGATCTGAGGCTTTATTTATTACCGCCTGTGCTAAGTACAAAATTTTATGTCACTCCCTGGCCAGGAAGTGGGATTTTGCGCGAGCGGATCGTGCGGTAATTGCCGCTTTATGGCCAGGTGTGACATAATAGTACATTACTTAACAAGGGCGGTAAAACAAAGAATGTCTGAGATCGCAGGTATTTGACGCCCGAGCCGAAGGCAAGGGCGATAAATATGCGATCTGAGGCTTGCTTTATTACCGCCCGTGTTAAGTACAAAATTTTATGTCACCCCCTGGCCAGGAAGTGGGATTTCCCGCGCGCGGAGCGTGCGGTAATTGCCGCTTTATGGCCAGGTGTGACATAATAATAATTTATTGCACAAAAGACAACGAGCGAGATGGAGAAAAAGGCTAGAATGATGATGATGATTAGGTACTTTTAATGGGTACTGAGACAGTTCGCGTGACTAACGTTTAAAGAGGCGTTTCATAATTATAGGTACCGGTTGAATAATGTGGCTGACTCAGCTTGAGTAAGGTTAGCTGGAAAACCAACATGACGTCACACAACTCGTCGATATATTGCTCAGCTGCGACATAATGCAGACCAAGAAAAAAGGGCGTGTATGGGTTGCTTTAAAAAAGTGTACACTACACATAATACATACAAAAGTGGACATGCTGTCTCTCTCGATTATATGGGTATTTGTGCCATTTTTTTCCCGTAATATACAGGGTGTTTGGTAAAGCGTGTGCCATATGGCTAGGGTGGGTAGGTGGGGTCCCTTGCAGCACGATTTGGGACAACTAATAACCTTCCCGCCTGCGGTTAATTTTTTAAAGTAAAAAATAAAAGAAATCGGAATTTTCCAAAATTTGACCATTTTACTTACCTAACTTTTTTTTTACTTGTGATAGCATTGTGTTAGAAATTGTGATTTCTATCTTAAAGACATAAATTTGTAATCTTTCGAGATCTTATTCCAGTTCGCAGAGGAAGAAAAAAAAGTTATGTGTCGACAAAGTTTGAATTACAGTGAAAAATAATTGAGAACCTCAACTTTATGGCACATTAAAAAAAAACTAAAAATGTCTCAGATCGTCAAATATCACAAAAAGTTCCCCATTTCCTGCCAATTGCAATACCACTTGTAATAAAAAAATAAACAGTTATGTGGTAAAAAAAGTTTCTGTCTAAAATGGCGGTTTACTTTGCCTAGTACTTTTCTCCATCGGAACTGCTGAACCACCACGTACCAGTCTACCAACCCAGTACCGGTGCTTTACGCCTACTGACGGAGGTCGGGAGTAAAACCGCCGATTTAGATAATAAACCATTTTTTTACCGAAGTACTGTTTTATTATAAACATTTAGTATACCATTGCAATGGGCAAGAAATGGGGAACTTTTTGTGATATTTAAAGATCTGAGACATTTTTAGTTTTTTTTTTAATGTGCCATAAAGTTGAGGTTCTCAATTATTTTTCACTGTAATTCACACTTTGTCGACACATAACTTTTTATTTCTACCTCTATGAACTGAAATGAGATCTCGAAAGATTACAAATGTCTTTAAGATAGAAATTACCATCCCTAACACAATGCTATCACAAGTAAAAAAAAAAGTTAGGTAAGTAAAATGGTCAAATTTAGGAAAATTCCGTTTTTTTTTTTACTTTAATAAATTCACCGCAGGCGGGAAGATTATTAGTTGGCCCAAATCGTGTTGCAAGGGACCCCGCCTACCCACCCTAGCCATATGGCATACGCTTTACCAAACACCCTGTATTTTTAAGTTGAGATTTTAATTCAATTCAGTTTTTATTTGGTCTAGCTTAACTCGTACTAAAATTAATCCTTCGCTTTGTTCCATTTTGATTGGTTATGTTGTAATATCTTGATGAGACATCAGAATAGGGCCTCGCGGAACAAAGACCCGACAAAGGGCGCGCGGGATTCCTAGTACCTAAGTACCGCATGCCGCCCACAGAATATTCCGCGCTGACTGTTAAGGGTCCTTATCAATTAAATAATGGGTAGCATTTAACGAACCACCAAATAAGTTGCCGAATGATGCTCTAAAAAATTACATTGATTACCAATAATACTAGATTCGCACCAAATTTTCAACTCCTTTTAAATATAAAGTGCAACTCAAAGAAGTAACATGTCGATAACCTATTAAATTAAATTGTTACCAAATAAATTAGTCACTACCCAAAAATACTTAATGATCACCTAATTTCAAACACCAAATTTCATATAATTTACATCCAAATATTACAGGGCTCGTAATCCTATTAAAATTATTTACACCCAAATAATTCTTTCGATACCCAGAAATACTACATGATCACCAAATTTCACGCGGCAATTGTTTTTTAACGCCCGTCGCGCAAAGCAGTTCCAATCTAGTCTAACCTCATTGCTAGCACACTGATGCGGTTTTCCATACGGTCCGTCTCGCTCGCACGTCGCAACGCGTGCGAGCAAGACAGCGCTAAATGATTTTATTTTATAGAAGCTTCAAAATTTCTGTAACTTTAATGAGACACGTACATAACATAATTTAATTTAATATATTTTCAACAGTGCTTTCCTTACTGGTCGCATACAGCTATTTGTTCTCAGATGTTTTTGCCTCTATTCTCTATTCGCTGATAATCGTCAATTTGCCTCGGTAGTAATATTTTTCTATGACATCTATTTTTATTTCAAACTAGTTAACATTGGAACAGTATTGACGGATCTCCGCTGGCGCGGAGCTCCTATTTTGAGTTCTTTTGGCCCTTCGGGCCGATGCAAAACTAACATAACCTAAACCTACCTATACCTATTTCTACCTATTAACTTCCTTTAATTTTTCCATGAAAGTTGATCTAAATGAATAAAGTAAACTCATTTGAGGACCTTTATCCATTTTCATTACAAACTAACAATTTAATAAATCAACATAACTCATATTCAAATAAAAGATTTCAATCAAACGCGCTCACGTCAACCCATTAAAAAATTAATAATAAAACTTCTTGCAGTTTGTAAACCATCAGCAATAGGTAGTTAGAATGAAACAGCAATAGGTACCTTTCACTCTAACGACATATCAATAGGTTTTATGCTCCAGACAATTCTTTGTATTTGATTGAGTGAGATAGCAGTATACGTGTTATTATTTCACATGGCCACATTGCGCGTTGCTTTTTAAATTAATTTAGAATTTTTCTTTCTAATTTATAACACTTTGGAAATGACTAAAATATTTATAGTGCTAAAAACAATTAATTTGTAACTGCTTACTAAAATGTAGCATGCGATGTGTATAATATTTGGATGTAATTCTAATGAAAAAAGGTGCATGAGATTAGGTGGTAGTTTAGTGTTTTTGGTGGTACTTGACAATTTTTTGATGCGATTATAAATTTATAGGAACGCAATAAGTAAAATAGGTGCAAGTGCTGCAAAAATAGGTAGAATTTTTTTGGTGACTCGGAATTGCTGATCGATAAATTTTTTTGAGTGTTCAACCTTATTTTAGGGTTCGAAAATTTGATGATATCAAAAGTTATTTAGGTGATCATTTTATTTGTTCCCTTAAATAATGCTCATATATATTTAGGCCAATAAAATGTAATGAATATGTATTTTTTTATGAAATAGAGAGTTCATTTTTTTTGTTGGAATTGAGATCGTCTCTTGACATTTTCTTAATTTTACTATTTAGATGGATTATTGTGACCTAATGTCATAAATTTTTAATTATATTTTTTCCAATTCAATTCAATTCAATTTATGTTAGAAAATATTTATATTAGAAATATCGTTTCAATCATCACCCTAAATCAACCATTTTCAAGCTAATAATACAAACAAACATACTAACAAACAAACAAACAACAAATTGTTTGTAATTTTACAAACATACTAATACGCTGTATTCTCGTGACTGTTTCTGTTTTATCTCCTAATAAATTAAATAATTAAATAAATAAATAATAACTTTTTGCCTTATATTCTACTTTACACAATAAAGTCAAAGGTTACTTGTATCTAAAACTTTAATAAAATCATCTTATCTTTTAATCACTTTTTTGGTGTTATAGGTACTTTTGTCAAAATTTGAAATCAAAATATTATAAAACTTCCTTTTAAAACTTGTAAGGTTTCTTAGTCCATTCAAGGCCAATGACAACACATATGCGTCATGCCTCTAAACGCTGCTACTCGCTACGGCGTAGCACACGTAGCGATCGTTGGCCTTGAATGGGTTAACACATTCATTGCCGACGAGTGCTACGCGCTACGTTCGTAGTCGATAAAATGGTTTTGCGCGTTGTAGCGAAAACTGACTACGAACGGAGAACTCGACTATCGGCTCGACGCTGAATGTGTTAACTTACTAACTTTTGCTGCTAAGCTTTCGCAGCGCTACGTAATTTCCTCTTCATTGGAGGAAACGCATGGTATTGGCTAAGGCGACTTCCTGACTTGGCGGGGCGGGATCGACATGTGATATTTTCTTCTTTGACGTAAGCTTACTGACGTCGGAAAGTTTCCCACTCTGACAGAATACTGTCAGTATTACATTTACGCAGTAGTAATATCATGCGCAGAAGCGGACCAGGGGGCCGATTTTTGAGTGTCGAACGCTCGACTTTTCACTCGACATCTGTCAAAACGTCATAGTTTTTTGACAGATCTCGAGTGAAAATTCGAGCGCTCGACACTCTAAAATCGGTCCCCTGTACTGCCTTCGCATCGTCCCGCTTCCGCGCATCCCGCGCCAGTCAGGATTCACTCATTTAAATGTAGGGGCGCAGTAAAAAGTAGTACTGCGTTGACTGACAGTTGACACTGACATTTGACAGTTTTCTCATATCGTACCGCCTCCGCACCGACAAATCAGGAAGTCGCCTAAGCGTCTACGAGTGGAGCCCCGCTCGGCGTTAGGCAGTGAACGTGTTAATTTTCTCTCAAACGCGTAGTATACTTGAGATAATACGCTACGTTATGCGCTACGACGTAGCCGGTGCTACGTAGTAAAAGTGACTATGAACACTTCGAATAAATTCACACTTATTTCTCTGCCAACGATTTCGTGGCGCTACGCTCGTAGCAAAAAAAAATGTTTATTTCAGAAAATTCTAGCCGATATTATGGTTAGCTAACTAGATTAAAACATAACATAATATATGCGAAAAACCGTATGTAGAGAAAAATGAGCCTAGCGGGCTCTCAGAACTGAAAGTGTTTTAAATAGAAAAATTTAACAAACTAACAATAACTTTGTATATTTGGCAATTTGCAAGCGCATTATGAAGTAATCAAATTAGTAAACCGTTACATATGTGAAATGTAATAGTATGTTTGTCTAGATAAAATGATAACATCAAAGTAAGCTCATTAATTTCCATTTCTCCATAACAACTCATTTCTTTAAGCTGTCTTTAGATGAATCAAGTGGTTATGGTGGCAGGGTTTTCAGGACATATAATTATTAACTTAATTTGTTAAAAAATGGCGAAAAAGTGGACGTTTCTCGTTACATATTAAAAGGCGAAATGTATAGGGCGACTTTTTTGTTAGCGTCTAAAACAATTTGCAGTTTTTGGTAGAAACATACACTCGTGATTCAGTAAAAATAAAATCATTAAGATTTTGACGTTTTAAGGTTATGTTTAACTACCTAAATTCAAATTACGTCTTATGTTTCCTATTTTTTTAGAAAATCACCATATTATTATGGAATAGCAATAGCAGGCTTCGTATCAATTAAACGGACACCCAAGGCCGGCGATTGCCTCCTGCGTGCCTCGACAATAATGTACAATTTCATGCCAGTCTCATAAACGATGAACAAAACGACTGGATCCATATAAAAAGCATAATCCCAGTCTAAAGGTATGATTCCGTTGCCGACTGCATATAGTACGCGCCATCCACGACGACGCGCCCCTGCACAGCGAATCTCATGTCATACTAATCTGTGCGCAGTTGTACGGCTTGGGCTGTGGAGAGGCGCGCCTTCGTGGATGGCGCGCACTATACAGCAACAGCACGTTCCGCCGCACTCCAAATTGAACCGTAATGGTATGCGTAAAAAGCTCAATTTGAAATGAGCGGAGAAGTGTCGGAACAGCACACGCCGCTTACTCTAAATTGGGACTTTTAGTCTTATGATTGCGGTTCAATTTGAAGTGCGGCGGAACGTGCCGTTGCTGTATGCAGTTGGCAACGGAATCATACCTTAACGCTGGCACGCGCCGCCTACTGGCGCCAGCAGCTAGATACATCTTTTGAACTAGAACCCCAACTGTACTAGTTTAAGAGCCGGTGACACTGAACCTAGTATGATAAGATTCCCAGATGGCATATATATAATTAGGTGCGTCATTAGTCGGGGAACACGAAACGGCGATGCTGCAATGCGAAAAACCTGGCGAAGCCATTGAAAATTAAAATTGAAAAATGATGAAAAATCCGGTTTCTAGTATGATAAGATTCCCAAGTTTCGTTTGTTCCTCGAAACAGGGGAGGGGTAGGACTATACGATAGTGCAGTGCTGCAAGCCCTCCTGACTGGCCTTGTCAGTGGCAGCAGTATGATAAGCGACCACTTTTCTGAGGTATCTAGTATGATCGGATTCCTGAAAAAAACAGGGCTCATCTGAAAGATCAGCACTTTCTGTGTAAGAAAAACCACTGCTGCATTTTCCAAACAGTGGAGAAGGTGGTTGCTGCAGCGATTAAAGGAGCCGACAACACTGAACCTATTTCGATAGATTCCCAGATGATATATATATAAATAGTCGCGGCATTAATGGGGGTACACGAAATGGCGATGCTGCAAAGCAAATGAGCAGGCAAACCTATTAAAATTCAAATTTAAAAAATAAAAATAAACGGTTTCTAGTATGATAAGATTCCCAAGTTTCGTTTGTTCCTCGAAATAGGGGAGGGGTAGGACTATACGATAGTGCAGTGCTGCAAGCCCTCCTGACTGGCCTTGTCAGTGGCAGTAGTATGATAAGCGACCACTTTTCTGAGGTATCTAGGTTCAGTGTTGTCGGCTCCTTTAATCGCTGCAGCAACCACCTTCTCCACTGTTTGGAAAATGCAGCAGTGGTTTTTCTTACTCAGAAAGTGCTGATCTTTCAGATGAGCCCTGTTTTTTTCAGGAATCCGATCATACTAGATACCTCAGAATAGTGGTCGCTTATCGTACTGCTGCCACTGACAAGGCCAGTCAGGAGGGCTTGCAGCACTGCACTATCGTATAGTCCTACCCCTCCCCTATTTCGAGGAACAAACGAAACTTGGGAATCTTATCATACTAGAAACCGTTTATTTTTTATTTTTTTAAATTTGAATTTTAATAGGTTTGCCTGCTCATTTGCTTTGCAGCATCGCCATTTCGTGTACCCCCATTAATGCCGCGACTAATTATATATATATCATCTGGGAATCTATCGAAATAGGTTCAGTGTTGTCGGCTCCTTTAATCGCTGCAGCAACCACCTTCTCCACTGTTTGGAAAATGCAGCAGTGGTTTTTCTTACACAGAAAGTGCTGATCTTTCAGATGAGCCCTGTTTTTTTTCAGGAATCCGATCATACTAGATACCTCAGAAAAGTGGTCGCTTATCATACTGCTGCCACTGACAAGGCCAGTCAGGAGGGCTTGCAGCACTGCACTATCGTATAGTCCTACCCCTCCCCTGTTTCGAGGAACAAACGAAACTTGGGAATCTTATCATACTAGAAACCGGATTTTTCATCATATTTCAATTTTAATTTTTAATGGCTTCGCCAGGTTTTTCGCATTGCAGCATCGCCGTTTCGTGTTCCCCGACTAATGACGCACCTAATTATATATATATGCCATCTGGGAATCTTATCATACTAGGTTCAGTGTCACCGGCTCTTCTACTATACAGAATACCTCACGTATCACACCCACCACCCTCCACCCTCGCGCATCGCGGCCAGTGCCCTGCGCGCAGCCGACCCGCGCGCTCGTCTGTCGCGTTAACCAGCTTGTAACCGTAACCGTAACCGACCAGTAACCGTAACCTAGTCAGTGTAATGTGGACTGAGTGAACCACAGGTGAGTTACAATTTGAGTTTTAAGTTTGATTTTTGTAAAGTACAATTTGAATTTCATTTAGTTATTGTTACGAAAGGAATGGCTTGATACGTGACTCACATAAAGATACATTTACCCCAACGCTAAGGTTTTATTATGATATCAAAACAGCTATTTCAAGTACATTATAGGTAGACATGATGCTTAATTGAGTTGATTGTTGAGAAATAAAAGGATTTTGTGTATAAATTGTATACAAAACACGCCAAAACAAAATAAAGACAAAACGATGAAACAAAGGCGAGATTATCACTTAAAGGTCATCCAGCCAGCTAACCTATAGAACTCTAAATAGAATTAAAAAACTTTATTCTATTCTCCATTTCTGATTTTCTGTATTTTGTCAGACAACGGAAGGCCTGACCGAAATAAATACGAGAACAACTTAAAGATAAAATTGGCAAAAAAGCAAGGGTTTTATTTTGGTAACTAAACATACATTTTTAAATGTATATCTCTGTTAGGTATTAGACGTGTCAACGTATTTGTATACATTTTGGAGAAAAGGTTGTTTTAACTAATTGAATATTATAAACGGGTCACTCAAATCTTACGTATATACTGATTTCAATGGTATATTTAGTGTACTTACGACAAAATGTCCCTTACGACATTTGAAATTTCCACTGTCGATATTTTATATTTCCTTTTGAATAATATTATAAATGCGAAAGTGTGTCTGCCTGTCCGTCCCGGGCAAGGATATAGGATACTTATTATCCCGGAAATCATCCCTTGTATTTCGGTTTCAAAAAAGCAGCTTCAAAGATGATGTTGTTTAAAAAAATATTTGTATTTGTGGACAATCTTACACAAATCAACCTAGTCCCAAACTAAGCAAAGCTTAAAATAAAATAAAATATTTCTTAAACATTCAGAAACCGTTACATAATTTGTAAAACAAAAGAACTTCCAAGAATTGTGACCGCTTAACCTAACCTTGTTAACAAACCGAACTTCATTATAAAAAAAGATGAACGTTTATAAAGAGTTTTCAAGATTTTTCTCCTAATGGAATTTATGCTGTTAACTAGCTTTTGCTCGTTTTTTCCGCGTAGAACACGTCTTAGAAAAAAGATAATTTTTTTCTTTGGGTACTCTCCCATTCAAATTTCTACCCCCTGTTCATTCCCTTAAGGAATGATATTCGTGAAAAACCGTATATTATTATATTATACGTATTATATTATATATTAAATATGTAAAAAAATACGATGTTATATTTGAGACCTTTATCTAGTGCCGTCGGATGTCGCTACACAATTTGCAAAACTTTGTTCGATAGATTATATCATATTACTATCTTTATGCCAGTTTTTTTAAATCTAAATTCGTCCAACGGTTTAGGGATCAAAATGAAACAGACAGAGTTTCTCCGAATTTTCTAATATGTGTATAGACGAGGCGTATAGGGTTTTTATTAACTCCTGAATAAGCAAAACCATGGTAAAATATTGGCTAGAGTCGGGTTCATTGCGTGAAAGTCCTTTCGTCAATCAATTTATACTGCACACATTGAAAGAACACCATTAATTGCCTGTACTTTTTGGCAATTAATATAATTAATGGAAAATAATTATTGAGTTACTGTAACGAAGCAAAATTTTGAATCAAATTATCATCTGAAAAGCACTTCAATTATCGGTAAAGCAATTACAATCGTATTTTATTTAATTATCGGCCTGGGACTATCTGAAATCTTTGTTTTACATTTTAATTTGGTTAATGTGCTTAGTGCACTCGCTTACAAGAGTAAGATAACGAGTCAGAAAGAGCTCGCGTAACATATTGACGTCAATTTGATATGCAAAACATTCGTGTCTCATTGCCCTACTGAAATTTGTGTGTATCCACCTGAGGTGTATCCAAGAAAATTTGCATATGGTAATGCAAATCCGTCAATTTACTTACTTAATTAGTCTTATCACCACATTCTAGGTAACTTTTACTAAACTTTTCCTTAGTATTTTCATGATAATTTAAATTCAAAAATGGCTCTTTGTTTTAACCCTAAAATTTGTTGAATTTTGCAAAATTGAAGTAAAGTATTAATTTTAAGATAATTTGACTTGTCTAGTTTCGGATCTACATAATGCGTACCCATTATTAGCAACAGCTGTAGATCGGGAATAAATAATTCTTTATACAAGCTTTCCAATCAATTCTACGATACAAAAAGCGAAATTAAATACGTGACGTAATAACAAATAACAGCTCCAATCAAAAAGCCAGCGAAACGCGTTGTAGCAAAAGGACTCCCCATTTTTTCAAACGATGTATTTTATTCGTGAAGGTTTTTTTAACATCGCATGAATGATTACTGTTTACCTAAATGTTCTCTCTAAAGTGTGCATATTATTTATGTTCAGACATAGAAGTTTTTTTGGCAAAAATGACAATTAACTAGGGACCTTCCATGATCAAATTTATCGATAACTGTTTTAAATACTTACTTATTTTGAAGTGACGTATCGTATTAGTTATCGAGTTTACCGTTCACTTATCAATGCCAATGTAGCAACTTTTGCTCCGGGCATGAGACTAAGGGCGTGGGATGGGGAACCCGTGGCCAGACCTGGGTCATATGTGGAACAAAGGGTAGAGAAAATGTTGGGCACCTTGAAATTTTATTAAACTTATGACACAGGCCCCGCACAAACGATGCCCCAGTGGTGTATGGAGTCCACAAAAACAAACCAGTTTGAATGTTTATTTATACATTTATTTGAAAGGATGTTACACCCAGGCGTCCCCAGGTTACAAGTATCAATACCAAATAGTGCTTATGCTTATCTAAATATATATCTAATTTGCCAATGTCGCAATTTAAACTAAAATGTTAAAGAAAATAGCCTGATAACTCTGTGATGTAATAATGTTATACCTATCTAAGTATATACATTGGTGATTTTAGATATTTTAAAAATTGAAATAACATCAATTTTTACAGCTGAAATATTTATTATAGACCACGCCTGTATCATACAAATCTGTATCAAGTTCCAAAACTAGTACCCATTACAAATAGAGCCCACGACTACCAAAAACTACATGCAATTGGAGGTCTTTTACACTGGCTGTCATTGATTAAGTGCTCCAATATTGCAGAGCTTCCGTTTCAAACTATTACAATGAGCTCTGGTCTGGAACAAACTGGTCTGCTCAAGGATGGAACCGTGAATTTTAGATTGTGAATTTATCCGCTCTGGGGCAGGTTCCTTTGTATGCAAAAGGAGAAAGTTTTATCTTGACGTTTAGTAGGATACTTTGTCTTCCTCACTACTGAAGAGATTACAGACAGCACTGGCGAGGACTCATAAAATAGACCTTTAATATAATGGACTACTACTCCAACAAATCTCGCTGGCCATTCAGCGGAGTATCGGAGTGGGGTGTGATATGTTATATTTTAATTTAGTATAAGGCTGACGAGTTTTTTTTTCCCAACTCATAGCAATCCTTCTATTTATTTCCTATTGGAAAAAATACTGGAGCTTTAAATACATTTTCAAGGACAAAGATATCGATAAAAAAATTAAAAGTAGACTACACGAAGTTGCCATTTTCCCTTGTTTGACGTATGGGTGCCAAACATGGGCACTACGAAAACAGGGAGTAAATAAACTCGCCATACAACAAAGGAAAATGGAAAGAAGCATGTTAGGAATTTGACTGTAACACAGAATAAACAACATACAAATTAGGAACAGAAAGAGAGTGCCGGATGTCGTCAAACAAATATATTTTTTTTTTTTTTTTTTTTATTTACATTAAGTTAAAATACACCATTCGAAACATCTCCGTTCGATGGTACTTGCGATGGCAAGTAAAATCTGTTTTAACCCTTCTTTGCATGGTGATGGAAATTTCCATCATAACATTGTCCTGTTAATTAAAGGTAGTTTTGCGGGTGATTCATATTTATTGTAAGACTTTTATTTTTCAACAACAGTATAGCTTGAAATGGAACATACCTACTTGTGATTAAAAAAAATAAACATAATTTTGACATTTAAACTTTTTATTCGCGGACTCGCCGTTTCGCGCCATTTACGAAAATTGTTGACCGTTATTCTGGATTTTGAACGATAGTACTACGAAAATATTGATATTTGCGGAATAATTCATGTGTATCAGGTATGTAATTTAATATTTTGTTACTTTTTGTGCATACATTTACGAAATTGGAAGATAAAGTAACTCGAAAGTATGTGATGGAAATGTCCATCATTATGCAACAATGTCACTCGCAAAGTATGGCGAATCATTTATTAGTAATGACCAAGTGATAAATAGTCTAGTAGTGGTAAACAACTGTTTCCTGAAATATCACGAAGAATAAATATTTTGTAGCTCTTTTATAAAATAAATAAGAATAATTACATAACAACTGTTTAATTTATTTAGTACCTACCTACCAGTGGCGGAGCGCCCATACATATCGATTTCCAACGGCTTGCCTAATTTTCAGCCAATCCAGTTCTCTTACTACGGCTCATGAAGAATAGGAAAGGCATATTATTTCCGGCTTCCCTTACAATATCTTTGACGCGCCGCCACTGCTACCTACCTACCTATTGTACTATGCTTAAGGTCAGAGTTTGCATAATGATGGAAATTTCCATCATATCAAAAAATAGAGATATTGTGTAAAACTTACCTCATATATTTATTTTTATATTTTTACCGTAATGTGGAGAGGTCAATTGACATTATCGTGATTTATTTCAAAAATAAATAAAAAATCATGCAAAGAAGGGTTAACAAAGCATTTATTTTATAGTACTTTTATCTCGTGAGCGCTTGTAAACCATAGTACAGTTGTGGTTGTGATACATACGAACACTATGACGTGAAATCATAGCTCAATGTGCATGTATAGCATCTCAACACACAACCATGGCTCACGTGCGCTCGTGAAATAAAAGTACTCAGTCGCCGTTACCATTTCCCTAACAATAAGAGAATCTCCACACTAGAACAGTCGAGGGCCAGCCAAGGCTCGCTTGAGTACTCTCCAGTCTTTTTCAGTTCAGTCCTTTTCATTTCAGTCTGTACTCTGTAAGATACTTGACCTCTGGTAAATTAAGACTGGGGGTGGGGTGTATCTGGCTAAATGCGGATTGAAATCATATTCATATTTGTTATTCATGTTTGTTTGGAGTGCTCGCACTCACACACAGAAATAGGTAAGGTAGGGTAGGGTAGAACTTTCCTATTTCTTCCTATTTGGAACACGAAAATCGAGTTCTTTCATTTACCTGTTTTGATACTGATTTTTAGGGTTCCGTACCAAAAAGGTAAAAAAGGAACCCTATTGGTTTCACTTTGTCTGTCTGTCTGTCTGTCTGTCTGTCTGTCACATCGCTAAATATCTCAGGAACTACTTATCCTATCGATTTGAAATTTGGAATAGTTATAAACAAGGGTAACCCAGATACATAGAAGATGGTTTTTTAAATTATTTTATTTTATTTTCTGTGAATAATGACAGATAAAAGGGGGTTCAAAATTTTAAAGTCTGGCAACTATGTCAAGTGGGGTATCATATGAAAGGGCTTGACTTGTACATTCTGAAACAATTTTTAGTTTTTTTTTTCGTTGGAGAAATTTCGATTTACGAGGGAAAATGTAAAAAAAAATACCATTCCCCCCCCTTATCTCCGAAGTTTACGAAGAAAAAAAAATAAAATTATTACACAACATTAATATGCATGTATATTTTACAGGAAAAATATAGCCATAGCCCTAACTAGTTTTTCTTTTTTTTAATCATCAAAAAACTCTTCTATACTAAGTTTGTAATTTAATCACCTTTGTATATATTTTTGTTTTATATTTAAATTTACAAAATTACGTTGAAAATACCTTCTTTCAAATAAAAAAACAATTATTGAAATCGGTTGATGTGATAAAGAATTATCCTTGAAAAACCAACATACGTACTAAGTTATTCAGTCGCGCAAATTAGTAACACAATGCGCCGATAGATGGTGCTGTCATGTTTTTTTAAGATTGTTCCTGAATTAATGGGGTCGGGACGGGTACACAACTACATATACAAGAACTGTGTACGGAACCCTCGGTGCGCGAGTCGGACTCGCACTTGACCGGTTTTATTTTATCTCTTATTTATCGCTGTGTCGCTCCCGCATTGGCTTACACAGCCACGAAAAATGTTGTCTCCCTGACTGACACTGCTTTCATCATTCATAGTCTGTAACAGACTCAAAGGCCATTGATGATGCTTTGCTAAGTTTTTTTTCAATGTGATTGATTCGATCATAAAATGGTGTACGTACGCCATAGTCTGGGTTACGGAATGCCGCAAAGAATATTCGTTTCAATAAACACTAACCTTTTCCTTCATCAACCAAGACACATCACTATTTTAAGACGAAAAAAAATGGCACCTAAATACTTGTTATTGAAAAGGCCAAATCCTATAGCAAAATAAATAATGCACACTAACGTAACAAAGTCCTAAGGTTGACTGGTAGAGAATGCGTATGGCATTAAGGGGAGGTATCCCCAACGCAAACGTCCCGCTCTAACACGCGTGAGTTTATAATTAACCATCCCGCTCTCTACGCAAGCTCTGCGCGCAGTTTTGTAAATATTTAGCTATAGTCATTAAGCCAATCATTCTATCAAAGCAAACCCTGCGAATTTGTCTAAACCTATTTACAATCTTTAATTGAGTACAAAAATAAAACGTTAAATATCAGTAATATAGCCGTAGTATTGAAAATACATTCCAAAAAGGGGTAACTTCGCGATTTTTTTCTATCGAGTGAAATTCATCAGGTCATGTAACTGACTGCGATTTTGACTAGACAAGATCCTCATGTAACACATATATTTTTTTTGGATTTTAAGACACTATATTCTATGTCTCAGATGGTTTTTAAAAACTCAAAAGTGGTAATACACGGCCTTAAGTCCGCCTTTTGTACGATAAGTTTAACTTTTGTGCAATAAAGATTAAATAAATGAAATAAGCAATCAATTTGTTGTTAAGCTAACTTCATATTTTGACACTTTAAGCGCGCGGTTCTTTACCGCAGTGTTTCAATATAAATGCAAATTTAATTTTAATCAAATACGCTTGGTCATGTAGACCCACTGGTTTAATTATGCGTCGTCAGCGCGCCGCTAGCTCGGTTTATGGAAGCAATCGGATCGATATTGTCATTGGCGGCGGCCATTATTTTGCCACTGTACAGGGTAAAAAATGGGTCGGTAAGGGCTTCTTAAAGGCATGCGAAAATAACCGAACAGCTTATCTGCCAAGGCCGTTAGAATTTAACGTGTCAGATACTAATGCGCGCTTTGTAATGGCAGATATTAATACTGCTGCTTCTACGGTCAATCAATTTGATTTCTGGGTCACTTCGTACCTTGTCTCAGTGATGTTAAGATGATATCTCTAGCGGCTTTCATATTGATTTTAGCTGTGACAATGTACGAAGTGGCCCAGAAATCAAATTGGTTGACTGTACATAGTAAAGAATTTAAATATTATGCTATTTTTGAAGGTTTTTTTTTGATGTGGAAATCAGCAAAATTTTTAAGCAGCTAAAAACTTAGCTGATGGCTGTTTAAAAGGATATAAAACTAAAATTTACGGTGGACCGACGACCGAAAGAGAGTGGCAGGAAGCGGTTGGATGCGCAGAGCTGAGGACCGAGTGTGGTGGCGTGAATTAGAGAAGGCATAAGTATGTCTAGCAGTGGAAGACTTCAAGCTGAAATTGATGATGATGATGAAAACTAAAAATTGAATTTTTTTACCCTTTCACTGCCGGCTTCCTGGCCCTAGCGGGCGTACTGTAGCTCTAGTATAAGTTTTTTCGAAACATTAACTAATCCGAACGCGTTTGCGTTTTGTCTCAAAATGTATGAAAGTGGTATGAAAACGTGAACAGCGCCTCTGGTGGTCACTAGTGGAAACTAAAACAGCGAGTATAACATTAGTTGCTAACCGATGAACGCGCGTATTTCAAACTCGGTGAGAGCGTTTTCATACATTTTGAGACAAAACGCAAACGCGTTCGAATTAGTTAATGTTTCGAAAAAACTTATACTAGAGCTACTGCTCGTAGATGCGTATTCAATACAACGCGTTTCTCCGTATCTAGAGGAAATTGTGTAGCGCTACGAAAAGCTTCGCAGTGAAAGTTAACGTATAAACAAAATTAAAAAGTTGACTAAATAGCTATAAGCATAATCTTACTACAAATCAGATTTTATATTTGTGGTATCGGAACGTATCCGAATCACTTGCTCGCTCACTCCTGTATTTCTCTCTCTCTCTATTGGCCACATCAAAGATGGCGCATTGTTGAATTTGTGCTTATCTCAAAATAAACATAATTAATTAATTTGTGCGTTTAATTGAAGATATGACATTTGGCGACGAGGATGGGATCCGAACCCACGCGTGCATACTCGTAGCACATTGGATTAGCAATTTTTGCGCGAAATTTGTGCGTTTAATTGAAGATTTGACAATATTCAAACATTGATTTTAACATAAATTTTAGGACAAGTAAATTAGATGTAACTAACTGATAAAAGTATAAACTATATATTTATCCAATACACACAGATTTTTACTACCACAAATTAAAAATGTTTACGGCATGAGGACTAATCTCTACTTGCTTCCAAAAATTATAAATAGCCTCCCAAAACACATACAAGATTTATACTTATCCCTATCTCTTATGTCTATGGCTTTAGTGGTTAAGTAATTCCATTCCAAACGTTGCGATTAATTTAATTTGAAACTTTAATAAATAAATAAATATATATATAGTTATATCTATAGAAAAACCAATACATAGGTGCCTGAGTACCTACACGGCACGAGTCAGTATTCATGTAGAACAGCTTATTTCCATTCAATTTATAATACCTAAGGTCGAAGGTGAGGCCTGAAGTAGCGAGATAAAAATAAAAATCCCTATTCAGTCGTTCAGCATTTTATTGAATGGAACTCTCTGACCTTTAATATTTATGAAAATTCTTTAGAGTAATTCGCTTTTCAAATAAATTCGATACAGATTCAATCAGCTCTATTTACAGAAAATAGGATTGGAGAAGTTCAGTAAATTGAAAAATGTGAAATGAGATTAGGTTACTTTAGACCGTCCCGCTTTGAATTTATTACATAGGGTAATATTGAAGAGTAGTGAAACCTTATTTAAAATGAACGCTTCTCTCCAAATACAGTCAGCATCAAAAGTAACTATACGCCTTTGAAGACGTCAAAAGTATTTATAGTCAATAGTTCAAGGGTTAAATGGGTGGTTTCACTCGAGTTAAACATTCTGCTTTTCATTTAGACTATGAAGAAAGTAGAACAGAAGTAAAAGTAAATGATATTCCAATATTCCAAGGATTCAGTAATAAAAACACAAGGTGCAACAAACAGCCCGTGCCGCCCCCGCGCGTGGTCAGCGTGCGGCCCCGGCCTGTGGAACTATTAAAAAAATACTTTCCACCCTAGGGTCGGAAAAGCGATTTTCAACCTGGCATGAAAATCAAACTTTCTGAACAGGAGAAATTAAAACAAAATTAATGAATCATTTTAGCGCTCTGGCAACTTCTCTAATTAGTTTATAGATACAATAAACGTAAAAATGCCATGATACAACTTTTAATTCCATTCCGATCCTGCAAATCCGCCAGCTTATCCAATTCGCTCGATCATAAAGCAATAAATAAAAGTTGAAAAAACACTCAAATCAATTACAAACTCTAACAATGTTTTCCAACAAAATATGAGGCAAAGTTTGCTAGCATCCGCAATATTTGTTGCCTACCAAAGGTATTAAGACTAAGGCTTGAATATTGTTAGTGCCCCTCCATAAGGTTTTGTGCAGTATAAGGGTGGCTGTTCACTTACGCCCTTATGTCGTGAAGACTGTTGGGGGTACTGAACAGGGGGATTTAATTGAGTTACGTGTGGAAGCTGAAGGTTTATATTCTCTACACACGCCCGTCGCTGCAACTACAGGAGCAAGTTTGTTTTTTGACCGAGCGCGCGAGCGAGCGAAACAAACGCTTTAGCTTAGTTGGTAGTGACCGTGCCTACGAAGCTGGCGGTCCCGGATTCGAATCCCGATCAGGGCATTTATTTGTGTGGGACGCTGCGTCCCCGTTTCAGCAGCACAAAAATGTTTTCAAATATATGTCCGGTGGATTTCGGGCTACAGTTCGCATTTCTCAACCGGTTCACGTGAACCACTGATCAGATGGCGAAAGAAGCGGATACGTTGTGTGCAGATGGAGAGTCTCTTTGATTTTGAGCTCATCGAGAATAGACTCGTTAGTGATGCGTTCATTTTAACGAGATCTGGAGCATTCTGCGCTAGTATCGCATCTCAAATCCACCTATCGCACATGTCTCTGACGCGTACATAAAGATCGAAAAGACAAAGGTCAAATTTAGAAATAAAGGAAAAATTTAAAAACTTAGGCACCGAGCAGGATTCGAACCTGCGACCTCCCGGAATTCGCGGCCAGTCGCTCTAGCCAACTGCTTGAAATTCGTCAATCCTTCCTTCATTTACACAACGCCTTAAGGGAGGCGTACAGCAACATCTACCAGAAGACTCAGGCTTCATTACGGCACTAACGTCTCAAATTATGTTGAGAAATCGTTAGTTACGATGCGCTTCCCATACTAAATTAATTTCGTTTCTTTATTTTTTGTTTTTCCTTTATTTCTAAATTTGTAGTTTGCGTTAGTAGCGTTACTGTTTAATACAAAATTAAGACAAGGGTCCTTTCCTTTTGTACTTGCTTGGTACTGAAGCTAAGTTTTAGCCAGTTTTGCGAGCCACATCCGAGCTCATCAGAGAAAGTTGCAAGGGTCGCCGGTCGGTATATAGACATAGGTATGGAAGCCTAAAAAGGGATGCTACCTTGATAGGGCACAAGTTAGTTTTAATATTAACAGTCTCTGAAATAAAGAGGACACCCGACGGGAGTGCTGCCCGTATATTATTCGTTGCCGAATCGGCTCGAGTCGTGCGGAAATTGGGTTGTTTTCAATTAGATCTCGTTGGGCCTTTGTAATGTGAATGTTTGTAAAGTTTTGGGTTGCTTTGAGTTAAATAATGTTCGCTTGTCCCTATTTACTTATCTCGATTATCAGGGAATTGGAACATGAGAACCTTATGAGTATATAATATGCCCATACAAAACTTACTTCTTGGTGTAACTTTTTTTGGTAAGTCGAAATAAAAAAAACCATAAAAAGGTACAAATTAGGTACTAAATATTTGCGAAAAGATGGATTCGGTATAACTCCTACTAAGTAGGGGAACTGGACTTGGTCCTGTCAACCTGACGTCCGAATGACTGAACACTTTATTTTCAATATTTCTCCATTTTTAGCGAGGTACAAATTATTTGATGACAGGTACAAAATAGGTACGAAATATTGGAGTTACTCTCGCTATAAAAATCTACCATGGTCCTGTCATCCTGACGTTTGCGGAAATGAAGGTGCATAACATCAGAGTGTTTATCTAAGTGCCAGTTGAACGGTTTAAGTATATTGCAGAAATGTATAACTTTATGAAAGCGTAAAAAATGTTTTTTACATTCTTAGATTCGCCGTTCGTGGAATATGTCCCTTCTCTGAAAACTAAGCACCTACCTACTCCATGTGTAGCATTGACCAGTATTTAAAAATATATAAATTCTATAAGCACATATATAGGTGCCAAACTAGTTAGTTAGGTAGGTTTGCTAGGTACATGACACCCTGTAAAGATCACTCGATAATGTATCTTATATCTAGCACATATATAGGACTTTATCGCACAGAGCGCATAAAATACATCGTCCCAAACGGTGTATCTCACTTGCCTCATCCCTCGCCTACGTAAAAGGTTTTAAAAATAACCTCCGTCGCTTGCTATGCGATGTTTGGAAAAGGTGGGATCTTCGGGGAAAACTCTGGCAGGTAGCGTCTATTTTTGTAGGGAATGTCTTGTTTTTCACCGGACTACGGCGAAGCCCATAAAAATATGTGTTTGACCTGTATGGATCAAACAGTCCGTTTCTATTGTCCCTATGTGAAAACTCAACGGTTCATCTGAGTGTAAATTATACGTTGTAAAGTACATGGGATAGTTTTTATCCTAGAAATAATTCCTTACGAAGATGGAAGGGGTTGTGGAAGTTCGTGGTTAAGCGTTAATTCAGCCTACAACATGTTTTTTTAGTTTTTTTAATTATTTCTATAAGGCGATTAGGTCCACTTGGACGAAGTAGCGGTCAAAAGCTAGTCTTACATAATTACTGAGAGGTATGGGTAACACTATCATTTTATACTTAAATACTTTATTTCCCTCACACCGAGGCAGCAATGTAATTCCCACTTGCATGGAATTATATCACAGACTGCATGCAAAAACATCCCTCCATTTCTCGACATACTACTTGCATATAATGCTAAGAGTCATTTGAAAGGAGCTTAGGCTTTATATAGAATGGAAAAATAATATGGTAAACTACGTGAATGCCTTTAGATAGCTCATTGTATTCAAGGCAACAATTTATTTTTAAAGAATAACTCCAATGATTTTCATAAAATCTTTAGGTAAAGTATAAGCAACCGGCAATCGATCTGGCTTCAATCTGTAAATAACAGAAAGATACTTTATTAGGTAAATTGATAGTGTAAGTTATAAATAACAGATGTTGTCATGTAACCCTGTTTTTGCGATTACCAGAAAATACCGTCTTTCTTACGTTGTTTCTTTTTCATATCGCCCCCTTTTAATCCCCCAAATTATTAGTCTCTATTAAAACATAGTAAAATACTATTCCCTTGTACACAACCCGGAATATTTCCGATGACGTCACATCTCTAGTCATGGTTAAGGGAGTCATTGACCCCTGAATACGGGCTGGCTAAGCAATATCACGTGGATTGACGTCATGTACCGGGCCTACATAATCAGTGCTTAGTGCGCGATAGACTCGCGTGTCGGAAGCGCTGCGATATACATATCAAAGGATATTAGACCTGACCTGACTTCTTGCATACCTAGTACCTATAGTACCTAGTGCATACTAGCGGCCTTTCGTAGTAGTCTTCAAACGTAAAACATTTGCATTGCCTGCAACCGAATCAGTGGCCGGGATGACCCATCTGCCGGATTATTTCTCGATGCCTCGGCCTCGGCTGAAAAAGTCCTACGATATACGAGTCTATTCAGTTACGTGTCCTATGTAAACATGTAAACAAACTATTTTTAAAGACTAATCATTATCACACTTTTTTCTAGGATTACAATACTTTGTTAGCATCTTGAGTGATGAATCATCACTGATGATCAACATTTTAAGTGATGATTACAGTGTAATCCTTGTGTAGATTGAACACGTAAGGATGAACATACTGTACAGGTTGAGATATTAGTTAAAACCTACTGGTTCGATTAATCATAAAGTTAAATACTATTTACAATACAATGCGACAGTCAATAACGCAATATATAATACATATTGTTCAATAAAATTCAACGGTTATGTTTTATTCAACATTTTAAAGAAAACAGTTACCTAGGTTAAAATTTTATTCAGTTTGAACTTGAGCAATGTGAACCTGTCTAGACAATAAAATAACTCACTCAAGTTCAAAAAGTTTTAAAAGGGGGTATTTTTAATAATAAAACAATAAGTAACTGGATATTATGTTAGTCAATTACCCTTACCTACCCTTACCCTACCCCCCTTAAATACCCTAGAGTTGTTAGTAGTTAGACGGACTGAGGGGAAATTTAAGTTACTTTTCAAGTAGTAAAACAGTAATTTACCTAAGTTATTGATAACAGTTTTAATTGATGCGGCAATTTTTTGTTAGGATTCAGTACCAAAAAGGTATAAAAGGAACCCTTATAGTTTCACTCCGTCTGTCTGTCTGTCTGTCACACCGCTAAATATTTTTTATAGGTATACTAGATTTGTCCCCAAGCTGCGTGATACGACTGTTGCAAGAGGGTATAAATAAATGAGCGGTGTTTTTGTACTGTACGTATAGTAACAAATATGTAGAGAAAAGCTCAGATAAATGGCATCATTTCAAAGGTTAGCTTTGCTTCTTAGATAAGTACCTATACTTATTGTTGATGGTACCTACCATGATTTTACTATCAAATAAAAGCTTACATCCATTACATAGCAGTGGCGGCGCGTCAAAAACATTCTTAAGGAAGCCGGAAATAATTTGCCTTTCTTATTCTTCATGAGCCATTGTACCTTAAAGAACTGCACTGGCTGAAAATCAGCCAAGTCGGTGGGAATCGAGTTGTATGGACGCTCCGCCACTGTTACATAGCCAGCCAGCAGGCGTGTCAGTAGGCACTTACTAACCGCTAAATGCACATTCGACGTTGAGTATGCTTGTTCACAACACAACGCGCTCCCCACAACATTCCTCAGACAAACCAGTATACGTCTGACCTTCCATATAACTAGGAAATCTGTTGCGAAACCCTCCAGTTTCAGTAGTTCGGTTGATTTGTCCGGTTCCGAAAAACTGACACTTTTTTGTTTCATCGATTCGTATGACGTCAAGCCAAACTGCTGATATTCTCTCTAAGGTGGCACATACCACATTTCCAAATGATTTCATGTAAAAGGGTGAATAAATTACAGTTTTACACATAAAACTCCCGTTTACCAATATTAATGTGTGAAATTCGTGCAAACTTGAATAAAAACATCTTAACAGTTCTGTTTGTTTCACAAACCGAACTAATAAGATTTAAAATAAACCAAATGACACCACCAGCAATGGTTACTTCAATCCTAATTCAAAACTCACACGGTTTTAAATTGATTGTTCTATAAAAAAATATAAGAGTGAATTTCACCAAACGGGCATTTTTGTCCAATTCCCATGGAATTTAGAAATACCAATAATACATAGAAAATTCTATGCTGATAATTTGATAAAAAAATTAATAAACACAAATTTTCTTACGGGGTACTTATACTTATAAAATTACGGAAGTTATTACAATTCGAAAATTTGACCTGGGCACGGGAATTTATCTGTCCATGGGAATTGCCTTTTCTTAGAAAAAATTGTATTAAAATTATTATTTACCATCTTATTTATCAAGAATTATAAAGTTCAGTTGTATCAAAGTTATTTAGCCTAATTTTACCAATCATGGGTCACTCTTTTCAAATATTTAAGAAGCTAAGTGTAATTGTAGCAGTTGGCCTGTTTTCTTTAAATAAACGCATAAACTATAACTCTAATCGATATACTTAGTACAAAATATATTTATTTATGCATTTCATCCATAATTATTGTTATTAAATGAGGTATATTAACAAAATAAGTCACCCTTCCCAATTCCCGTGTCCCAAAATCAGCTGTTTTGGGTAAACAAGCTATGGGAATTAGGACACGGGAATTGGAAATCTATATAAAAAAAAACATAAAAAATTCAAATCGCATGTTAATAATATTTTAAGTTATCGTTTATATAGAGACACCAAAGTGCTTTATAATGCATACATATGTTAATGATTACTTATGTAAAATTTGAATTTCTAAGGGCCACCGAAATTGCAAGCAAAAGCAAAAAAATTGTCGCCCACCCAGAAACCGAAGTACTTAGGTGGTTTACTCGAACTTAATGCGGTTTGCTATATATAGATTTTTTATATATAATAGCTGACATTTGAGAGTACATGTGAAGCAGGACGCGAAGCTCATCAAATGTAAACGATGGCTGCCAGGGACCTTTGAATTTTGCCGACAAAATTTAACTCTCGCGCTCGGACGATTTTTAAACATCAATTACAAGTTATTCACCACAGTGAAGTGAATAGTGTCTGTGCTCAGTGATAGTAAATATAATCGAGTTAAAGTTTTTGACACGAAATCAGTGATTCTAATGTACAGTTTTTGATAGGAATTTTTGATTGATTCAAAACTCGATGCCGGACAGGGCACGGAGTCTTAATTTGAGCGTTTAGGTATTTTCTAATGTATTTAAAAAATAAATAAGTCCGTGAATTTGAGTGGACCTCAACGTGGAAACATGTATTCTTTATGAAAAAAAATAAATGGTACGTATTATCTCATGCTACCATACGATTTTCAGCTCGGACACAAAAAAAATCGAGTATAGAAAATGACCCATAACTCTTATTTTTTAGATAAGAGTCAATGTACATCTTTGGGCCTTGTCCATTACTAGTAGTGTTACCCTACTTAGTCCAAGTCCAAAAAAAAAACTGAAATTAGACTTGCTAAACTAGGGTTCAAGTTACACTGTGTAAGTGTGTATGGGTGAGTAGACACGATTGGGAATGGCACACGTGTCACCGCGTGCAGCCACTTAGCTCGAGGGGACTTCACGTCTGTCGTCTGTTCGCATTGACAGCGTATGGACAGTGTACAGTTTCCGACTTCATCAGACAATATGCGAAATTTCCGACTAGTGGACATTATGACGTCTGGACTTTCTGAGACTCGGACATATATTGCCCCTCGGGGAATAGAACTTGCCAGCGTATGGACAGTATATAGTATCCGACTGAACCTTAGGAATTTTCGACTAGTGGAAATTATGAGGCCTCCACACAGGGGCATTATAAAATTAAGACGCCTGGATTTTCTGACATTCGGACAGATAATATCCCTGGAGTTGTGAAACTTGGCAGGGTATGGACAGTATGCAGTATCCAACAGTATTTGTTCATAAAAATAAGTCTCGATTTACATGTAACACTAACAATAGATATAGACCACTTAGATTAAGACCTAACTCTGACATTCAACTACCTAATTCAAAAAATTATATACATTATAAAAGAAGTCAGGAATATAATGGAATTAAAATTTATAATTTCTTAAACGATGACATAAAACAATCTAATAATATGAACGAATTTTGTAAATAATTAAAATCATATTTGCTTACTAGACCATTTTATAATCTAAATGAATATTTGGATAATTTGACATTTTAAACCAGCTTATTATTGTTATTTTTGCATGCTATTTTGTGGCGGATCATACATTCATGACAAATATTTATATATCTCGCTGACATGTAATCTTAACACCCGTGTATGTTCTTGCAAAATAAATAATTTCAATTCAATAATTTCAACTGTACATAAAATCCTTCAATTATTTTACTAATTATCTAATTAAAACTGGCTAGCGGAGGGCATGGCATCTTAACGTGTTTTACTTAAGTAATATCTTTATAGGCTTTATACGGAAATGACGAGTTTTCACAAATGGTTTCTAGATTGTTTAACTTTTTGTCATGCGTCTTACTTAGCCAACAAAATTATATGTAAAAAGTCACCTTCTTTATTTGGAACATTCGTAAAATTGACGATGTCAATTCTAGAATGGGTTTATTACACTCTAAATCGTGTCTATTTCATTACCTTGAACAAAACTTATTGTAGAACTAATTTTAACTTCTTATATATGAAATCATTGTGGCCAAACAAACGCATTTGAAATATTAAAAATGAACATACTATTTGATACCTAGACATCAAACAGTAGGCGACTTACTGACTTGGCGGGGCGGGATCGATATGAGTCATTTTCTTCTTTGACGTAAACTTACTGACGTCGCAAAGATTCCCACTTGACAGAATACTGTCAGTATTACATTTGCGCAGTAGTAATATTATGCGCAGAAGCGGACCAGCAGTACTGCCTTCGCATCGTCCCGCTTCCGCGTATCCCGCGCCAGTCAGGAAGCACTCATTTAAATGTAGGGGCGCACGAAAAAGTAGTACTGAGTTGACTGACAGTTGACACTGACAGTTTTCTGATGATACCGTCATTGGAGAGTGCCTGCTGTCACGTACAAAAACGCAGTTACAAAGACTTCAGAATGCCTGCGCCAGATTCTGCTTTCTGATCCCACCCAGAACTCATGTCACACCCTTTTTAAACAATGGCAGTCTCCTTAAAATGAACGCCCGAAGGAAAATACACTTCGCTACCCTATTGTTTGGGATTGTAACGAGTAGGCAACCTTCGTACCTGTACGATAGGCTAACATTTTCCCGCAAACATATCAGACAAGCCCCCCGCCTCATCTGCCCGAGACATAGGTCGGCTAGCTTCCGTGGCAGTTTCAGATATGCTGCCACGCGCTGTTGGAACAACCTTCCACCACCAATAAGAAACGCGGACACTTTTAAAATAAAACTAAAACTCCACCTGCTAAAGGAACAAATGTCTTCTGTCTAGCCGACGATGTGATTGTTTGCATTCACTTTATTTATTATATATTCATTATTTACTTATTTTATCCTATCCTAAATCTATATTTCGCAAAATATCATTACACTGCACATTTCTGCTATATTCTGCTTCTCTTAGGTTAATTAGCTATAAGCATATTATTTTGTAAATGGATCCACTGAAAATCAGCGTCGTGGCACCTCATGCTCCGACACAATGCTGAGTGGACTCCTTTTTGAGACCATCTTCAAATGTGTATTTCCTAGATTTAAGCTAACTGTATTCTATGTTGTGGTTTCAAATAAATAAGTCATTCATTCATTCTCATATCGTACCGCCTCCGCACCGACAAATCGGGAAGTCGCCTTAATCGATCGATCTGCATTTCATTCCACTAATTGTGTTTGCTTCACTTGTCAAAACAGGAACACTGACTATTAACTTTACAGCTATGTAGTAGGCAAATACTGCCGACTGAGTTATGACGTCAAAGCACCCGTATAAAAATAATGAAAAATCTAGATAAAACTGGGCACGGAAGACTTTTAGTTGAATTGTACATATACGTTGTACGTGAGTATAGTTTCTCATGAAAATAGCCTTTAAGTTTTGTACTAACTACCTATACAAACTAAAAAAACTTTGTTAATCCTTAAGATATTTATTAGTCACCTCTACGGCCTAGCCCTTTTCTACATCATTCCATGTATCTCTCTCCCGTGCTTCTTGAATCCAGTAGGGTCCACATTTCTAGTTGAAAACGTCATAACCTTTTAATTGGTCTCCTTACTTTTCTTTTTCTGTCTCTTGGTAACCATTCCGTTCAGCGTTTTGTCCATCTATTGTCCTTCATTTTGCATATATGTCCTGCCTATTTTTGTATCTTACTCTACGTCAATTATATAATAAAGGATTAGGTCAACATCATCATAGGCCTTTACGTCTATTGCAGACGATTTAAGCATTGCTGTGCATTTTCTGTAAGGATTAGGTATGTACTAAAACATTACTGGATAACCGTGGCGCTATCTCACGGCTTTAAACGTTAAAAAGCAAATGGATGCAGCCGGCGCCAGAGCTATCCGTATCTGTAACGAGGCGGTGCTAAAGAATTACTTGCAGTGAACAAACTGCGGAAAGGAAAAAAGGAACTCGCTGAAAACTTTAAACAGGGTGATACGGTTTGCTACTGAAATTTGCGTTGCATATTTATATTGATAGAGGGTAAATTAAGCTTTAAAAGAAGAAAGAGAAGAAACATGGACGTAGTTCGTTACATATTTCCACATATAAGCTGTATAATATCTGGGCGGCCGCTTTGCTCGGCGTTTTCCCGTGCATGAGACCTAGCTAGATCGATTGCTCGTCCCCGAAAAGCCCCACATACCAAATTTCATCAAAATTGTTAGGCCGTTTCCGAGATCCCCGAAATAGATATATACAAGAATTGCTCGTTTAAAGATATAAGATGGGAACAAATAAAATGATCACCTAAATAACTTTTGATATCACCAAATTTTCGAACCCTAAAATAAGGCTGAACACTCAAAAAAATGTATCGACCATCAATTTCAGGTCACCTAAACACTCATACCTATTATTCCAGCACTTGCAGCTATTTTACTTATTGCGTTCCCTGAAATTTTATAATCGCATCAAAAAATTGTCAAGTACCACCAAAAATACTAAACTACCACCTAATCTCGTGCATCATTTGTTATTATAATTACATCCAAATATTATACACATTACAAGCTATATTGTGGTTAATACATACAAATTACTTATCACTCATCATAAATCCTCTAAAATGCGTTCAGAAACCGTAGAAAATGACTCTCATAATAATTCAATGTTCTTACGTGTGGAGAAGGTTACAGCAGTAACATAATGATTATTATGTTATGAATTAAAATTGTTCATTATGTTATTAAATATAATAACATAATGAACAATTTTAATTTTGGAACATCATACAAACCCAACAAAAATCTCAAATTCAGTCAATATGAGTTTTGCCTCGTGTTTTTTTTCGCGAAAAATTCTTTAGTTTAGATTATAAGTAAAAAAATTTTTTTTTCGAAAAATCGTCATTATACTCGATTTCGACTAATTCGGGGATGAGGATTTCAAATTTCACATTTATTTTGAATTTTAAGTAAAAAAAAAAAAATTTTACGTAAAATCGTCATTATACTCGATTTCGACTAATTCGGGGATGAGGATTTCAAATTTCACATTTATTTTGAACTTTAAGTAAAAAAAAAAATTTTTACGTAAAATCGTCATTATACTCGATTTCGACTAATTCGGGGATGAGGATTTCAAATTTCACATTTATTTTGAACTTTAAGTAAAAAAAAAAATTTTTACGTAAAATCGTCATTATACTCGATTTCGACTAATTCGGGGATGAGGATTTCAATTTTCACATTTATTTTGAATTTTAAGTAAAAAAAATTTTTTTTACGTAAAATCGTCGTTATACTCGATTTCGACTAATTCGGGGATAAGGATTTCAAAATTTACATTTATTTTGAACTTTAAGTAAAAAAAAAAATTTTTACGTAAAATCGTCATTTTACTCGATTTCGACTAATTCGGGGATGAGGATTTCAAATTTCACATTTATTTTGAATTTTAAGTAAAAAAAAAATTTTTTTACGTAAAATCGTCATTATACTCGATTTCGACTAATTCGGGGATGAGGATTTCAAATTTCACATTTATTTTGAACTTTAAGTAAAAAAAAAAATTTTTACGTAAAATCGTCATTATACTCGATTTCGACTAATTCGGGGATGAGGATTTCAAATTTCACATTTATTTTGAATTTTAAGTAAAAAAATTTTTTTTACGTAAAATCGTCATTATACTCGATTTCGACTAATTCGGGGATGAGGATTTCAAATTTCACATTTATTTTGAATTTTAAGTAAAAAAAAATATTTTTACGTAAAATCGTCATTATACTCGATTTCGACTAATTTGGGGATAAGGATTTCAAATTTTACATTTATTTTGAATTTTAAGCAAAAAAAGTTTTTATTTACGTAAAATCGTCATTATACTCGATTTCGACTAATTCGGGGATAAATTTCAAATTTTACATTTATTTTGAAATTTAACTAAAAAAATGTGTATACTGTACATAATTAGGCATTAAAACACTAGTGTTGCATAAACTACTATTAGCATTGAATTATAAGTTAAACTTCCAATTAAGGTAAACGTCGCAATGTTTGACACCTTATGTTGATACCCAAGACTCATACGTTAGCGTATGTTTATATAATATACACATATATACATATATATATATATATATATACAACGCGCGAGCCGAGCGAGCGAAGCGAGTGTGCCGCGGCAGCGGCCGGCGAAGCGCCAGAACCACCACATGTTGAGTCCGAAACATGTCGCTGGATGAGTCCGAAACATGTCCCTGGATGCGTCCGAAACATGTCGCTTGATGAACCCGAACATGTCGCGTGTTAGTCCGAAACATGTCGCACAACCCTAAAAAACACTCGTGTTTTAATGCCCCTCATTATGTACCAGTTGCATAAACTAATATTAGCATTGAATTATAAGTTAAACTTCCAATTAAGGTAAACGTCGCAATGTTTGACACCTTATGTTGATACCCAAGTCGCATACGTTAGCGCATGTGGCGTGTTAGTCCGAAACATGTCGCTCGATAACCCCAACATGTCACGTGTGAGTCCGAAACATGTCGCTCGATGAGCCCGAATATGTCGCGTGTGAGTCCGAAACATGTAGCTCGATGACCCCAACATGTCGCGTGTGAGTCCGAAACATGTCGCTCGATTAGCCCGAACATGTCGCGTGTGGTTCCGACACATGTCGCTCGATCAATCCGAAACATGTCGCTTGCGTTCGTTACATTCGCCATTACGTCCATTGCGTAGATCCGGCATAAGACTAGATATATTAATTTGATGAAACAAATGACACTTGAAATTAGGTGATCATGTAGTATTTCTGGGTATCGAAAGAATTATTTGGGTGTAATTAATTTTAATAGGATTACGAGCCCTGTAATATTTGGATGTAAATTATATGAAATTTGGTGTTTGAAATTAGGTGATCATTAAGTATTTTTGGGTAGCGACTAATTTATTTGGTAACAATTTAATTTAATAGGTTATCGACATGTTACTTCTTTGAGTTGCACTTTATATTTAAAAGGAGTTAAAAATTTGGTGCGAATCTAGTATTTTTGGTAATCAATGTAATTTTTTAGAGCATCATTCGGGAACTAATTTGGTGGTTCGTTAAATGCTACCCATATAAGATAAACTGACGTCTGTGTTTACAGAAACGGCGCCGACTTTTAAATGTAAGTTTCAGTGCCACATTTAGCAATAATAAGTTTAGAGGTGAAAAAAATGTAGATAGCAATGAGAGGTTATTAGCACATCGCGTACAACACACTTCTAGTTTATTCCCATAGATAGTGGGGTCTTACGAGTCCTGCGAGAAGTAAAATGTATAATAGTTTTTGAGAAATATTTGCTATATACCTCCTATGCTCGAATCTCTTTTGTTTGAATACTTTGAATACCTATAAGTATTTATTTGATTGAACCGCGACTACAGTTTTTCTCTTCGCTTCACACACAGTTTTTATTTAAAAATAATTTGAATATTTATACATATATGTAATAATAATATGCAAAGAGCAATGTTTTTTCGTTTTCTGTGTCAAGTTAATAATATGATTTTGCAGGCCGCACGTTCAATGCTTCATAATTCTTTTTAGGGTTCCGTAGTAAACAAGGAACCCTTATATTAGTTTCACCATGTCCGTCCGTCTGTCCCCCTTTTTTCTCAGTAACCGTTAGTACTAGAAAGCTGTAATTTGGCATGAGTATACATATCGATGACGCCGACAAAACGGTAGAATAAAATCTTTAAAAAAGAAGTTTTAAGGGTACCTCCCCTACATATAAAGTGGTGGTGAAATTTTTTTTTCTTCCAAACCCCATCGTGTGGGGTATCGTTGGATAGCTCTTTTAAAAATATTATAAGGTTTCTAAAAGCTAGGCATGTGAAAAAAATCATGATAATAGTATATACGATGAATTTAAAAGGAAAACTATCACAGCTAAGTAGACATTACTAGTTAACGAGTAATAGTCGAACTTCAGAAATGTACTTTGCAAAAGCAAACTTTCGTACAATTTCCATTGATACCATAGATAATGTTGTTAATTCTGTCAAAAACATTTTATTTATTTATTTATTTAAGCCTTTTCTATTCATGATCCTTTTTTTTTTATCTGGCTATGGTTGCATTAAAGAAAAAATGAAATTGAAGGAAGAAGGGGAAGAGGTAGACCCAGATTGACGTACTTCAATCAAGTGAAGGAGAAAATTGGTGCCGCGTCGTATCAGGACGCTAAAAGACTGGCAGAGAACCGAGAAGACTGGCGATCTCTCCACCGACAAGAGCGTAGCTCTTAAGTTTGATGATGATGGTTGCATTAATGTCCCGATCATGGATCTCTCCTTGGGTGAAGGCCTCCTCCAATCCCTTCCACTCCTCTCTCCGTCCTCCGATCTCCATCCATTGTTTGCCCGCTGTTTGGATGTTGTCGTCAGCCCATCGTTTGTATGGTCTTCCAACTTTCCGCTTGCCGTTTGGTCAAAAACATAGTAAATATAAGTTTGCGAACTTTTTAGTCCACATAATGTAACGGGTAGACGACTGCGGAACCCTACTGTGGCCCGACACGCACTTGGCCGGTTTGTTTTACATTCAATTATGTATGTACAAGCCTTGTAGACAATCGTATTGCCAAATAAAGTGCATGGATAATGGACCTTCACCATCATCATCATCATCATCATCATATCAGCCGAAAGACGTCCACTGCTGGACATAGGCCTCCCCCAAAGAGTGCCACAATGACCGGTCTTGCGCCACCCGCATCCAGCGGACTCCCGCGACCTTTACCAGGTCATCAGTCCACCTTGTGGGGGGTCTACCCACGCTGCGCCTTCCGGTCCGTGGTCGCCACTCGAGAACCTTTCACCATAAATCAGTCAAATAAAATTACCGAAGAGCCATAAAACGCGAAATGAAATTATGCACACACACACTCCGCAAATGGGTTTTCCAATCCACGTGCCGGCCGGGACGAAAAACGGATGAGAGCAATCAGAAACGTGCATTTGGTGAATGATTTTTGGCTTATCGAGGAAAGAGTTCTATTGAAGTTGGCAAAATTATCCGATTTCCAATAGTTTACTTTCGGTGCATTTAGTCAACATCGGTAGTAAATTCCCAGTTCAATTGTTTTTGGTAGAGCACGTCTAATCGCAACAAAGTTTAGAATAGCTTCTGGTTTGGACGGTCAGGTGGCAGCCGCTTTTGTAAATCTAATGCCTACATCAAATCTTGGGATTAAATGCCGGGAAATAAAAATATTCCGCGTGTTTAGCATTTTATGGTGTACTAGTGTTACATCGATACAATACAAATAATCTTTATTACAAACCTCAACACACATATGTACATAGATAAATAAATAGGTTCTGATTGAGTGATGTGACTGACTCGACTTAAGTAAGGTTAGCTGGAAAACTAGTATGACGTCACACAACTCCTCAGTATATTGCTCAGCAGTGCGTCATATCATCTACTCCCTTAAACGCTAGAAGGATCTAGCAAATGTAGATTTCGTTATATTGTGAACAACATTGAGTATTAAAAAAACGGGCGGATTTTTTGTTAACTTCACTTGTTATGTCAACTGAAACGCCCGTGCTGTGGCCGACAGCGACAGGACAAAGGAAAGCAAACAGATTAAATGTCGGGTCACATGCAGGCTGTTTGCTCGCTATTGTTTGCAACTAGCGATATTTTGGGTAAGGATTAGGAGTACGAATGTCCAACTTTGTAATTCACACAGCAACCGCGGGCAAGTTTTGCAAGTGTAAAATTTTGGTACTCACATGTCCCATAACCCATAATGTACCACAATGTACCTACTACTAAATATTGCAAAAATTCACTGGCAAAATCATGCTGGTACTACTTAACACCGAAGGGTGTCATAATGACAAGAAAAAAATATTTTCAATTCCTATTAGAAGGACACCGGAGTTCTAACTTCTATCCTTCTTCAAGGGACACTTATGTACTTATAAAGTTTATATAATTCAAAGATTTTCTAAGGTAAAAGCCCGAATATCATAAAGATGTTTAAGCTTATGAATAAATCATTCGTACTTTTTTTATTTAGGTATTTACTTTAAATCATATTTCTATATTTTTAGTTCACTTTAATCCACCGCAGTCATATGTTTTAATATTTTTTGTACTTTTTTTGTAGGCTTTGTGTAGAAACTGATATTTAACAGCGTTCACTGATTTGCATCGCATTGAGCGCATGCTAACACTTTGAGAAAGAAAGAAAAAAGAAAAGTAGGTATAAAGTTACATGGACCGAATGCCTAACTCTGTTTTATCTACATCCATATTCGCTATCAACTCGAACGTTACGAACATAATCGCTGTACCGTGCGATTCGCCACATCGAGACCCAATTTTGCTGACTGTTGAAGGCTTAAGCCGTCGACGAGGAGATGCGGGCTCGATGACACTCCATCCGATGTTGGCGAAACAAAGGGTTTACCGGATATTGTGCATGGTTGTGGTTAATCGAGGACGGCAAAGCCCCAATTTATAATCGCCCAGTTTAACGGAATTTTATGTAACCGAAATTAGGTGAGTGGGAGATTTAATTTGAATTTTATTGGGATCCAATAAAATGGAACAGTTTTAAATTAATATACCTATAAATACGGGTTTATTGACAAATGTTTTATCTTACTTTTGGGTACAAGGATTCTACAGTATAAGTACGTACGTAAATGAACTATGATCAAATCTGGAATGAAACCTGTAGTGTAAATTGTTTACTAGTGAAATAATATTCGTGAAGTTGAAAAGAAAATTCTAACATATGAAGTTACACTGCTAATAGGGTAGGTACATTAATATGAAATTATTGCAGATTTGTGGAAGTTTTTTTTCTAAATTTCTATATTTGATTTCGTTTAACGGATACGACTTCAAAGAATTAAACAACCTATTTTAACTTTAACGCTTCCCTAACGAAGCGGAGATACAAATTTTAATTAATGAGGAACTAAAAAAAACGAAGGACTTCCGCCTCCTTTTACGGAGGCTTTAACATAGTTACGTTTTTTCTTTGGCACTCGTGCCATCCCGCCTCGTTGGGGTAATGATATTAAGTAAGAGGAAGTAATTTTAAACGAGCCTTTATAATGCAGGATTATAAATGTTTATATTTTTACTAAGCTCTTTTTTTCCACCTTGTTAGCGTGCTCGATAATTATATAGGCAGTTTTTTTATACTAGAATTGTACAAATTTAATGCCAAATTTCATTTTCTACCTTTCCCTATTTCTCTTTCTCTATTCTATTTCTCGAGCTCACCCAGAAGATCAGTATTCAAATGCCTTATTTTTTTGGCATCATTTAAGGTGAAGTATATTTTCATTGCGTAAGTACTCCTCCAAATAACCGGAAATATCATAAAACCTTATAAAAACTTCACCATAAATAATTCCAAAAGAATTACGGGTGTGAAAAGCTCTGATATTCACCTTAGTTAGTCAGCCAGCCCTAAAATCTCGATCATCACTCTGTTTGTCGACACGATAAGAGTGCCATCCCACCCGCATTCCCCCGCGGAAACTCGCTTACGCGTCCTAAATCAGAAATCAGAAATCATTTATTTGCTTAAAAACACGGTATACATAGGATGGTCCTATTGACGGTTTGGCGTATCGTTAATGACGTATTATGTGAACAGTAATATTTACTTCTAATCCGATTATAACGAAGCCATACAGGAATTATAGCGATAGGCACTTATTTTAATTAATAGGAAATCAATTTTGTATTACGCAGTAACGTTTGCTAATGCACTTAACTGCGACACACTGACATACGCGGCCAAACGCCCTAGCCAGCTGAGTAATCGGAACAATCATGCTTGGTCCCCAAATCTTTCAACCATTTCCCTCTTAGAACGCCTTAAGGAGGCGTACAGCGACATAAATACGGCACAATTAATGATGATAACGAATTATTTAGCACCTAAAGTCATTTCGGAAATCCAGTTTAAGTGTGCAGAAAAAGTAGCTGTTGTTTTCAATAAAAATACACTTGGGTCGGAAAACGTATGGACCCAATAAATCATTATTGTAAAAACCAGCCTGATAATTAAAATGACAATTAAAGAGGAATATAAACATTTACTTAAAATACCTACCTACATCAAAAATTTTCCCCTCTTTACATTTATAACAATAACAATTGCTCTTTCAGTCGCTCTAAAGTGCCATTAAACAAAACTTTAAACCATTACATAGTCGTAGACTAATAATATTGCATAATTTATAGCTACGTAACAATTTCCTAGATTAAGCTCTTAATTAAAACAGAATTTCCAATAGGAAATAATAGGAACTGTAGGTGCATCTCGCCCGAGTTGGCAAGCGGTGCGGGCATGGATGATCTCCAGACGGGAGCTCGAGTCTCGAGCATTTGCATATGGCCATAGTAGATATTATACCTAGTTTAAAGCAGTAAATCAAATGTGTACAAACGTCTGATTAGACGCACTTACAATGACACGCAAAGCTACAATAAAGTGAAGCAGACTTCGTAGGACTTGGCGGTACACCAGTCACTGGCTAGAACTGGTTTTCAATGGAGCGCAGCGCACGTCTAAACAGGTACAGATTCTAGATAAGATGCTGCTTTAGGTGATATATTACTTCCTGTGATATGTCATTGCACTAGTCATTGTTAGATTCTATTATTAGTAGGAACGTTAAGGCGAGGTTCTTCCATTGCAAATGTCCCGCTCTAACACGCGTGAGTTTGCAATTGACCATCCCATTCTCTACGGGACTGTGCGCGTAATTTTCGTAAATTTTTAGTACATTTTTGGGTGAGAAAAATACATGGCTTACTATATTAACAATATTAATCCCGACATCGCTCATACCATCAAAGATTTTGGTGTTATTTTCTACTCGTCATGTTACCTAAGATTGAAATAAAATGAGTTTTAAGATAGAAAATAGAGGTATTTTTGGATTTTTTTTCTATCGAACAAAGTTTTGCAAATTGTGTAACGGACATCCGACGGCACTAGATAAAGGTCTCAAATATAACATCGTATTTTTACATTTTTAATATGTAGTATTTCGAAATAAAACCGTTTACCAAATCCGATTTTTACTATAACCCGGCCGTTCAAGTGGTGGATCTTATCCCTCAACCGCATCCTATTTAGTTACATACAAAGACTCTTATTATTTTGTTTACTCAACTTAAGTTTATTATATGAATAATGTTTCCCGTGGGAGTTGCAAATTGTGACTGTAAAGTGTTTGATCAAACTCAAGTGTTTGCGTCGCTCGTTGATTCTGAAAAGTAATCAACTAGATATATGTATTTACACTCTGTTTTTCAGAGACAAAGTGTTGTGCAAACTTAATTGAAATTGAGCTACAAATTGCCACGCTACGATGGAAAAGTATAACATAAATTGTACACGGTTCCATTTTTATATGGAAGCTATTTGAGTAACCTGTACATACCTATAGATCCACATTCCTGCACAGAGACATTCTTTTAATACATATTTAAAAATATTCCATTATCAGTCAGTTATTTTTTTGCAAAATCATAAAAAAACTGCAAAATATAACTCGGATTGATAACTAAACCAGAGAGAATATTTTTTTTCTAAATTTCCTGAATAATTGTATAAATGTAGTCTAATATAACCTTTTAAATTGTAATATTGTTTGATAAACTAGTTTCTACAATTTGAAAGGACAACATACCGATACAAACATTGCATGTAACGTACACAAAGCCTTTAAAAGCTGTAACTATTTGCGATTACTTGGTATTCCCCAGTTGTCCGCAGACAGCCAATGATTGGGCAATATTAAAATCTGAATCTATGAAATCGCAATATTGCATTCGGAGCATATTCAAAGCAGCTTTCGATATTGAAACGCCTAAATGAAAGCTTCGCTGTGTGAATGGGGATAAAGTTGAAAAACTCGCTGAATACAAAATGTTTTTGAGGGTATTATAGAAGAGTACGTGGAACGCGCGAATATTCAACGGTTTAAATTATTGTGACTAAATAAATAAAAGTAGGTAAAGAAAGTATGTATACACCACCTCAATTTATTATCAAAAGATATATATTTACGATTATTAAAAGTGGCTACGCATACGAAGACGTCAAAATCTCTTATCCTTTGACGCCTTCATATGTGTAGCTACTTTTGATGTTGACTGTACTGACTGAGGGACAGTCCTGTTTATATAGGTTTGAACATAATTAATTGCATTTCCGCGGCGCCTGATTCACTTAACCCTCCGCCTTCCGGGCAACACTGATATTCTCCTATTAAACTCGCCAATTACATTGAGTTTGACATAGGAGGAAATGAGATTGTCAACCAACATCTGAAACGGTTGATATTTGTCGGTATTGTTGTACGAGTATTTATTGTAATGTTATGTTGCGAAATCTCAGTCATGCATGAACCTATTTTCAAATGGTTTCTGTTATTCCGAATACTAGGATTTCTGAGCAATGCACCCGTTGCATTGTTTCCTAAACTTTTTTTCTAATTTATACAAAGTCAGTTTTCGTGTATTTTTGGTTTTTTTTATTGCTCTTTTAGAGTAAAAAGCATTAAAAATCCTTTCAAAACAAACCATGCTAGAACTATGACGACTCTGAATTTGCATTGACGGAGGTGCTATGATCTCGTGGTGTCAAGATCAATTACTTGAGGGTCCTAACTTTAGATTAAAGTTTTTCCGAATTGAAATATTAAATAAAATATTTGGCCACAAGGGGTTATTGCAGATGCTGCTTCAGTTACAGGCCACACCTTATAAGTATAGTAAAACAGCTTTACATGAGCTCCTATCCCACAATTCCCACATCCTCACCTCCCCACGTTACCTGTATCCTCTTCAAACACCCTAATATTATTCACATATTTGGGAATAGTCCGAAATAGTTTATTATCGTTCTATGTCCGCAATTTCTGGATAGCTGTACCAATGTTAGTTTAATTAAAGTCGTCCCGGAAACTTCGGGGAGCAGCAGCGTTCGGTTTCGGCGTAAATGTACAAGAGGTCCGTTTAAAACATACTTTTAGCATTTTAGTTTGTTTCGTGCGCTCTTTGTGCGTTAGCTAGGCGTATAAATTGACCGAGCGAGCGGAGTACCTCCGTTTCAGTTTGGGCAAAAATGGTTTCGTATATTCGGCGCATGTGGCTGCCAAATCTTTGTCTTGCTCGGTCGCTGGTATAGTACTTTTATCTCACGAGCGTGGGTTGGCCATTGTTGTAGTTGTGACACATACGAACACATAGATAACGTGAACTCTTAACACCTGACGCTGACACACGCATAGACAATGTATAGCTTAACACACAACCATGGCTCACCCGCGCTCGTGAGATAAAAGTACTGTTATGTAGATACGACTTAGGCGACTTCCTGACTTGGCGGGGCGGGATCGATATGTAACATTTTCTTATTTGACGTAAACTTACTGACGTCGCAAAGATTCCAAATATCCCATCCGCGGATAATATAATTTTTTCTCATCGATTGAAAATTAGGCCTGTTTGTTGTTGTGTTCGGAACATGGCGCCTAGAGTGACATTTAGATAATACGTGAGTTTTAACAGTTTAGAAGAATAGCTTTAACATGACTCACGAAAGTTCAAATTCAGGTATGTAACGATTAGATCCGTGAATATAACACTTATAGTTTTGAAGTGCTAGCAAATATTAAGTTATAAATAAATAATAAAAATGTTTTATTCAGTAACACAATCGGTTTAACAATATTCAGGTTGGTGCCTCTTTTTAAGTATCGAGATACCTGTGTCAAGACACACCGCTACGGCTAGTTGAAAACGGCCTTAGTTCAAGATACATATTTTTGACAGTTTCAAAGAAGAACTATTCCTCTTATTATGAACATCTTGAAATGTGAAACATGTCTCAAACCGGACCCCAAGTCGAACGTATAAGGATTAAGTGAAGCTAAATATTGTCTGGAGTTGGAAGCTAATGTATTTGGAACATTGAGAACTAAATTAGGTACTGGTAAATGAATTATATTTCTGTAAGTATGTATGTATATTGAAAATATTGATTAATACTATTGTTAGTTCGTCATATTTTACTCCAGTTCTGAAAATGCTCTTCGATTAAACTTTTATTTACATACAAGGACACAAAAGTTTGTTATTACCAATTCTTCTTTGAGTGTTTAATGTAAACAAATAAAGAGCAATTGAAAATGCATATTAATCAATTAATAACATTTTATTTATTTATATTCATTCTTATTGTAAACCATATTTGTAAATAAATAAATCTATTTAATTAATAACAAGCAGTATCACAAACCGAACCATATCAATTTTCTGGTTTCGGTAGAAAATCTGGTATCAGTTGGGCATCACTGAGAGCAGTCTAGCGTGCCAGATAGCAGGGGCCATTTTGAATATAACAATGATATATTCCAACCTTTCCTATCCTTGAGGTGTGTTATCAAAGCAATATATTCAAGAAAGGCGTAAGTCTCTATAGAATTGTATGTAGTTATGTTCTTTTAGGTATTTAGTAGCGTGTGAGAATTAATTAAAGCAGCGCAGTTTTGTTATTATAGACCAAGACCTGGGCGCTTGGTTAGTTGTTTCCTTGTACCTCAAATAATATCTGAGAGATAATTGTTTTGCTCCTGTGGAGTTTGAAGATGTAATCAGTTCTGAGTTATATTAATTAGGTAACACACGCGTCAACGATTCAACGCCGAAGACACGATATCGGGTTCTCCGTTCAAAATTCAAACATTTATTCTGCAAGTAGGCCTCAAGGGCTCTTTTACATGTCACAAAATTACGATACAGTTAGAATTATATCATTTAGTTTAGTAACATGTATGCAAAGGAACATCAACCAATAGATAAATACCTACCGTTCGTAGAAAGTTTTCGCTAGAAAGAAAAACCATGTTATCGGCTACGCGTCTCGTAGACAGTTTTCGCTAGAAAGCAGAAAAACCATGTTATCGGCTACGCGCCTCGTAGACAGTTTTCGCTAGAAAGCAGAAAAACCATGTTATCGGCTACGCGCCTCGTAGACAGTTATCGCTAGAAAGCAGAAAAACCATGTTATCGGCTACGCGCCTCGTAGACAGTTTTCGCTAGAAAGCAGAAAAACCATGTTATTGGCTACGCGTCTCGTAAACAGTTTTCGCTAGAAAGCAGAAAAACCATGTTATCGGCTACGCGCCTCGTAGACAGTTTTCGCTAGAAAGCAGAAAAACCATGTTATCGGCTACGCGCCTAGCGCGTAGCGCGAATGTGTTAAGTTGCTTCGGCGCCCACCCTAATAACGTAAAATAAAGTAAATTATTGTAATACCGGTTTAGCCATTATGTACACTCACGCAAGAAAGTGGTCTACTACTTTTCGACTCTTTTAATTGCATATTAAATTTATGCTTGGAGCCGGGATTCGAACCGCGACCTCCAGATATAAATAGATACAGATATAAATAAATTCGTTTACCTTACTGCTCAACGACAGTATCTTCATGGCTTAGTAACTCGTTCAATTACCTACTACTTACAACAGGATAATGTAACATTTCTTACCTGTCCAGCAAACAATTACCCTGAGCTTCTAATCTAAAACACAAAAGAAACCCTCAAAGCGGGCACTTAAATAAATTAGAAAAACCCTAAAAAGGTTAAAGCCGGTGTCTATTAAGGCGAGGTCGCGACAAAAGATCTCACAATGCGACGCAGATAAAGCTGTGTCCCCATTTGTGTCAGTGATATATTTCGACAGTTGCTGTGCGACTAAGGATGGAGTACAGAGTTAAATTAGCTGTTAGTTATGAAATTCCCGTTTTATATGAAGTATTTTAATAAAATCCTGTTACTTGAACCAAGCGCTTTTTGGCATATTTTATAATGCTGCACTAAGGTTGGAACTGCTGTGCTAAGGTTTGGAATTCCCTGCGGCATCTGTATTTCCGAGTTTATATAACATGGACCTCTTTAAGGCACAAGTAAATAGGCATCTTCTGGGTGAGCTCGCTTCAACGTCGGCCTCATCTTTGCCCCCTGGATAGATGATCCCATTTTTAATTTAAAAACCTGGAGAACGTTTTTAGGGAAATTTTAGGTATAAATAAATGAATAATTAATACCCGTTTATAATAAAGTTATAACTAGAAGGAGTAATGTAATCCAAATAGGGGAGGTAGGGGACATATGAAAATAGAGTACCTAGTCATCGGAGATACCTATGTTTAATTTAATATTTTATCGCGGGAATTATGTTGATTGTAAGGAATACTTATTGTTATGAATTGAAAATATTCATATTGTTTTATTTACGGGAGGCGATCTTCCCATACTAAGCCATCTGATTTAAGTGATGATTGGAACTAAAATCTTTGTACATTATTATTGGGAAACGGGATACCGGGATATATATAAATGTTGATACCCGCTCACGGCAGTCAGCTTGCGACCTCGGATGCTGTAACATTCGAAACGTCGGGCAAAACAAATACAAATACAAATACTCTTTATTGCACACCTCAATTAAAGGATACAGTACAATACAAAATCACAGTAAGTAGAGGCAAACAACAGGCGGTCTTATCGCTAAAGAAAAACCTTAAATAAAACCTTAAATAAAGTAAACTAGTTATATGCGCGAACTAGTTATATAATTGTACGCGATTAAGTCCCGTTTCCCAATGGTTTCCCAATAATAATGTGTGAAAAATAAAATCTTTGTAGTTTTATACTTTGTAACTATATGGTCTAAAATCGGCCACGTTATTCCTAAGAACAAATTTCTGTAGTTCTCTCATAGTTTTAGATTACTCACCTCACTACCGGATTTAGATTATAACTACGTTAGTATAACACACGCTGCTTTCAAGTCCAATTCAGTTATCCGTTTCCCCGATAAACTAGGTCATCCCCTATGTCCCAACCTTTACGAGGCATCAGTTCAAACTTCACGTAGAAATTGTAGCCGAGAGACATGAATTGTTACGGAAGAATTGTCACGAGCAAGAATTGTCGCAGCTAGAATTGTCGGGAGAATTGCGTCACGCGTCCGGCGTGAGCGTTTGAAAAATGTGCGCTCAGCGGCAAATATGAAAATGACGCCTTTAAAGTGCGGCGGGCGGAATGTAGGGTGGGTATGGGTATGCTTGTAGTTAGAAATTGTGACATTACACTTGAGTCGCATATGACACATAAAGCTACTGTTACCACAGAATAATGAGTAGTAGATTGTGTCACAATGGAGAAAAATTACATACTTACGGCGAATGCGGTATATTGAATCCTGAGTGAAGCGAATCAGTCTACAATAGATCCTGAGCGTAGCGAGAGATTCTATTAATAAGCGAAATAAATTTCTCTTTCATTTTGTATCTACATTTCAAATTTTCTTTCACTTTCTGATATTACATTGTAAGTAGACAATATTACAACTCACAATTAATTCAGAATTAATGTAATTTTCAGGTTAGCTTTGTAAAAGAGCAGAGTAATTTGAAACTTAACAAATATTTAAAACTTTGCTTTGAAGTCCGTTTAGCTGAACTGTTAAAGCAATCGGAGTATAAGCCTTTGATGTGGTTTGCATTTTATCGAACATTTCCCATTTTGTTTTCGCAATACTTCGTCATTTGATGCAATTAAATGATTAATTCTCTGCTAAAAACCACTGTAGCCGAGCGCTGAGGCATGCGATTTTTATATATACCTATAGGTATCACTTAAATATAAAACGTATGAACAAATCATAATTTTATAGTTATCTGTAGCTTTACGGTGAAGGAAAGGATAATGGCAATTTAAATTATATTCAATGAAATTCAGGCAAACGACGATATACCGGTGGCTTTATTCCCTATAAAAACATGAATTGCAATGCAAAGGTGTCCAATAAACGAAAATACATCTGAATAAGGGATTAGTGTGTAAAAAATAAAATATCGCAGGGAAATGAAGCTAACTGGGATTTCGCCTTCTATGTGTATGTTTACATAATATCCCGTTTGTGTTCCAGTTCAATAAATACAGCCAATTGCTATGTAACTACCTCGTAAGTGTTTTGGTGTCTAACTGTTAACTTACGTGTGAATAAATAAATTGAATTGATTTCACGCAAGAAGCTAAAATTATAATAACGAAAGAGGAAAGAACAAAGACCTAATGAATACAGACAGATGTTAGAATTAGTTTACTTTTTCCAAAAGTGCGCGCACTAAATGCAGACAAATTACGCAGTAAAACGCGGTTGCCTTGCCAAGTGTGAATTTATTAGGACATATTCGTAAAGGCGTAATGGCTTGTTCAGGAACGCGTTCGTAATAAAACTACAGCCGACCTAACCCATTTTGGAACGCTTCCTTTTACACTATTTGGAGTTTGGAGTGCGACAATGACATTTTATGTAGATAGAATACGGTATTAAATAGCAGTAAAAATAGTTATTTATGATAAAAGTGTGGAAACTAGGTTTTTTCCCAACGAATGTCGATGATCTTAAAGCACGAAGGCAGTGAGTGTTTTAAACCGACATTGCGACAGTTTGCGTTTTTCGGTGGAAAAATACACTTGCGATTCTGTTTATGTTTTTGACGTTTTAAGGATGATTCACGCTAGACCGTTCCGTGTCCGGGCCGGCCCGTTTTCTAGTATAAACAATCGACGGCCGTCGCGCGTTCTGTATTAGAAAACGGGCAGGCCCGGACACGGAACGGTCTACTGTGAATCATCCTTTAAGGTTACGTTTATCAAATCTTAATTCTAATTTTGTCTTATTTTTCCCATTTTTGAGAAAAGCACTATATTAGCCTCGGCCGGAATGGCAATTGCAGGCTTCGTATTTTAATTAAACGGAGCTTGCGAGTCCGTTTAATTATAATACGAAGCCTGCAATTGCCATTCCGGCCGAGGCTAATATAGTGCTTTTCTCAAAAATGGGGGAAATACGACAAAATTTGAATTAAGATTTGATAGACATAACCTTAAAACGTCAAAAACATCATGATTTCCCGTTGTTATTTTTTTTTTACAGAATCGCAAGTGTATTTTTCCACCGAAAAACGCAAATTATTCGAGACACAAAAAAACGTCGCGTTTCCAACGGAAAAATACGAGCTGAATTGGCTGAATACGACCTGTGCCTCCTTTCATATGACTGTTTCTACTTTTTAAAAAGTTTAGAACTCGACAAATAAAGGAATTTATATGTGACATTGCAGGCGGCCTGCAATGTTTTTTACTTTTTAATTTGGATCTGACCTTAAACTATACACTTTACCTTCCAATATGTAGCGACTAACGTCCAGTTTGCGGGCCATTTTTGAGAAAAACCATGTTATTAACGTTGTTATTTTTTTTCTGTAGCGAGCATGATGAGGCTGTGGGCGCTGCTAGCGCTGCTGGCGGCGGTCGGTGCTGATGAAGCGCAGGACCCGGAGGGCTTGCTGGATGTAGCTGCAGGTGAGTACCTACTGTCGCCACCTGGTAATACGGCCATTTTAAGTCATCATTGATGATGATGATAGTCTCGACCGATTTCGGCCACAGCGACTGTATATCCTGGTTTGGCATATTTGACAGAGACGCATGGCGGGTTGTTTCGTTGTTCCGCCCTTAAGAGGCCATACAAGTTTAAAAATTTTATGATTTCATTTTTTGACAAAAGTATTGTTAATACCAATAAAATGATTATAAGATACGATGATTATATTAAAGTTTTGATAGCAACATTGGCCTTTTTTGATTTAATTGTGGGTAGTAGAATTGAATTTAAGGTGCAGGGGTGGGCAAGGCATTCTCCATACAAACTCTGTGCACGTTTTATTCGTAGGTTTTGGCACCAACGAATGTAATTTTTTTTTTGGATGTGAATATTAGATATGCGAAGAAAGTGATGTGGAAATTTTCAAATATATCAAAAAAATTAAAAATTAAAATATTTAAAAATAATATAGATGAAAAAAAATTACATCACGAAATAGCTAACAGAAAAATAAGCATACTGACCAAAAGTCATAACTTTAATGAAAACACAAACGAAGAAAATCCTGCACAAAGTTTGTATGGAGACAGCTTGCCCTACCCCTCCTCTTAAGTGCGCTCTTATGTGGCTTACGTATCCAATCTTTGTGAGAAGGTACGAGCACACTTTGGACACGCCAACACCCCACTGGCGTAATTGTAGGAGATGGCCGCAGGTGGTGTGGCCTTCAACTCATCTTGCTAATCATTATATGGGGAAGTCAAACAAAATTAATAGTTTTGACACTTATTGTGTGGCATGATGCCTTTGGGTATGGTCTTCGAAACTCACAACTCTTCCCAATCCCTTTACGATTTTAATTTTTAATGTAATATCAATAAAATTCGAAATTGCTCGGCTGCAAATGCAATAAAGACGATATTACGATGAAATAACAATTTCTAACGGTATCCGAAAGTTACTTCCTCAATAAACCGCTTTATTACGTTATGAGCTATTAAAAATCTATCAATCCCGCTCATATACAAGCATTTGTTGAGCGTGAAAGCAGGATAGCATTTATTGAGCGGTTATAGTTACTTTATTTCTGAGCGTAGAGCTTCGTAGCACATCAGCTAACGTAGTGGCACCAATTATGGACGGCTTAAGAACTCCGTCGACATCTTTTGGCTATAACTCTCTTATTTTATAAGTTTGATGTTAGTTATTTCAAAGAAAATGTAGCTTAATAATCACTAATTATAATAAACATAAAAAAGTTTTGGATAAACTTGTAAGTTCCGAGAAAATTGCTCCAAATCTGAAAAAGTCGAAAATCTTCGAAAATCCTATGATGGACAGACAAAATCCAATTATGGACACCCAATCTTGGACACCTTATGTTCTAAAAACATTGTAGGCCGCCTGCAATTTCACATAATATAAATTCCTTTATTTGTTGAATTCCAAACTTTAAAAGAAAGTAGAAACTGTCATATAAAAGGAGGCACAGGTCGTAAGTCGTATTCAGCCAATTCAGCTCGTAATTTTCTGTTGGAAACGCGACGTCTTTTTAAGTCATGAATAATTTGCGTTTTTCGGTGAAACAATACACTTGCGATTCTGTTAAAAAAAATAAACATCCCGCTGTTTATTTTTTGTTGAGCTTGATGTTTTTGACGTTTTAAGGTTATGTTTATCAAATATTTATCCAAATTTTGTCGTATTTCCTCCATTTTTGAGAAAAGTACAATATTAACCTCGGCCGGAATGGCAATTGCAGGGTTCGTATTATAATTAAACGGACTCGCAAGCTCGTCCGTTTAAACAAATACTCAGCCTGCAATTGCTTTTTTCCCCGGTTACGGCAATAATGTATTTTTTTTTTGGGATAAGGATTCATGGATAAGTAATACAAATTTTAAATTTATTTAGAATTTGAAGTAAAAATTTTTTTTACGAAAAATCGTCATTATACTCGCTTTCGACTAATTCGGGGATGAGGATTTCAAATTTTATATTAATTTTGAATTTCGAGTTAAAAAAAAATATTTTTTTCGAAATATCGTCATTATACTCGATTCCGACTAATTCGGGGATAAGGATTTCAAATTTTATATTTATTTTGAATTTTAAGCAAAAAAAAAATTTTTTACGAAAAATCGTCACTATACTCGATTTCGACTAATTCGGGGTAAAGGATTTCAAATTTTACATTAATTTTGAATTTTCAGTAAAAATATTTTTTTTTTGCGGAAAATCGTCATTATACTTGATTTCGACTAATTCGGGGATAAGGATATCAAACTTTACATTTATTTTAAATTTTAAGTCTAAAAAATTTTTTTTTTCCTAAAATCGTCAATTTACTCGATTTCGACTAATTCAGGGATAAGGAGTTCAAATTTGATATCTTTTTAGAGCATCTATAAATATGTTACCGGTAAGCAATGCAGGTCATTTGCCTTCGGCTTCTGAACACATCTTAGAGTACTTGTAATATGTGTGTAGATAAAGTAATGTATGCAACTGTACATAATTAGGCATTAAAACACTCGTGTGACCCTATTATGAAACTCGCCTTCGGCGAGTTTCATAAAACACACTTGTGTTTTAATGCCCCTTATGATGTACCAGTTGCATAATAGTAGTTTATGCTATTCATAATAAGGTCACACGAGTGTTTTAATGCCTAATTATGTACAGTTGCATACATTACTTTATCTACAGAATCTACACACATATTATAAGTACTCTAAGATGGGTTCAGAAGCCGAAGGCAAATGACCTGCATTCCTACCAGTGCTACCGGTTACATATTTATAGTAGCCGGTATTATATAACATTTGAAATCCTTATCCCCGAAATCAAGCAGGTATAATGACGATTTCTCGAAAAAAAAAATTTTTTTTCTCAAAATTCGAAATTAATATAAAATTTTAAATCCTTATCCCCGAAGTAGTCGAAAACGAGTATAATGACGATTTTTCGCAAAATATTTTTTTTTTCGCTGTAAATTCAAAATTAATATAAAATTTGAAATTCTCATCCCCGAATTAGTCGGAATCAAGTATAATGACGATTTTTCGAAAAAAAAAATTTTTTTTCTTAAGATTTAAAATAAATGTAAAATTTGAAATCTTTCTCCTTATCCAAAAAAAAAAATCTATATCGAGCGGACCTTTCGTATCGACTCAATTTTAATTTTCCTGTTCCTTTAAAAAAAAATTATAGTACTTAATAGGAAATTATAATGAATATTATATTACTGCTGGTAACGTTCACCACAGGTAAGAAAATTTTCATAAGTACATTGATGTTAAAATGAAGGTCATTTGCCTACGGTTTCTGAACGCATTTTAGAGGATTATGATATTTGTGTAGATAAACTACTATTATAATGCAACTGGGTGGCATTTTTCAAACATTTACCTCGCCAATAAATCCGTCCAACATTGGGTGTCCATAATTGGGTAACCAGAATTCAGTATGAAAAACCAATCATGGAGAAATTGTCCATAATTGGAGATTAACAAAAAATAGGAACCAGTAATGTACATCCTCTCTAAATCATTCAAATTGGATTCTAATGCAATAAACACTTTAAAAAAGTATTGTTAAATATGTAATGCTTCTCACGAAATCATATCAAAATAATATTGTTTAGAGAAAATAAAGTTTACAATCAAGAACGTAAACCTACTTCCTTAATTATTTCTTTAAGAAATTAAGGTAATTCGTGAAAAATGCCGGCGCACACTTTTTGCCGCCGCGCCATTTTTAAACAAAATGACCGAGGTGTTTGTCATTTGGCAATGTGATACATAGAAGCCTATTCTTTATGCTTAAAGTGTTGCCATGACTAAAATACTTTTCCGTTGCTTAATTTCGACCGTGAAAGATTTTTGGGTCCATTACTGGAGCCAGGTCCATTACTGGTGCCACTACGTTACGCGGTATTCAATTAGATTAAAGACGCATTCAGCGCTAAGGACCCGATAACCGGGATTTCCGTCTAAAGGAACCCTGAAGGGTTCTGAACCAACCGCAAAATTAAGTTGGTTTGTCTTCGCGCCCCCTTTAGCTGCTAGGGAGCCCCCCTTTAGCTGTAAGGGAACCTTCCTATCCTTTTTTATTTAAGCATTTAAAAATAAGTTCTGACTATTTGCATGGCTTTAGGACACCAAGATGCTTGTATCTACTGTGGAAATTATAAGTCTGTCGCTCCAACCGGACTGTAACAGACGACGGACGGACGGTCGGACGGACACGTGAGTGACAGCAAATGGGTTCCGTTTGGACCCTGAAAACCGGAAGTCCTCTTTAGTTCCGTTCTATAGACCTCCCACATATATTTGAAAACAAAACGGTTCAGCAATATTTGCTTATTCACTTTTATCAACAAGCAGTCACAGCATAAAAAACGCCATCTGCATTTAAATAGCGTCGCTTTAAAACTAGCTTGTCCCGCGTGTCCGCCTGTCCAGCGTGCTCAAACACTGATAAGCCCGCAATTACGTGCGGTGTGGGCTTTATTCCAGTCAACGAGGGGCCTCGAGACACGATGTAACCAAATGTGAATATAACCGTACTTAATGTATGACACCGATATCGTTCTGTCGCATCCTAAGGCGACTTCCTGACTTGGCGGGGCGGGATCGATATGTGACATTTTCTTCTTTGACGTAAACTTACTGACGTCGCAAAGATTCTCACTTGACATAATACTGTCAGTATTACGTTTGCGCAGTAGTAATATCATGCGCAGAAGCGGAGCAGCACCGCCTTCGCATCGTCCGACAAATCAGGAAGTCGCCTAAGTGTACAGTCACCAGTTCCAAGATCTGTAAAAAAGGCGGCATAAATATCTGACACGTCCTTACGGCCCTAAAAATAGAGTCGTGTCAGATGTTTATGCCGCCTTTTTTTTGGCAGACTTTAATGCTGGGGACTTTACAGCGAAATGAAATATAGACGTAAATAATTAAAAACACTAAAATACCAGACCGCGGTACATAAAAACACCAAGTTTTAATTATAGGTATATAATAGTACATTACAGGTGCAATAAAGCACAATTTTTCTCGGCCGCACGTTAAAGAGTATCAAATCCTCCGTTTAGATTGCTTTTGATGAGGCCGACGGTGAAGCGAGCTCACCCAGAAAATGCCTATTCACTCTTGCCTTTTAAATAATTCCAAACCTTAGCAGTGCGCATTATAAAACATGAAGAAAAGAGCTTGGTTCGAGTAAGAGGAATTTCAACCAGGTAAGGATAGTAACCTGCCGTACGTCTGGATGTCCGATAGAAGAAGGGGGAAGGCGGTATGAGCTCATGGAGCTCCTGAGCACACTCACCAAAGTACAATTTGTAGAAGACGCATAGACACGCTACTTTGCGTCTATGTGCTAGGCTCAGCAGCTTAGATCTTGCGCCATCAAGACAAACCTAATGATGTACAATTTATCAAAATCGGTTGGGCCGTTAAGCAGTTACCTACATGCAGGTCAAACAGAGAACCCTCCTTTCGGGCTTAGCCGTAGTCGGGTAAATAGTCCTCATTTACCGGGGTTCGTCCGTAAATATGTTTAATTGCTGCTCGTAAAAAGATTTATACTGTACGTAATCATGGATGCATTTGCATACGTTATTATGCAACAACTACGAAGAGGCTGGTTCGTGTAAAGAATGATTCACGCTAGACCGTTCCGTGTCCGGGCCGGCCCGTTTTCTACTACAGGAAATCGAAGGCCGTACTAGAAAACGGGCCGGCCCGGACACGGAACGGTCTAGCGTTAATAATCCTTCACGCGGCAGACAACATTGCGCGGGGCGTTTTTAAAAGAAATAAAACAGTTTATTATTTTTCGTATTCGCTTCACAGCTGGTTCTCAGTTTTTTAACCTAACTTAGCATTTTTTTTTTATTATACGATGGTTTCTTTTTTTATTTATTTAAGGGAACAAATAAAATGATCACCTAAATAACTTTTGATATCACCAAATTTTCGAACCCTAAAATAAGGCTGAACACTCAAAAAAATGTATCGACCATCAATTTCAGATCACCTAACCACTCATACCTATTATTCCAGCAGTAGCAGCTATTTTACTTATTGCGTTCCCTGAAATTTTATAATCGCATCAAAAAATTCTCAAGTACCACCAAAAATACTAAACTACCACCAAATCTCGTGCATCATTTGTTATTAGAATTACGTCCAAATATTATACACATTACAAGCTATATTGTAGTTAATACATTCAAATTAATTATTGAGCGACATGTTTCGGACTCACACGCGACGTTGTGGTTACCGAGTGACATGTTTTGGACTAACACGCGACATGTTCGGGCTCATCAAGCGACATGTTTCGGATCCAGCGACATGTCTCGGACCCATCGAGCGACATGTTGGGGTCATCGAGCGACATGTTTCGGACTCACACGCGACATGTTTCGGATCCAGCGACATGTCTCGGACCCATCGAGCGACATGTTGGGGTCATCGAGCGACATGTGTCGGACCGACACGCGACATGTTCGGGCTCATCGAGCGACATGTTTCGGACTCACACGCAACATGTTTCGGATCCAGCGACATGTCTCGGACCCATCGAGCGACATGTTGGGATCATCGAGCGACATGTTTCGGATTAACACGCGACATGTTTCGGATCCAGCGACATGTCTCGGACCCATCGAGCGACATGTTGGGGTCATCGAGCGACATGTTTCGGACTCACACAACGACATGTTTCGGATCCAGCGACATGTCTCGGACCCATCGAGCGACATGTTGGGGTCATCGAGCGACATGTTTCGGACTCACACGCGACATGTTTCGGATCCAGCGACATGTCTCGGACCCATCGAGCGACATGTTGGGGTCATCGAGCGACATGTTTCGGACTCACACGCGACATGTTCGGGCTCGTCAAGCGACATGTTTCGGACGCATCCAGCGACATGTTTCGGATCCAGCGACATGTCTCGGACCCATCGAGCGACATGTTGGGGTCATCGAGCGACATGTTTCGGACTCACACGCGACATGTTTCGGATCCAGCGACATGTCTCGGACCCATCGAGCGACATGTTGGGGTCATCGAGCGACATGTTTCGGACTCACACGCGACATGTTTCGGATCCAGCGACATGTCTCGGACCCATCGAGCGACATGTTGGAGTCATCGAGCGACATGTGTCGGACCGACACGCGACATGTTCGGGCTCATCGAGCGACATGTTTCGGACTCACACGCGACATGTTTCGGATCCAGCGACATGTCTCGGACCCATCGAGCGACATGTTGGGGTCATCGAGCGACATGTTTCGGACTCACACGCGACATGTTTCGGATCCAGCGACATGTCTCGGACCCATCGAGCGACATGTTGGGGTCATCGAGCGACATGTTTCGGACTCACACAACGACATGTTTCGGATCCAGCGACATGTCTCGGACCCATCGAGCGACATGCTGGAGTCATCGAGCGACATGTTTCGGACTAACACGCGACATGTTCGGGCTCATCAAGCGACATGTTTCGGACGCATCCAGCGACATGTTTCGGATCCAGCGACATGTCTCGGACCCATCGAGCGACATGTTGGGGTCATCGAGCGACATGTTTCGGACTCACACGCGACATGTTTCGGATCCAGCGACATGTCTCGGATCCATCGAGCGACATGTTGTGGTCATCGAGCGACATGTTTCGGACTCACACGCGACATGTTTCGGATACAGCGACATGTCTCGGACCCATCGAGCGACATGTTGGGGTCATCGAGCGACATGTTTCGGACTCACACGCGACATGTTTCGGATCCAGTGACATGTCTCGGACCCATCGAGCGACATGTTGGGGTCATCGAGCGACATGTTGGGGTCATCGAGTGACATGTTGGGGTCATCGAGCGACATGTTTCGGACTCACACGCGACATGTTCGGGCTCATCAAGCGACATGTTTCGGACGCATCCAGCGACATTTTTCGGATCCAGCGACATGTCTCGGACTCATCGAGCGACATGTTGGGGTCATCGAGCGTCATGTTTCGGACTAACACGCGACATGTTCGGGCTCATCAAGCGACATATTTCGGACTCAAAATGTGTTATATATATATATATATATATATATATACAACGCGCGAGCCGAGCGAGCGAAGCGAGCGTGCCGCGGTAGCGGCCGGCGAAGCGCCAGAACCACCACCTGTTGAGTCCGAAACATGTCGTTGGATGAGCCAGAACATGTCGCGTGTGAGTCCGAAACATGTCGCTCGATGACTCTAACATGTCGCTCGATGGGTCCGAGACATGTCGCTGGATCCGAAACATACCGCTGGATGCGTCCGAAACATGTCGCTTGATGAGCCCGAACATGTCGCGTGTGAGTCCGAAACATGTCGCTCGATGACCCCAAAATGTCGCTCGATGACCCCAACATGTCGCTCGATGACCCCAACATGTCGCTCGATGGGTCCGAGACATGTCGCTGGATCCGAAACATGTCGCTTGATGAGCCCGAACATGTCGCTCGATGGCCCCAACATGTCGCTCGATGGGTCCGAGACATGTCGCTGGATCCGAAACATGTCGCGTGTGAGTCCGAAACATGTCGCTCGATGACCCCAACATGTCGCTCGATGGGTCCGAGACATGTCGCTGGATCCGAAACATGTCGCGTGTGAGTCCGAAACATGTCGCTCGATGACACCCACATGTCGCTCGATGGGTCCGAGACATGTCGCTGGATCCGAAACATGTCGCGTGTGAGTCCGAAACATGTCGCTCGATGATCCCAACATGTCGCTCGATGGGTCCGAGACATGTCGCTGGATCCGAAACATGTCGCTGGATGCGTCCGAAACATGTCGCTTGATGAGCCCGAACATGTCGCGTGTGAGTCCGAAACATGTCGCTCGATGACCCCAACATGTCGCTCGATGGGTCAGAGACATGTCGCTGGATCCGAAACATGTCGCTCGATGACCCCAACATGTCGCTCGATGGCCCCAACATGTCGCTCGATGGGTCCGAGACATGTCGCTGGATCCGAAACATGTCGCGTGTGAGTCCGAAACATGTCGCTCGATGACCCCAACATGTCGCTCGATGGGTCCGAGACATGTCGCTGGATCCGAAACATGTCGCGTGTGAGTCCGAAACATGTCGCTCGATGACACCCACATGTCGCTCGATGGGTCCGAGACATGTCGCTGGATCCGAAACATGTCGCGTGTGAGTCCGAAACATGTCGCTCGATGATCCCAACATGTCGCTCGATGGGTCCGAGACATGTCGCTGGATCCGAAACATGTCGCTGGATGCGTCCGAAACATGTCGCTTGATGAGCCCGAACATGTCGCGTGTGAGTCCGAAACATGTCGCTCGATGACCCCAAAATGTCGCTCGATGACCCCAACATGTCGCTCGATGACCCCAACTTGTCGCTCGATGGGTCCGAGACATGTCGCTGGATCCGAAACATGTCGCTTGATGAGCCCGAACATGTCGCGTGTTAGTCCAAAACATGTCACTCGGTAACCACAACGTCGCGTGTGAGTCCGAAACATGTCGCTCGATGACCCCAACATGTCGCTCGATGGGTCAGAGACATGTCGCTGGATCCGAAACATGTCGCTCGATGACCCCAACATGTCGCTCGATGGCCCCAACATGTCGCTCGATGGGTCCGAGACATGTCGCTGGATCCGAAACATGTCGCGTGTGAGTCCGAAACATGTCGCTCGATGACCCCAACATGTCGCTCGATGGGTCCGAGACATGTCGCTGGATCCGAAACATGTCGCGTGTGAGTCCGAAACATGTCGCTCGATGACACCCACATGTCGCTCGATGGGTCCGAGACATGTCGCTGGATCCGAAACATGTCGCGTGTGAGTCCGAAACATGTCGCTCGATGATCCCAACATGTCGCTCGATGGGTCCGAGACATGTCGCTGGATCCGAAACATGTCGCTGGATGCGTCCGAAACATGTCGCTTGATGAGCCCGAACATGTCGCGTGTGAGTCCGAAACATGTCGCTCGATGACCCCAAAATGTCGCTCGATGACCCCAACATGTCGCTCGATGACCCCAACTTGTCGCTCGATGGGTCCGAGACATGTCGCTGGATCCGAAACATGTCGCTTGATGAGCCCGAACATGTCGCGTGTTAGTCCAAAACATGTCACTCGGTAACCACAACGTCGCGTGTGAGTCCGAAACATGTCGCTCGATGACCCCAACATGTCGCTCGATGGGTCAGAGACATGTCGCTGGATCCGAAACATGTCGCGTGTGAGTCCGAAACATGTCGCTCGATGGGTCCGAGACATGTCGCTGGACCCGAAACATGTCGCGTGTGAGTCCGAAACATGTCGCTCGATGACCCCAACATGTCGCTCGATGGGTCCGAGACATGTCGCTGGATCCGAAACATGTCGCGTGTGAGTCCGAAACATGTCGCTCGATGACCCCAACATGTCGCTCGATGGGTCCGAGACATGTCGCTGGATCCGAAACTTGTCGCTTGATGAGCCCGAACATGTCGCGTGTTAGTTCAAAACATGTCACTCGGTAACCACAACGTCGCGTGTGAGTCCGAAACATGTCGCTCGATGACCCCAACATGTCGCTCGATGGGTCAGAGACATGTCGCTGGATCCGAAACATGTCGCGTGTGAGTCCGAAACATGTCGCTCGATGACCCCAACATGTCGCTCGATGGGTCCGAGACATGTCGCTGGATCCGAAACATGTCGCGTGTGAGTCCGAAACATGTCGCTCGATGACCCCAACATGTCGCTCGATGGGTCCGAGACATGTCGCTGGATCCGAAACATGTCGCGTGTGAGTCCGAAACATGTCGCTCGATGAGCCCGAACATGTCGCGTGTCGGTCCGACACATGTCGCTCGATGACTCCAACATGTCGCTCGATGGGTCCGAGACATGTCGCTGGATCCGAAAGATGTCGCGTGTGAGTCCGAAACATGTCGCTCGATGACCCCAACATGTCGCTCGATGGGTCCGAGACATGTCGCTGGATCCGAAACATGTCGCGTGTGAGTCCGAAACATGTCGCTCGATGAGCCCGAACATGTCGCGTTTCGGTCCGACACATGTCGCTCGATGATTCCAACATGTCACTCGATGGGTCCAAGACATGTCGCTGGATCCGAAACATGTCGCGTGTGAGTCCGAAACATGTCGCTTGATGACCCCAACATGTCGCTCGATGGGTCCGAGACATGTCGCTGGATCCGAAACATGTCGCGTGTGAGTCCGAAACATGTCGCTCGATGACCCCAACATGTCGCTCGATGGGTCCGAGACATGTCGCTGGATCCGAAACATGTCGCGTGTGAGTCCGAAACATGTCGCTCGATGACACCCACATGTCGCTCGATGGGTCCGAGACATGTCGCTGGATCCGAAACATGTCGCGTGTGAGTCCGAAACATGTCGCTCGATGAGCCCGAACATGTCGCGTGTCGGTCCGACACATGCGCTCGATGAATCCGAAACATGACGCTTGCGTTTCTTACATTGCGTAGATCCGGTATTATAGACTAGATATTAATTTGATGAAACAAATGACGCTTGAAATTAGGTGATCATGTAGTATTTCTGGGTATCGAAAGAATTATTTGGGTGTAATTAATTTTAATAGGATTACGATCCCAGTTATATTTGGATGCGAATTATATGAAATTTGGTGTTTGAAATTAGGTGATCATTAAGTATTTTTGGGTAGAGACTAATTTATTTGGTAACAATTTAATTTAATAGGTTATCGACATGTTACTTCTTCGAGTTGCACTTTATATTTAAATGGAGTTGAAAATTTGGTGCGAATCTAGTATTTTTGGTAATCGAATGTATTTTTTAGGGCATCATTCGGCAATTAATTTGGTGGTTCGTTAAATGCTACCCTTTATTTAATAATCAGAGTATAAAATGTGATCCAGTAGGGTCGATGCCATAGATACATTTACACTTTTGTATCCAGTGAACGTTTTGTATCCTATTCCCTTGTAATAATGTGCAGAGTGGTGCAAAGCTAGTATATGTACCTGCCTGATGGTGATGATAAGCATATTCACGAACACTGTTTCACGAATCTCATACTTTAACACAGAATCATCCTCCTAGCGTTATCCCAGTACAGTTGCATCCTGAAGGATGCCTGGGGTCCGCTACCTAATCCCAAGATTTGGCGTAGGCACTAGTTTTTATGAAAGCGACTGCCATCTGACCTTCCAACCCCAAGGGGAAAACTAGACCTTATTGGGATTAGGCTTTGTCAAGTGAGTGGGCAACTTGACTGTTAGAAGTTCTCAAGCCGCCCGAAAGCCTCCAACTTGGCTTAAGGTGAAGAGGTGGGCAACGTATTGAAATCGAGGTGTTTTTGTGCAGAATATTTGAAGAATATATTGAACGTAATGACCTGCAAAGTACATATTTAGGACACGCATACCCTTGAGTATTTGCTGTTGTAGTTAGTTTGTTCACATACATTGTAATTACGACAAAAAACCACGCTTAAGAAACATTAAAAACAAAATGTGTGCAAGCATTATTCGGTTACGACAGAATTCTAAGTTTCCAAATTAAGCTCAGTTATTTTTGAGGATTTAACCTATTTTCTGTTGTAGTTAATAATCGTCTTAGTATTGTAATATGAATTTCAAACTTGAAAACTTTGCTTCGTATAAAATGGTAGGCGCTTATTCTAGCGCTGAAGTAAATTACTGCCAGTCTTGATCATGACAGTGAATATTTTTATGAAAAAGCAAGTAAAATGTATATAAAAATGTGTAGTATTTTTTTTAAAAGCAAAAAGTTACTTTTCAAATCTCACATATTACCTACATATGTGAGCCGTGAACACTCGTCAAATTTTTCTACCCACAAATATGAAAGTGAATGCGACGTTGCGACTTCGCTTCGCTCGAGGCACAGCGCTGTTGTCAGATATTTGTTTACTTATCTAGTTTGGAAGTTTGCACCGAGCTTGAGCCGATTCCCGTTGCACAGAGTAGTGCGGACACATAGAGACATACAACCTGTAAGACAGTTTTATTTATACTTATCTATTATAGTTGGAGTTTTAAGAGGCCGTATAACACTTGTTGTTTCAATACTACTCCGATTCATTTTGCAAATGATCATGAGGATCCTGACATTTGTTTACGTTTGTAAAATGATATTTGATTTGACTTCGCTATTTATTTGTATTGCCATCGTTGTCCTTAATTCAATTTGTACCTATACTATAATTTTTGTATTCAATATCGATATCAATATTTGTGGACAATCTTACACAAATCAACCTAGTCCCAAACTAAGCAAAGCTTGTACTATGGGTACTAAGCGACGATATACATACTTATATAGATAAATAGATACTTAAATACATAGAAAACATCCAAGACCCAAGAACAAATATTCGTGCTCATCACAAAAATAAATGCCCTGTAGCTCTAGTATAAGTTTTTTCGAAACATTAACTAATTCGCCCAGCACTTTGGGAACGTTACCCACTGGCGGTTTTTTAGATTACGGTTTTTATTAGGTATATTTAGGTTATTTTTAGGTTTGTTTTAGTTTTATTTTAATTTGTTATTTTATAATTATATCAGGTAGGGTATCTTTCGGATTGTATGATGACGTTATTTTGGTGATTTATTCACAGTCTATCTCATAATTTGGTAATAAATGAACTTAGGTACTAATTCGAACGCGTTTGCATTTTGTCTCAAAATGTATGAAAGTGGTATGAAAACGTGAACAGCGCCTCTGGTGGTCAGTTGGTCACTAGTGGAAACTAAAACAGCGAGTATTTTAACATTTGTTGCTAACCGATGAACGCGCGTATTTCAAACTCGGTGAGAGCGTTTTCATACATTTTGAGACAAAACGCAAACGCGTTCGAATTAGTTAATGTTTCGAAAAAACTTATACTAGGGCTACCGGCTTCGTAGGCAGGGTCACTACCAACTAAGCTAAAGCAGTCGTCGCGCGCGTATTCAATTATGTTAAGAAGATCCTTATTAGGTGAATATTTTCATTTCATTATCTCATTATTCTCTTTATTTATTTATATCTAACTTGACGAACATTATGTGAATTCTTATATTTTTGACATCGATGCAAACTTATATTGTAAATTACATTAATGAAATAAATGAATCTGAATCTGATGATGGTCCACCAAATGACAATTTATCCATTGAACCTGAACCGTAAGTAAGTAAAAACAGAATAATAGTGTATTTAAAACAGTTCGTTTTTGTAAATACTAGTTATAAACTCATTTAAAAAAAAACAACTTATCAGCGCACCGGTACCGTGTTTTATTTCGAACGCGGCGTTCCAAACAAAACAAAACACGGCGCCGGTATGCCGTCTGCTCGCCGCCGTGCGGACTTCACGAAATTAGACTTGAAGGGAATAACAATAGCAACTATGAAAAGTGATATCACATTATTGACCGAGGGTTGTAATGAGATTCAGTTATATAAGTAATATTACAACCCAGCAAACTAGGGTTATCATGGTTTGCTTTCGGTAAGCATGATTTGCTTTCGGTAAGGTTTGCATTGATATATAACTGGGCATTGTCCACCAGGTGGTGTGAAAACATATTTATGACCTCGATTGTACACTCTTAATAATTGTACGGTTTTGCATATCCCTTAATTATTGTAAAAGTTATATTCCAAAAACTAAAGAAAAGTTATATTCCAATAAAGCATTTATTGGCTTTTTTATTATCGCAATAATAAATATCAAATTCTGTTTAGATCATAAATAGGGATATACAGTCAACCAATTTGATTTCTGGGGCACTTCGTACCTTGTCGCAGTTAGAATCAATATTATAGCTGCTAGAGCTATCATATTAATATCACTGTGACAAGGTACCAAGTGGCCTAGAAATCAAATTGCTTCACCGTACCTAATACGTGTGTTCTTCTGGAAACTTTATTTGGCGAAGTAAAGCCAGTAAGTACCTTTTTTTTATAATCATCATCACAGGAAAACTTTATTCAATAACTAACGATATTCGTACAGTACCTAATGGTACCTAACTTATTTAGAATTCCATTTTTCTGTATTCTTTGTTGAAAATAAAAAATATATGTGAAGGAATTATTTCGATACGTCCTTTAGTTTCCAAGATATTGAATTTTAAAGTGACGCGCGACGACCCGCCTTCGTGACGTCATAGTGCAACACTCGCTATACACGCGCTCACTCCGTTCGCGCGCTTCCGTACGTACTAGTGATTTTGCAGACCTATTGACATTCTCCATTGAGAACGGATAGTAGGTACACTACCCTTTCTCAATTTGATCTCACTACCGTTGATTTGGAATTAGTGCATTAGTGAAGGAATATGAATCGTAAATTTGACACTAACTAATAGGTGGTACTACCTGCGAATAATAAATATTCGTGGCTTTTTTTAAATCTGCCTACCCTGTCTAAAAACTCTGTGCACGCCACTGCTACTACGTAGTACGTAGTAGGTATGGTTGACGAAATATAAGCTGCACCGATTCGCCATACAAGTTGTTCGAGGAATCGGGGCAGCTTATATTTCGTCAACTATACAACAAAAAAACAACGAGCCAAATATGAATGTTTCTTCAGTCTTCATATTGTTTCATCTGATACAAACACTACTCTGCGTAGTTCACCAGGCAATCCGAGCGCCATCTACTGACGCAACAGCGGAACAGGTCGATTATCAAGGCAGCCCGTTTACAAGCGAATCGAGCTAACGCGATCATTGTTGAACAGATGTCGCTTGGGTCGGCTATCGGCAGTCGTTAAGTGGTCAAGGTCATTCACAGTACCCCGGGCCTTAACGACTGCTGCCATAGACAGCAACCGGGGTCAACGACTTAACGTGCCTTCCAAAGCACGGGAGCGCTCAGTTAGCAACCACTCAAAGCGGTCACCCATCCAAGTCCTGACCGCTGCCCACGTTGCTTAACCTTAGCAAGCGCAAGCGGTAGGCAGGCGCCGCTGGGCCACGAGCGCTCCAATACTTTAATCCAGCATTTTCACGTTTAAACGTTGCTGATTTGGTTATAAAACAATAGGTTTATTCCAATTCACCGTAACATTTCTGGATTTTCTGGGTGAGTTGTAATGATAATGCATAATCTTTTTACTTGTATTATAGTCCAAGCACTGTACAGCAATTTTGCAGCAACATTTGTCAAGTTGGTGAAATAGGGAGCATTATAAGTACTATACCTAAATAATGATCTCAACAAAATTATATTTCTGTTAGAATTTTGCAAATTGCAACCAAAAATACACACTGTATTAATTACGTTGAAAGGATTTTACATTTAAGTCCAACATATGTACGAATAAAACGAAAACACAAAGGCACTAGCTATCACCAGACTTAAAAGTTAATTTTACACCTTTCCAGACGAGAGTTCAGTCGTAAACGGGGTATAAAATCTAGCCAGGGTATTCACAAGACTCACAGCCTGACGCGGACCAGTATAAATATGGCTTTTGGGGCCCAAGTCACGAACCTAGTAAGAAAGGCCCTAGACACACGTACGAGACTCGCATGTGAGTCAACTACATTGCGCGGTTTTATAGAGCGATTGAACTCGTTATACCTCCATGACCCGCAGTGTAATGAAACTCGCAGGCGAGTCTCGTGCATTATTTACACACGTACGGTAACGCGCTTTAATTTATGACCCATTTCGCTAAATTTTTCTTTGACTTTCTATACAGTTTGATAGGTCTGTCAACCTTAAGTGGGTCCGAAATTAAAACTCGTGACTGTACGACACTTGTTAGTTTCAATTCATTGCGGATTACCCAAGTATAATAAATATAATCGATCTTTCAAAGTTTCAAACCACGCAATGAAGTTAAAATTGTATGCGATTCTCGTACAAAGGGGTCTAGTCATTTGTGTAAAAATACTCGCACGTTTGTTTGACCTAAATATTCGTCGAATGTGATCAGCACAGTTTCCTGTTTGTATTTTCATCATCATCATCAGTCGTTTAATGTAAAAGAATTAAAAGATAATCTCATTTCCATATTTTCATTCATATAACGCCGTATTTGCTTTGCTCTCGCTCACGGGTCAAATACAGTGTGTAAAATGTAAATCTATTATACGAGCAATTCTTTAAATGATAGTATGTGGCTAAAGTAAATTAGCATAGGGACTTATGTTTTAATTTGCAATTTATAAGTATAGAAACTATCTGAAAAGTGCGTCGGAAAGAGTGCGGCTTATCGGCTTATGCAAATCCTCACGGGCCTCAACTTGAACATGGTTATGTTATAAGTACTGCATAATGTGACACGGAAAAGCGTTTTGGATTTCGAAGTGTGTTTTAAGCCGTTTGTCCAGTGAACGGCTCATGGCCTAGCGATGCTCGTTCGGTGACGTACGAGTACCTTTTTTGATTTTAACATCTTTGGTCGCGAGTTGACACCGATGGCCGCTGATGCCGGAGGGCATCGGCATACGGGTTATACCTACAAGTTGTTTTCATATATGCCCGAAAATCTACCTAAATTATACCAATTTGTATTGATTTTGTTACTTAAGATAATTAAAAATCATATGCCCTTTATTCTGAATTTCTTCTCTAAACTGTTAAGTTCATATCACATTAAGCTCATATAGCACTAAGTTCAGTGCGCGTCTTGACATAGGCCTTTGATATCTTTTACTGATCCCTATCTAATTTTGTAAGTCTCCAATATAAAATAATAAAATAACCTAATCTAAAAAACAAAATAAACTAAAACCTAATAAAAATATTTACAAATAATATTTTAATAACTTCTGATATCAAATAATTTGCCACTTTCATTGACGAAATATTAATGTTGTGTAAAAGTATACAGAATTTTATTGTTTTATGACGAAAAGATGTAAAAAAAAATCCGCTTAATCTATATATATAAAGTTGATGGGTGACTGATTAATCACCGCCCCGCCGAAACTGCCGGTCCTAGAAATTTGAAATTTACACTATAGTTAGGTTATATAACGGAGGCAAGGGATAAGACGGGATTTTTGGAAATTCCATCCCTAAAGGGGTAAAACAGGGGTGCAAAGTTTGTATGGGGGGCAATAATTTTTTAAAGGTATAGACTTGAAACTTTGTACAAAGACTCCTTAAAATAAGACAATGAAAGTAATATCTGCGTTTTCAAAATTTTTGTCTCCTAAGGGGTTGAAAATAGGGGTGAAATATTGTATGGGGAGCAATTTTTTTTAAAGTGAGAGTCTTCAAACTTAGTATGAAAGTTCCTTATATTAATACAAAAAAAGTAATTTCAGCGTTTTTCGAAAGTCATCCCCTAAAGGGGTTAAAAAGGGGTTCAAAGTTTGTATGGGGAGCAAATTTTTTTTTAAGTGAGGTACTTCAAATTTCTTACAGAGACTCTCTGTTTAAATAAAACAAAACTGATTTCTGCGTTTTTTGAAATTCAACCCCTAAAGGGGTTAAAAAGGGATTCAAAGTTTATATTGGAAGCAAAAATTTTTTGAGTGAAGGACTTAAAATGTCTTACAGTAACTGTTTAAATTAAATACTACAAAACTAATTTCAGCCTTTTTTTTTATTCATCCCCTCAAGGGGTTAAAAAGGGGTTCAAAGTTTGTATGGGGAGCAACATTTTTTTAATAGAGAGACTTCAATTTTTTACAGAGTCTCTGTTTAAATACAACAAAACAAATTTCGGCGTTTTTTTTAAATTCATCCCCTCAATGGGTTAAAAAGGGGTTCAAAGTTTGTATGGGGAGCAACATTATTTTAATTGAGAGACTTTCATTTCACAAAAAGACTGTTTAAATGATTTCAGGATTTGTGGATTTGGATAGATGTTTGAAACGAAATTTCTACAGGTCCATAATTAAATACGTACAGTAACGAAGAGAAAACGACAAGATACGTGTCAACTCACACAAAAAATAGCCTAAGTAAATGAGAGTTTTTAACCGATAAGTAGGTACCTAAAGGAATTTTTAGAGGGGTTGAGAATTTGGGTTGACCGATTTATATCTGTACAGCATATTAATAATTTGGTCTCACCGGGTAAAAGTACCTTAATTATTATACCGTTTCCTGGATATTAAGGCTTTCTTATTGCAGCGAAACTACAAACGCGACACAAAAAATCCGCTAGGCGGCGCAACATTATCGTAATTCTCCCCAGTAACAAACACAATTACATTTTACACACACTATCTCACTTTACTGTGACAGGTCACTGACCTCGTTTTTTTAATGATTGCTGTAACTTAGAATTTGAATATGTGACAGACCTTCTTTGTCAAATTAACCAGAATAAGCCAGAGTGGCGCACGTGATAATTAGGTTGTCAACCATTTAAATTTAGAACAGATTGTTATGACATTCACGCAAAAGAGTGTAGACTTGTCATTGCATATCTCTGTCTCTGTTGCGCAGTTTTGACAGATTTCACTTAACTAAATAAGGGCTATCACGACTCGACACAAAAAGTCAAAGTTGCAAGCCACAAATAAGTAGCTTAATTTCAACCACTAAGCCAAGTACATTGTGGTGTAATTAGTAATCGCTTGCTCTCTAAAGCACAGGTCGCAGGTTCGAATCTCAGGCAAGAGCAAGTGTTTTTTTTTGTAATTTTTAGAGCATAAATAATTATTGAGCGTTATTTTGGTAAATAAATATTTTGTACTTTTTTTATTTTATTTAGAAAAAGATTCAACAAATATTTTGCCCTGCTAATAAAAGCTTACAACTTTATTTATTAGTTCTTTATCTTATATCTTTAAACGAGCAATTCTTGTATATTTATTTATTTATATGTCTATTTATATATTTATTTCGGGGATCTCGGAAACGGCTCTAACGATTTTGATGAAATTTGGTATGTGGGGGTTTTCGGGGACGAGCAATCGATCTAGGTAGGTCTCATGCCTAGGAAAACGCCGAGCGAAGCTCGGTCGCCCAGATATTCTTATATCTTTAAACGAGCAATTCTTGTATATTTATTTATACATTTATTTCGGGGATCTCGGAAACGGCTCTAACGATTTTGACGAAATTTGGTATGTGGGGGTTTTCGGGGACGAGCAATCGATCTAGCTAGGTCTCATGCCCGGGAAAACGCCGAGCAAAGCTTGGTCGCCCAGATATTTATTCTTTATTTATCGTATGGCCTTTATTTCGAACCGTGAGATCTTCGAGAAGACAGTACAGTTCATAAATCCATCTGTAATAAAATTCAAGATTTATTATATAATTTATTATAAACATAAAACATAAGACTGAGGGATTATAATGCGTGCAACCACAGTGCGTCTACAACAGTTTGTAGCCTGTCTCTCAATAAGCTGAGAAGACGTTGATAATTATGTCAGTTCCCCGCATTTCCTCCCATATTTCATTGCAGTATCTATTGCTTGAATTGCTTCTTTGGTTCTTTCATGGTGATGATCCCACTGTTGAACCATTAAACCCCAAAGATTCTCAATCGGGTTCGAATTTCAGGCGATGACATTACATCATTACATTTATGCCTGGATGTAGCTGTAGAGTAAACCATTCCCAAGTGACCCGTGCTGTATGAGGCAATTATCTTGAATAAAGTCAGGAAAGTCAGTAGAACAATTTGCAGCATCACTTCGTCCAGTAAATTCACGTAAACATTTGCGCATGATGTGGCTATGAAGTGAAGTTCACCGAAGCCGCTCATCATAGATCTGAGACCGCGACGCCGTCACCAGATATCCTCCCCCACATACTAGCCGTAAGCGGCCAGAATTCCTCAGAGCTTTGGGCCCTTTCTATTTCAGATATTATCCGAGGCATCTTTTCATTTAAATTTGTATTATTCTTTTTTTATCGTTTACGTTGATATACTGGAATAACAACACAATGCAATAATATCACTTTCATCGTAATACTGATGTCATTCTGCTTTACATTGAACTGCAGAGCAAATTGAAGTCGAATAGCGTCAAAACTTTGGCAGGATTACGGTCCGTTTGGGCATATTTATTTTGTTACAATACGAAGCTCAATATATTTAATAATTTAAAATATTGTATTTGAAATACCAAGCTTGAATTTAATTTGCTAATGTCAGATGTCAAACTATGTGTCAGGCGCTATGAATATACTCACACATAGACATAAAATATACAATATGCTATATGAAGGAGTGTGACCCGTATAATGGAAAAAAAATCCACATTCTAAAAATACTCAATGAAACCTTTTGTAATAAGAGAGGGTGTAAAAGGAAAAAAATGATAAGCTTTATTAGCCACATTTTATGTTTTCCACTATCTCGAATTGTAAAAGTACCAGGAAAACTATTTTAAATGTTTATTCGTCGATATGACTCACCAGTAATTTACCCTGGAAATGTTAATATCATCTAGTTACTGGTATTAAATATGCGATTTTTATAAATGTCAAACTGCAAAAAGTGCGACAGACGTCCGTCCAGCTCGAGGCCCAACGGCCATCTGTCTACTAAAATGAAGCGCGCAGTTTGCTTTTCTGATATTTTTGAGTTTTGTTAAATATAAGAACATTTTAAAAAAAAATTAGCCGTAAAATGCACTTCTTCACATCGTTTCCTATCTATTGATATATTTTACTCGAGTCTGAGTTGGATATATTTTATATACGACTCACAATAAGATCAAAATTTACCTGTTTTTGCGATGTGAGATCATCGAGCGAAGTTTCAAATATCGTGTTTTCAGCCTTAAAATACACTAGACCGACTCTTAAACTATAACATATCTAAATATCCCATCAATAAAGTGAGTATTTCATGGTTTAAAATTGAATGAAAAATACTATGATTTCGAATAACGTGGTCTTAAGATGTTTTAACTAAAAACCGAGCTCTACGCAGACGAAGTTGCGGGCAACCGCTAGTATAGTATATTTATAACCATCTTTATGATCACGATAAAGTTCAACAACCTAATACACCGTGTATCTAATATTCGGGGAAATTTACGCAGCTCAATCGAATAATCCCTTGATCCGGGGCATGGGGGTGGAAAGCTATGCTTCCCGCTTTAGGGCGACATATTTCCACGACCTTTATCTTATTCATCTCGCCATCGAGAGAGGCTGTTAGTCGCGACCTTTGACGATTATTTATTCGGAACAGCCATGGGGTCTTGTTATTTTTGTTTTCGCTATGAATGTTTAATCTTGTTTTGACTTGTAAGTTTTTGTGAAAATATATTTCTCTTATAGTCGTATATATACGTTCGTCAGTTCATCCATTCTGAAAAACGCGTTTCAGATTCCAATTAAGTTATAATTTATGTCATACCTGGCCATAAAGCGGCAATTACCGCACGTTCCGCGCGCGGAAAATCCCACTTCCTGGCCAGACGGTGACATAAAATTTTGTACTTAACACGGGCGGTAATATAGAAAGCCTCAGATCGCATATTTATCGCCCTTGCCTTAGGCTCGGGCGTCAAATACCTGCGATCTGAGACATTCTTTGTTTTACCGCCCTTGTTAAGTAATGTACTATTGATTGGCGCACTGATCATTATATATTTAGGTATAAGCCTTGCTCTTGTCATTGGGGAAATCACCACTCTGTTCGGGTCTCTTCTAGCGATAGGTCGCGGTTTCGATAAATATAGGTATCAATAAGGTAACTAATATTGTAAATGCAAAAGTTTAGACGCAATACAACGAGTCTAGACCTGAATTAACATACAGAATACTTTTATCCAGAAAAACATTCCTCGAAAGGATTTGAAAGGAGGCCAAAAGGAGGTATTGGAAGTTTACGCGGACGAAGCAGCTGAAAAGATCAAAGTTGTTTGAATATATCTATATCCCCGTCCATTAGCCTTTATCCCCTGATAACATATTTAGCTGAAAAGTTTTAATGGACTTACATTCAGTCCAGTCGCAACTTATACATACATATTGAGATGTATAAGTGTCAATTAGCAGTTCGATTCCGTTCACACCTCAGATTTGGTTGAAGCCGCTCAACCAATCACTAGAGCGCAAACCCTTAGAGTATTCCAGTATGTTTAAACCACCCTCGTGGTCGTTTAAACATACATAGTGGTTTGCCCTGGATTTTCCTCAGGCTACTGTACAACCGCGCACTCCTATCACTTTATTGGGCCCGGCGTAAAAAACCACAGGGTCAGGTCCAAAACATGTGTCTGGGCATTTTCACTTTTTGGAGGGACACTTTTTTTCTTCGCGGAAATGGATAGTACTCGTGATTCTGAGTCAGAATACCCAAAATCACCGAGATTCGAAAAAAAGTAGGGGGTACACTTTAAAGTGAAAATGCCCGTCTATAGCTAGTTTTAGTGTTTTTCTGCTTGGAACCCGGGGTCCGATTTAGACCTAACGCCAAGATCTGATCTTCCAAACCAGAAGGAAAACTAAGCCTTGTTGGTACAAGACCGGCTTTATCAAGATGTTTTCCTTCACTGTAAAGATATTTTTAAATAGGAGTATGTCGAAAACCCCCTTTAGTCTCAGACATATTGAAATATAATAAACGGTTCACTCACGTCTTTATCGTCGAATATCGCTCAACATGCGATATTCGACGTTAAAGACGTGAGTGAACCGTTTATTATATTTCAATACGAGTATGTCGTTCATAACTTATTATTTTTTACATTGAGTTCCAGCCGTAATTGGAACCCACGACCCAGACTGAAAGTCGCGTGTCTTAACACTCGGTTACAGTAGTTTTAAGTATTAGATTATTTGTACCCTGTTAAAAGTGTGAAAGTCACAGATTTAATGAGCGTTAGTATTTGATTTGGTATTTAAAAAAAAACATTAAGAAATATATTAGTTTTTTCATCTATTGTAGCACATATGTGATATTGTGTATGGTGGCTGCATTACTGGGCGTACAAAAAAGCTTATACAACGAGTGCAAAACGCATGCACTCGTTTCTGCTTCCGAGTTCCTCCCCGTTCCCACATCACTCCCTACTTGAACGCCGCTGGTCTGCTGAACATGCCTGCACGCAGACGCCTGCACCTCGCCACTCTTCTTTTTGGAATAGTACAGTCTGGGGTCCCGGAATATTTGCTGAGTAGACTTGTATGGCCCAAGAGTGTGCGCAGGTGTAAGGCAATGATTCTGATGCCTAAGCATCGGACCGCGGCGTTTCGAGGTAGTTTCAGATTTGCGGCGTCCAAGTGCTGGAATGATCTCCCTCCACCTATCCAAGGAGCTTCTAGCAGGTATACCTTTAAGCGCAAGCTTAAGGGCTATTTGTTGACGCTCCAAAGATCCCATCCCTAACCCATCCAGCACCTAAAATATCCCAACTACCTTTGTCGCTTTTCTCTTTTATATATTGTTAAGGTCTGTCTACATTATTGTACTGTAGCTGTTTTTATTATTACTTTTTTTCATTTTGCCTGCCTCATGTCATGCCTCCCTTGTTCATGTCTCATACTACCTTGCCCTGTTTTGCCTTTTTTTTTAATGATATTTATCTCTTTGTTTTGTATATTATGTTGTATTGCGTTCCGTGGGTCACGTACGGTGCTGTCTGAAAACCAGCGCTGCAGGTGTTTGACACCTCAGCATAATGCTGAGACAGCAACCGATTTGCTGCCGCGAAGACACACATTATTTTATATGTTCTGAGTTTTGTACGTCTATTATTTTTTGTATCTGTGTGTCTTTTGTGCAGTAAATAAATGTTTCTTCTTCTTCTTCTTCTTCTTCTATTGTAGCAAACCATCAAATTCCATCTAATTCGCGGAAAATATCGCGTCCTTTTCTTAGTCTATTGCGGGGATACGACATAGGGAGTATAGGGACCTACATTCTACAAATACCGGATGACATTGGTAATCTTCCGTTCGTCTCTCGACCTATTACGTACACATAGTCCGGGCCTGCACCGAACGATAAGCGCGAAGGGCGCAGCCACGCTGAAAATGGGACGTATATTGGGGTCCCCTCTGTATTCGATTATCGTTGTATGACATGTTGCAGCTAACAATATTATTATAGGGTTAAAATGAATGAGCGAGAAATTCTTAATCTTAAAGTTATATTATCTCTCTATTCCTTTCGTCTTCCTGATTTGTCGGTGCGGAGGCGGTACGATATGAGAAAACTGACAAAGGTCAGTGTCAACTGTCAGTCAACCAACTCAGTACCACTTTTTACTACGCCCCTACATTTAAATGTGTGCTTCCTGGCTGGCACGGGATGCGCGGTAGCGGGACGATACGAAGGCAGTACTGGTCCGCTTCTGCGCATGTTATTACTACTGCGTAGATGTAATACTGACAGTATTCCGTCAAGTGGGAATCTTTACGACGTCAGTAAGTTTACGTCAAAGAAAATAAATTAATAGTTTAAAAACACTACAAAAACACGCTTTGCATGTTAATTGAAACCTGATCGTGTTCAAAGTCCATTACGTGACCTTTCTCACAAGTGCAAACAGGACTATGATACGATATTCCATCATGGAATGCCAGTGCCTATCTTCCGGCTTCATCATCAGACCTTGAAACCTAATCGTGGTCAAAGTTAATTACAAGACTTTTCTAACAAATCCAAACACAGCTACGATACGATGTTCCATCATGAAGTTCCAGTTCATATCTTCCGGCTCCATCATCAGATCAGTTCGACAGTACCATATCGTTGCTTTTCTGAAACAACACTGTATCTCAAAAAACGTGTTTTTTCAGGAGAGAGGTTTGAAAGTTTACAGAAGTTACTTTGTAATAACTTTTATTTAAACTAACAAAAAACAAATCCTCTTTTTGTAATACCTTCATTGTTTATTGGAGTATACGACAAACCAAAGAAAACCTACAAAACAAAACAAAAATAGAGTTAAAAATCCAAAATTAGTAACATATTCAGAGTTGTGACTCAATAATTATGGGTTGTTGAAACGTTTTTATAAGCAATAACGTCACAAGACAAAATAATGAAACAGGATGGTTTATTGTTTTGATGAATAACGGCTCATTCGTCTTTAAGACATATTTTTATATAATATGTATTAGCAATACAGGAGTATTACGTGTTATATACCATAAACATTTTTTAACTTTGCATAACAGCGGCTTATTAGGACTTGTGTCAAAAAATATACCTAACTATTATATCGCTAACAATGGGATATTTTTGATTACCTCCACTACTTGGTATTCTTACCAAATTATTTTCTTAACGAAACATTAATATAGTGATACAGTAGCACAATTAGTCAATTTACGTCAAATTTATATGCGATTGCATCTTATAGCAGCTGAAATTATGTGATAACATTGTTTATCAGCTGAATAAAATCATGCATCGAGGCATAGCAACTTACGTTCACTTGCAAATTTGCCATCATTTGTGGTACCCCGATGTAGAAATACCTACGGTCAGAGAGCCTGGTCATGTATTCTCCCACGCACCTGTAATAAATTCCCTAAACAGTTGCTACTAGATTTGAATAATAAAAAAGCCAAAAGATTTAGAAATGCTATAAAGTTATATTTGTTAAAAAAATAATGCTGTTAAAATATACTTAGTTAAGTCATAATATAATATAAATAAAACAACAATGTATACTAATTGATTTGAATGTATTTTCGCAACTCCTTAACTTTGTTCTTCTTTTGTTATTTAAGATTATTAGTTAAGTAAGTGAAACAAACTATGTTACTTTTACTGAAATAAACAGCTTAAACTTAAAAAAAAATTAAAAATGCGATGGCATACTTTAGCAGCATTAACATGTTATACCTAGCACTTATAGCATCTGAAATTATCTAATGACATCTTTTTGCATTGTCTTATCTGGCTCTCAATGTATAAAATGTGCATAATATAATCTTACAGCAAAACGTGATTTGATGGTGACGAAAGTGATTCCACCCTAAAAATCTAGGTACTGTAGGTATTTATGGAAATTAATGCAAAGAGTCCTTTCTTTCTTTACTCTGCTACAGGGACCCCTTGTTGGCGAATCCGTTTTAACTGTACCTGTTTGTGACTGTAATTTGCTAAAAAATAGTCATGTTTATTGCATCTCTGTCAAGGTTTTGGATGACAACTTTTTTGTTGTGGTCAGTTTCGTTATTGGGATCTAGGGCGTTGGTAGTATAGGTACCTATATGTTTCTGGACTCGGTCTTTTACCAAGATTTCGATTTATCTGTAGACTTTGGAACCGTGTCCATGTCTGTAACTAAAAATCACTGTAAAGGTTCATCAGTATCATCATCATAATCCTCCTGGCCGATTTCGACCTCGGTGACTAGAAAGAAGAGCCTGGCTAGTGAGAGCGTCGGTCACGAGCTCTCAGGTGACTGAGATATCCTATCTTCGCAGTTAATGTGCGAGCACTCTCCCCAGAAATCGACACCCCTTCGACATAATTATAGTGAATGGCCGCAGGTGGTCGGGCCTTCAAATCCTCACGCTTAGCGTCAAGTTCACTTCGTCTTTATATATGCCTCCATTTTAACCGATCTTGAGCCAAAAACTCCCAGCACGATGGTTCAACATCACGTCTCCGCGTGTGGCGCTACAGCACATCGTTATAATGCCGGATTTGGCCGCCCTGTTTTTATCTTGCCATCTTGCAGTTCAGAATAAAAGATGTGATCAGCTATTCTGTCTTCAGATATTTGGTAGATGTGACCACACCATCGTAGCTGCCTACGCATTAGATAGGCTTCAATACCGTCGACATTAGCACGGCGTAGAATTTCCGAATTCCTGACACGATCTGACCAGGAAATGTTCATAATGTCATGCAGGCATTTGATATAAAATCTATCCAATACGCGGATGTGCTTGCGGTAGAGACACCAAGTCCAGGTTTCGAAGGCATACAAGAGATTAGGATTATTAGATGTATATGTTAATAAAGTAATAACAGACAGAGCAATGAATAAAAGGAATAAATATTTTTATCTTATTATCTTACACAAATCGACCTAGTCCCAAACCAAGCAAAGCTTATACCACGGGTGACGATATACATACTCAATAATACTCATATAAATAAAATAAAAACATACAAAACAATTTTTCGGGTTCATGATACAATTAAATGTCCTGACCGGGACTCGAAACAGGGACCAGCTTTTAGGCAGGGTCACTACATACTAGGCTATTAATAGTGGTCGTCCAATGCATAATGTAGGTGCCCCTACATGCGGTACAACGACTAATGAAGGCATAAGTCGATAGCACAGTCGTTTAACTGAATGCGGTATAACGACCAGTGAAATAAGGCTGGTCTTTAGTGCCCGCATCAGGGATACGAGAGAGATTTCCGAAATACGTGCCATAGCTCCCCAATGCGGGGAGCCGGGCCCTCTTGATCAATAAAAATGTCTGAAAATGCATCATGATGTATATCGATCAATTCAAAAACCGATAAAAAAGGATCTTTCCTTCACCCCGTATGCGGGTTATATCAACCAATGAAATTGCGCCTGTATATAGATAGTGTTTGCAAGAGTACCCAGAAGAGTAAAAAGGGGTTGAGAGTCTTACTTACAGGAAGCTTGTTAAAACTGCTGAATATAATATTTTTTTCAACTAAATCATTAAGTTCACCTATTTTACAACAAACAAATTTAATAACAATCCGAACTAATTCAGTTTACTACATGAATACTTAATCCAGTGTTATCAAGTATACAGGCCTATTTCGCTAACAAGACCTTGCTCACATCTACGCTTTTCGTAAACACAAGTGCATTTGCTGATAAGTCCAAATATTTGTACTTACTTTCTCTTGAATAATGGCCCTTCTATAAATATTACATTGTTACACAAATATTTCATGGTGCATTGATGAACTATTTCACAATACGACACTATAGCAGAAAAAAGTAAATGGATGTGTCCGTATTATTTCTCGATGTGCCAGTAGTCAGCAAAATATCTTGGTGTCAACGTGAAAAGCTACGTCTCATCTGGCCTGCGGACGGTCTTGCACAAAAGTGGCATCGCAATTCGACCAATGGCATAACGGCACAATGCTGCCATCTGGCCATTTTTTAACGTAAAACGATGGGTGTTTTATTCACGATAAACTTTTGTGTGTTCCGCGTCCAGTCCTTTACTTAGTTGCAAAACGTAGTATTTCGAGATACTGCGTTGTTTTAGAAAAGCAACGATATTATTGCATTGTCATCAGAACTACATACAGCTGCTAATTTTCATGACGCTACGATCCTTGGAAAATGGTTAAACTAGTTACCTTAGATTCCATTACATAGTTAGTTACATACAGGTCGACCTATCAGACCTTGAAACCTAATCATGGTCAAAGATCATTACAAGACTTTTCTAACAAATCCAAACACAGCTTTGATACGATGTTCCATCATGAAGTTCCAGTTCATATCTTCCGGCTCCATCATCAGATCAGTTCGACAGTACCATATTATTGTATTGTCATCAGAACTACATACAGCTGCCAATTTTCATGACGCTACGATGCTTGGAAGATGGTTAAATTAGTTACATTAGATTCCATTACATAGTTACATACAGGTCGACCTAATAAAAGCGTGTTAAAAATGACACATATCAATCCCGCCCCGCCAAGTCAGGAAGTCGCCTAATTTAATCACCAACACCTTGACAAGTTGACACGAGTTTCGGCTCTCCCCGAGGCATCATCTGGTGGTGCTGGCAGGAGATGCTTGTGCCAAGTCGACTCAGCAAAACGCCACGCTTCTACACGCTACACGGGGGTTTACCGCCGTAGCGTGTAGCAGCATTTTCCACTTTGTAGTAAAAAATGCCCGTTGAGGCATAAGGTATAGGTGTCACTAGATCGTACCACCGTTAGGCGACTTCCTGATTTGTCGGTGCGGAGGCAGTACGATATGAGAAAAGTGTCAAATGTCAGTGTCAGCTGTCATTCGACTCGGTACCATTTTTTACTACGCCCCTATATTTAAATGAGTGCTTCCTGACTGGCGCGGGATGATGTGAAGACAGTACTGGTCCACTTCTGCGCATGATATTACTACTGCGCAAACGTAATACTGACAGTATTATGTCAAGTGAGAATCTTTGCGACGTCAGTAAGTTTACGTCAAAGAAGAAAATGTCACATATCGATCCCGCCCCGACAAGTCAGGAAGTCGCCTTAGATCGTTAAGTTACCAGTCCGGAACTACCAAAAAATTAAGTATTTACTGATACGCAGGGTTCATATAGGTAAATATTGATTCATGTGACGTGTAATATGTATCTACTTTATTCTTGTACTTGACAACTAGGTATAATTTCTTGCAAAATTACGGAGCAACCGCCACAGACATCTTAAACTTTCTTATAACACGAATAAAACCTTAACTTCACTTAGGAACTTTCCATCTTTGTCCTTTGAGTAATAAAAGTTAACAGGCTTCCTCGCGATGGCTGCAATCGCTTCTCATTATGTTGCGTCTCTCTCTGATTTATTCTAATTTAAATATCTATTAATGTTACGGTCGAACATTCTTTGACCCTTATTTTTCAAGCTCAAACACACAATGAGATAAATGTGTGCGTGTAGCCCTGTACAGTGCACAAACATCGCGTGGAATAAGGTAATAAAATGGATAGTTTTCTATACAGTTGACTGTACTCTAGTTATAAATGTTATTAATCGTTATTTTTATTGCTTTTCAAACCACGAAAGTTATTAAGCTTCACTTCTAAAGTTATATGAGCATAAACTTAAGAGAGTTTACGTTCGGTCACACAAGATCCCAGTTTGAGTCGAGTGAGGTAATAAAAGTTGAAACGGATCCACATCAATAAAAGTTGAAAAGGATCCACGTCAATAAAGTTGAAACGGAAATCCACATTGCAGAAACAGGCGACCGCTGAGCTGACAACATTGATTTTCCACGGGGACCGCAAATAACCGGGATGTGTAGTGATGTACGGTCCCGTAAATATCTAATCCGTACCTCTAGTATAAGTTTTTTCGAAACAAAACACAAACGAACACGTTTGCGTGTAGACTTAATTTATATTAATTTATATATGGAAAAAAATAGTTACCGCCATCCATAGCCATAGGCCACCAGAAGCGCTGCTCGCGTTGCCTTACAAAATGAGACTAAACGCAAACGCGTTCGTTTGTGTTTTATTTCGAAAAACTTATACTAGAGGTACAGGTAATATTTCCGGTACTTGCGATCATATTTTGTGCTCATTCTGTTTCTAGATTAGATTATCCACCTGTTTTCTTGAAACGGTTTATAATATTTATTAGCTAGTTACGGAGGCCTAACACCTTTGTACCGTGTCCTCCCGTGACCTCGTAAGCAAATGCATTACATAACTATCTTGATCAGCATAGCGCATAAGTAACCATATTCAAATACAACACTATAACATACAATGTGGAGATGCCATTCTATAGGGCACTGTGTGGCACATTGGTGAACTCACGCGCGAAAATATGAAATTCTCCCATTTTCCCCGTATTTCAATTAACGCCTTTTTCTTTTGCTAATATTACTGTAAGTACATTGCTTTTTTGCCAGCAATATTATCGGTGTCCCGGGAAGCATTGTTTGTAATATCCCATCACTAATGTTGGATACGAGTTTGTACAGTCAGATTCAGCTAAGAAAACGTTCTATTTATTTTGAACCTTAATGTGCAAGTCATAAAACCGAACAGTGTACACTGTACGTTATAAGTTTAAAAATGTCCCGCCTGTCTGCTACTAGATTCCGGTGGGAAATAAGATCTGTTTCGGTTCCTTTGATAAACAGCATTACTTATACACATTACGCTAGTAAAAAGAACTGATATATTCCGCATATCTATACATTTTATAATTAACAAGCTTTTGCTAAATTTTTAAAATTTTTGCACCGTCCGCGATTTTCACTCCCTATTTCATCAGGAAAAAAGTATTATTTAACTCGGCCAAGGCATTTATTTGTGTGGTGAGCACGAGTATTTGTTCCTGGGTCTTGGATGTTTTCTATGTATTTAAGTATGTATACCGTCGCCTAGTACCCATTACAAGCTTTGCTTAGTGTGGGGCTAGGTTGATTTGTGTAAGATTGTCCACAATTTTTTAAACTTTTATTTATCCACCCTACAAACTCATTCTATACCAAGTGTCGTCATAATCCAGACAATTATAATCTAGGGTTCTTCAAGGCAAGAGTGAATAGGCTGTTACTGAACCAGCGTGCTACATCTTAGGCCTTGTTGTAGCTTTCCGTCAGGTGATACTAAGGTCAATCGCTGTTCAGTCATACATTTAAAAAAACCATCTTTGCGTGATTGAGTAATAAATATCCAAACATCTAAACTTTCGCTTTTATAATAATTAGTAAGATTAGTAGCATGATGAGGCACATTATGTATCTATTATGCAATATCTTAGACAACATATATTATGTCTCTTTAAAAATCAAAGTAAAAATTGAAAAATTAAATGCCACAATGGGATTTAAACCCACGACCTCTGGAATCCGTTCATTGCTCTTAAGCAATTGAACTACAGGGTGTCCTTTGTGGTGGTGTTTTTTACACACACACACACACACACTTATCACAGTAAGTAAAGTGCAGACACCATCTTACCGAACGTAGCCGATTCCTTCCCATTTCATCCCAACATTTATTTGATTTCCTAAGTGCCGCGTTCGCTGTCACTATTCTTTAGTTCCGACGTTTTTAGATAGGGGGCCCATTTGGCGAAGCGTACTGATATGTAATAAAATTATTATTTGTGATATTCTCAGTCATGGATCGCTAGATCGCTTTTTGGTGGTGACACTAAGGCAACATTTATATACGTACATCACTCTCTCTCGCATTGAAAGTCCCCCGGCGGGGGACCTTTGAGCGGCGCGATGACGTCACGCGAGTGAGTCGCCCCTGACATAGGTACCTATACTAGCTCAATATAATTACGATCTCTATTTATAACAAGTCCAATAGACCCTCAGTATTGAAACGCCGGGTGGTGCAGGAAATGAAGTGTTCTGAACTGGCTTCCGACGCGCCCTGACAGTGAAGGTGGGACTTTAAGGAACGCCTCGTTTTGGTCACTTTTCTCAGTGATCGAGATGTTTCATTTCCGATTGTATTTGTTAAAGCTGTACAGAGTAGTTATACAGAATGTAAGCGGAAATTTTCAGGTTCAGCAATACGGTACTAAAAAATTCAACTATTGAACTTCGCACATTTAGGATTCCGAACCGATCTCAAAAAATCTGATTTTTCAAAATATTAGTACAGTCAACGGCACCAATATGTATTCATTTTTTCACCTTACTCCATTGAAATAAGGTCCAAAAATTTATACATATTTATGTCCTTGACTGTACCTACTTGTTGGTAAAATATACGTAGTAACAAGTAGTAATAAACAATATCACCAAAGTTCCAGCTCATACTCCAATAGATAGTTAAAAAAATATTTTGTAGTAGCAATAGAATTCAGTTTGGACTTTTCGGATACGGAACCCTAAAAAAGAACGCTATTTAAATAACTATGACGTCATTAGTAGGTACTTCTCTACAAACTTAAGGAAGTTACGCAAACGATATTCTCGTGGAATGATGCCCCAACGTTTAATAATATCCCATGTCTCAGTGCTCATTTTACCCCAATATGTACAAGCAAGCTTCCCAGCAACATTAGCGGTCTCCGGCAAAGCGGGCAAAATGGCGGCAAAACACGCCAAATTGGCTCCATTTAGCGAGCATTAGGGCTTGGTGACAGCCTGCTCACTCCTATAGGTTTGCATGTGGCCAATTATATTTTAGTATAGACACATTATGGGTGGGCTACACAAACTGTCTGTAATCGTAAGCGGTGTTCAATAAAATAGTCAGTAATATATAAATAAAATATGGGCATCTTCTTCTTATTCGTGTGAAGGAGAGTCCAAATTATACAATTCTAAAAATATGGGCATAAGTCGCTGTAAATACGTAAGAAATAAATAATATAATATCGTCTTTATGACATTGACATTTCACTCTTTGCGTGTGTACGCTGGCAGCGTAGCCGAGTTTTCGTAAATAATTCACAGACGAAAATGGTGCGGCCCCTAAACAAGCGACAGTAATGAGCGAGGTAATCGGATAAAGAACGCGAATTTACTGAGCCCTGTTGATTAATAAGGTCTGTTTTTTTCTTATTTGAGCACAAGAGTGTGTAATTGAATAAATTAAAAGACTAACAACATAATCAACATTAAACACAGAATATACAATTAAATCTAAATACAATTAAAATAACTAAAGCTAAAAAAGACCTAAGTAATTAGTAATTACGGATCCGGAGGTCATGTCGTGGGTTCAAATCCCTCCTATTTTTTCAATGAGTGAGATGGGGGGATTCCTCGTTTCTGTTACTATCTGGCGTAAATGTTCCTAGTATACTGGCGGAGTTACTGTGTAATTGAAGTGATTAGGTTAGCAATTTACGTAGCGCACTTAGCCGAAGTTGTATTTATAATTGATTAATTTAGGAACCACATGATAAATTCGTATAATTAAAGTTACCAGTTTTATTTGAGTTACAGTTTAGTTGTTGAGATTAGACCGGTTTCCGATGTTTCCTTCACGGAAAAATAATGTTTAAGCTAGCAATAGAGTTGTGAGAGCGACTGTTCAACGCTTGATTTCATCAGGTAATGGAGAATTGACTATTTCCAACAATACATAATAATATTATAACCTGAATAACAGTCATTAGCAGTTTACTCGAGCGAATTAGAAAGAAAGAACTTTCGTAGTATCGTCGGGAAACGCTCATGAAAAGCGAATTTGCGGATCCTTGCAGTTTTCACCTGTGTTTACTTTATGTAAAGGTATAAAACTTTCTAAAGAAAGGGAAGTTCTTGGAACCAATCCAGACATTTGTCTGAGAGCTGGGACGCATTAAAGCTTTCCGTTTCCGAGGCGCTGTGGTAGTTTGAGACAGGGGTATATATACACATACCCATATATACGTGGTGGAATAAGACGAAGTGTTTTTTCGCAAGTAGAGGATTATTTTGCGACATCCTCAATTTCATTTTATCAAGCGTTAATTTCATTTGGTTAAGGCAAATCTTCAGGACTGCGAAACCGAAGAAGTTTCTCTATCCTTGTGAGACAACGTTTTATTTCTATTATATATTAAAACTTTATTTTGTAACTAAAGCAAACAACAAATCAGCGACTTTTCATGAATGCCAGAAGGTCACAGGTTCATATCCTGCTTGGAATCTAAATTTTTAAATTTTTCCTTTTTTTAGATATTAAAACTTATTAATAGGCATGATGACTCAAAAAAAAATATTACTTCAATAGAAAGAAGACATAAAACTATGCCAAATAGTGAAAATCCTATTCAAATATCTCAAAAAATAACGAAGCAACAACGGTTAGAATGTTCGTAGTTAGAGAGAGAAAGTGCTACTCGACCGTGACGTCACCTTTGAGTAGCGCCATAGTAAATGACAATCGTTCAATACAAAGGTGCGTTTTGCGGAAAAGCGACAGAAAATACCCACTTTTAAAACTTTGAAGACTTATAATTACGTAATTATTTATTTTTTGAATTACTTTTTTTGCCATTTGATTGAGAATTTGAGTCATTATGTAGAAAATTTGGATTTATTGATTTTCTTTTATAGTGTCATCATCCCTATTATAATACTCATTCACTAATGTTCATGTTACAGTTCATAGGTTTTGCAAGACCCTTGTTCCCCTTTTAACCTGTATGTGAGTACATAATGTGACACTGCACGAAGGGGGAACATTTTCTTAGAAAAAGGTTATGAATTCGATATATAACACAAAGGACGCTTGGGATCAAACGAAGTAAAATTCTTTTGATCATAGACTTGTGTGCTTTGAGCTAATGCTACCGTAAAGGAATTTAGGTGGCTGTGAAGGCATATAAAATTGATTTTATATCTTGTTTTTAAGGATTTTCTTGAACACCTACATCTGAAAGTTGTGTTTACAAATTGGTCTTTCTGTATGTTATTGCCAATATAACTCATTAGTATCTACAGTTGCTATCCTAAATACTAAGAAATCCTGTAAACAAATAAACCGCAATATTAATACTTTAAAGTTCTTAGTTCGAGTTTCACGACATCTGACAAACCTGTCTTTTTCTTACTAGCACTTTGTATTATAGATTACCCACTAAAATGCAGCGAGAACATCTAAAACTCAGAAACTTAGCCCGTTAATGAGCTCAAACTAACATTACCTCAAACTCCACGGTGCATCGAGGCATCATCTATTTCTAGAGCGTCTCCGTTAAATGCACCACAAGTTTTAAGTATCCTAGTTTGTTAGAGTTAAGCACTTAACCTAAATAGTCGAGCTACTTACAAGATGAAGGCTTAAAGGATTTTTACACTGGATGTCGTTTGTTCAGCGATCGAGTGAGTTGCGTTTACGTTGTAACGTTGGCGGCTGTTTCCTAAAGTCCGCTTTAGTACCAAATTCAGTAGCGCCGACATTCTGTTTTCTCCCTTCGTCTCTGGTCCTCAAAAAATCAGTAGTACGGCTCACCAATTTTATTTCAGGGCCAATTGTTACCCTGTCACAGTGACATTAAGGGGAGATACCCCCTATATAATGGAAATATCCCGCTCTGAGACATGTGAGTTTGCAATTACCCATCCCGCTCTCCACGGAAGCTCTGCGCGTAATTTTCGTAAATATTTGAACATAGCCATTGACTTATAATATAGAAATAGACACACAATGCCGAACAAAAATGACGAAAAATGTGGCACTGATTGACACTGTCAGTTGCATACACGCTTTGTCACTGTCACTGTCTGCCGTCATCGTCAACACGAAAGTACCGCAACGCGGTAGATTTGAGGGTGCCATTTTTTTCGCCTGACTGTGTATCTAGTTCTTTTATACTAGATCTATGAACATAGCCAATCATTTTATCATAGCAAACCCTGCGAACTTGTCTATAACTATTTTGTGTCTTTAATTGAGTACAAAAATTAAATGTCCAAAAAGGGGTAACTTTGCGATTTTTTTTTATCGAGTGAGATCCATCAGGTCATGTAACTGACTGCAATTTTGACTCTAGACAAGATCCTTACGCAAGACATAATTTTTTTTAGAATTTAAGACACTATATTCTATGTCTCAGATGGTTTAAAAAAACTCGAAAGTGGTACAGTCAACATCAAAAGTAGCGACACATATGAAGGCGTCATAAGTCTTTATTACAAAGGAATAAGAACTTTTGACAACTTCATATGTCAAGCTACTTTTAATGCTGACTGTACCAGCCTTAAGGTGTCGAGCACTAGGACTTTTACCTTACATGGATCTCATTATAGGTAATAGAATCCATCGTCCGCAAAATGTCGCCGGCAAAGTTACGTCGTTATATTCCTGCCCGCGCGCCGGTGGAGCGTTATTTCACGCCCGCCCGCCGCGCTTTACGCCTCATGACCACGCTATAAAAGCTTCGAAAGCTTTGTAAAGTAGCTTTTACTCGCGCCTTTGTCCGTGTTCCTTTACGAACTACCATGTCCAAGTCTTACCTTAAGAAGGGGAATCCTAATTTTAATATAAATATTTTACAAATAATTAGGTAGGTAGTAACATTTTAATCACATATCATTTGAAATTTTATTGAACCCAAATTTTATGTCAATTAATTTATTCTGGAATTATTTAATTTTTATATGTAATTTTATTTTTATATTTATTCTGACAATTTTAATATTTTAATTGACAACATTTCATATTTCCCACTACTTTATTTTATGAACTAATTAGGAAATAGGTAAAAATTTAAGAAACTTTTATTTTTTCTTCTTCAATTGAATTCAAAATTTCATACAAAAAAGCGTGTTGAAAAATAGGTAATTCCAAAAGGGCATAAGTAAAACTTGGCGTCATTTATGTAAATGTGGGAAATCACGAACTTACAGACAAGCAAATACAAAATCTAGGTTACGCACACCCTAAATTGATGCTGATAAATGGGCAGCAATTCTGTGTACCAGTAGGTATTCTGTTAAAAGTACACCACAAACAGCAAATCGTCACGACCGACTTTATATTGCGAGCGTCAGCGAGGCGTAAGTTTACGCCTCTTTGCGCTTGCGATTCACAATTCGCCACATGACATACATAGTTTCAACAACAACAAAAAACAGGGTATAGGTATAGGCTCTGTTCCTTTATTTAAGCATATTTCACGTGATAAATAATGTAGTCAACTCCAAACACTTTGCGATCACGAACTTAAATAAAAAATAACGCCCCGCCCGCATAAAACCTTGCCAAAAAAGGTCACAGATCTCAACATTTTCCTATAATGATACGCTTTTCTGCATAATCAGGGTCGTATGGAGATAACCTGTCAGATCCATTCCTTGTACATTATTAAGAGACACGAGTCACAAAATAAAGAATATACAGAAGGTCCGTTCCCGCCGTTCTTGAAAATACATACCTAAACTACAGGGTTGCTTCTGTATTGATTCTGAATTTTAAAAAGGAGCAGATAAATTAAAAATTCTTCAACATGACATTTAAATATGAACCAGCGTATCTTGGTAAAAAACCGGCCAAGTGCGAGTCGGACTTCGCACATTTAGGGTTCCGAATCAACCTCAAAAATATGATATATTCATATATTAGTATTTGTTGTTAAAATATACGTAATATTGAACATTGTCACCAAATTTCAAGTTCATAGGTCAATGAGAAGTCTAAAAATTCTTCGGAACAAATTTTGTGACATACAACGGACGGACGGACGGACGTCTGGGCGACACCAATAGGGTTCCGTTTTGACCCTTCGGGTACGGAACCCTAATAAATTGATGCGTGACCCGCTGCGAGTTATGACTTGTGACCGGCGGCGGTCGAGAGCGCCAACAAAAATATACCTAATTAATTAGGTACCTACTTAACTAAACCATAGTACTACTTAAATACTGGCGTTTTACCAGCGAACGATAAGATGAATGTGTAATGGTTGATCGTCGTTATCAAAGCGGCAAGTTTCAAAAAATTACCTACCTACCTAGGTATTGTAACTACCAAAATGAGAAAACCGTTTTATTTACCTTTCAATATCGTTTGAAAATTTGAAGAAAGTGTAGGCACCGTTTTTTGTTGTATTTAAGTGTATTTAAACAATAAAATACATTCCAACTGTAATAATATCGGTTATTCATTTTGACGTACGTGACATAAACTATCTACGTAGCGGCGAGGACGTCAAGTGATCAACGCGCGCACAACTAGCACTCGCGACGCGACAGTGACAGTCGCGACTAAGCTAGTCCGAAATCAACCGAGAATGCCTGTAAATGTTACGTCATTGTGCGTGCGGCGAAAATGGCACTTTGTACTGAGCGGACTCTCTGCTCCGGCGCGCGCCGCCGCTATTTACTTTGTGCACGAGTGCCCTATTTATATCACAATAGGTAATACACAAAGGAAACTCAATTCAAATATCCGAGAAGAGGTTTGTTGAGAATTTCGGTTGTACATTAGTAATTTTATGTATTTGTTTGCTTAGTGAGTTTGTTTATTGAGGATTGGGTGGGTTTTTGAAGCAATAAACAACATTGTAGCGATTCGGCATTGTTTTTGTGTGGTCAAATTAATGTTCGTACGTTCCGAATAGCAACATTTATTATTCTCAGAGGCGGTATATGTAATGTCTAGAGCAGACTATAAATTATATAGATATCCCTCAGTTTTAAAAATGTCCGTTATACTTTATGGCCGTAGTTATACATATGTTATGTAAAAAAATGGAGGTACTGAGTTACCGTAAACCTACTTTAAAATTAAGGGGAGGTATCCCCAACGCAACTGTCCCCCTCTAACATGCGTGAGTTTACAATTAACCATCCCGCTCTCTACGCAAGCTCTGCGCGCAGTTTTGTAAATATTTAGCTATAGTCATCAAGCCAATCATTTTATCAAAGCAAACCCTGCGAAAATGTCTACAACTATTTACGATCTTTAATTGAGTACAAAAATTAAATGTTAAATATCAGTAATATAGCCGTAGTATTTTAAATACATTCCAAAAAGGGGTAACTTCGCGATTTTTTTCTATCGAGTGAAATTCATCAGATCATGTAACTGACTGCGATTTTGACTAGAGAAGATCCTCATGTAACACATATATTTTATTTAGATTTTAAGACACTATATTCACTGTCTCAGATGGTTTTTAAAAACTCAAAAGTGGTAATACCCGGCCTTGAGGGGCGACGTTAAAAATCCGTGCCGTTTACACCGTGGTTTAGTTTTTATTTAGAACTTTAGTGTACATCTTTCAGTAAAATGGCCCATTTTGCCTACTATTGAGCATGCAAATAAGTGTTAATTACAATCTTACAACTTATAGTTAGTTTAGTTAAAAATTAATTAAATTGTTAGGGCAAATTAAGTAAATATGAGGCGTATAGTCTAAATATTCTGTTGAATATATTTATGGGTTCTAAGCCGATCGAATTGGCTCCGTTTTTCCTAAAATCACCCCAGTTTACAAGTTGATCTGACGTTTGATCGAACGAATCTTTATATGTATACAACCTAGCCGTAATTTTATTATGTGTAGGTTGTGATGTAAAGTAGGTATACCTTGAAATTCTGAATATTTCTTTCTTTTTAAGTCTATTTTTGGAGGCTCATTTAATAAGTCCTTATTAAATTTCCTTATCCTATACACGTGTACTCGATTATATTATTACTACATTTTGCCCGCGACTTCGTCCGCGTAGAACTTTTTGTCGCCTTAGAGAATTGCTGAGATATTTAATTTTCGCAATCCTCATACAAACGCAATCCCATAAAAAAAAATTACGCTTTGATAACAGATATACTACTACTAACTAAAAATTGACTACGGGTAATTTTAAGTGACATTGTATATTGTGAAATGAATAAATCTTATCTTATCTTTTATACAAGCTTCATATAATACAACTAGTTTTTGCCCGCGACTTCGTTCGCGTGGAACTCGTTCATCGCGGTCGAATTTAAGTCATTGCTATTAACTAATATCAGGCGCTTACCTAGTCATCGTTCTTTCATAGAAACTTCCACCCCTTAAAGGATGATTTCCGGGATAATAAGTAGAGGTTCTGTCAAGTAAAATTTTAAATTTTTCAAATACAATATTTTTTTCTATTTTCTTACTTTGTAAACTGAAAGTAAAGTAAAAAAAATTAAGTTAAATTTAACATAGAATTAAAATATCACGTGTAAACAGAACAAAAAATGTCAGAACATAATTAATGATCAAGAAAATAAGTTGTATTTCAACACGAATTCCATATTTACATAAGCCTAATTTAAAACCGTAAAACGTTTTTTATTTTAGATTTACATCGCATTACGTGATGTAGCCGAGGGTTTAAAAATAAAATCCACATTCACTTTTCGTTACCTAAACCGTTTGTCATACTTAGCGGCATTCCTTTAAAATGTACTTAAGGAAAAGTGTATCATTTATTACTTAGGAAAGGAAAAGTAAAAATACTCATTTTTATTCGGAGGGTTGCGTAGAAACTCGCAATAACTATAATATAATAAATAATAAGTAAGTACAGCCTTACAGTTATTAGACTTACATATTTTACTTATGCCCTTTTGGAATGACCTACTTTTCAACGTGTTTTTTTTGTATGAAATAATGAGTTAAATTGAAAAAGAAAAAATACGGGTGGCTTAAATTTTTACCTATTTTCTAACTAGTTCATAAAATAAAGTAGTTAAAAATATGAAATGTTGTCAATTGTTTATACTGCTGATGACATCGCCAAGGATATGGCTGAGAAACGAGATTTTCTGTTTACATAAATGTGTATTAATAAAATTCAATTTTCATTTCTAATTAAGTGGTTCACATTATCGATAATGCGTCATAGTATAATTAATACTTTGCTAACCTTATCAATGTAAAATAATGCCTAACATTTTTAGGCATAAAACGATATATTCTTACAGGACATGATAACTGTCAAGCAAATAAACGGAAGGTGTCTGTGCACTTGACTAATGTACTTTAGGTATACAGTTTCGACGTGTATTCTTGTAGATGTAGTATTAATCATACTTATTTGTTATCTTTTTTTTTTAGATTTCCTTTTCTATATAGTAAGTAAGTAAGTAAGTAATTTTTTATTTGTAAACATAGGTTACAGATTGGTGGTGTTAGAGGTACAGAGTGGCACTATGTTTCGCCGGTAGGCATACAAATTTAAATTTAATCTATCATTACAATTAATAATTATTAAATAAAAGTATTAGTTATAGGCTGTAATTACAATTAATAAGTCCCAGAAATACAATAAGTTCTTCATAGTTTTAGTAGCGGGTATTATATATTATATATATTATATATATATATGTATGTATTATATGTATATTATATATGTATGTTGTATTAATTATATTGTGTAAATTAAATTATATCCTATCTATTAGCATTTAACGCGTATTACAATATTTTGTGAGTTATATTAATTTCTGCATTGCAGTTTATCCAGCACCTACTATGATTATTCTCTGTTTGGCCTGAAGGTTGACTGGTAGAGAATGCCTTATGGCATTAAGTTCGCCTTTTGTACCAGATTGTTACTGTGCAATAAAGTTTAAAACAAATAAATAAATTACAATTAATATGTCCCAGAAATACAATAAATCACAGTTAATATGTCCCAGAAATACAATGAATTACAATTAATATGTCCCAGAAATACAATGAATTCGTAATAAAATCTATAATTAAAATTAAAAGTCAAATATAACTAGGTACTTACCTACGTCAAATTAGATAAATTAAAATCATTTATTTTGTGTATACTTAAAATTGAATGCAGCGCTCCATCAGGCAGCCGACCGAAACTCCTGGAGAAGAATACTGGCCATGCTACGTCGGCAGAGTCACGATCCTCAGCCATGAGGGACCGATTGAGGAGGAGGAGGATACTTAAAATTATTTGAACTGTCCGAGTTTTATCAAATTAGGCCGTTCAAAAAGCGACTTTACTGACCAAGCGTGAAGATTCAAAGTCCAATGACAAGTTTTATAAAATGAAGGACATTTTAAACAATTTCTACTATAACAAACTGAAGACACATATCATAATTAAAATAATATAAATACAGTTAAAAATACTACCATTTGATTACACTGGCGGAAGAATGCAGCCCGCACAGTATAACATGATAGCTGTCCGCTATCATTTTCAGTTAAGTAATCATATTGTAATAAGCACATATTTTTAGAAAAACTGTTGAGTTTGTTTCGCTGTTTCTTATTATGTAGGTGATGTAGGACTTCGTTTTTTGAAACGCTAGTAGAATTTACCTGCACATGTACTATTGCGGCCTACTTTCCAAAAATATTATTTATTCAAAAACAGCGTTTTAATTTTTTTTTTTCAATAGCCTATTTAGTGTCCCACCGCTGGGCAAAGGCCTCCCCTCTTTTTAATTAATAAAAAAAATCCAAGTGAGCGTCAACCGTTATTAAGTGTAACGACGTAACTATGTCTCACGTTAGTTTAAAATGTAGCTTTTTAATTACTAGGTAATACATAATATTTACGTTTTTCTCATACATCTTTTCCGGTGTAATGACGGCAAATGTATAAATTATGAGTCTTCGCTCGAGCGCACTCGACCATCTGCGAGTGACGGGCAAATAATAGCAACGAGGTTCATGACAGAGTTATATTTATATTCCCTTTATATTGCCTATCAATATTGCCTCTGGCAACATTTCCCGTGCTACCTGTGCAAGAAAAATAAATGTGAATTTTAAATCCAAAATACTGAAATAAACCGTTTTTAGTTCACATCTATTGATAAATTTATTTATAGCAACTGAAGCGACTCCTCCTCAATCATTATAAATCTCTCAAGCACCCATATAAGTAGACGTTTTTATAAGTACAATAATAATAAACCCCGAGGGGCTACTTTACTACGTAGCAAGAAACCCCCGTATGAAAAGCACTCTCAAAAGCCTCGAAGTTTCTCCACAGCGCGGATATTTAATTGTTCTCATATTTCATACACTTTGATGGACTTCGTACTGGGGTGAGTCGGGAGTTCCGATACGCTGTTTATAGTACAGTCAGCTACATACATATCAACAAAACCAGTATTTTATTTAAAGCAGTACCAGTGTCTATAGATCAGTGGTTCTTAACCGGTGGTGCGCGGACCACTGGTGGTTCCTGGAAGCACCCGAAGTGGTCCGCGAAGACATCAGAAAAATATTGAATAAGTGATAACGAATCATATACCGTATTTATAAAAAATAGGAGGTGGTCCATGGCAAGACAAGAAAAATTCAAATGGTCCCTCATCACTAAAAGGTTAAGATGATTAAATGATTGTTACGGTCATTCTGTAATTAGGTATATCTCTGTGATCAATCTTAACTCCGTCAAAACGAATTTTTTATAGTTTGACCGACGGAGTTAAGACGCCGACACAGATTTTCAATAGACACAGTTCACAAAGAATTTCAAATGATATTCCGTGCATAAGTTCAAAAACTCATTGTTACGAACCAAGATTCTTCTTTATCTACTAAGGAAATAAAGCTCGTGTTGCTCATTTTGATCTCTTCCCTTCGTAACACGACACGGCCACCCGTTTGACGTGAATCTTATTCGATCCCAGTCTCGCCTCTGACAACTGTCAATCTGTCTTCCACCGTTGATCTAATTAAAGTCATGGGCTCTCCGTAGTTTCGACAAGCCGTCAATATATGTTACTGGTAAAAGAGAACTGGAACATTTAGGATTTTGTTACGCCGGGTCTGCTGGTGGCAGATAATTTTCTGAATCAATGGTAATTTATGGTGGTATATGACTATATATATTAGGAAGATCGCGGGTCACTCTTGGATAAGACGGGCTCAAGACCGGGATGAGTGGCGTACTCGAAGAGAGGCCTATGCTCAGCAGTGGGCGATTACAGGCTGAAAATGATGATGATGATGATGATGATATGACTATGACGGGATTGACGTGCCAGTTCAGATGTTAACTTTTATTAAGATGGACCATTAATATCTATGACATTTATAGATATGAAATGTTGAGCCGTGTATTGTACGGCCACAATCAAAGCTGTCTCAGCCGTCATAACGCAGCATGGCCACAAACATTGCAATAATCATCCGCCAGGGATGCTGTTGCCAAGGTTGCCAATGATGATAATATTGTATTCTCAAACTGGTCGAAGACGAAAAATTGGTCATAGGAATAGAATAGAATACTTTATAACTTTATTTTACTAAACGGTTAAAATTCACGTATTCATCCTGAGGAAGAACTCCCGAAGAGTTCGAAACATGTCGCCCGAAGTGGACAATGAATACGTGAGTTTTAACCGTTTAGTAAAATAAAGTTATAACATGTCTCACGAAAGTTTAAATTCAAGTAGAATACTTTATTGTACACTGTGTACAGTCAGATGGAACTCATACAAAACATGACTAATATTTTATTTATTATTTTTCCAGGTAAGCAACTTCTCTATGGATCTGATGAACGGTACTGTGTATTATAAGTAGAGAAGTCAAGTGAATGCAGCGTACTCAAGCGAGTTCATCCTAAAACATCAACGAATTAACTTTACTAAACATTGCAAAGTCCCTACAGTTATCAGGGATTCTTTCCACAGCCCAATCTTATACAAAAACATCTTTCAAAGGATTCCTTACAGGCGCGAAACTTTACCAATTTGTTGTTTGTGAGAATAGCCTGGGGTGAATGCCCTGTACACGCGTCAATTGAGAAGATGGATTCTCCAATAATAAAGTTTTGTACAACATCGCTACCGGTTGAAAGAGAAAGGCTGTAAGTATATTCGTGTTTGATACTACTTTATGACTTTAAAGTCGTGATCATGAAAGGACGACGCCTTGCTTATATTTTCTGCCCTGAGTTGGTACCTAATCTATGTGAGAGCTGACGAGATAAAAGTGTTATGGTTTCGCTTGGGAAAGGGTTTGGAGTTTGGTTTATTTGTGACACATCAGAGGTGTGTTTTGTGAGTAGTGAGGTAATAAAGAGCAGAGGCTAAATTAGACATTGTAATGACAACTCTTGACTTGGGGCACAACAGGCAAACTTTGTGTCTGTAAGGCGACTTCCTGATTTGTCGGTGCGGAGGCAGTACGATATGAGAAAAGTGTCAAATGTCAGTGTCAGCTGTCAGTCGACTCGGTACCATTTTTTACTGCGCCCCTATACATTTAAACGAGTGCTTCCTGACTGGCGCGGGATGCGCCGTAGCGGGACGATGCGAAAACGGTACTGCGCCGCTTCTGCGCATGATATTACTACTGCCCAAACTGACAGTATTATGTCAAGTGAGAATCTTTGTGACGTCAGTAAGTTTACGTCAAAGAAGAAAATGTCACATATCGATCCCGCCCCGCCAAGTCAGGAAGTCACCTTATGGTTGGGTTGATAAATGTCGACGATAAGCCCAAACACAAGTCCGCATAATGACACGTATTGGAAAGAGACAAACCATTACGTGTTCTTTAAAAATAAAATAAATACGAGTAGGGCAGCCACTGGGTGGTTCAAGTTTTAATAACATCTGTCTCGGTCTCGCGAAGTTGCTTCTTTCATTCGCAACTTTCATGATGGGGACACGATGTGGAAACTTATTATGGTTCACGGGTCATTTAGACGATCAATACTTTATAATACGTAATTTGAAGTAGACGAGCCTGGTAGGAGTGGTAGGCTAATTACCAAACACACGCGAAGAAAGATAATAACATCTGTCTTGGTTTGATCTCTGTTGTCACGAATAAATAATTCTGATTCTGATTCTGATCTCTTATCCCGCAGGCATAAGACATCATCGCGCTGCGCTGCCTCTTTCATCTTTGGGTGGGACATTTATTTGTCAAAATTATGCGGTCGTGGCTCTGTCGCTCTCGTATCGGCCTTACAAGCCACTTAAGTAAGTGTCGCACCTCTAATACGGACGCTGCTTAAACCATCTTTTCATAGAAGAACAAAGCCAATGATGATGATGTCTCGGTCGCAAAGTTGCAGTTTTCAGTCGGAACTTTATGATGGACGCGATGTGCAAAACATCTTCAAGAAGAAGAAGAAGAAAAGTATTTATTTAGGTAGCACTTTAGCACGCATTACAATACAGTAGACAATTAAATGGAGAAACAACTTGAACATCTTATGTGCTAAATAGGACACCCACTCAGCATGTAGTCACGGAGACCGTGACGCTGATTTTCAGTGAGTGCCCCAAAAATAAATAAAATAAAATAAATCAACTAAACAATATATACTCGTAATCAAAACTTTTAGAATTTTTAGGCAACTTATTACCCAAAACCTATAAAAGTGGACTTAACACTAGCGGGAGACATCACAAGATGTATTGTCCAAACGCTTCTAAGCTGGCAACACTAAACTAATAAGCAACTAAGCATTAAGCAAGCTAATTATAGCTACGGTGAACAGAAATTTTGTTACAACCTTACGTCGCGGCATACCTCAATTTAAATATCATTAGCAGATATAATATTCACAAATAATAAACATCAAAAATAATAAAAACCAACTTCATTTTTGAAATCAACTTCATAATACCGTCAAACGGGCTAACATGGGAGAAGCATCACGCATGGGTTTTTATCAGGAACTTGTCAATCTTCTCACCTGTGACTCCCTTGGAGATGCGAGCATCTATAGGCTACGGTGTCCGCTTGTTATCAGGTGGACCGTACGCTTGTTTGCCACCGGCGTTGTATAAAAAAGCCTGTCTAGGAAGCTAATTACCAAACACATGCTGACAAAACACGTGCTGAAAAGAAATAAAGCAAAATTCTTTGAAAATAAATGCAATGCTGCCACTCGAGGGCTCAAGTTTTAATAACATCTGTCTCGGTGCCGGTGGCGCAAAATTGTCGTTTCATTGAGAACTTTTATGATGTGGCTCCGATGTGGAAACTTGGCCCGTGATTACGGTTCACGGGTCATTTGGCTGCGGGGTCGGTAGAGCGGGAAATTCCCTTAATGTTGTTTACGTTTAGGATTAATCTGTTTTATACCTAATTCGCCGCTGTAGACTGTAGGCTACGGTGGCTGTTCAAATCACGCAAATATGAAGAAATACATGTCACCGCCTGTCCGCATGTCACACCTCGCTTTAACATATATTTACGTCGCGTTGGTTCTGAATTCAGGAAGGTGCAGTAATGCCGGATTAAGGCGACTTCCTGATTTGTCGGTGCGGAGGCAGTACGATATGAGAAAAGTGTCAAATGTCAGTGTCAGCTGTCAGTCGACGCGATACCATTTTTTATTACGCCCCTACATTTAAATGAGTGCTTCCTGACTGGCGCGGGATGCGCGGTAGCGGGACGATGCGAAGGCGGTACTGCTCGGCTTCTGCGGCAGCCTCGGCAGTATAATGTCAAGTAAGAATCTTTACGACGTCAGTAAGTTTACTGTCGCCCGTTTATAGCCGAGCTTATGACAACTAACGCACCGGGTTCACACATTATACATCAGTCCTCATAGATATTCATAATCTGATCAGCATACGTTGAGGGGTGCTGTATTCTTAGCAACATTCTTTAATCTAATCAGGTGAGAGCCGTGAAGAACACTATAAATCGAATCGAGAGCCACTTGTGTGGTAGGATCCTCTCTATCGTGATTCGATTCATTCCTCCACGGAACTCTTCTCTCACCTCGCTCTGAGGAACCCGAAGGTTCCAGGATCGCCCTCCACCTTCCCCATAGGCGTCCCGCTTCCACCAATCTTACTCTTAATCTTAGTTAACCTCTCAACGTATCCTTCCCAGTACTATAGTGAAATAAAAACACTCACCAGTTAATCTTCTTAGTACCTCCTTTCTTACTCCTTTGCATTACCTCATGCACTCTTCTCCTTCACTTTAAACTCATTGGGAACATCGTGCCTCGTTCCCGCCAATTACTCATAACTGCCAAATCAAAACGTCAAACTCTCATTCTCTAGAATACCTTCATAAAATTGCCAAAATTAAAAAGGTTGAACTCATAGACTCATAACTCACCTTTTACTAGTAATCGCGTATATTTCGCGACACTCCCAACTAAGAGAGGGTTGCTCTATGTGGAGACAAAGAGCTGGCGGGTCCACTCTGCGATCTTCTCTCGTGCTCGGATCGCTGCCGCCCGCCTTACTACTTCGTTTCGTGAATGACCCTCATCTTGCATGACTACATCCTCGCTAACGTCTTCCTCAGTTAACGGTGGAGATTCACCACTCTCTTCTATAATAGGTTCAGGGATCGTAGGTACCTCTCTTTCTCTCTCTTCTTCATTACCTTCTTCTTCAGTAACTCTCACAGGGACTGTTTCAGAAGTATCCATATTCTCTATGGGATTCCTAATGGGCTCGTTCTCGTCCATAGGCTCTTGCACTCGTAAAATCTGTGGCTCGTCTTGTGCCCTACCCGGAACCTCTAGTTGAGCTTCTTGTTCCCAAACGACCTCTGCTTGTGGCGAAAACGGTTCTTCAAGTTCCAAGGGGTAGAGATGCCCTATTGATCGTATGAATATGTTGTCCCCTACTCGGACCTGAGCAACTCTGCATTGTCCGTCGGAACTCGGTACCAGATTTATGATTTTACCGACTTTCCAGTTAATTCGGTTCTTACTTTCACCTTTAATCTGTACCATATCGCCAACTCTAGGTTCCTTGTGAGATTTCACACTTGGTTGTCTCAACGCATGTTGATATCTTTCTCTTAGGTTCATTAAATACTGGTTGATGAACATGTTTTTGAACTGATTCAACATGTTCTGACCTTTCTTTCAGCCGTCTATCAAACTCCGTTTCACATGGGTGTCCGTTGGGTCCGAATAATGTTCTGATATCTCTATATTCAGGCAGTTACCTAAAGACAAGAAGTCACACGGTCTCAGCGCGATCGTCATGTCAGGTCCGACTCTGGTCAAAGGTCGGCTATTCACAACGGCTTCGATCTCTTTAATGACCGTAAAAAGTTGAGTGTCATTTAATAGTCTCTTCTCCAGGGTCCGCTTCATGCAGTTCTTTACCAATCCCACCAACCGTTCGTAGAATGCACCGTGCCAAGGTGCCAGCTGAGGGATGAACTTCCACTTGATATTGCTATCGACGCAATACTTGTTTGACAAGACTTCAGAGCTCAGTTTAAAATACTGCGCGTTATCTGAGACAATAACGAATGGTACCCCCCTTGTCGACACGAATCTTCTCAGTGCCATGATGCATTCCTCTGCGGTCAGATTCTTCACAACTTCCAAGTGAATGGCTCTTACTGCTAGGCATGTAAATAGACACACCCACCGCTTCTGTTGCCCCTTATCAGTATTGACATATACTGGTCCGAAATAGTCTAGGCCGGTATACGTGAACGGCGAGCTATAATTTACGCGTTCTGTTGGTAAGGCCGGAGGTGGAGGAAGTGCGTATGGCCCGCCACCGTGCTTCACACACTGAGGGCATTTCCTTAACATCCTTTCCACGATAGGTCTTCCTTTCGGGATCCAGTACTGCTGGCGGATCAGGCTCAAGGTGTGAGATGCTCCTACATGGTAGTTCTTGTCATGTGTCTCCTTTATCAGTTTCTTCGTGAACATGCAGGACCTTGGCAGGAGAATTGGATATCTCATATCGAATGACCAATTTGCATTCATCATGCGCCCCTTGCAACGCAACAGTCCATCGATATCTTTAAATAGTCCCAAGTTTCTACTCAAGCTTGTCTGCTTGCCTTTTGTCTCGTCCGGGTAATATTCTTGTTGTAGGTCCTTTATCTGTTTAATCTTAGAACACGCTCGATGCTGGTCAGACTCCGGTTCGACGTCTCTATCTAGTTCCGAGTCCGAGAACTGTTCTTGTTCTTCATCCCTAACCACTTTCAGAGGTATGTACTCTGGATACTGTCCATCTAAAGTATCCAGACCCTCCACCACGGCAGAAAAGGATGCCTGATGGTGGTGGCTCTCGAGATTCCTATCTTTGGGCCATTGGTCTTTCTTTTTAGATAAGAAGGTTGGTCCTCTTAGCCACATGTCCTTCTTTTGCGTCCAAAGATCTGGTCGGGTCGCAATATCGGCCGGATTATGCTTCGTATTTATGTAGCAAGTCTCCACATCGGTATTCCGTTTAATTTCTTCAACTCTGTTGGCTATGAATGGTGGTAGAAGCTTGTTTGAATTAATCCAGCTAAGGACGACTAAGCTGTCTGTCCACAAGTACCGTCGTGTTATAGGTAACTCTAGGGTGTCTTTCAGGTATGTCAGCAAACGGTTACCAATGACACAACCAAGAAGCTCCAGTTGTGGGATTGTAAGCTTTCTTTTGACTTTCTTCACATCTTTATTTTCCGTTTTCTTTTCTCTCTCTAATGGTACAATTCTGCCTTTTGCCATTAGAAACGAAATGTTTACTTTCGAATCATTACTCGATCGTAAATATGCTATGGCCGCATACGAGTCCTTTCCAGCGTCCGTGAAGCAATGCAGTTCGTTCTCCGTTCTCCCATTGGTGTTTTCTACTACAGCACATCGTGGTATCTTAACTCCTTTGATTTTGTGCAATTGACCTTTAATGCTCATCCATTTGAGTAATAGATCCGACGATATAGGTGCATCCCATTTATAATCTTTACTCCATAGCTCTTGCAGGAATAATTTGATGGGCATAAGAACAGGTGTCACTATACCGCATGGGTCATATACAGACGCTAAGGTTCTAAGAACTTCTCTTTTGGTAATCTTCTTTGGGCTGTCTTCAGACAACAATTCTTCGCTCATGTTTAACGTAAGTACATCCTCTTTCTTATTCCACCTTAATCCTAAAACCTTTGTCTCACTAGCTTCATTTGCTTGGCATGCCTCCGGAACCATTCTCGTAAAAGATTCGTCATTAGATTCCCAGTCCCTCAGGTTCATCGAAAGCTCCTTGAATGCATTCCTGGTCTCATGGAACAGCTGTACAGCTTCAGTAGTTGAGTCCGTGCCGGTCACTAGATTATCGACGTAACATTTGTTGGCTACGTCTCTGAGCAGGTCGCTGTTCTTCTTAGAAACATGATAGCGTATTGTGGCTGTTAACAGGAAGGCACTCGAGATGATACCAAAGGGAACTCTGCAGAAGCGCAAATGTAATAAATTTTCATTGGTAATTGGCTTCGTTATGTCCTTGACCCACAAGAACCTAGTTACTTCTCTATCCTCTTCTTGTAGCCCTACTTGCAAATAGGCTTTCTCGACGTCTGCAATAATTCCGACTCTATGCAGTCTGAAGTTAATGAGTAGAGCAGTCAGGTCCTGAAGCATACACGGTCCTCTGTACAAACATTCGTTGAGGCTTAGCTGATCCTGTACTCGAGCTGAGGCATCATAGACAATACGTCCCCGCTTGCCATTTTGCCGGATAATGTGGTGCCCAAGGTAGTGAATCGGAGGATCAGACTGACTACTAACCTCTTCGTTTACTTCTATGACCTCTATTATTTCTGCCTTAAGTTGATCCATTATGATGTCATTATATTCTTGCAAGGCGGATTGGTCTAACCGCTGTAGTAGGCCTTTGAGTCTACCATATGCTAAGCCATAGTTCGTAGGCAATTGTGGTGGATAAGATGTCCAGGGCCACTTGACATAGTATCGACCTTCACGATACTCTACCGTATTGTTAAAGTGCTGAACAGCATCTTCCTCTCTGGTTGCCTTCGCTGAATCAGTAATCCCGATGTTCTCCAAACTCCATAGAAATTTTATGTCAGACTGTCTCAACGGCAAATCTGGTTGCATATAGCATGTGCATTCTTTGCTACTTTGATGATACGTCGCTACTGTTAAGACATTTTCTTTTCGTTCATTTTCCTCGTTTTGATGACCCGATACTATCCATCCGAAATCGGTGTCCACTAGGAATAGGTCCTTGTCGATTTGAATGGTGTCATTTCTCATGAAAGAATAATAATAATCATTACCTATCAATATGTCTATTCCCTCATTCGCTCCAGCGTCTGCCAATATGTCTGTTAGACTAGTCTTGGGAATCTGCGGTATAGGTATCCGACTGGCAATGTGAGGTACAACGTTGACATGTATATTTCTCTCTACGCCCCGTTTAGTTTTAACCATAACATCAGAACAAGGGCTTAACATTTCTTTTGCTTTCTCAGCGCCAAAGGTAAAAATCAATAATAAGTCCGAGTTATCAAAAGTCAAGTCCAGGTTTTTTGCCAATCCAGATGTAATATAACTCCTAGATGATCCACTGTCCAGGAGTAACCTACAATCCAGAGTCTTGTTATTGTGCACTACCTGCGCCGTTGCCGTCTGTAAAAAGAATTTTACTTTAGGACATTCGCTTAACAAACTTGTCGTCACAGAATTGACATAAGATTTACCTTGGGATTTCCCCTTCAGGCATAAGGCGCGGTTATGGTTACCCTTGCAATGGTAGCATTTATTGCTACGGGTACACTTTGCTGCTCTGTGTCCTTCCTTCAAGCACTTGAAACAACGTCCAACTAGTTTCTTTCGTCTCTCTTCTATTCCCTGTACTACCGTGCACTCGTCATTGTAGTGGTCCCCGTTGCAAAAAATACATGCTCGTTTCACTTTCTTAGAGGCCATGTTATAATTACTAGCGGCTGGTCGTTTCCTAGAGATGAGATCCACTGGCTTCTGGACTTTGGTGTTAGTCTGCCGGAATACTCTTTTGCCTTTATGGAAAATAGGTCTTCTTGTGCCAGTATAGAAAGCTTCCGTTGAAGCACTTGGTGTTGCTATAGGTTCGGCATGGACCTGTGCTCGCTCCATTGCTCCTACAATGGTATCTAAAGTGGTTCGGATTGAGGATACCGACTGATCATTGGCGGTTAGTAAGTTGAGCTCATACAACACTTTATCCGGGAACTTTTCCATGATGAGACTCCGCAAGTGATTACTATCTTCGTTTTCCCCTAAAGAAGTTAAAACTCTCAGATGTTTGTTTATCTCGTTGAGGTTTCTTCTGCAGCTCAATGCCGTATCATCACCACGTCTCAATCTAGATAATGCTTCATAATGAGAGTCTATTACCTTATTTTTGTGGCCATACCTAGATTTTAACATTTCTACGGCAATGTCATAGTTGTCATTGGTTATGCTCAACCCCTCAAGCCCTTCCTTCGCCTTATTTTCGAGGGACCTAAGAAGATAGGCCAACTTTTCCACTGGCTTCAAGTTCTGGGAATGCACGTTGGCCGTAAACATGTCCCAAAACTCGGTCCATTTTAGTATATCTCCGTCGAATTTTAAGAGCTCTAGCTTAGGAAGCCTCACAGATGTCTTGGGGCCCGTTTCCTTAGTTTCAGGATTATTTGAACATAGGTGGATAATCAACTCGAACTCCACAATGAGGTCCTCTCCCATCACCTGGTTTTCCATAACGGTGTTAAGCAAATCTGTATTGACACTTCCTGTAGCCACATACTGGTTTGTATCAGCCTGAATGCATTTTATTGACTGTTTCAGACTTAATTCACATTTAAGTAGATCCTTGTGGAGTACGGCTGTTCCTTTTCTATACTCTGCCAGCAAGTTCTACGCCTCCTTGATATGCTCTTCTAACCTAATAAAATGACAATATTAAGGTCAGGTATCGATAATATAGTTTAACCCGTCGGTTATTCGTAAATCGTTTAAATTAACGTGAATAAATGACTACCACTAACCTTTTCTTTCGAAACTCTAAGCGATTTAATAAAAACTGCTCCATTTCGGCGCCCTATAAGCTTCAGGGACTAATATAATTGTTTTTCTCAATTTTCCGGATAAAATTTGCAACCTGTAAACAACGCAAAGCAAATGGCGGCTAAAGTGTTATACCCAGAACACGAAACTTCGACTTTATCGTAATCTAAACCTCTGTCGCATACCGAGAACAACTGAATTATAACTAGTAACGATTGACTCTCAACATCCAAAGTTTAACACTGCTAATACTGCTATACTGCATTGAAATTTGTTCGTACGTACCTTGCTAAACTCTCGTTTTAACGAAAAACAAGACAAATGCCGGTCGCCGCTTGTTACTCGCCACAACGTCGCGGATTCCAAGTAGTAACGTGTTGTTTTCCTTAATTTGTTGTTGAATTCCACACTCATATAACTTTTAGCAAACACTTTATGAGACTTTGAAGCCTAGATTTAGTTCAAAGTAACGAAGACGTTCTAAATACGATAAGTACAAAAGCAGAACGACATATAATTTCGCTTCGATCCAAACACAAAATCCATCTTGAATCCAACAAGTCTGTTCGCCTTTCATAAAACACAAAAACCGATAAGAATCCTTTTAAACTTGGAATAAACTCCAATAAGAAAAACGCTACAACATCTTAGCCAATCAGAGATCGTGAAATATTCTGACATCTATTATTTGCGTAATAGAGAACCAACCTGTGTACGTCAGTGTGGCTAGTGTAGAATAATATCGGTTAATCAATCGATTGCCGATTCGTTAGTCTATGCCTCGACTTAATCTAAACTCACAAGTCTAAAACATATAAACCTTGAAAAAAAATCGAAATTTTTGCCTTACTAACGGAAAATATTCAAATATACACTAGATTTAATTGTAACAAAATCTTAAACAACTTATAGCTAAATAAAACGCCAGAATGTTACAAACATGTAATTTTACAAATAATCGAAATACTATTCGATTTTATATCGAGTTTTATTTAGTCCTTTATTTCTTTATGTATGAAAATCTTATACATAAATCGTCGGTTGACACGACGACGAGAGAAAGAGAGAGAAGACGATACTTGCACGTTTCGTTTCTAAACGTTTTTTAATGATAGCTTCGACTTGAAAAATTGGCAATTTGACGTTTTGATGAGACCTCGTGCAAATACATAGCACGCCCACTCCTAAAGCTCATAAAAGCCGATACTTTGGCTGTGCCTACTGCAAGGCTCTTTGCCATTACTGGCGTGCCCAAAACTGGGACTCGTGATAGCCGATACGTTGGCTGTGCCTACTGCAAGGCTCTTTGCCATTACTGGCGTGCCCACTACTGGGACTCGTGATAGCCGATACTTTGGCTGTGCCTACTGCAAGGCTCTTTGCCATTACTGGCGTGCCCACCACTGGGACTCGTGATAGCCGATACTTTGGCTGTGCCTACTGCAAGGCTCTTTGCCATTACTGGCGTGCCCACCACTGGGACTCGTGATAGCCGATACTTTGGCTGTGCCTACTGCAAGGCTCTTTGCATATACTAGCATGCCCACTACTGGGACTCATAGTAGCCGATACGTTGGCTGTGCCTACTGCAAGGCTCTTTGCAAATACTAGCATGCCCACTACTGGGACTCATAGTAGCCGATACGTTGGCTGTGCCTACTGCAAGGCTCTTTGCAAATACTAGCATGCCCACTACTGGGACTCATAGTAGCCGATACGTTGGCTGTGCCTACTGCAAGGCTCTTTGCAAATACTAGCATGCCCACTACTGGGACTCATAGTAGCCGATACGTTGGCTGTGCCTACTGCAAGGCTCTTTGCAAATACTAGCATGCCCACTACTGGGACTCATAGTAGCCGATACATTGGCTGTGCCTACTGCAAGGCTCTTAAGTTAAAATGCAAACAACAGATTTAAAACAGGTATCTGCTCTGCCTAGATCATTTTGAATAACATCCCAGCAATTCTTCACCATTTTGTCGCCCGTTTATAGCCGAGCTTATGACAACTAACGCACCGGGTTCACACATTATACATCAGTCCTCATAGATATTCATAATCTGATCAGCATACGTTGAGGGGTGCTGTATTCTTAGCAACATTCTTTAATCTAATCAGGTGAGAGCCGTGAAGAACACTATAAATCGAATCGAGAGCCACTTGTGTGGTAGGATCCTCTCTATCGTGATTCGATTCATTCCTCCACGGAACTCTTCTCTCACCTCGCTCTGAGGAACCCGAAGGTTCCAGGATCGCCCTCCACCTTCCCCATAGGCGTCCCGCTTCCACCAATCTTACTCTTAATCTTAGTTAACCTCTCAACGTATCCTTCCCAGTACTATAGTGAAATAAAAACACTCACCAGTTAATCTTCTTAGTACCTCCTTTCTTACTCCTTTGCATTACCTCATGCACTCTTCTCCTTCACTTTAAACTCATTGGGAACATCGTGCCTCGTTCCCGCCAATTACTCATAACTGCCAAATCAAAACGTCAAACTCTCATTCTCTAGAATACCTTCATAAAATTGCCAAAATTAAAAAGGTTGAACTCATAGACTCATAACTCACCTTTTACTAGTAATCGCGTATATTTCGCGACATTTACGTCAAAGAAGAAAATGTCACATATCGATCCCGCCCCGCCAAGTCAGGAAGTCGCCTAAGGCTGGGTTGCACCAAACCGTCTGTAATCGTAAGCGGTGTTCGTCAAATCTGACTGTATGGAAAATTTGACAAGTTTCTATGGGATGACAGCTGCCGGCGCCATATTTGACGATGACCGGTCTGTGTTCGTAAGTTGGTGCAACTGGCACTAATTCACCGATGGTGCTGGCTGAACAAGACCACTGTAGGTGTATGACACTTCAGCGTAATGCTGAGCCAGTGGCCGTTTCACCGCCGCGGGGACACACATTTATTTATCGTATGTCAATTATTTCGAACCGTGAGATCAACCGTGACAACCGTGACCGTGGGTGTTAGAACCGTGTGACACATGTTATGTGGTTTGTGTGTATGTTTTTATTCTGTTATCATTTTTGTCATATATGTGTGTGTATCTTCTGTGTCTATGAACAAATGTTTCTTTCTTTCACGTAAAGTAGGGATCAAAGTGATAATCACCAAAAAGTATAATGAAAATGTTAAATATTATGGGGAAGCTCAGCACATAATTGCATTACTTCATCATTCATTCATGAAGTGATGCAATCATATGATTAGCTTCACCATAATATTTAAAATATATTCAAAATATAGGTACGAAAAATATATTCAAAATACCCTGCTCTTCTACTCGTAGAACTTGTTTCCATATTATGATCCGTCACGTCAGACCGGCCATCCATTTTAATACACATTTGTTAGCAACGCCAACACCATGTAACCCGAAGATCGATCGTTCCCATCCACATCCCATCTAAACGACTGATAACCGAATTATTTAGGGCCGATAATTTTTCAATTCCCAGATAAAAGTGTCTCAGATAAATGTAAACTCAGTCCTTTTCTTTCACATGACATTAGAAACAGGCAGCGACAATTTTAACTGACAGATAATTATATCTGGCGATTGAAAAATCGACTCTTAAGAGGTCTTTAAGCTCAAAACAAAAGAACAGTACTGATAATTCCGATAAACTGATTACAGTAACCTTACCATGAGTTTGCAATGTTTGCATTACCGTACTGGATAGCGTCTGCGTAAACGATTCAGTATGGCGATTCTTAGTTCTATTGCGTAACCGCCAGAGGCACTGTGCTTTTGTCCATACTACATCGTTTACGCAGTCATTAGCGAGTACGGTATGCAAACATAGCAGACTCATGGTAAGGGTACTGGATACAATGCGTTTAGTAAAGTTTTAAATAGTAACGGAATCATATTTTTAATTTATTGTGTGTGGAATTAAAGCGGAAAAAACAGTTTGAAAGCTTAGAAGAAATTTGTCGATAAGGAGTGATGTTTGAAAATATCAAAATAAATGTAGGTATGTCAGCCGGTCAGGCCGTAATATGTACTAGATAAGGCAAAGAAAATTAAAGATGGGTACGTGTCAATTTACACGTTAATTAGCTTTTGAATAGAATGCCATTCTTAACTGATAAAAACCCTCAAGTCCGCAGGTTTCATCAACGTTATCGTCCCTTTCACTAACAAGTTCGATTCATCCATCAAATCATTTCGAGCCAGCGATCCCTAAGTACACCACAGAATCCAGGCGAATTCCGGTTTTTTCCTTCCCTATATTTTCCCATTGTTACCGCAATCGGACACGGCCCTACATGTCGGCCATTTTATTTGACGCTCATATATTTTATGCTCGTAAAGCCGGCCATTTTTTGCAATTGTGCCATTTCCCGCGGAGTTTCGAGTGTTTTGTATGCGTGGTTATTGTTCTGTGGCCGGATGAGGGTTGATTTTTGAGTGCAAAAGCGCTGTGCTGCTTTGTTTTTTTGCGCTTCAGAGGATTTAATTTTTTAGGACATAACTCCAAAACGTAGGCCAAGTTTTCACGTGCCACATAACTAATGTAATAGGTACAAATGGAAAAATACTCTGTAATTTATAAGTTACAAGAGATTATGCATGCAATTGGTCTGGTTGCGTTTGCAAAACTCTCATTTTCCATCGTTCGAACGTCATATTATGTCTGATCATGTAGTGTAATTAATCTTGTTCAAAATGCTCGCAGTGCTAAATGTGGCAACGTTATTACGCAGTACGCTCGGCCTCACAAGGGGCTTAACTTAACACTATTGTACAATACAATACAAATGCCCTTTTTGAACAACCTCAACAAAATTAACACACAGTATGTTTAAACGAGAAATTCTTGTATATTTATTTATTTATTTCGGGGATCTCGGAAACGGCTCTAACGATTTTGATGAAATTTGGTATTTGGTACGAGCAATCGATCTAGCTAGGTCTCATGCCAGGGAAAACGCCGAGCGAAGCTCGGTCGCCCAGATATTAACACATAATGACAATGAGTAGAGGCAAACAACAGTCCAGTGTCATATTTCCACTGTCATACTAAATTTCTTAACCCTTTGAACGCCATTCTTCAAGTACCTACGGCAGTGGCACCTACGCACCAAGTTTTTTTTATACCACGTCGGTTGCAAAAAAGCGTACGGCCCGCCTGATGGTACGCCGTCACCGCAGCCTATAGACGCTTGTAACTACAGGGGTGTCACATGCGCGTTACCGACCCTTTAAAAAATTATACACTCGTTTTTGAAGATCCCCATACTGTGTACTTATTTTTCTTAAGAGTTTGAATATGAACTTTAGTGGAAAGCACGAAGGTGACTTTGACAACGTAGCCATGACAACACGCGACATTTAGGCGTTCTTGGTGTTCAAAGGGTTAAGTGCAACAAAACTGGCAACTATACTATCTTCTCGAAGATCTCACGAAATAATTGCCGTACGATAGACAAGTAAATAAAGGGTTAACGAGTACCAAAATATCCAGCTATTTATGAGGCTGACTGTACCTACAGACGAGACAGTCATTATTCACGGGCTAATACCGCGCAATGTTAAATATGGCATGATACTCTGGTTAAAATTAACATTTTAATGTCGTAGCCCTGTAATCGACTACTATCCGGGGTAATAAGGTAAATGGTTAAAGTGCAGCGGGGCAATCTAGACTGCGGGAAATTAAAACTAATCTCAAATATCTTCCGTGTAGTACATCATTTACTAGAGTGCTATCTATGCCCGGATAGCGGAGAAGCCCTTTCACAATTTCACTAACATGGCACTCTTATAAATGATGGTAAACACGGAAAATATTTCGATTAGTTTTAATTTCCCGCAGTCTAGATTGCCCCGCTGCTCCTTAACTGTTAGCTTCAATAGGGATGACGACACTATAAAAGAAAATCAATAAATCCAAATTTTCTACATAAAGGCTCAAATTCTCAATCAAATGGCGAAAAAAGTAATTCTAAAAATAAATAATTACGTAATTATTAGTCTTCAAAGTTTTAAGAGTGGATATTTTCTGTCGCTTTTCCTCAAAACGCACCTTTGTATTGAACGATCGTCATTTACTATGACGTTACTCAACAGTGACGTCACTGTTGAGTAGCACTTTCTCTTTCTAACTACGAATATTCTAACCGTTGTAGCTTCGTTATTTTTTGAGATATTTGAATAGGATTTTCACTATTTGGCATAGTTTTATGTCTTCTTTCTATTGAAGTAATAAAATGTTTTGAGTCAACATCCCTATTCACTGTTATTGACGTATCGTATCAAAGATTATTATTGGGAAACGGGACTTAATCGCGTACAATTACTTATATACCGAATACCCACAAATCATTACTAACCAGAAATATATGACCATTGTCAAGAGGGTGCTATTATTCTTTTTTTATTAATTAACAATGGGATTGCTTTTGGCAAAAAAAGGGGGGGCAAAGATGAGGCCGACGGTGAAGCGAGCTCACCCAGAAAATGCCTATTCACTCTTGCATTAAATAGGTCCAGGTTATATGAACTCGGAAATATAGATGCCGGCAGGGAATTCCAAACCTTAGCAGTGCGCATTATAAAAGATGACGAAAAGCGCTTGGTTCGAGTAAGGGGAATTTGAACCCGCCGTACGTCTGGATATAAGATGGAAGAAGGAGGAAGGCGGTATGAGCTCATGGAGCTCCTGAGCACACTCACCAAAGTACAACTTGTAGAAGACTTAAAATTATTGCCATGTTAATTAGTTCCAATGAAGTTCCGCAACTGGCCAAGGTCATATTTTCCTGGTCAGGCTTTAATTTCGATAATATACAAACACTAAAATTCTGCCCATTGAGTTACCACTTTTTTTGGCCAAAAATAACAAGCTGAATTCCATTCGAGCGGCCTATTCCCGAAAGAAGCTTACTTTCCAACAACGTTTCAAGTTGGCGTCTTCATCCGCAAACAATACGTACCTAAACTCCTATGTAGACGTGTTAAGGTTTAAGATTGAATAAAAAACGTTTCAGCAACACCAGATATAACTTTGTGAGCTAGCTTATTTGGTGGGTTTGTTATTTGCAAGAGATAACAAGCAGGTGCCGTTCAGATTTGATTTCAGATATTTCTCAAGTTACAAGTATGTAGGTACCTCTGTTATGCTGGCACTTCACTTGGCATTGCGTTTTCGCGTTGCGTACCTATTCGCTTCCCTTTCTTTTGCGATATTAAAGAAAGAGATGCAACACGAACATTTGCACAAATACGGCCAAGGGAAAATGCCAGACCTCAATAAAGGGCCTGGGGGCCGATTTTTGAGTGTCGAACGCTCGAATTTTCACTCGAGATCTGTCAAAAAACTATGACGTTTTGACAGATGTCGAGTGAAAAGTCGAGCGTTCGACACTCAAAAATCGTCCCCCTGCACTGTGCGACAAATGAATATGGCAAAGTCGACTGTGCGCTTGTTTAGCACAATAGAAAAGTACTACACTATTTCCCTTTTCGATTAAAACCTAAGTATATACTTTATGGTACAAAAGACAAAGATAAAAAGAAATGCAGAAAATTGTTTGTTGGAGTCGCGCCTAGTCATCAAAATCGACGAGGATGACTCTTAAAACTTTGAAGACTAATAACTATGTATAAGTTACTTTTTCGTCATTTGATTCAGAATTAAATATTCTTTCGAGAAAATTCGATCTTATTTGCTGTCAACATCCCTATAAATAAATAAAATAAATAAATATTTGTGGACAATCTTTACACAAATCAACCTAGTCCCAAACTAAGCAAAGCTTGTACTATGCTAAGCTTGTATAGTAGGTACCTAATATTAGCCAATAGGAATTGAGTTTATAAGTCACCACGCTACTGGCAACGAGTTAATTGTGTTAGCCTTCAGTCAGATTAATGGCACCGAAATTGCTGACAAACGCCGACCTACGAGCCGTATTCATTTTCAGCGGCGGCTAAATTTAATTTCATGTGAAAAATAAAGTGTGAAACTCGGCTCGACGCGTCGGCAGCATCATCAATCACTGGGATCAAATTACAGTGCATGTGAAACTGGGTTGTTAGGAGTTTATACTGTATAACGCACGTTTATATCTATTAAGTTCACGCCGGCGGGACGTCCACCGCGCGATCGTTACAACACTGACACATAGTCCCTCCCTATTCGTCCCGGTAGTAGCTGAGTTTCTTGCTGGACTCTTCTCAGCTGGGCTAGGTTTATTGAACCAGCGAAAAAACTCCCAGTAGCTCGATTCCACTGCCACCTCAGATTTGGTTGAAGCCGCTCGACCAATCTCACTGACCGCCAACTCTTAGAGTATTCCAATTTAAACCGCCCGCGTGGTCGTGTCGGAGGTTTCTTCTTTATTTTCCCCAGGCCACTCTCCAACCACGCACTCCTATCACTTTATTGGGCCCGACCTATAATGCCACAGTCTGCAGGTTAAATAAAAACATTTCATTCTATTAAGACTTATTACGACGCCAGTTCAGATTTTAGATCCCAACTAGCTTTCAAAGAAAACTAAAGAGTTGCGACTAGAACAGAGACGTCCTTTTGTAAGGCAGACAATGGTTAATCATCGGCTTTTAGGCTTCTCTTAGGGTGCGTTTAAATTTTCACGACTCATTAGCGGAGTCTGCAGTTCGTGCAATATTCAGCGCTGCTCTTTTCCTCTCGTACCTAGATAGCTTTTGCTAGCGATAGATTATGCATTATACGCTCTAACTTCAGAGATGTAAGATTAAATGTTGTATGTTCATTAAGACCCGGCCATTTAGACATAAACACGCCACGCCCTGAGGTGGCATCTTAGGTTCTATTCAACTTCAGCTAGATTCATTTAAACAAGCACTGAATCTGAGATGGAACTTAAAAAATTAATAATCTGAGTGTAGGAGCAAATATACTCTTTTTGTTCGGTCGAATTGAACCTTTTTGAATTCGATTTGGATGTATTTTTCGTGAGAGCTCACTTCCATGACCACAAAATCCCGCCGAATGGCATCATGAAAAAAAATGCATATTCTCAATTAGAAGTTTTTGATGTTGGCTCAATCTCTATAAAACGGACATTGCATTTTGAACCTTGTTGTTCAGCCGAGAAAATACATTTTTGAAAATTTATATAAATTATCATTATATTTACACAGGACAGGTTCACACTCGGCACAACCGATATACCGCCAGGTGCCCAATCAAGCAGGCCCTACACGAGCCTTCAGAGCCCCAAGGCGGCGCACGGCTAATGAATTCCACCGATTTACCCCGCAGCTAGGGTTGCCATACGTCCCGGTACGTTGGGACACGTCCTGGTTTGAATAATGGTGTCCCGGTGTCCCGGTTATTAAGCAAATTGTCCCGGTTTGAAGTACCATAACGCAGCCAGTGCCTGCGCAGCGCATAGCGCATGAAGAGTGCCAGATGGAGACCGTAGTAAATGGAAACGGAAGGCAGGGACCTGCCCCACTCCCACGAGTCTCGTCTGCTACCCTTTGACTTTAAGGATGAGTCAAGTAAAGAGTCCGTGCGAATTTTCCTTTTTGATCTCTACCTACACTACTTTATCTTTAATTGTCCCGGCCTAGGTCCCCATATTTATGGCCACCCTACCCGCAGCCCACATTAATCTTCCCCCACTTTACTCTCCAGCGTTTTTCTTGCGGATTATACCCCTTTCTCAAGTTTTAATCTATACATATAATAAAGCAGAAGAGGGTCAAAAATCTGTACATTGAAGATATAAGAAAAAAAATCGATTGAGGGGTCTTAGAATCGATAACAGAACACATTTCAACGGTTTTTAGAATTCATGTCTGTTTGTCTGTTTGTCTGTTTGTCTGTCTGTTTATTTGTCTAACTATCACGTGAAAACTAGCGATTGGTTTTTTATACAGCCTTCAATAATATGTTTATTGGATCTTCGGTGAGGTTATAGGCTATAAAAATCATACAGATTGGGGATTAAAAGGGGTGAAAACAGGGGTTGAACTTTGTATGGGAAGTCCTTCAATTTGTGATTTAAAGGCTTGAAAATTGGTAAGCATCTACTTGGAAGCAAAGGAAAAAGAACCCCATTCAAACATTGTGCAATAAACAGATAGTATTTGAAAAAACGGGGGACGAAATATACTTGAGAGGCCAAAGACAAAAAAACAAAAGTCCCTCAAACCATATTAACTGTTTGATATGAGAGATCTAATTATGTTGGACAGTCGGTCGCTATCAATATTCACAAACAGGTACATACCAGTCGAGAGAGTTGGCCGAGTTGCATCAACTTTATTTGTTTAAAAAGCCATTTTACTGTTCAAATAATAAGGTTCAAAATGTATAAATTTAAATATTAATATTTTTGTATAATAAATCTTTTTTTGGGGTGCTGATTACAACAATGATATCCATTTTCAAATGCAAGATGGCGGATATGTTTGAGGTTCTTCGGAAAATAAACGAAATCGCAGTTCGCATCGAAGTAAAGTTTGTCAAAGTTGCAAATTTGGATGAACTAACTGATCCATACAACATACCAAAGACCGGCCGGGTCAGACTTTCCACATTTAGGGTATGTAATATAGGTATTTGTTAGTAAAATATAGGTATGTAACAATAAACATTAAGTATGACCAAATTCGAAATTCATAGGCCGATAGAAAACAAAAAATCAATCTCAGAAAATCACACACCTCCCAGGAACAACCAGGGTGGGTGCGCTATAAACCTGGGCCTCTACTCCACCTTTGAATGTGAAAGAACAAACAAAGGTAGTAAGGTTCTCCAATAATTTTCAAACAAAAAAATATGTATTCAACCACCGACAACTATTTTTTTTCTTTAAAATTTTGCGCTCGCTGCGCTCGCGTTTACATCTACATTCCTTAATGCGTAAGAAGTCTTTTCTGCACCCTGCATCACAATGTTCTAAAAGTTTCACGCTCGCTTCGCTCGAGTTTTCATCTACATGACTTGATGCGTATAAAGTCTTTTCCACACATGCATTACAATGTTCGAAAAAATTTGCGCGCGCGTTTTCATCTACATTACTCGATGAATATGGAGTATTTTCCGCACATGCATCATAATGTTCGAAAATTTTCGCGCGCGCTACGCTCCCTACGTTACTTAATGCGTGTGAAAAATATTCCGCACCTTTTTTTTCTTTTTTTTTTCTCACCTGTATCATAATGTTCCAAATAATTCGCGCTCGCTTCGCTCGCCTTTTTAACTACATTACTTGATGTATATGAAGTCTTTTCCGCTCCTGCATCATAATTTTCGAAACATTTCACGCTCGCTGCGCTCGCGTTTTCATCTACATTACTTAAACTTAATGCGTATGAAGTATTTTCCGCGCCTGCATCATAATGTCCGAAAATTTTGCGCTCGCTTCGCTCGCGTTTTCATTAACATAACTTGATACGTGTAAAGTATTTTCCGCACCTACCTACATCGTAATGATCGAAAATTTTCGCGCGCGCTACGCTCGCGTTCTCATTTAATGACTTTATACGTATGAAGTCTTTTCCGCACCTGCATCATAATGTTCGAAACATTTCGCGCTCGCTACGCTCGCGTTTTCATCTACATGACTTAATGCGTATATTGCGTATGAAGTATTATCCTCACCTGTATCATAATGTTCCAAATAATTTGCCTGTACCTCGCCTTTTTAACTACATTGCTTCACACGTATGAAGTCTTTTCCGCACCTGCATCATAATGTTCGAAACATTTCGCGCTCGCTACGCTCGCGTTTTCATCTACATGACTTAATGCGTATGAAGTATTATCCTCACCTGTATCATAATGTTCCAAATAATTTGCGCTCGCTTCGCTCGCCTTTTTCACTACGTTACTTGATGCGTATGAAGTCTTTTCCGCGCCTGCATCATAATGTTCGAAACATTTCATGCTCGCTGCGCTCGCGTTTTCATACATTACTTAATGCGTATGAAGTTTTTTCCGCACCTGCATCATCATGTCCGAAAATTTTCACTTACATAACTTGATACGTGTAAAGTATTTTCTGCACCTACATCGTAATGTTCGAAAGATTTCGCACTCGCTACGCTCGCCTTTTTAACTACATTACTTGATGCGTATGAAGTCTTTTCCGTGCCTGCATCATAATGTTCGAAACATTTCACGCTCGCTGCGCTCGCGTTTTCATTTGCATGATTTAATGCGTATGAATATTTTCCGCACCTGTATCATAATGTTCCAAACATTTCACGCACGCTTCGCTCGCCTTTTTAACTACATTACTTGATGCATATAAAGTCTTTTCCGCACCTGTTTCATTAAGTCCGAAAAATTTCGCGCTCGCTACGCTCGCGTTTTCATGTACATGACTTAATGCGTATGAAGTATTTTCCTCACCTGTATCATAATGTTCCAAATATTTCGCGCTCGCTTCGCTCGCCTTTTTAACTACATTGCTTGGTACGTGTGAAGTCCTTTCCGCGCCTGCATCAGAATGTTTGAAATATTTTGCGCCCGCTGCGCTCGCGTTTTCATCTACATTACTTCATGCGTTTGTAGACTTTGTAGTATATTCCGCACCTGCATCATAATGTTCGAAACATAGGGAAGGACATGGGACACCGCAAGGGGGTGGAAGAGAGATAACTAGCTTAGCGCCTAAAATAAAAGAATAGCAAAAACATTCTAATACGATGACCGAGTTCTACGCAGACGAAGTCGCGGGCAAAAGCTAGTGAAATATAAAATAACTGTGGAAGAATGGAAAAGCTTATTTTACTCTTTTTATTTAAAGAGCGGTTTGGAATTTTTATATTAAATATGTCAAGCGTTCGTAAGATTGGGATTCTATGTACGTACTGCAGTGGCGGAGCGTCCATACAACTCGATTCCCACCGGCTTGCCTAATTTTCAGCCAGTCCCCTTCTTTTACTACGGCTCATGATGATTAGGAAAGGCTAATTATTTCCGGCTTCCCTAAGAATATTTTTTACGCGCCGCCAGCTGGTAGGTAGGTATATTTACATCGACGACGTTCGTTGGGAGTTTACATTAATATTGCAATTGCGATTATTATTATTATCGTATGGCATCCAAGCCAACATATCTACGAGTCTACAGATTAATATCTAGATTCTTCACCCATTGGGCTGCGTTTCCGCTTAATGATATTAAGTCCAGAGGATCTCCAGTGTACTTCCGTTCCGCAATTGCGATGCCAGGATACTTTGGAAATGGATCATATTTATTATTATAAACGGGGCTTAATTGCAAACAATTAAATTTATTAAGCTTAAATCTACCCGAATTTTCGAATGCCTCACAACATCGTAGATCGTGTGCCGAGGAGTCAGTGAACAATTTAAAAATTTATTGTACGCGATTGAGTCTCAATTTTGTATCTACACACGTCACAAATTGGCAGTCTCTGCCACAGATTCGCATTCCCGTAATTGTCTCATCACTGGGGGCGCCAAATCGACGCGTATCCGAACGGCATCAATTTTCATTAGCACTGTTTACGGTTCTACTGAAAACTGCTTGATTTTTTTGGGGTTCCGTACCCGACGGGTCCTAATGGAACTCTATTGCTGTTACTCACGCATACGTCCGTCCGTCCGTCCATCCGTCGTAAGTTACATTACCTATGAAACACACCTAAAAGAAAATAAGAAACTAACTATTAAAGTGTCCATAGAATGTTGATGACAGAGCATTAAACAAATCAAATTCCTTTTAAATACTATCGCTGAAGGAACGCTTCATATTTTAAAATTAAACGTGAAGAATTGAGAGCGGATCCTTACCGGAGATGGAGGGAGGACGATCGATTATATTTCTCACTTGAATAGACGTAACTGCTATATTTTTCCTTTTAACTTAAGTCGTTTTTAAACTGAGACAGTGTAGGGGGATAAATACTCCGTCGGGAGAGTGAGGCTGGTATACACGGAAAGAGTAAGGTGACTTCCTGATTTGTCGGTTCGGAGGCAGTACGATATGAGAAAAGTGTCAAATGTCAGTGTCGGCTGTCAGTCGACGCGATACCATTTTTTACTAAGCCCCTACATTTAAATGAGTGTTTCCTGACTGGCGCGGGGTGCGCGGTAGCGAGACGATGCGAAGGCGGTACTGCTTCGCTTCTGCGCATGATATTACTACTGCGCAAACGTAATACTGACAGTATTATATCAAGTGGGAATCTTTGCGACGTCAGTAAGTTTACGTCAAAGAAGAAAATGTCACATATCGATCCCGCCCCGCCAAGTCAGGAAGTCGCCTAAAAATGCAAGTGAAGGAGTATAGTTAGCTCCGGGGAACTGTTTTCAATGAGTTATAATGTGCGTGGTATAATAGTTTTCTACGCGAACTAAAATATATATAGGAGAGTGTAATTTCACGTTTGTTCTGATCGAGTCGAGTAGATTATAATATATTAAGGCTCAGTTTTATGAAGATAGTGGCTTTTGCCCGCGACTTCGTCTGCGTAAAACTCGTTACAATTTTATTGCTATTCTTTTACTTTAGGCGCTTACCTAGTTATCACTTTTCCATATAAAGTTCCACCACCTGAAGAAGTTATTTATGGGATAAAAAGTATCCTGTGTCCTTCCCCGGGGCTCAAACTATCTCACATGGACATTTGCTCTAACGTATCTTTCTTTATATAACCCGTCCTTTACAAGTTTCTGGTTGAACAAAACGCCCGATGTAACAATGCAGTCTAAAGGGGCAATTACACTTCGTCGTTCGCCGCATGCTGCATGCGACGACCGCGAAAGTGTAAAGAACACGTTAGTCGGCCGCATTCGGCGATCGACAGCTGCCTAGTCGCCGTTGTAGGCGGACAGACTAGTGTAAAGATGACGTTCGTTCACTTAAGTAGTTTAAAATCAATTCGGCGACCGCATTAGGTGAACGACGAAGTGTAATTGCCGCTTACCTTTTTATTCCCTTGATGTACACCATGCCTTACAGCTGTACAGTAAGCGACGCGCATATAACGTGCCCACTGTACACGGCCAAATGGGTTTTTTAATGGCGCTGTTTTATTTATTGTCCGTACATATTGTGTACTGTTTAGAGTGTTTAGAGCAACCGTGATTCCAGTGGAGGTAGAGTAAAATCTTAAAATCAACGCCATATCCAGTATGTCCGCTCTGACGTAAGTACGACAGGGTTATGCGCAGAACTCACAGAACTCATAAATTGAAATTCACAACACTGGAGGGGCGTTCAGTTAAACACTTTCACTGCGAAGGTTTTCGTAGCGCTACGCAATTTCCTCTAAATACGGGGAAACGCATGTTCGGATTGTTCGGCTAGGTGCGCGTCTACCAGCAGTGCGCCCGCTAGCCCGGTGCCTGACAGTGAATAAAGTTGTTTTATCTCTAAGGGGTCTAAGGTTACGGTCTTAGTACGTACCTACTTAGTTATTGAAAGTTATCTCCAAAATAGTCTGATTATAAAAGAAAAACTAGTGGAACACAAAGGCTATAGATTTTGTAACGGTCCCTATACAAATGTTTTACAATTGCGCCCGAGGGGGCCGGTAAACGCTCGAATTTAGGAGGCTAATTTATTTACGGCTCATTTACTGACTAGACTTCATTCAGGAGCTTGTGAGCCAAGGCTTTTCGTTTAGCTTTAAAAAATAAAATGAATAAAATGAACTTTATTCTGTAAGTAGGACGCAATGGCACTTTTACAAGTCAAGAATTACTAGCGTTTCTCAAAGACCACTGCCGAGAAGAAACGCCGAAAGAAACTCGACAGTCACAGGAAAGCTTTAAGGAAAATGTATTAACTATTCAGTGGATTTTTCTCAGCATCAGATAACTAGTCTATAGATGTAGAAGCTTTTGTGAACACGCTTTATGAACTCAATTTGCTGGCGAGATATTTTGGGAATATTTTTCATTTTCCAAACGAAACCTTTAGGTTAGGTTTATTCTTGAATCAAAAAATGCTCTTAGAAACCTTATAATATTTTTAAAAGAGCTATCCAACAATATCCCACACGATGGGGTTTGGAAGAAAAAAAAAATTGCACCACCACTTTACATGTAGGGGAGGTACCCAAAATAGTACATTACTTAACAAGGGCGGTAAAACAAAGAATGTCTTAGATCGCAGGTATTTGACGCCCGAGCCGAAGGCAAGGGCGATAAATATGCGATCTGAGGCTTTCTTTATTACCGCCCGTGTTAAGTACAAAATTTTATGTCACCCCCTGGCCAGGAAGTGGGATATTCCGCGCGCGGAGCGGAAAGGTAAATATATAAATATCGCGTTAGACTCGTTAAAACAAACCTTTTAAACGAGTTATTAGCCTGAATTTGCCACTGTGACAAGTACGAAGTGGCTCAGAAATAAAATTGGTTGACTGTACTTAATGTAGAAACATTCCCCCGACCACGGTAAAACATCTTTTAGGCAGACGAAGTCGCGGCCGTAATATCATAATAAAATATTAATCTCTCTAGACGCAAAAACCTTTCCGAAGGATAATCCCCTACCCACCTAACGCTCGAAAAACCTTAAAATACATTGTGAAAATGTAGCCCGCAAAAGCGTCCCTCAAATACCGAAAGGTTTAGCACAACTGGCTAAAGCTGAGCTCGCACATCATCTGCCTCTTTTACACGGTAGAAAGTTGAAAGGGATGGGTAACAATAACGTGTTACAGCGTCATCTGTCCAGTTAAGCTAGACCTACTGGTATAAACATTAAAACATATTCAAACTCCCATTCGGCCGGTTCTATTTAAATTTCTCAGGTGCACAAGTTATTTCGGACGACCGTTTACAGGGACAAATGGAATATTAATTTGTATATACGAATGCTGTGTGAAATTTTGCCAACTATGAATTTACTTATTAATTTAGTTTTGTTTATATCGGAATTAGGCGGGGGAATACACATTTGTGTTGAATATTCTACTTTAACACCATGGTAATAGAGTTTGCTACACCTGGCCACATAAAGTGGCAGTCACCGCACGATACGCGTGCGGAAAATCCCACTTTCTGACACATACAATTTTGTACTTAGCACGGGCGGTAATAAATAAAGCCTCAGATTTATTTTATTTTATTTATTTTATTTATTTAGTACATCCACATCATATATATTATATTTCACTTAAAGCTAGTATCTTAAGAGGTATTATGTCTGATATATACGACAATTACGGAGGTACATAACATTGACTTCGCATGTTGCAGTGAGAGTGAGATCAATAACAAAAAGATTAAACTAAGCTAATACAATAAATTAAATGAAATTGGATAAAACTAATATTAATTAACAGACTTTATATATAATTATATCTACAGAACTAGTAAACGTAAGATAATTATTTTAGTTTAGGCAATAATAACGATTTAAATTTAGGTAGACGGTCGTGGAAGATGTCGATGGACTTATTTTGGCTAACAAAATCGTTAAAACTCGAGCAAATCCTCACCATTGGAGCCTGCAATCCAAGGTTAGTCCTAGTGACTGGGATAGGGAAAGGTTTTGCTATAGGGCGCCGAGGGTAATTGCGAGGAGCCGTTAAGGAGACTCTCTCTAAAAGGTTGCTGCATTTTATTTGCCCGTTAAGTATCTTGTGCAGGAAACAAAAATCTAGCATACGCCGCCGATCGCACAAGCTGTGCATGTTAAACTTGGCAAGCCGACAGTTATAGGTGTTCCTGTGTGAAAAGCCGGGAGTGCCAAATGCAAGGTATCTTGTAAACGCTCTTTGTATACTCTCAACACGTTGCGAGTGAACCTGGTAGAAAGGACTCCAAACAATCGAGGCGGTTTCGAGGTGGCTGCGTACTAGAGTGTTATAAAGGATTATTTTAGTTTGCTGTTTGTTGAAGTCGTTGGAGTTTCTTCTCAGGAAACCGAGCATCTGTGCGGCCTTTTTTACTATTGAGTCTATGTGAGCGTGAAATTTAAGTTGGTTATCAATTATTACACCCAGATCTCTAATTTCAGTCACTTCTGATAACTCAACACCGCCTATCTCATATTTTGTTACAAGTGGTTTTTTTTTACGGCAGTATTTTATGAAAAAGCATTTGTTCGGGTTGAGAGTCATATTGTTACTATAACACCAGGACAATATATTGTTTAAATCGCTCTGGATCATTCTTGCATCTGATTCACATGCCACCGGTTTGTATATTTTCAAATCATCGGCATAGAGCGAGTACTTTGAGTGCTTAATATGGTTCGTAATGTCATCGATAAACATTAAGAAGAGCACTGGACCCAGGTGCGATCCTTGTGGAACCCCAGATTCAGCGTAGTATGTTTCCGATTTGTAGCCGTGAACAACAACGTTTTGAGGTCTTTTGGTGAGATACGATGTGAACCAATTCAGCAAATTGCCACCCACGCCAAAATTGCCGAGCTTCTTTAAAAGAATAGAATGATCGACTTTGTCGAAGGCGCTGCTGAAGTCAGTGTAGATAGTATCCACCTGCGACCCTTTATCAACTTGTTCACATATGTCAGATACAAAAGGAACTAAATTCGTCACTACTGAACGACCGGGTCTGAAGCCATGTTGATGGTCTGATATGCAGGTTTCAGCTATTCCTGATAACACAGGTTGTATAAGAGACTCGAATAGTTTTGAGAAGCAAGACAAAATGGAAATGGGACGATAGTTTTGGATGCAAGCTTCGTCACCCTTTTTGTATACTGGCACGATCCGAGTCTCTTTCCACACGTCAGGAAAGCATCCCTCAGTAAGTGAACGATTAAATAGCAGAGACAGAGGTACAGACAATGCCGAACAACACCGCTTTACAAATACAGGAGGTATGCCATCCGGTCCAGCACCCTTCGAGCAGTCAAGTTTTTTAATAGATCGTGATATCTCGGTCTCAGTCAGCTGTATATTACTGATGTAATTACTAGTTAAGTTGGCAGGACCATCCATGAAATTGTTGTTGGGAATTTGTGAGCTATATACTGACGAAAAGTTCTTAGCAAACAGATTAGCAATGTCTGTTCCAGTCTCCGCTATATCATTATTTAAGTACATTTTAGCAGGGAGAGTAGAGCGACCACCTCTTTTATTTTTAATATAGTTCCAAAATGCTTTCGGGTTGTTTGCGATATTTGATTCTATGCTTTTTTTGTAGTTTTTGTAACACTCATCATATAATTTACTACAACGACTTCGAAGTAACTTAAACTCAAATTCATCGCGAGGGTTTTGATATTTAAGGTATTTTATGCGAATTTTATTTTTCTCTCCCAGAAGTTTTATTAATGCATGGCTGAACCATGATGGATAACTAGATTTTTTGAATCTTCGTTTTGGTACAAATTTGTCAATCAAGTCATTCAGTATTTTATAAAACTCACTGGTCATTTCATTTACATTTTCCAAGCCCGTCAACCTACCTTGCCAATCTATGCTTTTCATTTCCTTCACTAAATTTTCATATTCAGCTTTGTGATAATTATAGTCTACGTGTGTTTTAGGTTTTAAATAATTGATGTTATAAAATGATACAACCGCTACTAAACTGGGGTGATTTTGATAACATTTGCTAAGCGTGTCGGAAGGATTGACTACCTCAATGGTTTGCAAATTAGTTATAATCATCACATATTTATGCCCCAAATACCGTCAAATACCTGCGATCTGAGACATTCTTTGTTTTACCGCCCTTGGTAAGTAATGTACTATTCTATTACATCATCACTGGCCTTTGCGTCTTTATCAGACGATTTATGCAGCGACCTGCGAACACTTTTTGGTATGGCTATGTAAGCCTATACGGGAACGGCACTGTCTCCCGCAGAGGTGGCAGCAGAACTGGGGACCAGTGGCCAGCGAAGTACTTATATGTCTCCTCCTTCCTCGGTCTTCAAGAAGGTCGAACCAGGCCCTGTCGTGGTTGTCGCGCCCCTCTAGGATAGTTCTTCGCCACTTAATTCTATCCTCCGCAATCTGCTCCCAGCAACGGTGATTGATGCAGAATGCTGTCATGTCCAGCTTGGTCTGCAGCATTTGCTACAGCGCCAAGCAGCACCAAGCAGCACTATTACACACTGTGTCAAATATCGAATGTTTGTTTGTAATAGATAGAAACTCTATTATACATTAGCATTAAAGTAGGCTGTCGAATAGAGTAGGTACGGCAATGTTAAACTCAAAATAATCGAACTGTACGCACTGTAGATTGATCTATCTCTTATATCCTCTAAATGAAAACAGATTAGTTAGCGTTCACACGAAACGAAACGCAAGACAGCGGGAATGCCGATAACTCAAATAGGTTAACGTGTTTGAGCTATTAGCACGGCTTTCGCGGCTAAGTAATTTCATTCGAGCCGAGAGAAGAGCCCTTCACGATTTGATAGAGAACTAAGATATGCCAAATTGCGATTCGTATAAGAGGAAACTTATAGAAAAGAGTGACATGTTTTACAAATACAAATAATTTATTGCCAAAAAACACAAAGTATATTTCACTTAAAACATATAACTTAAAATAAAAGACTTAAACATACTTAAATTGTGACAAATGTGTCACAATTTAAGTATGTAAAAAAATGCGCAGGTGCATTTTTTATGGTCGGATTATATTATAGGCACAGGCACACTTCTATAAGCAATACATTGGACATGTAAACCGGTCAAATTGCGTAGTACAAATTTTATATGAATATTCTATAATATAATATAATAGTTATGTATTATTATTTTCTATATTACTCAACATTTATTCAAGTAGAAAACATAATACGGTTACAAGAAAAGAAATTATATACAGGCTTACAGAAAACCGTAGTTATATATTTATATAATACCCTGGTCACTGCGCCAAATTGTAAATACGCAAGCTTAATAATAAGACTTAATTTTAACGACATCTATTTACAATGAAAAGCTTCATTGATGTTAGAAATTTATAGCATTTAAAAAGTTTTCTCGAAGCTTAGACGCTTTCAAGAAACTTAGAGGCTTTTTCTTGGGTTTTCACACGAAAGTCGGATGTCAATCTGTAGGTACAATTCTCATTTAACCGATCATGCGATGAAAATGTAATTTTGAAATGATTGCGTGCCATCTATTCTGGTCGCGGTGGGAATCGTGATAAATAATGATTGATTTGCTGATTTCATTTTAAATTAAAATTTCTGTACGGACTTTTCTATTTATGTCTAGAAAATCGTGATTAATTTTCCTTTGTTCTTGATTGTGTCAAATGTTTTGATGTAGGCTATCAATATCATGCCCAAGGGGTATGTGTGTACAACAAAAAGCCACTGTAAACTTTCAAAGCTACTGACAAACGTCACATAACTAGGTATGATAGGTAGTGTGAGACAATGCCCTATGAAGCCGAGATTAATATATTATATACTCTCTTTCCAAATGTCGATGTGCAATACTTATCGCCGGGTATTTGTATGCAGAATCTCCGTGGAACAAATTCGACTCTAAAAATATTTCTTACCAAATGCTATTTATAATTCTGGAATACAATGGTTTTCCATTAGCTTTATTGTACGATAATGTTAGCTTTTTGAAAGGAAGGTAATAAAATTACTTAGTTCTTATAAAGCCCACTTTATAAGTCTATAAATAAAGGTGGTTAAGTTAAAATGTTTAAGCAGTAACTTTTATAGGTATTTAAAATTTCACAGTCCCAGTGGAAATTATTGCTCATTATTTTTTTTATGTAAAGTAGTTTTATATTAACTACTTTTCTTTGATTGCTTTATAATTGGTGTGTTTTATTACTGGTGGGTTCTCCACAAGGCGGACTGATGAACTGGTAAAGGTCACGGGAGGAGTCCGCTAGATGCGGGTGCGGGACCGGTCATTGTGGCACTCTTTGGGGGAGGTATATGTCCAGCAGTGGCCGTCTTTCGGCTTAATAAGATGATGATTGCTTTTGTATGTTTAGCCACGTTCAGCAGATGTCCGGCTGTTCCTCTACCAGGTCGAATTTCCCAATCGATTCACGTGGAATTTTATGGAATATTTTGTGTCGATTCAGTTTACGGAAATTTTTCAAAATGGCACAGCTATGGTGGTAGAAAACGTAAAAAATATCACTCACGAGGTCTACAGCATACAGAGCCACTAATAAATGGATCCATGTAATTAATCATTGCCAACAAATATGAATGTTTAAAATGGGAATTAACACAATGACTTAGACAATAGTCTTTTAGGTCATGTCCCTAGCTCACATATAATTGCGAAGTCCAGGGTTTATGTTGCCAGCACTCACACACACTGATTCACACACTGTGGCGATATTTTTGGTTAGGCGAGGTCACCAGGCAGGAGCCTTATTCGAATGCGACCCAAAGGTCAACTGTCTGTCATTTGTCAATAGAAGAGCGATGCGCCCGGAGTGCGGGGAGGGAGTGAGGCATTTAAATTATTTATTGAACAATGAATATAATATAACTCTCCTAGGGATCTATGATGGTCGCGTGATAGGCGATAGCGTTATAACAACAAGATAAAGCATGTGTCACTTTCTATCGAGATCAGAAAGTGACAGATGATTTATCTTGTCGTTTATCACACTATCACATATCAAGCGACCATCATAGATCCCCTGAACCCCATATGTACATTTATTTATTTAAACTTTATTGCACATTAAAAAGGTACAAATGGCGGACTTAATGCCTTAAGGCATTCTCTACCAGTCAACCACATACATTCTCATCGTCATATTTTCATCTTTTACACCTGCACGTGCGCACGTCTTTTACACCTGCCGCGCCGTACATCACAAGTAGGTACCTTAACGTATGAGCCGCGGTAACCCGTAGAATTCGACAATGCATTTGAATTACTATGCAGAAACATGTACGCAACTTTGAACCTTACCCCGTTGAGATAAATAGCAAAAAGTATATATGTATTTGAAGGAACAGGTGCAGAATAAATCTAACAAGATGCATTCCGGGCGCGGGATGTTTTGGAAATAAATGCAGATTTTGCGGTGAGCGGGTATTGCATGCATTGGTTCCGCTTGGGCGAAATGTGAACTGTTTGTTCCTATAAATATTAGTGACGTAGTTAATTTTAGATATCTTTTGTTAGATTAATAATTAATAATATAAATGAGAAAGTAACTCTGTCTGTCCATCAGTCTATTGAGAATAACGCATCACTTTCTAATTCAATCTATATGGAGTCAGAATTAGAAAACATGTACGCTACGTAGTTATATACCTGCACAAACACAATTTCTCTCTAACACAAATGCTTCTGGCAACGTTAGACCGAGGATATGCGAGGCGAGAGCATTTGCATAAATCCTCTATTGGTTATCTCGTCCGTATCCAGTTAAAACATCATAAGCTACGTACGTACTACAAAGTTATGTGTACAATTTCGATCCTTATCACAATGCAATAAGGTGAAGAAATACGTTTATAAACTTCGAAATCAGATAGGACATTTCGTGGCTGTGAAATGTAGGTTAGAGTAAGCTAAAGCACAGAGATAACCTGACGATGTCTATAGCCATTGGGTACGGTAAACCTTCTCCGAACGGCTGTAACCTGTAACCAGTCTCCATTGTGAAACTAAAAGTTTCATTCTAATACCGTCAGTTATCGTCGGAACAATTGCGCTTCGGTATTTATTAAATCCACACTAATATTATAAATGCGAAAGTGCGTCTGACTGTCTGTTACCTCTTCACGAATAAACCGCTAAACCGATTTATATGAAATTTGGTATGGGTATAGTTTGAGACCCTGGATAGTTTTTAATACCGAGAAAGTTTTCATTTTGTATGGAGATACGATATTAACGACTTCTACGCGGATGAAGTCGCGGGCAAAAATTCGTGACAATATATAAGTATACATTACTCATAGATACTTACATATGCAATCCGAAAATGTGTTAATTTTAATGAAACTTTACAGTCACAAGTCACACAAAAGGCAAACATACTACTATAAAGCATTTACTACCAGTCAATCTTCAGGCCAAACAGAGAATAATCATAGTCATAGCAAGTACTGGATATGGCTTCACCACAGAAATCAATAAAACTAAACTGACGAGCAAAAATTATGCATACACTTTGTATTGAACTTCCATAGAAAGTGTACGCGTTGTTTTTGCTCTTGAGTATATTTTTTGTCTACTTTAAGCGCTTAAAATGTTTTGTCTGCATTCATTAATATTTCCCATTTTAAATTTGCATCGTATTACGTTATCATCATCACATTAAATAATGAAAACCAACATATAATGTCAATGCCATAACTCTTTACGCTTAAACACGCGTAAACCTTTATTTACCGGAGCATACGAGTACAATTTGATTCCCGTTATCGCTTACAGCTATTCATTTCAGCTGTCCATTTTATCTCTTTTCATTTCCCAACAAATGAACGTATCTCGTTAAATATGGAAACATTGTGGTTCGAAACAGTTATTAAATACAAAGACAATGGGAAAAATGTCGAGATAATCTGCACGCCAGTTTTAAAGCTGGGATATCGTTATGACAGACGCAATAAACTCCGGTCTTAAGTGTACTCTGTGGACTAATAATAGTGAATGTTTAAGGACGTACCCAAGTAATACACAACATTTAGTTGAATTTAAACTTTCGTGAGTCATGTTAAAACTATATTACACTAAACGATTAAAACTCACGTAGTACCACGACCTCACACTCGCACAACACCTTCAACGCAAAACTGCCCCCGCCCTGACGGCGCGCGTCACGAGCCAAAAAGCCAAAACTAAAGGTGTAATTACACTTCGTCGTTCGCCGCATGCTGCATGCGACGACCGCGAAAGTGTAAAGAACACGTTAGTCGGCCGCATTCAGCGATCGACAGCTGCCTAGTCGCCGTTGTAGGCGGACAGACTAGTGTAAAGATGACGTTGTTCACCTAAGTAGTTTAAAATCAATTCGGCGACCGCATTAGGTGAACGAAGAAATGTAATTGCCGCTTATGCGGTGTTCATACTGTTCATTAAAATCTGATTGTATGGCAAGTTGTACAAGTTTAGTATGTAAAACACAATAGACATGATTTACAAAAGGATAATAAGTACAACGGTGAACTGATATACCTTCAAGGGATTCATAATTCATTTATTGCATGAAATAATAGTCATAGATAAAGGTCTTAAATATATGGATCTCTTCCAGTTACCTTTTTAATACCTAGATTAGAATGAAAATGAATAAAGATTTTGTAGTTCAAAAACTGCTATCATGGGATACTTATAAACGTAAAAAAATATCACTGGCGAGGTACGGCCCACAGAGCCACTAAGTATTATAATTCCAAAATAGCTGTCCGTCTCTCTGGTACCTTTACCTTTCTCTGGTAGCGAGGAACGCCCTTTGGTGTACGCATTGTTAACTATGAATTAAATTGGAGCGAACATTATCCTAAACCGATATTAAACTCCAGCGTCCGTGTTAGACGGCAGTTCAACGAACCGAGGGATTTAATGAAGAGAGATATCGTGTTCCTTCCTACCTAGGGTTTGCAAGATCCGTTGACTTTAAGGATCCGGATAATTCGGATCTTAAAATTCTTAGGATCCGGATATCCGGATATTTCGGATAAAACGGATCCATTTTAAAATTAACGTCTTTTCGATTAACAACCGCTTTTTTCAAGTAAGTAGCTGCTGTATTCTTGCTTAAAAAGTGTAACTAGCAGTTACAAATTACATAATTGCCATATTTACGAAATAATCAAGAAATAACCATCAATCAATCAGTCAAATCACAATCAAGTACGCAGGAACACTGATAACATTCCAGGTAGACGACTCAATAGCAACTGACTGTGTTACACCTGTGCCAACATAGTAGTGGGTTGCTTCATCAAAATTAAATGAACCAATTAACGTTGAAAAAAATAATTGAAATGGGGCTAAGATTATAATTAAAGGCCTAATCATAATGTAAAGGTTAATAATATTTGCTTTATCGGGCGAGCGAAATAAATCTTTGCAAGAGATCTGTTGCCTATTGGCCAGAGTTAGCTAGCAAAGCTGAGAACTGAGGATGGTAGAATCGTTTTGTCCAAACCTGGGCTCTTGAGTGAAACCCTCTCTGGTTTTTATGGACAGCTGTAGCCGTACACGTCAACACGTAAACCCATTCCTAATCTAGCTAACGACTCACGATTTAGATTAACCCGACATCATCCCGAAGATATACCAGACGTTAGCCTGTACGACATTAGAATGGCTTTCAAACAGCTTAAAAACAACAAGGCACCAGGCGATGAGGGAATAACGGCTGAGCTCCTGAAAGCGGGCGGAAAGCCAATCCTTATTAGGGCGCTTCAAAAGCTTTGTCTACAAGTTGTTTTCGGGTGATTACAAACCATCTCACACGCAGGTTTGACAACTGCCCATCTGCTTAGCATATGTGGACTACGAAAAAGCCTTTGATTTGATCGAGACGGGCTGTGCTGTGTTACAAGCTCTCCAGCGGTATCAATTAGCTTACCGGTATATCGAAGTGCTAAAGTGTTTAAATACGAGAACTCCACTATGTCAGTCTGTCTCCAAGAACAAAACTCTAAACCAATACCATTGCAGCGGGGAGTTGGCAAGGAGATATCATCTCCCGAAACTATTTACTGCTGCACTGGAAGATGTTTTCAAGGTTCTGGACTGAAGGGGGCTCGGCATCAACATAAATGGCGAGTATATCACTCACCTTCGGTTTGCCGACGATATAGTGGTTATGGCTGAGATCATGGAGAACTTAGCTCGATGATCTGGGTTGAGTAGTCTTCTAAGGAAGTTGGTCTTAAGATGAACATGGACAAAACGAAGACCATTTTTAACGTCCATGTAGTACTAACTCCAATTAAGAACTAAGACTACGTTCGTTAACTCGTTATCGACGAATATGTGTATCTGGGACAAACAGTCCAGTTGGGTAGGTGGAGGAGGAGATCAATCGTCGAATGTGTCTTGGCTGGGCGACCGAGCTGAGCTGATGCTGGAGGCCATAGGAACTCGTAAGCAATACACAAGATACACACGTCGTGTTTGGGCTCCTTATAACCGAAAACAAGGAGTTGATGACTGTGGAAAAAAATACAGTCGCTAATGAAGGCTACTACCAAAAATGAAGTTTATGCCAGAAACTTATTTATTTTGTATTTTTGTTAAATAATATACATTCCATTCAGGTTTACCATTGAAAAATAGATAATACAAGCTTTCTTTTAGTTCATTATCATATTTATTATCAAATTTTTAAAGATCCGTTAGATCCGAAATATCCGGATCCTGAGAGTCTTAGGATCCGGATCCAAAAAACGGCGGATATCCGGATATTTCGGATATCCGGATATCCGGATTGCAAACCCTATTCCTACCTGAACCGAAATTCACCGACTCGAAAAATCTACCTAACCTACACTAACATAAAGTCCACATTTCAGTGAGATCTAAAATGATGGTAGGACGTTTTATGAATGCTCGTAATTATCTAGGTTCTTGCAAAGGCGACCTAAACTATGCTTACATAAAGTCCTGATTTCAATGAAATTTAGGAGGATGATATATCGTTTTGAATGAGTAATCGTGGTTAGGTTCGATCCGCTCTTATTAGCCATCGATATCATCAATGGGGATGAAATTTTAAGGAAAGACTGAGCCTTTTGTTTGGGATTTACAATTGGCTGTGCTTCCACTATGAGTCACAATTTATATAATACATACCTCGAAATCACGAGGCCTTTAATGTTTCACATCTCCTAAAACTCCTATCACCAGGGCTTTATACGGCTATCTTGCCGCCATCTTGGAAATTTACTACATTCGTTAGAAGCTCGCATGTTATTCGAAAACATCGTTTTCTATAATTTGATTTCAATTTTTGACGATATTGATTACGAATTCTTTCTGCAAAGCACAACTGAAGATGCGTAGCGAGACGAGAGAATCTACCAATCCTCTACTACTCCTACACGGTGCAAGTGAGTAACTTATTAAAATCATAAAAGGACTTACCTAATCGCCTTCAAAAATACGGTATTTTACCATTGTTTTACTGATAATCCAATCAGAAATTTTATATGAAACGTAAAAATCGCTTATTACGGACTTTGTAGGGAAATATGACTGACGTCGCAAAATGTTTATGGTCCAACCGTATTTCAAAATATATATATACCGTAAAATGGGGTAAGTAGGGATTGCGAGGACAGTTGGGTTATGAATGGGGAGATTAGGGATGGCAGAGGGGTGAGCTGATTTTTATAGGCTACTGCTACGTTACATATAAATTCTAATTACAAATCATGCTATTATAATATGTATAATCCCAAAGTGTCGATCCTACAATTTCCCAAACTCGTCATAGTATGAAATCCCACCTCACCCCAACCTACCTGATCTACGGGGTGAGGCGGGATTTCCAATTTTTTGTGTTTATCGTTGAAGTTATGAACACAAAATCATAAAAAAGCTAAAATATAAACATCCGGAACACTTTTTTTGCAAATAAATCAATGCGCCACAAACAAAAATAAACTTTTATCCGGGTTTGAACTTCGGTTTTGTGCCAACTCACCCCATTTTACGGTATATTACAAGCTATAAAACAGTTTTTTAGTTGCTTAAATTCTGTGACTCCATTAGTATTTTTTTTTATTACATCGGTGGCAAACAAGCGTACGGGCCACCTGATGGCCTATGGGCGACATACACGTTGCCGACCGTTTCAAATTTTATAGGTACAGTCAAGGGCATAAAATTGTATATGAGTAAGGTGAAAAAATGGATACATTTTGGTGCCCTTGACTGTACACTCCATCTTGAAGAACTTTGGAATATTGAATACTTTTGTCACAATTTGAGTCCAAAACATTTTTAAATTTGTAAGGCCTCAACCTCAACACATTCAGTGCCGAGGACACGATATCGTGTTCTCCGTTCGTAGACTGTTTTCGCTACAAAGCAGAAACACCATGTTATTAGCTACGAGCGTATCACGTACCTCGTCGGCAATGAATGTGTTAATAAAAAACCATCATATACTCCACAAAAACTGGCTCCATACCCCTCATCATAACGGTCATCGACGTCTGTCGAGTGCACTGGATAAATCAATTGGACGCCCATGAGTGGCCGGTAAATGGCCGAGCAGGGTTAAACCAACTATCAAACGTTTATGCATTTGGCTATTAACGGGCGGGTGCGGGTGGTAAAGTTAGAGCTTAGCGAGGGGTTCACGATACATTTCAATACCCAAATAAATATACAAAACTGTCGTATTTTTGTGAACCTGTGAATCTATCATAGTGAGATATAATCAGATAAACAAAATGCGGCCTTATCGCTAAAGATTATGATATGTTTTGTAACTGATTATTTACTTGGTATAAACAGACTTGGGGCTCAAACCAACGGTTTTTGAGTACTTACATTACATATCCTAATCCTAATATAATATAATATTATAAACGTGAAAGTTTGTGCGGATGTATGGATGTACGTTGCATTTAATCTCAAAAACTACTGAACGGATCTCTATGAAACTTTCCAGTGTTGTAGCTTAGACATCAGAATAGGACATAGGCTATAATTTATTTCAAAATTCAAAAAAATTAGGTAGCAAAACTAGACTATCCGTTCGAAGCCTGGGCGGGCCGCTAGTCTTAAATAAAAACATCGTACGTACTATCGTAAGTACTATCTCTTCACCTACACTTGCTAAACCTAACCTAACTAGAACTACTACTGGTTTTATGTCATAATAGTGAGAGTGAAGTGTAGGTAAACCCGAAGGTTCTTCACTTTCTGGTCAAACCTAGCAATGCGACACTAAACGAAAATAACAATAAGTGAATAAGGTTCAAAATAAAGCCATAAGTTACAGGTCAATCAGCAATACAACCTATAATCATATTAGTTGCTCAATTTGCTAAATGAAAACTCCAAGTATGTACTTCGTCCGTTCGGCCTCTGCCCTCTGGCAAGTTAATTTAATTACGCCTATATACACATGTAGAGTTTAATGAACATTTCACCCGAAATGTCGGTGAAGGGTAATTGTTAAATTAAGGGGCAAATTGAAAAATGATTTTGAGGCTCAAAGTTCAAAGTGCTTTATTGTAAAACATAGGTATAACTGAATACAGGGATGTTAAAATACATATAGCGTAGATATGTTTTGCCAGTTGGCATACAAAAACATTGAGCAAGTAGCACTATACTACACTATTCCATTACATTCTGTCTCTAACTTCTGCTTTTATTGAATGAATATTTTAGGCACAATTCAACCGACACTTAATTTATTTTGTGGTTTGTGTACTATAACTGGAATCTTTGTTGCACAAAAGGGAATCTTAAGTATCTTAACGTTCAAAAGTTAAAAATACTATGGCACATTTTCTTCTAGTCATCTTTGATTGACATTTTCCCTTTAGATATTGTTTTCATTTGATGCCATTGACAGAAGTGGCTCTGAAAATTAAATTTCATGCGCTCCGCCGGACCTCTTTTGGGAATACAAGCGTTAATGTATGTTATGATAGTTTCTATTTCATTGTATTGATGCTCCTTATTGTGAGATGCAATATAATTTTGTTTGTTTCGTTAACTAGCAACAAAACACATTGAAATTATAAGTTGGAACACGAAATTTATACGTCGAGTTGTACAGTCAGCATCATAATATATACATACATATATTTACCTTATTTTTAAGCATAGAGTTCTAAAATGTATTACACGTAATTACATGTTGACTGTACAGCAACTTACTGAAAATCGGTAGCAAAAATATTTCAATCGTTCCTCGGGATACTTCTTTTACTACGTCCTAGGGCGTTAATTTGACGAAATAGCGAATCGAATAATCTAAGCCGGGCCAAATTCTAATCTAATTCATTACGCGCCCCTCGCCTTAATAACTTTCCCACTTCACCGCGTTTTTCTTAATTAAAAACGATCATCACAAACAGATACAAACTTCAGAACGCTTTTAATAAACTTGCCCATTAAAAGTTGATCATACAAAATGTCTTAACTGGTTATTTAATGAAGAAACGGAAAACAATAGAACTGTGTCTTTGAGAGTTGAGAACAGTTGTTCTGAAGAACCATTACAATGGTTAACAGAACAAGAAAACAAGAACGAAACACATTTTAATACATATTATAGTCTTCAGTATAAACTGTAGTCCGTATTGTCCGTTGGATTATAGTACATTACTTAACAAGGGCGGTAAAACAAAGAATGTCTCAGATCGCAGGTATTTGACGCCCGAGCCGAAGGCAAGGGCGATAAATATGCGATCTGAGGCTTTCTTTATTACCGCCCGTGTTAAGTACAAAATTTTATGTCACCCCCTGGCCAGGAAGTGGGATTTCCCGCGCGCGGAGCGTGCGGTAATTGCCGCTTTATGGCCAGGTGTGACATAAAACATATTGTGCAACGCCTTTAAGAGAAACTACGTAATACAATAAACAAAATATAACATTAAAACTAAACTAAGTATAACTAAATTATGTAATACAGATCCACCAAAACTGTCCACTGTGAATGAGTTTTACGTAGAGAAAATCGCGGGCAAAAGCTGGTTATTAAAACTTTTATGTCACACCTGACCATAAAGTGGCAATTACCGCACGCTACGCTTACCGAAAATCCCGCTTCCTGGCCAGCGGGAGACAAAATTGAGTACTTGACCCGGGCGGTAAATAAAGAAAGCGTCAGATCACATATTTATAGCCCTTGCCTTCGGCTCGGAGGTATTTGAATACCTCCGATCTGAGACATTATTTGTTTTACCGCCCTTTAATGTACTATTAAAATTTGTAAGACCTCTTATTAAGCGTCTATACGTGAAAGGGCAACGCCATTCGTAACTAATAATATTGCCCTACATATTGGTACGTTTAACCTAAAGAAATTCAATAACACAATCATCAAAACTAACCGATTTAGAGCAAAGTTTCGTAACAGATCCAGTAATTCAAAACTCAATTTTGCGTCGTACAGCTGAAGTCTCAATTTCAATTGTGATTGTGACTAGAGCATGCTCCCGGGAATTCCCGGTACTGATAATTCCCGGGAATTCCCGGTATTTTACCTTTTTATTTGGTACCGGTACTGAGGAATCGATTCCCGGGAAAGTATCGAAATTTCGATACTTGGTTTTGTTCCTAAATTCGAACGTAACTCGAACGAAATAGTAAAGAAATAAATATGTATTTCAACGACTATGACTTAAATCAACATCAAGAAATACTCGAAGAGTTTTATACGTTCCATTATCTCGGATCTTGCCAGTCTATCCTACAAATTTTTAACGAAATTTGTAGGGTAGTTAATGTTTGTGTTTGGTGCGGTGAACGTGTTGTTATAGTTTTCCTAGCTAAGATATAATTTAAAATAGAATCTTTCTTGTTTTTGTACGTCGTCTTGGTGTCAAAGAGACATTATACACAAGTAAGTAAGTAGCGGTCAGGGCACTAGCGGGGTCAGGGGTGCTAAGAATCTCCGGCAAAGATCCGGCTACCACCACCGACAACTCCTGGCCCTGGCAACATATAACACGCGCACACTGCGGACCACGGAATAATAAAAACCAGTGGAAATGGCAAGGGGGCGTGCCGCGCTGCCATAAATATGAGGAGATACGCAGCATTGCTTCAGTTCGCAGCGCAGCTTTCGCTTGTGCGTGACAGTTGTGTCACTACCATTACAAAAAATCTAAATTGCATGAAAAATGCCATATTGCGCAGTTTTGGAGTACAAAACCGATAGCCGGAGCAAAAACGTTGCCAATGGTGGTGTTTCATACCATCGCTAAGTCTTATTTTATTTTATTTTCAATAATTTCTAATTTTCTGTTTTAGGGCATTTTAAGCATATAGACACCAAACAAAAATAAACCTTATCATTAAGCAATAGAGTTGATTTTGCACCATACGTCAAAGTATGCAGCAATCTAGAACATTCGCTACTCAAGTAGTGCGCGGAAGATGTCGATAAGTTATCGATATTTGGTGCAAGTTATCTATTATAAAGATTTAAATATAATTCAATGTTTTTTAGGGTTTAATAGTAAAATAATGTAATTCATTGTAACTAGTGTACGGGGATTAAATAATGTATCTGTATTTCAGAGTTATTGAAATTTTTGCACTGATATTATTGATTTTCATCAAAATCGTTAGAGCCGTTTCCGTGATGCCCGAAATATATATTAGAATTGCTCGTTAAAATACATAAGATAAGCATAAGTCAGAAATATATTGACACAAGTATTTTTTTTTAAACGAATTTACGACATTAATGTTTTTTTTTCGTTATTTTAGACTAAGTTAGAATACATTTTGGACTTAATTAAATGCCATGACCTATTCTTATTTTTAGGGTTCCGTACCCAAAGGGTAACACGGGTCCCTATTAGATACTAAGACTCCGTTGTCCGACTGTCACCAGGCTGTATTTCATGAACCGTGATAGTTAAACAGTTGAAATTTTCACAGTTGAGTATTTTTGTTGCCACTGTAACAAACACTAAATAACAGAAAAAAAAAATATACAAGGGGGGTTTCCATAAAACAGACACGTTTTTTTGCAGTTTTTAGGGTTCCGTACCCGAAGGGTCAAAAAGGGAACCCTATTGGTGACGCCCAGGCGTCCGCCCGTCCGTCCGTCCGTCGTCTGTCACAAAATTTTGTTCCTAAGAATTTTTTAACTTCCCGTTGACCTATGCACTTGAAATTTGGTGATAATGTTTATTATTACGTATATTTTACCAACAAATACTAATATATTGATAAATCACTTTTTTGTGGTTGGTTCGTAACCCTTAATGTGCGAAGTCCGACTCGCAATTGGCCGGTTTTTACAGATAATGGTACAGAATCCGGCGTGCGCGGGTTCAACTCGCACTTGGCCGGCTTTTTATATCTTTTAATGTGTGCGTGTGTGGTAAAATAAAGACTTAATAATCTATATATTACACTTGCTACATTATTACCTGCATTATTATTTATTGAATGCTACCAGATATCTGATACTAGATAATGACCAAAGTTATTAAGTCCTTCTTAAATAAAAATGTTTTCGTACATTAATATTACAATATCGATAACTTGGAAGTGAAGTATAGCACATCACTAAAGTACACGCAAAGTGCTCTATCGACGAGTAGCCGAACTAGGGTATGTACTCTTATAGTTTTTCTCTTAGCAGTTCAGCTATTAAACGCTAGATGGCAGAACTTTCAAGGCGCAAAAGAATTTTAATCATTTCGCATGCGCTTAAAGTTTAAATTAAGTAAAAGCTCCGTTGTTCATAGCACCTTTTTAAATAAAATACTACGACCAATCACTTTCAAGATTTCAATGTGTTTAGCATTATGATAGTGTGAGTTTTAGCGACACCGGTCTCGATACTAATCGCGACTTATGCCATTTCCACTGGTTTTTATTATTCCGTGCTGCGGACCGACGAAAAGTTAGCCGAACTGGAGGAAGGATTGAGCAAGTTGCGTTGGGATATCATAGGGTTATCTGAAGTCCGAAGAGAGGGGGAGGACACGATAACCTTAAAGTCCGGTAACTTGCTCTATTTCCGAGAGGACGACCAACAGTCCCAAGGAAGTGTCGGGTTCATCGTCCACAAGTCCCTCGTGAACGACGTTGTGAAGATCGACAGTATGTCGTCTAGGGTGGCGTACCTTAAACTCAGATCAGAGTATCCAAGAGGTACTTGCTAAAGGTCATACAGGTGTACGCGCCGACTTCGACTCACTCCGACGACGAGGTGGAGGCTATGTATGAGGACATTTCAAAGGTCATGCATAGTTCTAAAACCTACTTCACCGTTGTCATGGGGGACTTCAACGCGAAACTGGGCAAGAGAGATGGTGAAGAGCTGAGAGTGGGGAAATTTGGAGTTGGAAGTCGGAACCACCGGGACCAACTACTGGCTGGTTTCTTGGAGAGAGAGAGCGCTCTCGTCTGATGAAGTCCACGCTCCGACCAGTAGCACCCCAATTCCAAAACCCCGAGAGATTTCAGCTGGAACTCCAGAACCGTTTCGATTGCCTAGGTGGCGATGTGGACGAATTCAACGACGGGTCTGTGGAAGCTGTCCACACCACAGGGTCTAAATTCTTTAAAGTAAGAATTATATTATCAGCAAATTAGACTTTCAAAGAAGTAATTGATCTCTCATACGTGATCACCAAATTGTTCTATTTTTTTTGTCGAATTGGGTACCTACACTACATAATAAAAGCGATTTGATTGTCTTTCGTATTTTTTTTATTGAGTATCGAAATTTCTCGTTTTCCCGATATTTCCCGGTACTGAACCTGACCCAGTATCGGGAAAATTGAAACCTTTCCCGATACCGATTTTGCACGCCCTAATTGTGACACTTGTAATCTTAGCCCTCGATTCCATTATTGAATGGCTGAAATGAAGCCATTATACCCTAATATATCACGCCGCGGTCCGCCCCGCCCTAGGCGGTTAAATTACCTACTTTCATAACTTTCATTACTTACCGACTTTGAAAATCAATTTATCGTTGAGCTTACTATAGGCTTGTGTACCTATGTATGTACGTACATAACGTGAAACTACTAAGTATATATGTCGTGTGTTGTTTGTTACTTTTTATGAGCTGGAAGCCTTTTCTTCAGTATTTTAGGCCGTTCTCAGTACCTTCATAGTGTTGAGGTACAGAAGTAGGTACCTACAATATTCAGTCTGAGTTTTCAGATCTCTCTTCCTTCATTAGTTGTAGAAACAGGCATTTATTATTTCCATTACTTCATTTATTGTATGCTGGAATGCTTTTGACAACACTGATAACTGACCGTGCATAAACCTTACCACAACGGGATAAGGTCTATTATATTATGTACTCCAACGTGTCTTCTTTGTGTGTACGTATAAAAATTTCACAACACGTTCCTTCACTTGTTTTTCTTACATTTCGTATTTGAGTCAATGTAAAGTGTATCTGCCTTCAGCGCAGCCTCCAATAAACATGATGAAACCTCAGCTTCATACATTTTCCACGCTTCCGAACACGTGACTGTATTAACACGATCGTTTTTTCCTTATCGCTTTTGCGTAAAAAGGCTTAAGTTACCGCAAAACTGCACCCTAACAAGCTCTTTTTTACGTAAATACCGGAATATTCCATAAATATTTTCGCGAGGTAACTAGAGTATCTTCGCGAGGCAAGGCCTCCGTTGAATTTATGAGGTTTTTTGCCTCTCGTCGACCGGTCTTCTGAGCACGTAATATACTGGCCGTCTGCATTTTAATTTCTGTTTCCCTCGAGAATGTTGTACTAGGGATTCATTATGTCTTTATTTAAGACTTGTGAGGCAGTGTTGCTGAATGGTTGGGATATTAATTTTTAGTTTTTATTAAATTCTTGCTCATTAAAGTACGTGGTATAGTGAACTATAGGGTTCTTAGTGATGAGTATACAGGGTGCCTCACGGCTATGCCACATGGAGGAGAAGTACTTTAAATAGGTATTAAAGATAAGACATTTTACTGAAAGAATACTACATTCTAATTATTTTTGATGGAGTCTAAATTAACTGGGTTATTGGGAGGAAACTATATATGGACTTATGGCTGAGCTATCGGGTGAGACAACGGACGGACAGTGGTTGTCTGGAAGAAATTGCTCGTCAGCGATAAGAACGCCTCTTGTTTGCCTCTACTTATTGTGATTTTGTGCTGTCCTTCAAATGAGGTGTGAAATAAACAGTATTTATATTGTATTGTAATTGCCTGTTTATGCTCGTAAAACTGTAACTTAAGCTTCGTTAAGCTCTGGTTATTTTTTCTACACAATTTGTGTTTTAGTTCGTGATGTTTATTTAATAGGGCAGAATACTGCAATGCATTACAACACCAACAAACAAGTCACAACACAAAAGTGTAAGGCTCTAAAAGTTGCTCCACAACTATTAATAACGTACATTACTTCCCAGCCCAACTAGTCCACCGTATGAGCTTAAATTTAGATGAATCCCAACTTGGCGCCATATTCCCCGAGAGAGATTGGCTTCATTTTTTATCTGACTGTGGCTTTGTAGGCCGGTCCCACTAAAGCGATAGGAGTGCGTGGTTGGACGGTGACCTGGGGAAAATCCAGGAGAAATTCCGCAGACGACCACGCGGGCGGTTTAAGCATTGGAATACTCTAAGATTTTGCGCTCCAGTGAGATTGGTAGAACGGCTTTAACCGAATCTGAGTTATGATTGAAATCTAGTAGTAGATATGATGTTGCACTGCGCCGTGGCTGAGCCCTCCTCACCACGAATAGGATTTTGAACCCTCGGCCAAAGGTCCGTGCATTACTCTGAACTAACTAAGCTATCAAATAGTTCAATAGGTTAAATAGGACAATCTAACCTCAGTAGCTCTAGTATAAGTTTTTTCGAAACATTAACTAATTCGAACGCGTTTGCGTTTTGTCTCAAAATGTATGAAAACGCTCTCACCAAGTTTGAAATACGCGCGTTCATCGGTTAGCAACAAATGTATACTCGTTGTTTTAGTTTCCACTAGTGACCACCAGATGCGCTGTTCACGTTTTCATACCGCTTTCATACATTTTGAGACAAAACGCAAACGCGTTCGAATTAGTTAATGTTTCGAAAAAACTTATACTAGAGCTACTGTACTGGATTGCTGAAGGAACCCGGCTGTCCTTCGTTGCCACGATAACAAATCCTCCCTTCGAGTGAGTTCGTTTAATGAAAATCGTGGAAGCGGTATTAATTTAATTGGGACAAAAGTTCAGGAAAATTTCTCGGAATTGGAAAAGCGTCTTACAAACTTTGTAGAAAGAAAACGATAACGAAAAATTGTTACAGGTATGTAACGACAAGGTTATATTGTTGGCAACTCCAACACAGGGTATTTCTGTTCATTCATTCATGTCTTAGCCATTCATTCGTTACTTGTTAAGTTCATTCGTTCTTACATTCGCCTTTTCTTTTTCACTCATCAATGGCTGCCATCAACATGTAAAATGTGATTTTAATAATAATACAAGTCTCCAGTGAACAAGTCGGCCTTTATTTTATCTCAACTTCCACAAACGAATCCAGCGCCTAAACCACCACTGCACCGCTGTACAATATCACCATACAAATCAAATTCATTCAAAAAATCTTCCATACTTACAATGTAAGTTATTGTAACGTTATAAAAAGTGGTCCGTCTAAATAGTCGGATATAGCCGTTATAGGCTAATTTCGACTTTCTGTGCCGCATAAATGCCACGCGTTCTTATTTACTCTAAACAATGGAATGTTTCATAGGCAATTATGTTTATAAATAAACTTATGTGAACTTATTGTTTAATCTATGTAGGCCGATAGCCCCTAATGTAGGGCTAGTATTAGTAGTTAGCTTCCGTCAACATTCGCCGTAAATATTTGCCAACATTAACCTAATTTCGTTTCATATTCGTAAGTTATGGGCGATGGACATGAAACCATCTCGATACACCGTAATATACGAAACACTAAATGTTAAGGAAAAAGCGTCAGAAATAGACTTTTAACATCGTATTTCTAAGAAACAGGAAAGTTATCTACTTAATCTAAATTCAGACTTTCTTTCAAGAGAAAATTAAATTATAAAAAATACAAATACACATACAAATGCGTTTATTTTTCTCTTTAAATTATAACGCGATGCGACGAACGAGTTTTACGCGGACAAAGTCGCGGGCAAAAGCTAGTAGAAGATAAATTTGTAATGAAATGTCAAGTGACGAAAGTAATTTAGCTTTCTATTTAAATTTTATTCCGTCCCTTGGAACCCTGGGTTTATTTATTATCTCGCTAGGGGTGAGAAAAGTAGAGTAACATACCTACACCTCGGGGATAAAGCTGTTTTGCGTGTTTCAATCCCTCACTACACTCAGGACTCAGTCTTAATTCCCTCGCTTTGCTCGCTAACTCGTTACTCCCCCGCTCCGCTCAGGACTAAAATCTGGAGTCCTTCGTTACGTTCAGGATTCAATACGCGCCCGTGACATAAAACAATGCTTTAACCCCTTGATGTATAATCTACTAATATCTGGGCGGCCGAGCTTTGCTCGGCGTTTTCCCGGGTATGAGACCTAGCTAGATCGATTGCTCGTCCCCGAAAACCCCCACATACCAAATTTCATCAGAATCGTTAGAGCCGTTTCCGAGATCCCCGAAATAAATATATAAATAAATAAATAAATATACAAGAATTGCTCGTTTAAAGATATAAGATTAATACACAACAGTTGCATCTCAATTTTGTGACCTGTGGCCTAATTTTCTTCATTATTTTTAGGGTTCCATACCCGAAGGGTCATAACGGAACCCTATTGCTGTCACTCACGCGTCCGTCCGTCCGTCCGTCTGTCCATCCGTCCATCCGTCGGTCGTCTTTCACAAAATTTTGTTCCTAAGAATTTTTTAACTTCCCGTTCACCTATGAACTTGAAATTTGGTGATAATGTTTATTATTACGTCTATTTTACCAACAAATACGAATATTTTGATAAATCACATTTTTGATGTTGGTTCGGTACCCTAAATTTGCGAACACCGACTCGCACTTGGCCGGTTTTTTTTTCAATTAAATTTGTAAATCGTTCCTAAAATTTATACCATATTTTTCTACAATAAATTCCAATCCAAAGGGAAAAAACATCTTTGCGATTAGATCAGTTTCCTCGCGTTTGTTCACATCGTAAAGACTCATAGATGGAGTGTAATTAAACAGCTACATTAACCTGCCATAATGAAGTTGCTTGACACAAACAACCGTGACACGGCAGGAATCAAATTACGAAAACCGACGCCCCAGCTCTTCCAACGCGCGATTCAATTACTGCGCGGATGCTTGGACGCATTCGGGTTGCCTAGGTTAAAATAAACACAATAAATAAATATAAGAGGACAATTTTACACAAATCGAAGCTAGCTCCATAGTAAGCGGCTTAAACACTGGACCAAGTGGGCGATTCGTGGTACAAAGACATCACAATACGAGTACAATACTCATATACAGCACAGCCACGTAATGGCCCCAAATCAGCGTAGTGCTAGGCAATGGTTATCGCTGGTCTTTCTTTCATCATCATCATCATCATCATCATATCAGCCGAAAGACGTCCACTGCTGGACATAGGCCTCCCCCAAAGAGTGCCACAATGACCGGTCTTGCGCCACCCGCATCCAGCGGACTCCCGCGACCTTTACCAGGTCATCAGTCCACCAGGTCTTTCTTTGGGACTATGTAAAGCCACGACGGACAAACACAAAAGTTTTACACATAGAAATAAGAAAAGAATCACAAGGGTATTCCCTTGTGATTCTTTTGAAGTCATAAGCACCCATGGGCTACAGCATCTACTTACAAAAAATATATATCGAAGCATATAAGCACTTGTCAGTGCTTAGAAAATTTCACGAGAATCTGTTGAGAAATGTGACCTGGGGGCCTGCCGGGAGCTGAGAACGAAGTATCTCCCTTTCTGTTGCTCCAATATGCAAGTGCGACAGAGAGGCAGATACTTCGTTTTCGGTTCCCGGTAGGCCCTCTGTATGTAGAGTAAGTAAGTAAGTAATTTTTTATTTGTTCAAAGTTCAAAGTTCAAAGTTCAAATATTTATTCGTGATAAAAAAGGACAAACATTTGTAAACATAGGTTACAGATTGGTGGTGTTAGAGGTACAGAGTGGCACTATGTTTCGCCGGTAGGCATACAAATTTAAATTTAATCTATCATTACAATTAATAATCTATACATATAATAAAGCAGAAGAGGGTCGAAAATCTGTACATTGAAGATATTAGTAAAAAAATCGATGGAGGGGTCTAAGAATCTATAACAGAACACGTTTCAACTATTTTTAGAATTCGTGTCTGTTTGTCTGTCTGTTTATTTGTCTAACTATCACGCGAAAACTAGCGAATGGATTTTAATACAGCCTTCACTAATATGTTTATTGGATCTTCGGCCAGGTTATAGGCTATAAAAATCATACAGGTTAGGGATGAAAGGGGGTGAAAAGATGGGTTAAGCTTTGTATGAGAAGTCTTTCAGTTCATGATTTACAGGCTTGAAAGTTGGTAAGTATATACATGGACGCAAAGTAAATAGAACCTCATTGAAACATTGTATAATAAACAGATAGTATTTGAAAAAATGGGGGGTGAAATAACAATACCTCTGCCTCTCAAGGCTATAGACGAAAATACAAAAGTCCCTCAAACCATATTAACTGTTTGAAATGAGAGATCTAATTATGTTGGTCAGTCAGTCGCTATCAATGTTCACAAACCTTACTACGCAACCTTACCTACGCAGAGCGGCGGGCTCTCGGTTGCATGGTAGCACTTGCGACATGTACTACCTATATATTAAGTATGCGAATTTTGTATCAAATATTGTTTTTTGAGGTGCTCATTACAAGAATGATACTTATCCATTTTCAAATCGAAGATGGCGGACATTTACTTATTTACTTTTCTTAATAATCGATATGGGTGTCATCTTTGAGGTTCTTCGAGGTGCCGATTAGTTGCGTTTTCCGTCAGCAAAATGTATAAAATATGTTCAGCGTGTAACAGACATAAATTTAGGGTATAGGTATTGGTATTCGTTATTAAAACATACATACCTACGTAACAATAAACATCAAGTATGACCAAATTCGAAAGTCACAGGCGGATTGGAAGCAAAAAAAACCGGCCAAATGCGAGTCGGACTTCGCACATTTAGGTTTCCGAACCGACCGCAAAGTTAAGTTGGTTTTTATAGGAAAAATAAGGAAATTTCAAAGAAAAAAATCTAATTTATCAATATATTAGTATTTGTTGGTAAAATATACGTAATAACAAGCATTATTACCAAATTTTAAGTTTTTAGGTGTTTGGGAAGTTAAAAAATTCATCGGAACAAAATTTCGTAAAAAAAGCTGACTTTGTTGGCTTCTCATTCCTTTGTTTCCCAATATTTTTTTCAATAAAAAATGTAGTAAGTATCTACTCAATGAGCTCTAATCAACAATACCCCACTCGATAAGGGGAGGGAAAAAAAATACGCGCCCCCCTTTAGCTGTATGGGAGCTCCCCTTAAAAACATTAAAAATTTTGCTTTGGGCCAACAAGATGCTTATACTGTGTAAATTTGAAACCTGTAGCTCCAACAGTTTGGCTGTAAAACCTGTGTGACAGACGACGGACGGACATCTGGGCGTCACCAATAGGGTTCCGTTTGGACCCTTCGGGTTCGGAACCCTAAAAACAACTCTCAGAAAATCACACCAGAAGCAAGCAGGGTGGGTGCGCTATCAACCTAGGCCTCTACTCAATCTTCGAAAGTGAAAGAACAGACCAAAGTACATAGGTATTCAATTATACCTATGTTTTACAATAAAGCACTTTGAACTTTGAAAGTTATTCCAATAATTAATGAAAAAATAAAATCTATTCAACTACCTCTATACAAAGCCACTTGATAGGTCAACAAATTTTTTTTGTTCAATATTTCGCGCTCGCTGCGCTCGCGTTTTCATCTACATTGCTTGATGCGTATGAAGTCTTTTCCGCACCTGCATCATAATGTTCGTAAAAATTTCACGCTCGCTACGCTCGCGTTTTCATCTGCATGACTTGATGCGTATGAATTATTTTCCGCACCGGCATCACAATGTTCGAAATATTTCGCGCTCGCTGCGCTCGCGTTTTCATACACATTACTTGATGAGTGTGAAGTATTTTCCGCACCTGCATCATAATGTTCGAAAAATTTCGCGCTCGCTGCGTTCGCGTTTTCTTCTACATTACTTGATGAGCATTTTCCGCACCGGCATCATAATGTTCGAAATATTTCGCGCTCGCTGCGCTCGCGTTATCATACACATTACTTGATGAGTGTGAAGTATTTTCCGCACCTGCATCATAATGTTCGAAACATTTCGCACTCACTACGCTCGCGATTTTATCTTCATTACTTGGTGCGTATGAAGTCTTTTCCACACCTGCATCAATGTTCGAAACATTTCGCGCTCGCTGCGCTCGCGTTTTCATCTACACTATTTGATGCGTATGAAGTATTTTCCGCACCTGCATCGTAATGTTTGAAAGAATTCGCGCTCGCTGCGCTCGCGTTTTCATCTTCATTACTTGATGCGTATGAAGTATTTTCCACACCCGTATCAGAATATCCGAAAAGTTTCGCACTCGCTCCGCTCGCGAGCGTTTTCAACTACATCTAGATAATAAAATATATTTAGTTATTAAATAAAAGTATTAGTTATAGGCTGTAATTACAATCAATAGAGGAGAACAGCCGGTGGGCCGTTGTTGTATGGAAAAAAATAAAAGTTCCAAATTCGAAGTGTAATAGGAATAAAAAGTTGCAGTTTAATATGTAGATTATGGTGATAATATCAAATTTAAAAATATGTACCACTTTTAGCCCTCTACCAGGTGCCAAAAATTGGAAGTTAGGGTAATATTTGATAATTATTTAAATATATAATATTACTAGTATTTAGCCCGTTTATTTTTGTAAAATAAAGACGAATGTTAATATAATAGAAATCATCACTAGTATTCATTTCTTTTTTAATATAATCAATATAAAAAATATCCCCAATTTTGTAATAATAAAAAAATTACCATTAAACGGCCGATGTACTGTATTATAAAAAAAATCGTACTACATATTTTTCAAATATAATCTCACACAAAAGTACGAATGTTAATATTAAAATAAAGCAGGGTTTGATTGAAAATATATAACTTTTTAATGGTTTAAATAGACGGTCAAAGGTCCTATTTCGCACTTTTCCGGGTATGTTGCCACGTAATTTTGGCCATATTCTTGCTTTAATCATTATCATTTTTATGCTTTATGTAATGTGTTTAATCCACGACAGCTCCTACAAATGCTTTAAGCACCAATTTGGATATATTAAATAGATCAAAAAGCATTTTTTTGAAAAACCCCATTTACGTCATCTAAGTGGGTCACAAAAAAAATCTTCTGATAATAAATAATAACCAAAAACAAGTATAATTGATACCAAGAGATGTTATTTAATTAATAATAAAGTTAAAATAAACTTAAAATATAAAATATATACTTTTTTAATTTTTGAATTATCTGACAGTTAATCGTCGGTAGAGGGCTAAAAGTATATGCCAATTTTTTTTTCATTATTTTTCCCCTAATCTACAAAAAAACATACAGCGTAATTATACTATTACATTACGAAATTCCAAAATTTTAAAAATCGGCCCACCCTACTAGAGTCTGGCTAACAAAAGCTGAGACTAGAAAAAGGCGGCAAATTTAAAAAATCTACGTGTTGCAACTAATTAGTCACTTCGTAACAGATGCGACAGACACTTTTGTCCTGTTTTCAAATTTTCCGTCTTGGCGCCACTGTAGTGTAAATTTTGGAATCACACTTTGTGGGACTAACTGTCAAGCTTGACATAATAGTGCTGACATAATAATATAGTTTTCAAAGATTTGATTTGACTTTGAAATTTGGCATTGAGAGACGTCAAACAAAAGTCAGAACTTTTTTTAAGGCGGCGTCCCCACTACGCGATATTTATCGGTATCGGATCTGACGCCGATACCGGATGTGACCGATATATGAGTTTCAAGATGGTGGAGCGATAGTAGCGCCAGATCCGCATACTCGGAAGTTAAAGGTGTCATAGCACAGATATAGTATATACGAGGGGCGTTCAATAAATTCTCGGTATGAGAATGAAAACAAAAGAATACGATAGGTTTTTTTATTTTATTTTTTAATATACTCCCCCCCTATGTTTATGCACTTATAAGATCGGTCAATTAGTTTTTTTAACCCCTCATAAAAATATTTTTTATCTTTAGTGTCAAAATGCTCCTCCAGTGCTGTCTTCAAAGCTTCATCGTCAGAAAATCGATTTCCTCGTAGGCCCTTTTTGAGGTTGGGAAACAAAAAGAAGTCACTCGGGGCTAAGTCTGGACTATACGGTGGGTGTGTAATAGTTTCGAACCCAGATTCCCGAACAGCAGCCTTGGCGATATGAGCAGTATGCACAGGGGCGTTGTCGTGCAGAAGCAGAACTCCCTTAGCTAATTTTCCCCTTCTCTTCTCTTTGATTGCTTCTCTTAATTGGCGTAGAATATAAGCGTAGTACCCTCCTGTGATATTTACACCCTTTTCTTTATAATCGATCAGCAATATTCCATCACAATCCCAGAATATTGTGGCCATGACCTTTCCAGCTGAAGGCATGACCTTGAACTTCTTAGGGTGAGGAGTTCCTTTAATGTGCCACTGCATGGACTCTTGTTTGCTCTCAGAGTCATAATGATGAACCCAGGTTTCATCTCCGGTAACAATCTTTTGCAGTATCTCATCAGGATTTTCACCACACAGCTTAATAAATTCGGAACAACAAGCAACGCGCGTATTTTTCTGAAGCGGCGTCAGCATTCGCGGTACCCATCTCGCACTGACTTTTGACATATTAAGATTGTCATGGATTATATTGTGTATAGTACCAATAGAAAGCTTGGTTATTTGAGCTATTGCTGTCACCTTCACTCGAGCATCTTCCAATATAATTTTCTCCACTTTTTTTATATTTTCTTGTGAAGAAGCTTCGACGGGCCGACCAGGTCTGGGGTCGTCTTCGATACTCTCTCTCCCACACTTAAATTCACTTGACCACTTTTGAATTGTTGATAAAGAAGGAGCAGACTCTCGGTAAACATAATCCATTTCTTCTTTTATAGCTTTTTGATTTTTTCCTTGTTTGGTCAAGAATTTTATTACCGCTCGGTGCTCTAATTTAATTAACATTGAAAAATCGCTCATTGTGATCACGTTTGTTCGGCAGTTGCAGAAAAACAAAAGAACATCGCCGTTTGAATTTTCCCTTTTTTTTATGTTAATGAATGACACTTACCGGCCAGTATTAAAAAGTTTACTAAAAAGGTTTAAAAGATATCAATACCGAGAATTTATTGAACGCCCCTCGTACAAGGAAGTGCCTTTTGACACATTTGACGTGGATATTATAGTTGCCATTTAAAAAGTTTTAAATAAATCTCAGTCTCAGCTCTTATTAGCCAGACTCTAGTACCTAAAATTTCCCCTTGTAGGCATGAACCCAAACACCCGTGTAATGAGGTATTTGAACCAGTCTAGTGCGTGTGTGAAATGTAAGTTGTACGTCAACATGTGTGCCAATTTTATGATCCGCCCACGGCTAGCTCAGCTTTTATTGTATTTAAGTCGTAAGCTCTGTGGCGTGAATTGAACTTTGACGTACCTACTTTGTTTTCGTTTGTTGACTATTTTAAGTAGTATAATAAAGATAACATTCTAGTTGGTTTTTGTACCTAACTTTTCAACCGCATTGGTTTAATATCGACAGTTTACTACCACTCCTAAATTCGTCTTACTCGAACCAAGCGCTTTTAATCATCTTTTATAATGCGCACTGCTAAGGTTTGGAATTCCCTGCCAGCATTTGTATTTCCGAGTTCATATAACCTGGACCTATTTAAGGCACGAGTGAGTAGGCATCTTCTGGGTAAGCTCGCTTCACCGTGGGCCCCATCTTTGCCCCCTGGCTAAATGCTGGCCAAGAGCAATCCCATAAAAAAACTAACGATATACTTTCTTAATACTGACGGACTTCTTGCAGCACCAAAACTGGACAGTGCAGCTGTCGGAATACTCCCTCCAGCAGGAGTCTATTTTTTATCAAGTTTGTGAAATGTCTGGAAGGTTGTCTGGAAGGGATCGCTCTTTAGCGATAAGACCACCTTTTGTTCTACCTCTGTATCCCTGTTTCTTTGTTGTTCTTTTGTATGTGTGCTTATGTGAGGTGTGCAATAAATAGTATTTGTATTGTATTGTATTGTATTGTCTAGGTAATCTGTGGTTTTAATCCACCCAATGATAATATTATCAGTTCATTCTGATTATGACAGTTAACACAAACAGATCGAGGGAACATAATTTAATCGCTTCGCTACTTAATTTATTAGTATGAAAACTCAGAGGGCGCTCAGGGCTCGGTAATATGTAGGGAATGGAATTACATGGGTAGTCGCTTTATTGTCCTTTGAGCGAACGTTGAACTGATAATAACGATGAACGAAATAAGATTAACGTACAGTCCAGTGCATAAATATGTACATTTTTTTGGACTTCAATGGAATTAGGTGAAAAAATGCATACATACTGGTGCTCTTAACTGTACCGATGCTCGTCACCGTAATGTCCAATAGATGACACCCATCTTATGTCATTATGGCTTTATTTGGAAAATTTTAGCTACGAATCTTCTATCACATCCACGCTTGTCGATTGCGGGTAATTCTGACGGGGTAGGTACGGGGAATCTGACATAATGGAAACACCGTATCATAAAAAAAAATAACCGTGACCTCACACACAGCCTAAGACGGGAAGAGAACCTGCGCCCCTGGTTTACCAAACCAGCGCGCTGCCACTAGACTACACAGACCATAACGTCATCACAACGATTCGTTACACACTTAGCCGGTACAACTAACGACATCTCTGTATCTTTTGTTTAAATTTGATTATGGTAACTGCGACGGTAAAGCCTACTAATATTATGAATGCGAAAGTTTAGAAGGATAAAAAGGGTATTATATTTTTTGTTTCAGAACCGCTGCCCGGCGCAGAATACTCGGTGCACGTAGGTCGGTGGACAGAGTGCAACCCTCTGGGTGAAGGCGAGCACGCCACGAGGCCTTTACTCAGGTGAGCCTGTTTTGCACGCTCTCGATCTTGTGGAGCACTAGATGGCGCATAATGACACATTCCGTCTTCGCAAAATGACACATACGCGAAACGACACATACGCAAAACGACAGAAACGCAAAATAACACATACACGAAAAGACACATACGCAAAATGACAGAAACGCAAAATGACATATGTAAAGTTTTTCTTGCAGTGCGCGTCTTTTTAAGGCGCATAAAAAAATACTAACACCAGAAGACTTAGCCTTCTGAACCTAACCTAACAGTGTCGGTTTTGCGGAAGGTTTCGCTCGCAGCGTATATGTCTTGTCGCGTATGTGACCATTCGCGTATATGGCGTTTCGCGAAGATATGTCATTATGCGTGTAATCTAACTAGCTGGCGGTTGTTCTATTCAAATTCTTTAAGACAGAGCCGTCTTGTCATCATATTTGGTTGGTAACCAAGTGATTAACGATGTAAATAGAGGCCTTAAAGGAAGAATAATTATACTCGTAAACGAACTCCTTAACTTGGTCGTGGTATCGTTTGTTTGCATCAAAGTCATAATATTGAATAGTTTGAGGCAAAAAAAAGAAAGTGAGACAATGACAGACAACATAGTAGTATCTCTTGCATTCAAGTGACAGGTCTTTTCAGAATATTCCATCAATCTGCAGTGTGTATAATATAATATGCATAAGAAAATCTATGTAAGACTAAAAGTCACACGTATATCCTTTTTTGAGCTTTATTTTCTGTTTATGTATAAGTCGTTTTTGCCTCGATCTTGCTATCTTTATATTTGCAATGCATACTGAGAACGCGCATTGTTTATACTGTACAAAAACAGTACCTACTACCGCATTCGCAATTCCTTTAGCAATATACTATCGCAGATCGAGACAAATAGAATGTCCGAGACAAAAGAGGCGACTATCGCTGTACGGAAATTAAACTGTTTGGAGCCTAGGGAACACCAAGCCTTTGGCTTTCATTCCCAAGAAATTATTTCGCAGTTGAATATCGCTCTTTTCTGTTTTTTACGGGTGTTGTTTTTTTTACTTAGGACTAGCTGCTACTCGTATAATTCGTAATAATTGCAAGTTACGCTCGTTATATATATACAGGGTGATTCCTGTAACAGGAGCAATAAATTAAAACGAAGATTCCTTAGATAATTAGTACTCATAATAACGATAACTTTATTTTCCAAAGTTCTTAAATTTAGAGAAAATATCAATTAAAGTTAAATTTAACAATCAATGGATGCCGACTATCGCGATATGATCGCTCAACGGTGGTTTAGTGTCGAGGTACCGGGGATGCTACTTCAGAAATAATCTTAAAACAATCGAGATTAGGTCTTATCTAGGTATACTAGGAACTATTTTTATTTGTATATTGTATATTTGGGATTTATCACGCCAACCCTCGGAATAAACTCAACTAATTAATATTGCATTTTGCTTTCTTGTTAAATGTGCATACAGATCTAAAACAATACCTATCAGTGTGTGGCGAGTTGCTGTCTGTTGGAAAATTCTAAACTAATGTTACAAAGTTAATCATCCTGCATAACATGAAAGTAATAAAATAAGCTGACAACAAAGGCATCCAATAGGATTTAACTCCAATTTAACAAATTGAATCTTCTCTCGTTATTAATTTCATTCTAAAGCTAAAAATAAAAGCAAAACAAGCTACGGGATTGCGATGTCTTTTTGTCCTTGGTAACTAAGTTACTTATTTTACATCGATATTGGAAAATGCTTTCAGCGATCGTTTGTTTTATTTAAAAACTTGATCTCGGGCTTTTGTTTTTGATTGCGATATTTACAGAAGAAATACTGTGCCAGTATAACAATTTGATATTTAGATTATGTTAGTGTACATTCTACTTGATAGATTTTTTTAACTAGCCGCTAAAGTTCTTTTGTCCTTATCTGTCACTTTGAGATTTACGTTTGTAAGAAAGGGACAAAAACATTTTTTTATGAATGTGGGTATGTGTTTATACAAAAAAAAATTTTTATTTAAGTTAAGTACATACATCTTACAAAACCTAGCCTAAGTTCCAAAAGAAATAAAGACATAATTATAATGTACCTAATATTTTTTGTTACAGATTCAACGCGCGCGCAGAGGCCGACTCTTTAGTGCACTCCCCGCGGCTCGGCCTGCAGCGGAGGCAGGTGCAGTGCCGGAGGAAGGACGGACAATTCGTGGAGAGCATGTGAGTGTTTCACAGTTTGACATAAAAATATTTATAAATAAATAAATAAAATAAATATTTGTGGACAATCTTACACAAACCAACCTAGTCTCAAACTAAGCAAAGCTTGTACTATGGGTATTAAGCGACGATATACATACTTAAAATTGATGTCACGTGATACTCTGTGACAAACTAATTTCTCAAATTATTCTAGTTTATACAAGTTTATACTAGGAAAGGGGGAATTTCGCGCAAATGGAAAGCCAATTTATGAATGTTTGTTACTTAAGTTTCTTAAAATATCACTCCGCTAGCCTGCGAATGTCAGAAGACGTTTTGTATGGAAAGCGAACCACCTTAACACAGAAAATTAGACAATAGTCTTTAGGTCATGTCACTTGCTCCTATACCTTATTTGCGAAGTCCAGGGTTCATGTCGCCAGCACACACACACTGATTCACACACTGTGGCGATATTGTTGGTTAGGTGAGGTCACAGGCAGGAGTGACATACGCCTTATTCGAACGCGAGCTAAAGGTCAACTGTCTGTCATTTGTCAATAGAAGAGCGATGCGCCCGGAGTGTGGGGAGGGAGTGACGCATTTAAATTCTTTATTGAACATTGACAGTAAACCTACACACACACACACACACACACATCGCGTACAGTACGGTTTCAAAGGTATAGGGATGTTGACACCAAATAAGAAAATCAATGAATCCGAATTTTCTCGAAAAAGAATCAAATTCTCAATCAAATAGCGAAAAAAGTAATTCAAAAGAATAAATAATTACATAAGTATAAGTCTTCAAAGTTTTAGGAGGGGGAATTTACTGTCCCTTTTCCGCAAAACGCCCCTTTGTATTGAACGATCGTCATTTACTATGGCGCTTTAGGTCAGTGACGTCACTGATCTGTAGCGCTTTCTCTCTCTAACTTAAAACATTCTAACGGTTGTAGTTTCGTTATTTTTTGAGATATTTGAATAGGATTTTCACTATTTGGCATACTTTTATGTATTCTTTCGTATGGAATAATAATAAATTTTGAGTCAACATCCCTATTTTCTCCCTCGCACGTTCCGGTTGTGGAATGAGCTGTCTGCCAAGGTTTTCTCGAGGGACTACAATATGGAGCTTTTCAAGAAAGGAGTGTATAATTTTTATAGGGCAACGCGCATGTGACACCCGTAGAGTTCTTTGCAAGCGTCCACAGACTGCGATGACCGCTTACCATCAGGTGGAACGCACGCCTGTTTGCCACCGACGTGTTATAAAAAAGTTTATTCTCGAGCTTCATTAATTTCACTAGGGTATATGCCATAATGCCAATGTATACTAACGGATTTTCATTGTTGAGATTTTTACGTGCAAACTATTTTTTTTATTTTAATAGCTATGAAGTTTCCAGTATAATGTGAGCTTATCGTAGAATGCCTACGATGTAGGTTGGGCTAATGAAGCTACGGGCTACGCCGTAGAGCTCACGCCTTAGATGTCTACGCGTGATTCGTAGCACGTGATCGAGCGGGAATAGGTGTTTGATGTATTCAAATGATATGAGAATCATTTTGGTTCCTGCAATTCCTCTTATGTTAGCACATAAACAAATGTGTGTGTGTGTGTGTGTGTGTGTGTATGCGTGCGTGCGTGCGGCGTGCGTGCGTGCGTGCGTGCGTGCGGGTATGTGTGTGTGTGTGTATGTGTGAAACGGAGAAAAAATTATATAGACCAAAGATTCAAATTATATAGGTAACCGTTTTTTTTTTTAATTTAGGTGAAAATGCTAACAAATCATGTAAATGGAAACCTTTCGCTAGCTATAAATCGCCTAATCAGCCGTCTTACATATATCAATTGTCTCGATCTATATGATACTAAATTGGTGTTCAGCTCTTGTAACACAATGTAACATTGCACGATGTAATGAATGACCTGCATTACCTAAGTCACGCAGTAGGTCACCCCGTGGGTACTGTTTGAGGTTACGTTACAAATTGAAAACAAATTAGTAGTTTTTCACATGTTTTTCACCCTCTTTCTGACATTACCCACTTACATTCACGATCATCTGATGTGCTGACGTGACAGCCCATAACTACTGTGTCAGGCGTCAACGCATCAGAGAGCATCACGTCAGATAAAAGTATCTTGACATTTTATCTCCGTTATTATCTAGAACAGCGCGGTAATCACGTAACGTTTTCGACCGTTAGTACGATAGATTTAAATGTCAAATTCCATACTAAAACTGACAGTAAATACGTACCAACGGTAGTACATATCGTTACGTGATTACCCCGTAGGACTATTGCAGCCTCCGCGGTAATCAAATCACGTAACGTTTTCGACCGTTAATACGGTAGATTTAAATGTCAAATCCCATACTAAAACTGACATTAAATACGTACCAACGGTAGTACATATCGTTACGTGATTACCCCGCTGGTATCATATGTTTTATAATTGTATGTTTTGGATTTTTCAATAATAAATATCGTTTTAAACATAAAAACTCGGTTCCACGTAGATTTTACTAAATACAATAAAAGCAAAATATGGGTCAATATTTAATTTGTTTTTAAAAGTATTCTATAGGATTTTTTTAGATATTATAATACCTAAAAACATGGCATCATACACGACAAATATTAATTTAATCTCAATTCGATACCTTCAGCAGAAGAGACCAGTAAACCCATTACATAAATGGCGGGGAGTTTAGCATACCTACCCCCGTACAGCTGACAATTACGTGGAATATTTAATTTTCACAGGTCGCAACCCATATCGACTGGTACCAAAGTGTGACAAAGATAAACATACGTATAAATAAAAGAACGATCAGAGTCCGGTCGGGCTTGTCGGAGATTATAAGTACCTATATGGTACCTATTTAATGTTCTGTGTATATAGGTATCTAGTTATTTTTATTACTTATGATATTGACAGTACATAATACAGGTTCTAATCCTTATATTAAGGGCCTATCGTGCGGGGTAAATTCTCAGCGCCTGTCAAATTTCAATTTTTTTAATAATTTACCCAATTAACCCACACATGCATTATTCACGCACACTACCTCATTTTGCTGGGTCGGGTCATTGACCCATGTTTATGTCAACTTATGACAATATAGATTTTGAATATTTAAAGGTTTCTTGGTGCATAAGAGAAGTGTAACAAAAATCGTCAAGTTCTGATCTGTAACCAAAACTCAAGTATTAGTTGTATCTGAAAATGTCTTGAATTTGGAATTTGTGGTAGTAAAATACTCAGTTCCTTGTTTATAAAATAAAACTTGTCAAACCCCTGTTTTGTAAAATGTATTTTGTTTTATTAAATATTTGATAATCGCAAACCATAAACACCAGTAGCGCCACCTATATTCGTACATACACAACATAATGTAGCAACACTAATTAAAAAAATAAAGTTTTCTTCTCTACGCCTTGTCTTGTACATCCGTTGTTTCATTTATAGTTAAAGCCCAGATTAATATTAATAAATCATTAATACTCAATATAATAGGAGTAACTAAGAGGTTATGGGCTAATTTTACTCCTCGGATAACAGTATTAGTGTTTTACCGAAAAGTTCCGCGATAAACGTTCACCGACAGTCTACATAACCTCAAAAGTGTCCATCCGCCGCGTGGACATAAATTTCTTTTCAGCAATTTCAGCTTAAATAATACAATTACAACTAAATAATGGCTTCTCAAATATCAATGGGGACTATTGAGAAGTTAGTTGGAAGGGAAAACTATCCCACTTGGAAATTTGCTGTCAAGAACTACTTAGAACACGAGGATTTGTGGGAGACAATTGAACCAAGTGATGACTATGTACAAGACAGCAAGAAAGATGTAAAAGCAAGATCGAAAATAATACTTCTGATTGACCCAATTAACTACGTCCATGTACAGGAGGCGACCACGGCGAAACAGGTATGGTCGAAATTGGAAAAAGTATTTGACGATTCCGGGCTCAGTAGAAGAGTAGGTTTATTAAGAGATCTGATTAATACCACCTTAGATGGCAGCTCTAGTATTGAGGATTATGTAAATAAAGTGATGACAACAGCTCATAAGCTTAGAAATATTTCATTTGAAGTCAAGGACGAGTGGCTTGGTACTTTGCTGCTCGCTGGCCTTCCCGACGACTACAAACCGATGATTATGGCTATGGAGAGCTCAGGTGTGTCAATTACTGCGGATTATGTTAAAACAAAGCTGCTCCAGGAGGTGAAAACGTCAGAATCTTCTGCCTATTATGTGAATTTCAAAAAAATGCCTAAGTCTTCAAAAGGTTCACCTGATAACAATCAAAGAAAAGGCCCACGATGCTATAACTGCAATAAATATGGGCATTTTAGCAAAAACTGCTATTCTCAGATTAAAAAAAAGACAAACAATTCTAAAAATAATGGTTATTTTGCCGCTTTCTCTGTTGCAGCCACGTTGGACAAGAACAGGGTTTACATTGACTCAGGCGCTTCCCTTCATATGTGGCGGGAACGAAAGTGAATGTATGATGTATCGCCTACAACAGTAAAACAAGTCAAGGTGGCGGATAACAAGACTGTAGCAGTGGAGGGATGTGGTAATGTGAACTTACAAGTAAGAGACTCCGAAGGCAGACTTCAAACGATTCAGGTTAGAAATGTCCTGTATGTACCTTCTCTGACAACTAATTTACTGTCTGTCAGTCAGATGACAAAAAATGGCTGCGAAGTGAGATTTGAAAAAGACTGCTGTAAAGTTTATCAAGATAAAAAATTAATTTTAAAAGCTTTGCAACACAATAACATGTATGTTTTGGAAGACTTACCAGAAACACAGGCATTATTGTCAACTGTAGATGAACAAGATATAAATATATGGCATCAAAGAATGGGTCATCTTAACTTCACAGACTTACCGAAAATAGTAGATAGTACAGAAGGTGTCACATTATCTAAAAAGGCTAGTCAGATTTGCACAACCTGTATGGAAGGTAAAATGTGTCGACTCCCATTCAACAATATTGGAACCAGGGCTAGTGAAGTATTACAATTAATCCACACCGATCTATGTGGGCCGATGGAGAATTGTTCTGTGGGAGGCTCTAAATACTATGTCACCTTTATTGATGATTTTAGTAGAAAAGTATATGTCTATTTTCTGAAAAATAAATCAGAGACCTTAGAAAAGTTTAAGGAATTTAAAAATATGGTTGAATGTGAGACTGATAAAAAAATTAAATTTATTCGTTCAGATAACGGGACAGAATATATAAACAAAGAGTTTAAAATGTTTTTAAACAAACATGGCATACAACATCAAACAACCAATCCATACACCGCACAACAGAACGGATTGGCCGAAAGGATGAACCGGACACTTGTTGAAAGAGCTAAATGTTTGATTCTGAATTCCAGATTGGATAAATCGTTTTGGGCTGAAGCAGTATCCACCGCAGCCCACATAATTAACCGTACACCAACACGAGCTCTTGAATACAAGACACCATATGAAATGTGGTCCGGTAAGAAGCCGAATATTCAACATATGAGAATCTTTGGTTGTCATGCCATGGTACATGTTCCCAAAGAAAAGAGGCAGAAATGGGACACTAAAGCAGTCAAAATGTTATTTGTTGGATACTGTGACTACACAAAAGGGTACAGATTTTATGATACGAAGCGGAAACAAATATACAAAAGTAGAGATGCCATTTTCCTTGAGAATACGGTAAAAAATAATAGCGTTATTGTGCCATTATCGAAATTGGAAGAAAATATATCAGAAAAATTGTCATCAACTGAAGATAGTTCCGAGCAGTCCCCTGACACATCTGAGGCTCAGAGCTCAGCAGATACAACTCTCAATGGCACCGTGCAGGAGGTGAAATTATCTGATGATGAAGATGATTACTACACTGATAATGCTGATGATGAATACATACCCGACCAAAATGTAAGTGATGTGTCATCTCGTAAAATAACGCTAAGGCCAAGAAACAAACTTAATACCTACTTATGTCATGAAAGCTCAAGTGAAGAAAAGCAAGCCCTAGCTTTATTGGCAAAAGAGCCAGCATCTTTAGAGGAAGCTCTTTCAGGCCCAAATGCTAATGAATGGAAAAATGCTATGAATAATGAATATGAGTCACTCCTGCAAAATAATACATGGACGTTAGTAACATTACCTGAAGACAAGAGAGCAATCCCGTGCAAGTGGGTCTTCAAGATTAAAATGGACGCCAATGGCGAGGTTGTACGATACAAAGCAAGACTGGTCATTAAAGGTTTCATTCAGAAGAAGGGAATGGAATATAATGAAATATTTGCTCCGGTAGTTCGTCATACTTCAATAAGATACTTATTAGCATTGGCTGTCAAATACAATTTGTTTATTGAACAAATGGATGCAGTTACTGCCTTTCTACAAGGGGACATTGACACAGAAATATACATGTTTCAACCACCAACTTATGAACATGGAGAAGAAGTGTGTAAGTTAAATAAATCTATTTATGGCTTGAAACAGGCGAGTCGCCAATGGAATTTGAAACTTACATCAGTGTTAAAGGAATTGGGATTAAAAAGTACATCTGTGGACCCATGTATATACCACAAAACATGTGATGAAAATATTTTAATTGTACTAATATATGTCGATGATTTGTTATTATTTTATAACAATGAGGAAATGGGTCAAGAAATAAAGCAACAATTGAAAAGTAAATTTGATATGAAAGAACTTGGCTTTATACATCATTTTGTTGGTTGGAGAATTAAGCAAAACTCACTAAGAAATGAAATCTGTATTGATCAGACAACTTATATAGAAAAAATTCTACAAAGATTCAATATGAGTAATTGCAATCCAGTTCATTCACCCTGTGACCTCAGTGTTAAATTGGTCAGCACAGATGATGAAAAAAATATACTTAAAAATATACCATATCAAGAGGCAATTGGAAGCTTGTTATATTTGTCTCAAGGGACCCGGCCAGATATATGTTTCATAATAAACAAATTGAGTAGCTTCAACAACAAACCAGAACAGCAACACTGGCTGGCACTTAAAAGAGTGCTACGTTACATAAAAGGAACTAAGGATTATAAATTGATATATAAGCAAAACAATGAAGAGAACAGAGTGTTCGGCTACTGTGATTCTGATTGGGCTTCAGATGTCAACAGTCGGAGATCTTGCTCCGGCTACAATTTTCTGTTTCAGGGTGCAGCAATTTCATGGTGTTCTAAACGACAAAACACCATAGCTCTATCGACAATGGAAGCGGAATTTATGTCGCTTGCTGCTGCTGTACAAGAAGCGATGTGGCTTCGATATCTGGAGGCAGAGCTACATCGTGATGTTGCTACTTCACCCACAGTTATTTACTGTGATAATCAAAGCGCTATTAAATTTGCAGGTACAGAGTCCTACTGTGCCCGCAGCAAACATATAGACATCAGGTACCATTTTGTTCGTGAGAAAGTTGCCAAAAAGGAGATTGAAGTTATATATCTTGGAACTGACGATATGGTGGCCGACATACTTACGAAGTCCACGTCACAAGCGAAGATTGAAAAATGTTCAGAAGTCATGGGTTTGCGCTTAAAGGGAGGATATTAAATATTTGATAATCGCAAACCATAAACACCAGTAGCGCCACCTATATTCGTACATACACAACATAATGTAGCAACACTAATTAAAAAAATAAAGTTTTCTTCTCTACGCCTTGTCTTGTACATCCGTTGTTTCATTTATAGTTAAAGCCCAGATTAATATTAATAAATCATTAATACTCAATATAATAGGAGTAACTAAGATGTTTTGCCCTTTCCTCACAGACTCATTTTTATACAACTTAAAACAGAGAAAGAATTTTCCTAATCGGTTCGTGCATGTTATGACTGTTGTATGTTTATGACTTAGGTACTTATTTTGAGAGTTTACTTGGTGATTTTCATGATACGAGTATATGTTGTACCTTAAATAGGTTATTTTCATAAATTGATTATTTTCTGTGTATCAGTTGGTTAACTCTAAAATGGACACTGATTTAATGCAAGTTTTAAGAGAAGAAGCGGTAGTTTTATTACAATATATATAATAACTACTGAAACTATTTATACGGCACAGGATAACTGCAGCAATATTGTGAATCAACTTTGTATTTGAGGAACTAGTACCTAACCTTATAGGTAGTTCTTGTTATTCACGACCTCCCGTCGTAACCCAATCCGCAGAATTGCGCATAGAATAGTATGACATTCCCTGCGCATCGTCGTTATCGTGAATGACAAGCACTATAAAACCTAATGATATAACAAATATCATCAAGAAAGTCATTGTAACAGTCTGCAATTGTGGAACTTGGCCGGACCACTACTGTATCAGCTCTGACAAATTAACTTTTATACACTTCTTATAAGGTCCATAATTGAAAGGAATAATTAGCAGGATGCGTTTACATATTCTTCTAGTGCGAGCAATCGTGCCGTCGATGACACTTAACTGAACATCCGTGAACCTTATTGCGACGACATAATTTTCAATAATGGTTAACATTGCGTCTATTTTCATCAATAATAAATAGCAATTATTATTATTTGCTATTCGTTCACTATAACGTCGAGACAATTATCGCGATGCGACATAAGTACTAACTTGTACAAAATCAAAGCAACGGGATTTCCAACGCATGAAAGCTTTAGATAGAAACTAGCGCAGTTTAATATTATAAGTAATTACTGCATATTTGTTTGTTAGACATCGTCATTGTCACCACATCCCCAACAACTACTTGGTTTATTATTTATATTATAAATGAAACATAGGTTTATTATTTTCATACTAGGTATAATTATATTATGACCAGGCGGCTTAGACACTACACAATTTAAATCCACATCACTCAAACTGGCGAAGAAACTCCGATATTCTTTCTTCTGCTTCCGCTGCAAGAGAGCACTCTAGATCTGTTTCTTGGTATAACGCTGATATTTTATAAGCTTCTGTTCAAAGCACCATAATAATTGTGCCTGTTTTTACAGATTCTGGGATATGTTTTGTTTATGCAGATTCTGCGATATATTTAGGTAATCATTGTTTTGTGGTGTAGTCACACCCTAATAACTCAGCTGATCACAGCTGATACACATCTGATGGAAACTTAACTAATATTAACCTTTGTACCTTTTCTCAGAACTAAGGAATGCGAGAGACCTTGATATTGATTCCAAGAAGATAGTATTACCATATGTTCTATTTCGCATACCAAACTGTTAGTATAAAAGCAGTGTAATTGTTACTCAATAAATCAGTGTTAAATCAGTATTTCCTCGAGTCTCGTCTTATCATTATTACCCGTAACGCTCCACATCTCATGGCTACCCTGCCAGGCGGGCTGCCCCAGGCAGCCCTGAATTAGTGAACAAGTGCCAGAACCAAGATACTGAGAGCAGGTCACTTCATCAGCGACCCTGCAAGAGCACCGCACGTCTCATGGCGACCCTTCCGATGCCGAACAACTAAGTGGAGGGCGCCTCTCATGGCGACCCTTCCAGACGGTCTGCTCAAGGCAGCCCTGATATAGTCACCAACGTCAGCCGCTTCAGCACCGCATTGCCAACGTTATTAGAGGAAGAACCAAGTGTCAGTGCGGCTTTGTGCCGTACTGGCGGCGCACTGCGCCAGCCATCCAGCTCCACTACGCTACGCCAGCCAGTCAGATCCACTGCGCCAGCCAGCCAGCTCTACTGAAGCCGAACAAGCCAGAGCAGAGCGTCGCCAGCACCAGCCGCGCCGCCGCTCAACAGCCCAGCTGTTCAACAGCTGATACCACACAGATGACTTCAGGTCCATAAAAGCCAGACAGCTGATCACCAGCTGACCATCAATCCACGTGAAGAAGTAATTAATTAAGGTACTTATAAAGCTTTTACTACAATGTAAGTAGTATGTTTAAAAAAATATTTAACTATTGAGTGACGTAGATTTTTTTAAAGTAAAATTTTAATTAATAATAAAGAACGATAATAATTAATTTTATCAAATTGTTAAAAAAGTAATATTTTTTTAATCTAATAATGTGTAAACTTTATGGTATTAAACCAATTTATGTTATAAATAATTAAGTAAATAAGAAATAATGCCGCTTGATGACGAGGTGATAATATGATTAAGATTTACAAATTTAAAAATAGCAACTAAAACAGTCCACCTGTACAACAACATCTGGACTTCTCGAGTTACAATACGTTCACGATACACACAGACGTATCGAGCAAAAATATAGGATCAGTTTTATCAAAATAAAAATAGATTCCCAGAATATAAAAATAAAATATTAAAATAATATACTAGAATGTTGAATAGTTTAAAATAATGATAATAAGGATTCCAACTATGACAGGTCTGATCAACCAAGAATAGTGGAAATTCTTAAAAAGTCAAATAATTTGCCTGAATTAACTAAGTTTCAATAAACGAGATTATGACAAAATAATGAAACAAACAGACTGTATTACCAGTTACAATAATATAATTTTATGCTCGCCATCCTTACTAATAGTGTGTCGAATCTAGTACTCAATCGCGTACGGAACGAGCTTTCCCCGCGAGAGAATTAGGTATGTTTTGCAAGGCACAATAAATAAAAATGTATGCATATTGCATGCTATATAATGACGACACCGCGTGTATTATTGAGGAACTACGAGTATAGCTCAATATATAAATAAATGTAAAACCGGGTACGGATCCCGATTATGAATAATTAAAGGTGTCTCAATAGTAAGTGATAACGATGATAGGCGAGTCATATACGTAGTCATATTAAACAACTTTCATTATTTGTCTTTGAGTGCTTATTAACTGAGCGCTCCCGTGCTTTAGTATGCACGTTAAACCATTTATCCAACAGCTGTCTATGATAGCAGTTGTTAAGCCCAGTTAGAGGCTTGAGAATTTCTAACAGTCAACTTGCCCATTTAGTTACTTGACAAAGCCTAATTGAAATAAGGTCTAGTTTCCCCTCAGGTTGGAAGGTTAGATGGCAGTCGCTTCCGTAAAAACTAGTGCCTACGCCAAATCATGAGATTACGTAGGAGGATGATTATGACTAGGATTAAATAAATATATAAATCGTGTTCCGCCGCAATTAGTGGTAAACCCGAGAGGTGCCATTGAGCGAGTAGGTAGATACATAATTATTAGCAAGGTATACCAGGAATACAAGGCAGGCAGCAAATCCTTGAAACCTAGATCATGATTCGATCGAGCATCAATCGTGCAGGTCCTTGGACACATAGTATTATGTAGTGTTAAAAGCACTGTCTGAAAGGTATATACGTACCTCTAAATGGTATTTACGCGCGCTTATGTATACAATTTATGTATAAAATCCTTGTATTACTGAGTTATAATTAAGGGTCGGCCGACCATAAAATAATGCATGCCGTGTACCTTAGCAAGCTTAGCAAAAAGTGATGCAAAAATTGCACACTTTATGTCACAAGTAAAATACTAAGTGACAAATAAAAAAAAATATATATATATGTATATATAATTATGACGTCTACAACGTCGTAGATACAAACTAATAATGGAAGCATAAATGTATACCATAATTTATGTCCTATTTAAAAAATAAATGAAAATATATAACAAACAAGCGTCGTCATCAAAGCGTGCATATAATTCCAGTTATATTATAAAGGTAAAGAAAATTTTGTATCTTTAGATTTAGTTTAGTTTTAATTTGTTTACTGTATCCGTTTTAATAAATATTTCTCATTCAGTTTGAAAAAAAAAAGATTTTTTTAAATTTTTCGTAACTAATATTAATTTAGTAATAAGTTCATTTATATTAGTTTTAATTTTTTTTTATATAAATTACTTATTTTTTTTTATAAATGTATAATCTTATAGTATAAATAAGTGTATTAACTACAAAAAAAAAAACAATGTTTACTTTAAAATTTATATTACGATGCTAAAACGGTTATGACAATCCATCTGATCGCATACCACCTACCATATAAGGAACAAGAAATGTAAACATTATAAGTACCATTAAGATAAATTAAGAAACCATGTATACCATAGACTTAAGTTACTTTAAGAAACCATGTAAACCATAGACATAAGTTAATTAAGTTTACAGAAGCCAAAAAATAGTAGTTATGTATTTTACTATTTTTTTGTCTCAAAAAAACGGGGAAGCTGTGGTGTAGTCACACCCTAATAACTCAGCTGATCACAGCTGATACACATCTGATGGAAACTTAACTAATATTAACCTTTGTACCTTTTCTCAGAACTAAGGAATGCGAGAGACCTTGATATTGATTCCAAGAAGATAGTATTACCATATGTTCTATTTCGCATACCAAACTGTTAGTATAAAAGCAGTGTAATTGTTACTCAATAAATCAGTGTTAAATCAGTATTTCCTCGAGTCTCGTCTTATCATTATTACCCGTAACGCTCCACATCTCAGTTTGACGTGAAAGCGCGGTACATATACACATAAAATATAACATTAGATTCGTTAAATTATTGAAATATAAAAATACAATTTGTTTACAAATTTTAATTTGAAATATGATGAGTGACATAAATGTCATAACGTTCCGTTCTGGGTGGCCAATTTATAAAAAGTAAATTACTTTGAACTGAAATACATCGGTAACCTTTTTACGTTTAAAATGCCTTTTCGTAAAGGAAATCATTATAATTTAGTTGCATTAGTAAACATTGGGGACCAAAGATTGCATTTTTATGTTATAACGAATGGCTAATACTAAAAATTCCATGTTAAAAGAATCTTCAATAGCCACACGTCAACATTTATTTACCCTACTTCAATTAATGCAATCTTTGTGTGTGGTATACATTTCGTATTTGTATACGAGCAAGCTGTCAAAAAGCGTGTTTTTATGAGATGTCAAACTGAGAAAAGCAGCATACGTCTGCTCCCATTGAGGGCTGGAGCCCATCTGCCGGCAAGAAAACTACGGCGGCCGGTCAAATTTTCGGAATTTCCTTTGCATTGTTAAAAAAATCTCCACATTTTGCAAATGTTAAACACATACGACCTAGATAACATGTAGTTTTGTTACTATTCAAAAATTGAAGACCTTTCATAAAGTATTAACGTTGTAGTTTGCGTTTATTTCCTTTAGTAGAGCTAACTTTGGATTGAATTTTTATGAAGAAAACTATAAGTAATTGTGTTTCTGAAACACATGACGTGTAGAGTGTATCCTTAAATATCATATATAGGAATTACAGAATTCAAGCTTTAGTAATAATAATACAGCAAGTGATCCAACCATCGCAATTATTCAGAAATTTGCTCGGTGCAGTCTTTAAAAACGATTACGAAAATGCGTCACCCACTAATGAGCAAAACCATTTTAGTAACTTTATAAAAATATCTCGATTTCTTTTTAAGGCGATATATCGATTGAAAGAGACACCCTTTGTTTTTTGGCTCACGACAAAACGGGATGCAACCCTCTCCGAAAATGGCATTTTAGACAAATCTCGTTAAATAAGACGACTGTGTGCAGGTTTATTAAATTTCCTCTTGTCAGTACCTAGATGAGGTAAAATACCATCATATTAACTTATGTCTTTTAAAAATGCGTTGTTTTAGTAGGCTGAGAAAAAAAAGGAAAATATAGAACCGACTTTGGATTTATTTTCTATCGAGAAAATTTTAAGCAATCATGTTTCGCTATTGTCAGTACCACAATCATATAGTCAAGAATCATATATCTGAAAATCAGCCCCTACTGTTTGCTAGTCTGGGCAGGACAGCGTTTCAAAGTCTTCAAATTTCTCAGTGTAGCGCCTTAATTTCTGTGTATACCTTCGCTATATTTTGCTATATTATTGTAAAGAACAACTTAACCACCAAACTTGGTTCTAAAGTACAAAGCTAACGTCCATGCCTTATATATTAACAACATATAGCGCTATACATGCCGGTCACTATTTGTGTTTGCCGCAAGCATGCAGACTACAAAGAACCCTTGTGCAGCGAATGTGTAACTGTAACAACTAACAATATACAAACTTACTCGAGTAACATAGCTGTAACAAAGACAAATTACTACTCTATTAAGTACTATATAAGGCACAATTTTGAAATGCTTGAAACGCTACATGTTATGTTTTAGATACTACATGCCTTAAGAACAAGGCGCAACTGCACTCAAGATGTAGAAGGAATATACACTTTATGACCGCTGCATAGGAAGCAGAATTCAAGATGCAGAAAATGGTGGCTATGTGGTTTTTAATTATAGGTCGAATTGTTTGAAAGGCGTTAGTTACACTTATATATTATTCCGTATAACGCCCAGGGTGTATCGTGCGAATTTGGCTAAAATGCTTGCATATTCCGTTGTAGGGGCACTTTAGATTAGATTATTTATTTCATGATAAAAAATTACATTATATTTGCTGACATGTTGTGTATCACTGAATTATGTTCAAATAGATATTAAAGGAATCTGCCATCTTCTTTTCAACTACACATTAGGTAACTACCTACTTAACAATTACCTAAAACCCTGTGTAGTACATACGAGTAAAAGAAATAAAATAATTTTCTTTTGTAAGCACACGGTACCCGCTCGCAGCCACAAGTTTACGAGAAATTTATGCGAAGTTTTGCATATTTTTACCCTGCAATGTTTTTATGTTAACTTATTTGCTGGCTACAACCAAATATGTACCGTATTCGCCTGAATTTATAGTCGGAACCTCAATGCATGGAACACACGACTGGGTTTTCTTATCTCACCGTCAACTGGCGTGAAACTGCTCGCGACAATGGCAGGACAGTGTGCACCGTCGTTTATAAACTATATGGGGGCAATTTAAACGTGATAAGTCACCTTTTTACTCAACTGATGCAAAGGAGGGTAATATTTATTCGAACGGGGGTAATCGCTAGTTCGTATTCAAAGCAGTTGTATATAATTTAACGATCGATGACCGGGTTTCTCACTTATAGTTTGTGTGATTTCTTTAACCCGTTCCTTTTCTGTTCATTCTCAGGAGTCACGTTCTTATATTGGGCGTACAAAATGTACTTTTTAAATTGTGATATGCTTTTGTATGGAGACAATGAACGCGTTAAGGAACTTTACCTACTTAACTACTTATTATATTAAAACTCGCGTCTTGATTGTCACTCCCGGTGTCATGTTCCGAACTCTTCGCGAGTTCTTCCACCTCTTCTTCAGGATGAGCAACGCAGGTTAAGACGTGTAAAATAAAGTTTTTTTATTTATTTATTTAGAACACAAACAGTCACATAAAGGTATCCAAATTGACAGTACATGAAATGTTCCTATACAAAAATAAACAATAGACCTGGAGGTTCATTATTTTACATAGTGTTAACTACATTAATTTTGTTCAACAAACATGTAAATGTTCACTGTTAAGAGGAGGGGTAGGGCAAGCTCTCTCCATACAAACTTTGTGCAGGATTTACTTCGTTTGTGTTTGCATTAAAGTTATGATTTTTGGTCAGTATGCTTATTTTTCTGATAGCTATTTCGTGATGTAAATTTTTTTTTATTAACTTTTTTTTCAATTTTTTAATTTTGATAGTTTTTGAAATATTTGAAAATTTTCACATCACGATCTTCGCATATCTAATATTTACAACCAAAAAAAAATTATATTTGTTAGTGCCAAAACCGACGAATAAAACGTGCACAAAGTTTGTATGGGGAAGGCCTTGCCCTACCCTGCGCCTTAACTAAAGCAAAGTAAAAAAACTATTATAATATATAGGAACAAACTAATCTCAGTCGACAATTAGGTATGACATCTAACTTTAACTATAACTGCTGTACTAAAACAACTTACGTTTAACTAGTAATTTTAGACTAGATATAGAATTATGGATCAATATCACATAGATGCTTGTTATAATAACTGGGTACTCGTCTGAAAAATGTATGCCTAGAATAATTCTTACGAGAAAAACTAATGTGAAAAAGCGATCTAGGACGTAAGGGGTGATGCGGACAACTGAAGGTAACTAATTCTAGCAGATCTGGACAATGAATAACACCTTTAAGAACTTTAAACAAAAACATAACATCTAAATATTTTCTACGGCTAAGTAGGGAAGGGCCATCAAAGTGCTTTGCCGCTAATGCGGACTTTTCGAAATAGTTACCCGTTCTATAACACAATGATTTTAGGAATATTTTTTGTATCCTCTCTAAACGGTCAATGTGGACTTGGTACTGTGGTGTCCAGACTACACAACTAAACTCTAGGATGCTTCTAACAAAAGAATAAAATAAAAGTTTATAAGTATGGGGCCGTTTGAACGGCTGGCCAACACGAAGGAGCATACCTAAGTTTTTATAAGCGCGCTTAGACACGATAGTTTAAATTCAAGTTTAATTATTTGGTCTGCAGGTACTGCGGTTCAGCTCTGGCAAAGGTCGGGACATCCCGCGTTTGTGTGTTGCGGGAAGACTGTTCTCTAGCCGAATGGATGCCGTGGAGGCCACGTACAGACGGCGCCCTCGTACGAACTAGACGCGTGCGGAGGCTACCACACGGTGAGTTACTTGTGTTGTCGAGTGTATTGCGGGAAGACGGTTCACTAGCCGAATCGATGCCTGGAGGCCACGCAAGGACGGCGCGCTCGTGCCGACGAGACGTGTTCGGAAGTTGCCTTTCAATGCCCAACATGACAAATTTACAAAAATTGATCCCTCGCCGATTATGTATCTAAGTACTTCAAAGTTTACTTTCTTTCTCAGGCAACGGCAAAGAATGCGATGTAGTTGAAGAGGTCCGACCAGCCGCTCTGGAGGCGACGGCTCACTGGACCCCCGGGCCCTGGAGCGAGTGCCGTGTGGCCGTGGAGATGACGGCCACGCCCAAACCTTGTGAGTCTAGTCGGATATTCTAAGTAGCGTAGCGGTAATGGAATATGAGATGATGGATGTGCTGTGTTCTTATCCCTTATCCTTAAATCCGGTTGGAAGGACCACTTTTTTTACTCCGTTATTAACGTACTCTTTGGGTCTTACTAATTTTAAAATGTTTTCATTTCAAATAAAATAAGGTCCTTATATACACGTACGAGACTCGCATATGAGTTTAACTACATTGCGGTTTTAATAGAGCGATTAAACTCGTTATTACCTCCGTGACCCGCAGTGTAATGAAACTCGTACGCGAGTCTCTTACGTGTGTAAGTAAATAAAAATGCAACTTTATGTAATTGATACTGGGACTCGTGAATAAAAATATCCTTCTATCAAAATGTATGGCATTGTCGCTAAAAAGGAAGAACGACCCACGTGTGTAAATAAGGTTTAAAGTGACACGGTACGAAGGTATTCGCCAAAGAGTACATTATTAAGCTGTATCTCAAGAACCGTGATAGTAAGACAGTTCAAATTTTCACAGCTGATGTATTTTTATTACCGCTATAACAACAAATACTAAAAAACAGAATAGAATGAATATTTAAGAGGGCTCCCATACAACAGACATGATTTTTTTGCCGTTTTTATAGATAATGGTACGGAACCCTTCGTGCGCGAGGGCGACTCGCACTTGTTTTTTAATCGTTCCACCAAATATAAACTTTCTTTTGAGACACCTTGTATATGCTTCCAGCCACCGACGAGGACGACGACGAGACGGACGACGACGCGATCTACGAGGACGACGAGGCGGCCGACCTCGACGACCGCGACACGACCCCGGCGAGCTGCGGCGGCGGCGTGCAGCGGCGCGAGGCCACCTGCGTGCGCGCAGACGGCCGCGCGCTGCATCCCGTCCAGTGTGCTCATGCGCCGATGCCCACGCTCGTGCAGCCGTGTGAGGTGAGAGATATTAATAATTATGTTGGAGGGGTGCCGAGTAGGGAGTGTGCTCGAACATTCACTGCAAAGATAGGGTAGGACGCTCTCACTAGCCAGGCTCTTATTTCCAGTCGCAGTGGTCGAAATCGGCCAGGATGACGATGATGATGAGGTAAGAGAGAGAAACATGTGTGAGAGTGAGACACGAGGTGACTTGCGTGAGAGCGGACGTGCGAGCTACATCCCGTCCGTGCTCACGCGCCGAGGCCGACGCTCGTGCAGCCGTGTGAGGTGAGAGGGGGAAACGTTTGAGAGCGAGACGCGGAGCAATCTGAGTGAAGGATTTTGATTTGGGCCATTTAATATATATTTCTGGCCTGTACATATTATTGCATATCAGGGTTAAGACTTGAGCTGACAATAACTTAAAGGTATACTTGATTTTCAGGTGCCCTGCCCACGCGACTGCGAAGTAGGAGAGTGGAGCGTATGGGAAGCCTGCCAGCCCACTGACAAGTGTCCGCTGAACCCAGTTCAGCAGCTCACCAGCAGTGGTACGTAGTCCAAGTTATAAAAGTACCTGAAACGGTATTTTATCGCTTTCACCCTTTAGAAATTTTGTATGACAGTTTAAACATGACGTGAAGGTGTTAAGCCCCTTGTGTCGCCAATCGTACTTGGGAATCTTAAACCCCTGCGGCATCATGAAGGTGACATATATAATGTGACAAAAACAAGATAAAACATTCGTCTGTCTGTCACCACTTGATAGAATCCTTATTGTTTTACTTGATTCACAAGCCTTCAATAACCTCCAATTCTTCGGGAAATGTTCATCAACATTAAGTCGCCGGAGTGAAGCATGACCGGTCATTTTGGCACTCTTTGGGAGAGGTATTTCTATCAAATATGATGACGATGATTAGATGAAAGGCGACTTGGTGATCCTAGAGCAAGAATTTTACACATAGTTACAATTAAAATCTAAGCTGGTCAATGTTTTGTCAGTTAAACATACTGATGATCTATAATCTCCCAAAGGCTACAGCGTCCGGCGTCGCCGCGTGACCGCCGCCGCGTCCGGCGGTGGGGCCCCGTGCCCCCCTCTAGAAGAGAAGAGAACTTGCGCCGCGCCCCGCTGCGCAGCGTGGAAGCCCTTGCCTTGGGGCTCCTGTGTGCTGAACCAGCCGCATACGACATGTGGCCCTGGGAAGAGGAGTCGTGAGCTGCGTTGCGTGGGACATAATGGGGTACGTTATAATACAATACAAATACTCTTTTCTGAAAAATGGACCGTAAACTGAGCGTTACTCGCTACATATTGGAAGGTAAAGCGTTACTCGCAAGCTCGTCCGTTTAAACAAATACTCAGCCTGCAAATGCTTCCTTCCCGGCCACGGCAATAATGTAATATTATTGCACACCTCAATACAAATACGAACAGTTCAGAAACACAATATACCTAGTAACAATTTAAAGTTACTAATACTACTGTCTCCTATACTAATACTCTGTCTGTCTGTGTCTACTACCAGTGTCTCTGTTTGGCCCTGTTGTTGACTGGTGGAGCCATTTGGCATTAAGTCACTCATTGCAAAATAGTCATCACATATTAATCTAATTAGAAATAAACCCGCGTAACGCACTCACAAACTATGAAATTTGACATTTCGGAGGACTGACATCACACTAGCGCCTCTAGCGGCGAATCCATACGCGGTAGCCCTCATTACCTAACAGATAAAATGCTTGCCGCGCCGCAATTCGCGCAAAGTCGTGACCACCGTAAGGCTGGTTGCACCAACTAAAGGAGGTTGCATCATACAGTGGAGAACAAGCCCCAAAACGAACTCCTAGGGACTTGTCGGCGACTGTCTTGATCGCGCTTAATAGAATTACTAATCGATCAGCGTTAAATATGGCGCATGCAGCTGTTATCCAAAGTTCAAAGTGCTTTATTGTAAAACATAGGTATAACTGAATACAGGGTTGTTAAAATACATATAGGGTATCACTGTTTTGCCAGTTGGCATAAAAAACATTGAGCAAGTAGCACTACTATACTATTCCATTTCATTATAATTTTAATAACATTATATTATATTCTTATTACATTACATTATATTATAAAAATTCCAATAGACCTTGTTATAATTTCCATACATTCTGGTTTTGACGAACACCGCTAATATAATAGTAAGAAGAAGACAGTTTTTTGCAACCCAGCCTTAAACTATCCCATTTTTGTTTACAGAAGGAAGCTCCCCGCGCATGGTGCAGCGACACCGGCGCGCCTGCGCGCAGCGAGCGCTGCCGCATCGCGTGCGCCGGCGACTGCGTGGTGTCGGCGTGGGGCGCCTGGGGCCCGTGCAGCGCATCCTGCGCCGCGGCAGCGCGCCCGCCGCCCACGAAGACCAGGAGGAGGCATATACTGGCACACGCCTCACCCGGTAACTACTACTGTTGCTTGAAGCGTGACTTGTTTGCCATCCTTATCGAACCTACTAGTTAGAAGAGGATGTGCGCCGGAGACTGCTTGGTGTCAGCGTGGGGCGCATGGGGTGATGGGGCCCGCGTAGCACGTCCAGTGCTGCGGCCTACTAGGACGAGGAGGAGCATTCTATTAGCTCATATCTCGCCAAATGAGTCTACAAATTAACAAACAAAAGACAATACAACCAAGATCAGTTATACGCATAAGATATACCCATAATCAGTAGCGAAGACTTTCAAGTCACTCTTAAGGCTTGTTTCAAATTGGCGTGTCATGTAAATTAATTGCCCTTTATTCTTACCCAGACGGCTGGCCCTGTCCGTCCGAAGAACAACTAGTCCAGCACGAGACATGCAACACCCACGCGTGCGCCACTTACTCCTGGCTCGCCACGCCTTGGGGGCCGTGCGAGCGACGCCGCCAGGACTACATGCCCGTCACTAATTACACTGACCTGCTGGTAATATTGAAATTCTTAACCAGTTGACCGAAAATCTCAATTTTAATCAAAGTGAAAATTGAAAAATTAAACACAGGTGGGATTTGAACCCACGACCTCTGGAATCCACCAATTGAGCCACCGTGGTATCCCCTGTGATGGTGAATTTTTCAATCTTAACACTCATCTAATTAAGCCTTATTAGGGAGGCTCGTAGCGACATCTACCGTGAAGCTGTTACAACTTCTGAAACGGCACCAACGTCTCAAGTTGCATTGAGAATCGTTGATAACAATGTGCTACACCCATACAAACATACATGAGATTTTCGCTAGCTGACGCATCCGCTTAACAGACATTTACAGTTGACCGAATTTCTATAAAAATGTTAATAGATTTTGATCCTTATAGTTTCATCGATAAAACCACTTTTTGAATGAATTACTTTGATGCATCTCTGCCAACTAGTGTTTCACATGGTTGTGCCATAAGGAGCCTGGAAGGAAAGACGTTTCTAAACTTTACATAACCACCCTGCAGGTCGCTAATCAGGAGATCTCAACTAAAAATGCCTAAAATCACAAATAGGGGAGACCAATAGCTATAAACGCCCAATCATGGACGGATATATCTTAGCATGGTACAGTCAGCATCATAAGTACGAGTAGTATATGAAAACGTTAAAAGTCTTTATAACAAGGGAATATGCCAAACTACTTTTGATGCTTACTGGCACCTCCTATTACTAAAATTATTATTTACAGGATTATCAGTGTTACATGAAACTATACAACTTTACAAGTGTCTAGACTAGTCAATATCATCATCATCATCATCATCTTCAGCCCGTAATCGCCCACTGCTGAGCATAGGCCTCTTCTTGTTGAATGCCATGCATATTAAATTTGCTTTCAGGATGGAGAAACTTTCAATGAAAGTGATGACGAAGAGCCCTGCGTGGAAGAAGGGGAAATGACCAGAGATGTGATGTGTGTCCAAAACAACGCAGACGTCGTTCGTGAGGCATTGTAAGACTATACAATTATGCTGTTTTAACACTATTTTTCCGTTTAATCTGACGTGTCAGTGGAATCGAGCTACTGAGAGTTTTGTCGCTGGTTCCCTAAACTTAGCTTAGCTGAGAAGATTCGGACTGACTCTACCCGGTACGCGGTGGTACCGAAACGAATAGGGACTATATGTGTCTGTGTTGTCGCGATCACGCGGTGGACGTCCCCGCCGGCGGGAATGCCTAAGTGTCGTGTCTGAGTTGGACGCCGTAAGCGCAGCGTTCCATCTTTCGATGGACGCTGTGAGTACGTCGTCGGGGTCCGTGAGTGTGTGCCTAGGACGCCGGACCGTGCGGCCCCTAATCAGTGATCACCGAGCTATGACAGAGGGGGGAGGAATGGGAACGTAGTCGCCACCTAAGTAACTCTGTGTTTATTCTACAGATGTGCCCCGCTGCGGCGGCCGGCGTCGCACCGCGCGTGCACGGTGCGTTGCCGCCGCGGCTGCCGCGTGGAGGCCTGGCAGCCGTGGTCCCCGTGCCCCAACACTTGCGGTAAACTTGATATTATTTCAAATGTCGGACATTTTATAAAACTGTCATTCGATTTTGAATCTTCTTGCAAGGACCGTAAAAACCCTAACTAATTTGATGCTACTCGGCCAGATCAAATTATTTTTGTCCGGTAGCAATGCGCGGCAGCCACCGAATGGTACCACCTCCGGATGTACTTGCAACGGTTCGGAGAACTGACGGAATGAGACGCCCCAGCTAAAAACCTCTAACCTTCCCCAGATCCCGGCAAGCAGATCCGCGTGCGCGCGGTCCACGGGGGCCCGAACTGCGGGCCGGCGCAGGAGTCCCGCGCGTGCCCGGTGGCGCGCTCGTGCCGCGCGCGCGACGCGGCATGGGTCGCTGGCGAGTGGAGCACGTGTCGCCTGCCGCCCGGCGAGCGGTGCGGCGCCGGACACAGACTCAGGAGTAAGTCCACGTTCCTTACTGCACGGCGTGGGTTGCCGGCGAGTGGCGCGTTGTCGACCCTTGAGTTGCGTTGCGTTGAAAAGTATATCTTATTAATTAATCAAATGTTTTTTTTTTCCTAGGCATCTGGTGCGGTTCGGCTTCCCACCGCGTGAACGCAGGCGCGTGCGCCGGCCAACTGGTGCCGCAGAGCGTGGCGGCGTGCCGCGTGCCGTGCGACAGTGTCGTCGTCACCGTGTCGTGTGACAACGTCTGCGAGGAGCCTCTGAGGTAACCGTGCTTCGCTGTGTGTCTGTCATTATCGAACGCCGGCCAACTGGTGCCGCAGAGCGTAGCGTGTGTCATCGCCACCATCATGTTTTGGCTTCAAATAGTATGAAAAGAGGCGTGACCAAAACAGGTCCTCGAGAAAGCATAAAGTAGTTCATCATCATCATCATCTCTCCCATATTGTTGACGGTTGTTGTATCGTTTCAGATACCTGGACGCGTCTGACCCGGATATCCCTACCTGCACCTGCAAGAACGTGTCTCTGGAACTGCTGCCGGCTGACTCTGACTGCATTCTTCCTCCCGGGTGAGACTCTTTAGTCTAGTTATAATGTAACTATGGTATTCTTTCCATGACCAAATGCACATAAAATAAATAAAATATAAGTCATTTTTCGTCAGCACCAAGTCAGCACTAAGAAAGAATTCTGGATCTGTCTTTCTTACTCGTAAAAGTAAGAAAGACAAAAAGTAAGCCATTTCATCTGAACCCAAAGACTGTTTCTAAGAGGTCATGCCGTATAGATAGCGGATAATCATCATTGATCGATCCTTGCACATTCGACTATGCAACGCGTTATAATCTCCACGATCGCTCAGTACCTACCTACTTACAGGTTGGGTACACACACACTGCTTATGAACTTCTTTCCAGATTTGTGGATAATGGTCGCTTTTATACTTTACCGTGGACGTGCACGCCCATGGTAAAGTCTATGGTTTCATTCATGAATAGACCATAGGCTTAAGACTTATTATGAATGAAACCACAGATTTTATCGTGGACGTGCCCGTCCACGGTATAGTATAAAAGCGTCCAATGTGTTTGATGTTGTATGTCAGCACGGAATGCGGAGAGGGCAGAGCGCTGAGAGCCGCGCGCTGCATGTTCGGTGGACGAGACGTGCCCATGGATGTCTGCAAGAAGTACCACCCGCTTACTGGTAAGGCCAAGCCCTTAGTACAGATTACATTCGCAACGATGTACAAAATCTGTTGAATACGTTTTGATAAAAAAAAATCAATGCGGGTGAATGGGCTATTGTTAAAATTATGCCATGTGCAAGTGTGTGCCGATGTGGAAGAACTGGTGGGACAAAGTGGCATTAAAAAACCGGCTAATTTAGGAAGTCGTTTTAATTTTTATTACTACAATATAATACTAAACAAAACAATTGCAATTTTGTTCTTCTTTAGGTAAATTTGAGGATAGTTTATTGTCATTGGGATCCATTAAATAATTGCGCTCACCAGGCCCCCGCCGCGTCCGCGAAGCGTCGACCGACGGCTACACATACGACGAGGAGTTCCCGGCGCTGCTCCGCGGCGCGTGCAGCGTGCGGTGCGCGCGCGACTGCGGCGCCGGCGCGTGGGGCGAGTGGGGGCCCTGCGCCGCCGAGCCCGGCTCGCGCGCCGCCTTCCGGTACCGCACCAGGTGTGTACTTGTAGCCTGCGTTGAGACAACATCTTCACTAACCCGTTTACATGACGATGAGCCAGCAAGCCAACCGACAAATTTTCCAATGGAGCTTCTAGTAAACTAACTAGGCCCAAAATAATAGGTATATTTCCATTTGTAGTAGGTAGTTTTTCGGCATTCCTACCGCCTCTGCTTCCAACTTCGTTCTTTCCTGAACGTGAAATCTGAGTGGATAACATTCTTCAGCTCATCCTTTCCTTTAGCTGAGCCGTTCGCGTTCATAAAATAACATTTCATTTTGCAGCAAATATAAAAACCTATCCCATAAGTTCAGTTTCAAGGTCCTTTACCCGCAAGTTCATGTCACAACGGAAGACCAGCGCTGGCCCTGCCAGCATAACGCTGAGTTGTGACTATTTCGTGGCAAAATCCGGTTTAATATCCTGTTAGTAATTGTCTTGTGTTTGTCACGAATAAATGTTTCTTTTCTCTTTTTTTTCATGTCGCCCTAAACCTGATCCTTTTCTTTCACAGGGAAGTGCTAGAAGAAGGCTCCGCGGGCGGACGCGAGTGCGGTGCGACGTTACAGCGAGCAACCTGCGCTGTGTCAGAGCCACGTTGGGTGCTCGGCGAGTGGTCGGTCTGTGTACCGCATCGTGTGCTGTGCGGCCGGGCCATCATCAACCGGACTGTTGAGTAAGAACACCTCTTGACTCTTCATTTAGTCCAGCGAGCGACCTTTGCTGTGTCCGAACCGCGCTGGGTGCTCGGCGAGTGGTCGGTGTGCGCACCACACCGAGTGCTGTGCGGCCGGGGCAGCATCAACCGGACTGTCGAGTAAGGACACCTCTTTAGTTAGCTTGGATTGCAAACCAAAGAGCAGAGCAAACCATCTGTAATCGACTAATTGTAAGCGGTTTTCGTTAATATTATCTTTATCGAAAGTTTGACAAATTACAAAAATTTAAGACGTTTTGCAAAAGGAGCTTTAACATTATTTATCATCCTGATTGTTACAGATGCCAGGACGGCGAAGGCACCGTTCTGGAGGCGCCGGCGTGCGAGGCGTCGGGCGCGGGCGGCGCGCCGGCGCGCGACGCGGGCTGCCGCGCGCCCTGCCCCGGGGACTGCGTCGTCAGCGCCTGGTCCGACTGGAGCCCCTGCGAGCAGGTCACTAGGGTGTTCAATTCATGGTGATGGTTCATGTGAGGATGAATGCAATGTCTCTGCAATGCCATTGCGCGTCTGTCATAGAGATTATGTGAATGCCTGGTCTAACTGGAACACTTGGGAACAGGTATGCCGTCGCGCGTCTGTTCTAGAAATTGTGTAAATTCAAATGCCTGGTCTGAGTGAAGTCCCTGGAAACAGGTGATTTTCTTCCATTTTTCTACAGACGAGACTTACTGATCTATCGATTCAGAATGAGCACACCACATTGAGATGCGAAAGTGATCATCAATTTTTTAATCAAAAAGAAAATTTAAAAATTCGACACCACATGTGGGATTTGAACCCACGACCTCTGGAATCCGTCCATTGCTCTACAAATTGAGCCTCCGTGGTATCCCTTGTGATGGTGAATTTTTCAATCTTAACACTCATCTAATTAAGCCTTATTAGGGAGGCTCGTAGCAACATCTACCGTGAATTGAAATTTTCACTAGCGGACGCATCCGCTTAACAAACATTGAAAGTGATCATCTACTTGACCTACCAGAAATATTTTCTAATGCCTCATACTTTTGTTTACTGTGTATCCTACCATTCCATCCGGACCCAGATTTGGAAAATTGTAACCTACAATTTTTGTTCAGACGAAGTGGGGCGGGCGCCGCGACCGCACGCGCGTTGTGCTCCGGCCGGCGGCGGAGGGCGGCGCCGCGTGCCCGCCGCTCGTCGGCGCCGAGCCCTGCTCCCCGCACACCTACTCCTGGCACGTGGCGCCCTGGGACGACTGTCAGCCGCTAGGTAACTTCATACGACTGTCAGCCGCTAGGTAACTTCATACGACTGTCAGCCGTTAGGTGACTTCATACGACTGTCAGCCGTTAGGTGACTTCATACGACTGTCAGCCGCCAGGTAACTTCATACGACTGTCAGCCGCTAGGTAACTTCATACGACTGTCAGCTGCTAGGTATCTTCATACGGACTTCGGTTCTTACGGTCCTTTATGGAGTTCATACATCCACAGCAGGAACTGATGGCCAATGAGGTACGTATATAACTCACTAACACTCCAATCCAACCGATGTATATGGTGTCACCCACAAACCAAAGCGAATTTGGTGCACCGATTTGTGACCACTCGAGTACGTTGATGGACTGAAAGGCTCTTTTGATAACTTCAAATTTTTTTAACTCCAAAATATTTTTTTATAACTCCAAAATAAAATGCAAACAAATACTTTTTTTTAATTGATAAAGGCTCGTTCATCAGTTGGCCTAGCGACGAGACCCTACTGTCTTTGAATAACTTTGAATAATATTTTCTTGGCTTAATGTAACTAGTCACCTCGAAACCAGAACGTGTAACCAGCCCACATGTTGCCCACAAATACATGATGGCTTCGTTATAATTGTCATTGTATTATCGAGGAATTTGAATATTCAAAACCTTTGGACTCTATTTGAATAGAAATAGAGAAGACTTCATAACACAGAGTGTCTGTTTAATTCCAGGTGGTTCACCGTGTGGCGAAGGAACGAAGAGGCGTTCCGTACGCTGCCTGCGAAGTGATGGCGTCTTTGTCAATGATACTTTCTGTCCTGTAAGCATTTAGCCTATTTCATATTATATTTATTTTATAAAGGCAACTTGAATCTCCAGTTACCATTTCACGTTGCCATTAATAGTGTCAACTACAGCGTTCACTGGTCAACTAGCACTGCTAAATCTCATTCTTTACCAAGGCCTAAGACCACAATGCCACAATGACCGGTCCGACGCCATCCGCATCCAGCGGACTCCCGCGACCTTTACCTTGTGGGGAATCTACACACATTGCGCCTTCCGGTACATGGTCGCTTCTCGAGAACCTTTCGGCCCCAATGGCCATCGGTTCTACGTGCAATGTGCCCCGTCCACTGCCACTTAGGGTCAGTTGCACCAACATACGAACACAGGCCGGTCATCGTCAAATATGGCGCTGGCAGCTGTCATCCCATAGAAACTTGTCAAACTTTCCATATAATCAATTTGACGAACACCGCTTACGATTACAGGCGGTTTGGTGCAACCCAGCCTTAGTATCACGTCAGTATTTCTTTGTAATTACTCGTTCGGATAACAGAACACGACGTCGACGGAAGCCCGCGAGTCGTGGTGCTACGTGCCTTGCGGAGTGGACTGCGAGCTTAGTGAGTGGAGCGCCTGGGACGCGTCCGCCTGTTCCTGCGGAGACGCCTCTTCTGCTCGCCACATGCGTCGCATCAGGTAACTGATTGTTCTACTGTCATATTACGACGGTTGTATTAAGGCGCAGGGTAGGGCAAGGCCTTCCCCATACAAACTTTGTGCACGTTTTATTTGTCGGTTTTGGCACTAACAAATATAATATTTTTTTTGGTTGTAAATATTAGATATATGCGAAGATCGTGATGTGAAAATTTTCAAATATTTCAAAAAAAAACAAAAATCAAAATTAATAAAAACATTTAACAAAAAAAAAATTACATTACGAAATAGCTATCAGAAAAACAAGCATACGGACCAAAAATCATAACTTTAATACAAACACAAACGAAGTAAATCCTGCACAAAGTTTGTATGGAGAGTGCTTGCCCTACCCCTCCTCTTAAGAGGGCGTATAGGATGGCATTTCAAAAGTCCCGCTCTAACACGCGTGAGTTTTTAATTAACCATCCCGCTCTCTACGGAAGCTCAGCGCGTGTGTCTCGTAAATATTCATGTTTATTTCTAAACGTGTACATTTATAAGGATAATCTTTTTTTATCAGGTTTGAGAACTTATCATTTTACAACTATTAAACCAAAAATGGGAGGGTTTTAAAGATCCAACCAAAAACATCGAAAAAAGGGTTATGTTTGAAAAATAAAAGTATCGAGAAAATTTTGCAAATCGTGTTTTCACTTTTAACAGACTGGAGGATAACAGTTCAAGATTGATATACTGAAAGGACAGATATTTAATCACTATAGATTTTGAGATCGAAGTCGATAAACATTGGCAAAAGTGCATATGTGGGCTCTTAAATAATTAAATAGCTGTGACGAAAGAGAGTGCGTCAGCGTGTTTTTGAAGATGCATTTTATCAGAAATTATATCCAGGAAGGATCAATAGAGGTCAAGTATCTGCAAACCGATGATACGGAGGCAGACCTACTGACTAATGCCCTAGCTAGCCCACGGCTGGTTAAACTACGTAGTAGCCTAGGTTCTGATGGCCACGACAGCCCCGTGAAGAGGAGTGAAGGTACTGGCTACAGCAAGAGTGCTGCGAGAGCGCAGCCAACCGAACAATAAGTCATCAAAGCTGTCACGTCAAATCGTTACGAATGTCTGTTCTTTGCGAATAAAACATAACTACTTATATTTAATGTTTACTTATGTGTTTATTGGCAAATAACCCCATCAGTTTTGAGCTGCAGTGTGACCCATCCTATAATACCAGCGGATCAAATCCTTCCGGACAACCTTTAGGTAGAGGAATCGTTACTAAAAAAACTTGCATAGGTATAGTTCGTACACAACTGTAAGGCAAAGTGCTGTCAAATTAACGCAAGCAAAAATCTACCTAACAGTCAGTGCTCTAAGTCGAGTTTTGCTTGCGTTCGTTTTACAGAATTTGGCCTTAGAGTTTTGTAAACGTACCGTCCGCTAACTTGTGTTGTTTGTATGCAGACAGCGGCTGACGTCGGCGGTGTGGCCGGGGCGCGCGTGCCCGCCCTCGGAGCAGCGCGCGCCGTGCCCGCGCGAGCCCTGTCTGCGCCTGCTGGCGCGCCCCGTGCTCGGCTGCCACGTCCAGGTTACACTCACATACATTTTTTTTTTAACCTAACTGTTGCTTTTATAGGCGTCAGTTGGAAACGCCCTGGCGGCAGAAGACGTAGAAGTTCTAACGAGACGACCCTAACGCCCGCCCTGTCACGGCCCTTGCAGCTCCGGATAGAATTGAGGCTGCTAAAGTTCCTATGCATGGCTTTAAAAGTAAACTTAGGATCGCAAATGTTTTACAGAAACTGAAAATCAAAGATTTCCCTGATACATAAACTACAGTTTACCTTATTTCTTGAAAGAAAGAATCTCATCCCAATTACCTAGAAATTTAAGTGATTGATTATCAAGAAGTTACCCCGATGCAGGTAAGATTGATTGTGAAACACATGACTGACATTATCTTAACGTTCCGCAGACGTCGTCAGGGCAGGAAGCCGACGGTGCTTGCGGTTGGGGGGTGAAGATCTCGCGAGTGCGCTGCGAGCTGGCGGGGGCCGGCGACGACGGCACCGACGCATACTTGGAGCCCTGGCGCTGCGCCCCTGCGCTGCCAGGCCGGATTGTAGCCCCGCCACTACATTATCAGGTACATATTCAAACAGACTATATCTACAGTTGCAGTAGTTGCCCTTAAAAAATAGAGAAATGACTTACTTTATGAAAGGATCTTCAACTGCCAGCCACGCTGACCAGGCCTGCTACCCTCGCAGGCTGCAGCCACCAGGGGAGTGCCCAGCTAAGCTCGTCTTCAGCCAACCATTCGACCTACACACGACCCTATTTTCTACCTAAACTTCGTACAGTGCGGGTCCGATTTTCTCTAACAATATAAACCTAGTCTTGTATCCCTAGGACCAGCCTGACATCTTACGCTACAACCATCGTCCATCAAGGTGACTTTTGGTGACTTCACTACAGAAGCTTAAATAAATAATAATAAATATTTGTGGACAATCTTACACAAATCAACCTAGTCCCAAACTAAGCAAAGCTGTACTATGGGTACTAAGCGACGATATACATACTTATATAGATAAATAGATACTTAAATACATAGAAAACATCCAAGACCCAAGAACAAATATTCGTGCTCATCACACAAATAAATGGCCCGGCCGGGATTCGAACCCGGGACCTCCAGCTTCGTAGCTCACTACCAACTAAGCTAAAGCGGTCGTCAAACGGTCGGCTTGATTGTGTTATCTTCCTTCCAGGAGGAGACATGTGAAGTGGAGTGCGGTTGCAAGGAATCGTCGGGTCAGCCGGGCCCGTGGGGCGCGTGGGGCCCGTGCCGCGGCGGCGCGCGCAGCCGCTCGCGCCAGCTGCTCGTGCCGGCCCGGGAGGCCTGCCGGACCCCCTCCAGGTACACCATACACCATTCTCCATCGTCAGGAAATAATTCGATCCCCGTGCCGCTAAAGAAGGCCTGTCGGGACGTACGGTCGGCAATGTTGCTCGGTATGCATTTCTGCATGTAAGTTATAGCATATAGTCTATTTTCGTTCAAATGGCTGTACTTACAGTTTACACTATCTACCACCATTAGTCACGAGGTCGTCGTCGTGTGTGGTATTATACAAGATGTTCTATTTGGCGGTAGCCAGAGCTGTTAACTGAAAGAGATTGCAATAGCTGTTACACCAGGATCATCTATCAGCAGAAAAGTGTGAGAAAGGCTCCAGTGCATTTTTTTTTTTTTTTTTTTTTTTTTTTTTTTTTTTTTTTTTTTTTTTTATTTAGGAAGCAAACGGTTGTGTACAAAAATGTATGTATGTTATGAGATAAACTAACAAACCTGTAGTTCCATTAATTATAAATAACAACAGCAATAAAGATATCGAAACAGGGTGGGTAAGTATACATGCCTACTACTTATACGCCAATATAATGTGCTGATGAAAGTAACAATAAAACGGTACTGGGAGGATTTGATTAGTTTAGAGTTGTTATATAATGCAAGATTCAGTTAAAACTAAAAGCAAAAGAAAACAATATTTGTGGATATGCTACAGAAGACTTATTGTAAACTGTGGGGTAACTACGATATAATCAGATAACAGGTCGGAAAGTGTTCACACATTTTTTAGAAGATTAAGCTACGGAGAGCGCTACTATATTTGCCAAGAGATAATGAAAAGATATCTAAATTTTTGAAATTGGTATTATAGTCGTGACAAGCTCTTCTAAAGAAAGTGTTTCTAGCGAAATTGGAATGACAAAGGCTTACATGGAATGTTAAGGGGTGGCGAGGGGGAATACGGTGGGGCAATTTAAGAAATACTTTTTCGAGGAGAGGGGATGAGTCTATATAATTGTTTAAAAGTTTGTACAGGAAGATCTGGTCCAAAAATACGCGACGTTTAGTTAGGGGAACTAGTCCGTGGCGCTTGCTGGTTTTGTCTGAGGGATTTACACCTTGGCGGAAATTGAGCGACTTTAACAATTTATTTTGGATTCTATCGATTCGTGTTCTATGAACAGCATATTGAGGCGTCCAAACGACACAACCGAACTCCAGAATGCTGCGTACATAAGAGAAATACAACACTTTTAAAGTATTTGGCTCTTTAAAAGGCTTTGACAGCCTAAGTATCAGGCCTAACTGCTTGTAGGCTCTTGTGGTGATGTTGTCAATATGAGGGATGAAGTTAAGCCTCGTATCCAGTATTACACCTAGGTCTCGAACTTGAGAAACTCTGTTTATAGTTTTGCCCAGAAAGTTATAGCTAAATAGAAGTGGTTCTCGTTTGTGGCAAAAGGTGATGCAACTACATTTTTCGGGGTTAAGAAGCAATTGGTTGGAGTTGCAGTAGGCGGCGAAACTTTCGAGATCTCTTTGTAAGTCCAGGCAGTCGCTGTTATTTTTTATAATTTTAAATATTTTTGTATCGTCAGCATAAACAAGGTGCCTTGAGCTAGAAAAAGAGGAACCCATGTCGTTTACATATAATATAAATAAGAGTGGACCTAAGTGTGATCCTTGGGGTACCCCTGAATCAATACCCAAGTACCTAGAAGTATGACCCCTGAGCGATACTGCCTGGCTTCTATTGTGGATATATGATTCAAGCCACCTGTAGAGATCACCGTGTATGCCGACTTCTAGTAGCTTCTGTAATAATCGGGAATGATCAATTTTGTCGAAAGCTTTGGAGAAGTCGGTATACACGGCATCCACCTGGTATCCATTATCAAGGGCATTCAAAATAAAATCCGTAAAAGTGATGAGGTTGGTGTCAACACTTCGGCCACGAAGAAAACCGTGTTGGTGAGGGGAGATGATGCGAATCACGCAATTCGTTAATTCGGAGGTTACAATTTTTTCAAATATTTTCCCTATGGTACATAATTTGGATATTGGTCTATAATGTGTCACGTCATGTTTATCTCCGCTTTTATGTATTGGCGTTATTAAGGCAGTCTTCCAAATGGAAGGAAAGCAACCCTCCGATAACGATTTACGAAAGATGATAGTAAGGGGTATAGCTAGTTCCTTGCTGCAACGAGAGATTAGGATAGGGTGTATCTGGTCAAGCCCCGCACCTTTATTTACATTTGTTTGTTGAAGGTGTTTTTCGACTAGAGTATTACTAATTTTAATTGAGGAAATATTTACCGGAGTGTTATGCGTGTCGGAGTTAGTGGTTGAAGCATTTATTTAAATTGGTGGTGTCCTCGCAAACTGAATAAACATAAACCCCCATACTTTCAAAACATGACAGAACTTAGATAATTTGGCGAGACGCGGCCAAAAATCTCACAGATAACTCTCAAAATCAGAAATTATAATTTGTGAAACATCACTCTCTCTATTTCAGATACGTGACGATAGAGTGGGCGAACTGTACCGTAGGCGAGGAAACCGATCTGCTGGTGTATGAACCTCGCGACGAGACGCCTCGACGTACCTGGCTCGATACAGAATACCACGATGGATATATCGGTATGACTTCCTATATACCAGAGGCGGAGCGTCCATACAACTCGATTCCCACCGGCTTGCCTAATTTTCAACCAGTCCAGTTCTTTTACTAAGGGTCATGAAGAATAAGAAAGGCAAATTATTTCCGGCTTCCGTAAGAATATTTATTTTGACGCGCTGCCACTGCTATACCTATACTCTTTCATCTTTATCTGCGTCTACAGGAGAAAAAACATAACTTGATTTTACAAAGTCGTTTTGTTACTGCCCTAATTACTAAATTTTGCAAAAGCAGCTGTGTTTTACATTACCTTTGGTTATCCCTACAAATTTTTAGTTATCACAAAAATATTTGGGGTGGACATTAACGTAACGGTTACCATATTCTGTCGACAGAGGGCAGCAGTTCGTTGCTGGCGGTAGTGTGGACCGCCACCATCGTGCTCAGTTTCTACGGCGCGTTCATGCTGTATCGCGGACTTATCAGGTACGACAGGATTTGATGATGTAACTAGCTTTGCCAACCAACAATCAACACCACAACTAACATGACCTCTATGTCTATTGGCATACAGTACCTGGCAATAAATATTGCACGTCGGATTTTGGAAAGTGACTGGCTGTTTACGACGATTTCCGATCACTGGCGACCGTCCATCAATCATCTTATTTATTAATTGAGGTTTCGTATCGAATAAATACTGCACTTTATGGACTTTATTGGTTTACGCACGGCTGACGTCAAATTTATGACATGAAAACTTTGGATAACTTTAGCTCCTTACAAACGTCGTATGGGTATTGTGAGACAGTGCTCTATGGAACAGAAATTAGCCAGCTCCCTTTCCAAATTTCGATGTGCAATGGACACATTCATCCTTTGTGTCCTAACGTGTTGACAAATTCTTTTTGAAGACGTTAATCGTCACTTTTCTGTGGGATGAAATACTTTGTGAGCTAATATAGTTTAAGTATACAACAACATTTTAAGTGATGATTATTGTGTTATCCTAGAAAAAGAGTGATAGTGATTAATGTCTTCAAGAAAACGCGTTTACGTGGTAGAACACGTAAGGATGAATAGACTGTACGTTCTGTGAAGTACTAGTAACAGAATTGTAAATACAATATTATGTCTACACAGATGTCTCCGAAGCCGAAAGCTGAAGACAATCACCAAGGTGTAAGTCACCGAGGATTCCGCATCTATAAGTCGTTGGCCTGAGCGCCCTCGCGGGCCCTCCACTCAGGACCCATGTCCTTCTGTTCTCTGTTTAAACCAGTGTTTAAGTGTCCAATATCGTTAAGTTTACTATTCGCTTACCAAAGATTACGTTAGACGTTCGTGATATGTTGCTATCTTCCTTGTTATTATTGCCAATAAGGGATTCCGTAACTCCATATCAGTCTTAGATACACATTTACACTGATATGACATGTAACGTTAGTATTATATATCAACTATAATCAGCAACAGTCTGTCCGCAGGAGTGCTTCCATTTTACGAGGTATATGCTAATTTAGACGGTTTTGATAACTTTTCCGAAAACGATTACCGAGTGACGGCCGATTGGGCTTCTGGTTTGACAATATGTATTGGTGTAGTGGTCGTAGCCACTTAGAGTTGTGTTGAAGGGAGCCGCCGAGACTCCGTCGTCCTTAAGACTTACGGCATCGTTGGGGAGTCAATAGTGTAAGGCCAGCAGATTTGATTAGATGTCCTAGAGACCAAGTAAGACGTGACACATCATTCCACATATCAGCTAAATATATAGTCGTCGTAAATCGAGTTTTCTGTATCGACTGATAGCTAGCTCAACCGGGCTGTATTGCCCAAGGCACGCAGAAGACTATCCTCTGACATGCTTCTGATATCATACGTAGAGCTTTGGCGCACAAATACCTAAATAATTTACGGATAGATTAAGTAATATTAACCTGATCATACAGTTTCGAGATAATAATCGTGTATAACACTTTTTTTGTAGATTTTGCATTTAAACGCATGTATTGTGACGGGTATTTATAATGTGAGTGTGTTCTCGACTTCCTTCACGTCTCATCCTTTCCGTTCGTCTTCGGTCTTCGTCTATAAAGGGAATCTCTATGTATAAACCTACCGTTTTAACTGATACGGCGCATGTGACGTAAGGGGCAAGAGGGGATACGTCAAACGGTAGCGCGGGGCAGGGAACTGCACGCTGGCACCGTCTCAATTAAGCGGTCGGCATATATCAATATAATTTCCTATACGCATACGTTATAAATGTTACTAAAATGTACCTAATGTTACTTGCTTGCGGCTCGTACGCCTCGTCTTGTTCCTTTACGACAATATCGATATATCTACATCTACATACACATTATTTTTATAAAGCTACGTTTGTTTGAGAGATCCGCTGTCTATTTTCTATTCTTGACACTTTGCTATAGTTTCCGCCCTGTGAATCGTGTACTGTATTGTAACCATGTATATCATTAGATACATACGCCATACAAGATATTGATGTAAACATGATAGTTAAGGAATCGTGTTAGACAATACAATATTTGATATTTAATAAAATTTGATTGTGTTTTGATAAACTTGAGTTTTATTTTCAACATTCAACCGTAACAACAAATAAATCTTTTTCGTAAATCTATTTCTAAGTAAAATATAAGGGTAGAGTTCAATTTTTTGGACCATGGCCAAGTGTCACAACGGAATCAATTACATGGGCCACAAATTTTAACTCCATCCATACCTAAGTAACTATGCAGGCTTGCTTAGTAAGTAAAGTTCATATTCAATCTCTTGTGGAAAATGAGTTGACGTTTCTCGCTGCCACATGGACAAAATCGTAAAAGGGTCATAAACATTTAGGTGCGCGTCTTTCCTGTAGACATATAAAAAGTTAAGGGCTACAAAGCTTAATTATGGATTGGTCTCGTAATCCGCATAAACGGTGTCTCCGTTTCTATAAATCCATATGTAATAGAAACATAACTTGCATGCTCATAAGCCGTTAACTATTGACCACAGGAGGGACGACTTTTATATTGATTTAAACTTACACTATTTTCACACATTATTATTGGGAAACGGGACTTAATAAAATAACACACAAACATTCGAAACGTCAGGCGAAATCTTAAAAAACCGGCCAAGTACGAGTCGGACTCGCGCACAAAGGGTTCCGTACCATTATTTATGAATAATAATGTTAATTAATATCAAGTAGAATGTTGGTCAAGTGTGAGTCGGGTTTTAGTTTTCGCATACATTTTGAGATCCAGCGCCTGATGAAGGCAACGAGCAAAGTACTTTTAAAAAACTTTGCTCGTTGCCTTCTTTAGGCGCTGGGTCTCAATTTTTTTGTATAGGAGCCCCCCTTAAATATTTATTTTATTTTGTTTATAGTATTTGTTGTTATAACGGCAACAGAAATACATCATGAAAATTTCAACTGTCTAGCTATCACGGTTCATGAGATACAGCCTGGTGACAGACGGACAGCGGAGTCTTAGTAATACCCTTTGGGTACGGAACCCTAAAACGGGTAAATTAGTTATAATTGTACGCGATTAAATCCCGTTTCCCAACAATAATGGGACAACTTTTGTTTCTTCAATTTTTGTTTGGTCTACCGCTGAATCTTCAAGATGGCAGGGTCGTACCGAAGCTCGGCCAGGCCTTTACCCGCGATGGCGTTGACTCGAGCGGCCCGCAGCTCGCGACGTCGCTGCTTCACGTCCTTCGCTGCCAAGGACAGGTTCTCCAGGTTACTGAGAAGCACCTGTGCAGAGGACAGTGGGTTATTTAGTTATTTTGACGGTGGCAAACAAACTTAGGACATGGCACGTAGAACCGATGGCCGTTGGGGCCGAAAGGTTCTCGAGTGGCGACACCGACCGGGAGGCGCAGCGTGGTTAGACCCCCCACAAGGTGGACTGATGACCTGGTAATGGTCGTGGGAATCCGCTAGATGAGGGTGGCACAGGACCGATCATTGTAGCACTCTTTGGGGTAGGCCTATGTCCAGTAGTGGACGTCTTTTGGCTGAACAAGTTTACGGCCTGACTGATGGTAAGCAGACACTAGCGTATGGAGACGTGGTGCTACTTCGACCCCCCTTTGTCAAGTGGGCAACTTGACAGTTACACTTGGTTCTCAAGTCACCCGAAGCAGCCGGGGTCAACGGCTTAATATGCCTTCCAAAGCACGGCCGAGCGCTCAGTTAGTACCCAAGAACTGGCCCGGGCCCATGTTGCTCAACCTCGCATACCGCACGTGGCACGCGGGCGTCGCTGAACCACGAGCGCTCCAAGTGTCAATAAACTACCACCGGTTAATAAAACATACCGGTCTCGAATATCCGGCGTAAGAAACTCGGCGAGGAACATTGTGTAAAAGGAAGACAATATACAATGTGTGTAAAATTACAGTAGGTATCACAATACTGCAAAATTACAATGCTAAAATATCCTTTGGACGCATTATGGCTACCTATTTGTTGAAAATATTTAGGTAGTACAAAACTAAATAAAATATGCAATCAATGTCCTCATACACAGCAAACTCAAAATTGCTAAGAGCTCTAAATAAAAGGCAAGTATTTTAAAAACCATCCTTTATTTCTTGAGCCAATCAAATTTTATTATAAGGCATTTTCTCAAACTTTTTGGCTGCCTTTTTAGCTTCTATCATAGTGCATGAATTATTCGTAAAAATATCTGAACAGTAATAATCCGGCAATGTCTTCATATCTACTTCCAAGGGTTTAGCATCCTTAGACGCCTCTGCCGGGCTAGGTGCACGGCAGAGTAGCGCGGGAATCATGTCATAGAATAACTTGGGCTGGTAGTTGCCCAGGCAGTTAAATATGGGGCTGATCTGGCCCAATCTCACGAGCAATCCCGCATTGTCGCTATAAGACATGCACATACCACAGAATTCGGCGATAGCTCTGATAATCTTCCAGTCCACCCGAGCTTTCCCAGGAGGCGAGACCGCAGGGTACGCAAATTGAGATCTACATTCCATGTTCAAATAGATACCACCAGCCTCGGTATACGCGCAGCCTGGAAGCACAACTGTAGCATTCTGAGCGCCCCGGTCGCCTTGGAAACCGATGTATATCAAGCTGCAATTCGGAGGCGGTTTCCACTTGTAGAATATCTCATCAGCTCCAAGCGAAATAATAGTATATGGGCTTCGTTCATTCAAAGCTTCCAAAGCATTTGGCTTCCAACCAGCTTCTAAAGCCCCTGCAAAACTGGCCTCTCTAGTGAGTATATGCACAACTTGCCAACCAGCCTTCGAATAGTTTTTAGTATGTTTAAATATATCCAACATAAGCTCGTAGCTGAATGGCGAATTCAACTGGGATACACCAACAAATACCAGTGGCTTTTTAGCTTTTTTCAAAATATCAATACCGGATTTTAGCTTCTGTGGATCCTTTCCTAGATATGTGACGTGGTAGTTATAATCGCAGGAGGGTCCCAACGCATAAATATCGCATTCGTTAGTTCTGTATGCTTGGCGTATCCACGCGTTCAGGATGGGCGCTTCGAAACGGGGATTGGTCCCTACTAACAGTATCATGTCTGCTGACACAACGTCTTTCATATTAATATTGAGCCCATAGGCAGCTCTTATATCTATGCCCGACGAAGAATAATTCATGCTTCGCTCTATGTAACAATTATCGCTATCTAGCATGTTGAGAAAGTCTTTAGCGGCTACCAAGGTTTCAACGTTACTATGGGGACCAGCTATGGCCATTATACACTTGGGGTCAGTTTTGCAAATTATTTTAGCAACCTCACGCAATGCCTGGTCCCATTCGACTGGTTTTAAACAACTGGCACATTTAACCATAGGAGTGACTAATCGTTGCATCTCCGTGGAATCAATCGCCCAACGACCTTTATCTGACAGCCATTCTTGATTGATTTCTTCATGCTCCCTAGGCAAGACTCTTATTACTCTATTATATCTACTGTTGAGTACAATGTTTGTTCCTGTAGCGTCGGTCACGTCAATTGAATTTGTAGATTTTAACTCCCAGGGTCTGGCTTTGAACCTGTATGGGATGGAGGTCAATGCCCCCACGGGGCAGAGATCGATAATGTTGCCAGAGAGTTCTGAAAGGAACATTTTCTCAACGTAGGTGCCTACAAGCATGTCATGTCCCCGACCAGTCGAACCTAGAACGTCAATCCCACAAACTTGTGACGCAAAACGTATGCAGCGAGTGCAGTGGATGCAGCGATTCATCTCAGTATTGATAAGAGGTCCTAGGTCTTTGCTTTCCACGGACCGTTTTCCTGTGAAGTGTATTTCTGTGAACCTTGTCCGATCGTTGCCAAATTTCATAGACAGGTCCTGGAGATCGCATTCGCCGCCTTGGTCGCAAATTGGGCAGTCTAAAGGATGGTCAGCTAAGATGAACTCGAGTACGCTTTCCTGCGCTTTCAGGGCAATAGCGTTGTTAGTACGTATCTTCATGTTCTTGCCAACCGGGACGGCGCAAGCTATTTGTGGTTTAAACATGCCTTCAACGGAGACGAGGCACATACGGCAGTTACCGGCTACGGACAGGCGCTCGTGGTAGCAGAAGCTTGGCATGGCGATACCCTGGCTCCGACAGGCCTGGAGGATGCTGTAGTAACTTGGTACTGTCACCGGTTTCCCATTTATGAATATTGGTGTCGTTGCCGTTTGTTGCCTTCTCTTTTGCAAACTTAATGTGATGTTGCGTTTCAATAAGTTCCTGGACGGTTTAAACATGATTGAAGGTGTGCCGTATTATAAATTAAGTATAAAATTATTTCGTTGTTTATTTACGTATGATTCAATATGATTTTGATAAGATTGCGGTGAACTTGACAGGTTGCTGTCAATTTATTTTTTGACAAACATTGTAAATAGTTTTAATGTTACTTATTCTCGGCAAATAAATAAATACTCAATTTTATTGTGCAATGTCTTGTGAATACATTTCGAACCTTTCGTTTTATTTCATTACCCATACAGACGAATTAGGCAACAATTTGCCGGCACGCATTCGCGCGTAGCTTGCGCCGCAGTGGGCTGCAGGGGTAAATGACTAAAACTTACTTGGTGTATCGAGTTGATCAACTGCACTAGCGCTTCTTTGAACTGAACAAATATTTCTGTAGCTCGTTGGTATCTGAAACAAATTAGATATTAGGGATTAAGTTTCATCTTACAGCTAGAACTACAGCAAAGTTGCATATCCTGTCAACTATAACAAGTCATATGTCTTATTACAAAGAATATATTAAATTTAAGCGGTTTACTAGGACAACTTACTGCTTAGTCGTGCCGTGCACAACTCCTGTCTTACTCGCCCTGAGCAAATAAAAAGAGAAGGGCATATTTCCTCATCACGCGTCACGGCATCAGCTTGTGTAATCCTTGCACGGCTAGCACAAGACGGTGCGCGAGCTACCTCGCCGCAAGATAAACTCCAGTTTCTTTCTGCGTTTACTAATTCAAAAGAGACGGGATAGTCTATCTCGCCGAGCGTCTTCTGAACCTCTAGTAAAAGTTTTTTTCGAAACAAAACACAAACGAATGCGTTTGCGTTTAGTCTCATTTGGCCACGCGAGCAGCGTCTCTGGTGGCCTTAGGTGGTAACTATTTTTTGCTTCGCTCTTAGAGAGAGATGCTTCAACTCCCCTCACCCTGAAACCGTATCAAGAAACCGTGCGTCTGCCTGCGCCCTAAATTAAGACTAAGCGCAACCGCGTTCGTTTGTGTTTTGTTTCAACAAAGTTATACAAGACATATACTGTTATTCGTGCTGTAGTAGTAGCACAGGTAGTAGTCACTAACTTGTAGTCGTGCGCGGTATCGGTGAAGGCGTAGTCGAGCGCGAGCCGGAGCGAGCGCGCCGCGCGGGGCGCCGCGGGCGAGGACAGCACGCGCCGCGCGCCGCGCTCCAAGCAGCGCGCTTGCACCAGCAGGCGGCAGGCTGCTGTGCTGCGGTGGTAGTCACTAACTTGTAGTCGTGCGCGGTATCGGTGAAGGCGTAGTCGAGCGCGAGCCGGAGCGAGCGCGCCGCGCGGGGCGCCGCGGGCGAGGACAGCACGCGCCGCGCGCCGCGCTCCAAGCAGCGCGCTTGCACCAGCAGGCGGCAGGCTGCTGTGCTGCGGTGGTAGTCACTAACTTGTAGTCGTGCGCGGTATCGGTGAAGGCGTAGTCGAGCGCGAGCCGGAGCGAGCGCGCCGCGCGGGGCGCCGCGGGCGAGGACAGCACGCGCCGCGCGCCGCGCTCCAAGCAGCGCGCTTGCACCAGCAGGCGGCAGGCTGCTGTGCTGCGGTGGTAGTCACTAACTTGTAGTCGTGCGCGGTATCGGTGAAGGCGTAGTCGAGCGCGAGCCGGAGCGAGCGCGCCGCGCGGGGCGCCGCGGGCGAGGACAGCACGCGCCGCGCGCCGCGCTCCAAGCAGCGCGCTTGCACCAGCAGGCGGCAGGCTGCTGTGCTGCGGTGGTAGTCACTAACTTGTAGTCGTGCGCGGTATCGGTGAAGGCGTAGTCGAGCGCGAGCCGGAGCGAGCGCGCCGCGCGGGGCGCCGCGGGCGAGGACAGCACGCGCCGCGCGCCGCGCTCCAAGCAGCGCGCTTGCACCAGCAGGCGGCAGGCTGCTGTGCTGCGGTGGTAGTCACTAACTTGTAGTCGTGCGCGGTATCGGTGAAGGCGTAGTCGAGCGCGAGCCGGAGCGAGCGCGCCGCGCGGGGCGCCGCGGGCGAGGACAGCACGCGCCGCGCGCCGCGCTCCAAGCAGCGCGCTTGCACCAGCAGGCGGCAGGCTGCTGTGCTGCGGTGGTAGTCACTAACTTGTAGTCGTGCGCGGTATCGGTGAAGGCGTAGTCGAGCGCGAGCCGGAGCGAGCGCGCCGCGCGGGGCGCCGCGGGCGAGGACAGCACGCGCCGCGCGCCGCGCTCCAAGCAGCGCGCTTGCACCAGCAGGCGGCAGGCTGCTGTGCTGCGGTGGTAGTCACTAACTTGTAGTCGTGCGCGGTATCGGTGAAGGCGTAGTCGAGCGCGAGCCGGAGCGAGCGCGCCGCGCGGGGCGCCGCGGGCGAGGACAGCACGCGCCGCGCGCCGCGCTCCAAGCAGCGCGCTTGCACCAGCAGGCGGCAGGCTGCTGTGCTGCGGTGGTAGTCACTAACTTGTAGTCGTGCGCGGTATCGGTGAAGGCGTAGTCGAGCGCGAGCCGGAGCGAGCGCGCCGCGCGGGGCGCCGCGGGCGAGGACAGCACGCGCCGCGCGCCGCGCTCCAAGCAGCGCGCTTGCACCAGCAGGCGGCAGGCTGCTGTGCTGCGGTGGTAGTCACTAACTTGTAGTCGTGCGCGGTATCGGTGAAGGCGTAGTCGAGCGCGAGCCGGAGCGAGCGCGCCGCGCGGGGCGCCGCGGGCGAGGACAGCACGCGCCGCGCGCCGCGCTCCAAGCAGCGCGCTTGCACCAGCAGGCGGCAGGCGTCCGCGCAGGCTGCTGTGCGCTCCCAGCCGGTCCTGTGTGGTGATAATGCTGATAATGATGATCATCTTGACCGATATCGGGCACAGCAACTGTATATCCTGGTTTGGCATATTTAACAGAGACATTGGGTTGTTTCGTTGTTCCGCCCTAAAGTGCGTTCTTGTATGGCTTACGTACCCAATCTTGTTGGCAAAGGTACGAGCGCACTGTGTGGTAATGCTTCGTGGAATAACTAGGCACATGAACTTAACCTATACGGCGTCGTACGCCCAAGGGGCTTACCGAAAACAAAGATCTCCCTCTCTAGCTCGAGTAGTCAGTGGGATTGTCCTAATTGGCGCGCGACTACGCGATGATCGCGCGACTTTAACTTAGAATATTTACTAGTAAAAGTCGCGAAGTTGCGCGATAATCGCGTAGTCACGTTTGTTTTAGGACGATCCCTTTAGGACACCTATTCGAGTTCAATATATTCGCGAATTTCACTTGCGCGATCGCACGATCGCGCGACCCTCGCGTTGTTATATATTAGGACGATCCCAGTGGCTTCTCAGCCGATGTGTTGCGCGCTTGTTAAACGCATTGGATTTCTATACATTTTGATAAACGCAGGCTCCGTCGTTGCGCCGAAATAGTGAAAATGAAAAAAATACCTATCACTGACCGCCGCATGTGCGTACTCGACCGCCGCGCGTAGACGCAGCGCGTCTTCTATGTACTCTTAGATCCGTACCATGTACTCGCGTGATACGTGTCGGGCCATAAATACACTATCCAATCTAATACTAACACCCAATCATCTTTTGGGCTGGGTACACCGTATCATTAATCATTATGTTCAATTATCAATATCCTTATATTTTTAAGACGAATTCATATTTGTGGACCACTAGATGGCGCTCTACCTCACAGAAACTAGCTAACGGTTGTTCAATTTAAATTTCTTACGGTGTAAATAAAGTGGTCCTTCGACCCGGATGTATGACTTTAAACAGTGAAATCTATCTTAACTGCTAAAAAAAAATATGAGGAATATGAGAGGCAGGGACCGAAGAATAGAGGCGGAGACAGTAATATTGTCCTTTTTTTTGAGTTCAACTCTTTAAAGATTGCAGGTGGGTAGGTACTAACTTGCCCACCCCGCTGAGCTTCCACGCAGGCAGCGCGTCGTCGAGCAGCCTGACCGCCGCGTGCGCGTACTCGGCCGCCGCGCGTAGACGCGCGCTCACCGCCGCCAGCGCGTCGCGCAGCCCGCGCGCGCGCGTCAGCGCGTCTTCTAGCGGAGTGCCGGGCCGTAGAGTGTTGCTCCATACGCTATCTGCAGTACAAGACTTATAGTTTTATCTCACGAGGGTCGGCCATTGTTGTAGTTGTGACACATACGAACACATAGAAAACGTGAACTCATAGCTCCTACGGTGACGCACACATGGACAATGTGCATGTATAGCTCAACACACAACCGTGGCTCACCCGACCCGCGCAATTAGATAGAACTCTAGAGAAAATACGTATGACATAGTACAATATAGATTGTTAAAAAAATAAGCGGTCGAACATGCATTGTACATACAAAGAGCAACTTAATTTTGCATGCTAGGAAATTAAAAATTCTGTAACAATTTTATAAAATATCCAGCACAAATATCTCAACTACCTAGCAGCTGCTGCAGCTGCGCGTAGAGCGCGCGCGTGCGCAGGATCTGCGCGTGCAGCGCGCGCCGTTCGCGCTGCAATTCGCCGAGCCGGGTCTGTAGCCAGCTGAGCTCTAGCCGCCGCATCTCCTGATTGCAACAGATATTTACCCCTTATTCACAAAAATTAACAAACCCTGCTAACTAATATGTGTTTGTCCCTTTCTCACAAACACAAACATCAAAATGGCCTAACTTTAGTTACCTATTTTCAATGGCTTGAATCAAAATCAACGTCAGCGTGTCATGTCCACATGTCGAAGTCGTTTTGCGACCACCAAGATGATCTTAATTACTTATCTAATTTCAAATTTACTATGATTATTTCTGTGGTTTTCCTTGTACATAATTTATTTACCTAGAACTATTATTTATCGTTGGGGCTACAACACTGAAATTGTGCCGCAACAAGGCAAACTCTCTAATTTTTGTCTTAATTCGGTCGCTACCGCTAGTGGTTACTTAATGTCGCACAAAATTTTAAATAGGTACAACTGAATTGAGCCCCCTTCAAGTGTTAAAACAATATGTAATGCTATCGACGTAATGACTGTTTTCATACCTTTCTATTAATATTCGCCACGAAGTCTTCATTTTCCGACGCAAGTGCTGGACGTCTATACAGGTCTAAGCTGACAAACACCTGGAAAAATCTTCTACATTAGCACCATTAACTAATGTATTACACAAATAGGATATTTTCCACGCATTTGGTGGTTTCAAAAAAACCGGCCAAGTGCGTGTCGGGCCACGCGCAAGGTAGGGTTCCGTAGTCGTCCACCCGTTACATTATGTGGACTAAAAAGTTCGCAAACTTATATTTACTATGTTTTTGACAGAATTAACAACATTATCTAAGGTATCAATGGAAATTGTACTTACGAAAGTTTGCTTTTGCAAAGTACATTTCTGAAGTTCGACTATTACTCGTTAACTAGTAATGTCTACTTAGCTGTGATAGTTTTCCTTTTAAATTCATCGTATATACTACTACCATGATTTTTTTCACATGCCTAGTAGCCACCGTTTAGCTGGCAGGGGGGGGGGGGGACACTTGACCATAACAAAAATTAAAATGAAAAATGAAATAATTTAAAATTATCACTTCAAAGCTTAATATCACTCCAACCAATCTTTCAATCTTTAATCAAAAAATGCTTTTAGAAACCTTATAATATTTTTGAAAGAGCTATCCAACAATACCCCACACGATGGGGTTTGGAAGAAAAAAAAATTGCACCACCACTTTACATGTTGGGGAGGTACCCTTAAAAAAAAAATTTAAGATTTTATTCTACCGTTTTGTCGGCGTCATTGATATGTATACTCATATCAAATTACAGCTTTCTAGTACTAATATAACGGTTACTGAGAAAAACGGGGGACAGACGGACGGACGGACGGACATGGCGAAACTATAAGGGTTCCTTGTTTACTACGGAACCCTAAAAACGAATGCTATGGTTTTGATGCCCGAGAAACCTGATATTCGCTTGCTATTAAGGTATAATCCCAAGTGTTAATTAGCAGTTAGCACAGCAAGCACTGTGCGAGTAGCCCAAGACGGAGCACGAGCTATCGCGATTCCTACAAGAGGAAATAGAAAGAGTGCCATGTTTTGTCTCTATCACCGACCTAGCATTTTTTCATGGTCGGGTTATAGGCACAGGCTCACTTCCACAAGCAAGGCATAACTATTATATGAATATTCTTTCTCATACCCGAGTACCCGAGTCGCTATTAGGTTGCGGTATATACTATATCTATGTTCCACTGACCTGATGAAGCGTCTTCGCGTAGCTGTCTTTATTCGTCATCGTGGTTGTGGCGTCTTCGAAGCTCTTGATTTCCTTGAAAGCATTTCAAAAGTAATAGTGGGGGAAGTAGTGTCATGAGGTCCACATTTTGGTATCGGATGAATTCACTTGGCACAGATGTAATATAGGTAAATCTAAGTTAATTTAGCCCGGTAGCCATCCGCCACCCCCTGGGGGGAAGGAAGGGGGGGCGTTGAAAGTCTCATTTTTCGGTTTTTCATGAAAAACTCATAAACGGTGACCCATAGCGAAAAATGTTCTTAGGCATAAGTAATCTAAATAAAATTATCTACATAAAAGGTTCTATACACTTTGTCGCTAGGATTTATATTTAATGAGATTTTAAAGGGGGAATGTAAAATTATATGAAAATTTAAGTGGCTATTAATTCCTTTGTTTTTCAATATTTTTAAAAACAAAAAATACTATAATTATGCACTCAATGAGCTCTATTCATTGATACCCCACTCGGTGGGGTGGGTCAAATTTCTTTTTTCGCGCCACCCTTACCCTGTGTGCCAAGTGAATTCATCCGATACCAAAATGTGGACCTCCCATACATTGGGTGACACTACTTCCCGTACTATAAGGATCGGCCCGGCGTCCGATTATTTTGATTTGTCAGCGCGCGTCTTTTTGGATTCGAAGGAATTTGAACCTTCTCTACAGTACTGTAACATTCCAATTTTAAATGACAGCGCCGTAGCTTAGCCGTACCATTATGCCTCCGTTGCTGACAATAAAATATGAAATGTAACAATGAATCTAACTCATATTAGTATAAGTAATAGTATACGTATAAGTAGTAGTAAAGTAGCGAGGTAGCGACACATATAAAGGCGTCAAAAGTCTTTTTTACAAAGGGGTATACCATACCCCTTTGTAAAAAAGACACATTGTGTCCGCATGTACTAATTTTAGAAAGACGGATAGTCTATCTCGCGGCGAGATAGTTCGCGCGCCATCATGTGCTAACCGTGCTGTGCCTAGTGACGTATATCGGATGAATGTGACGATGATGATGAGATGAAAATAGTGATGGGCGGTTTGTAAACTTAGATACCTCTTGTATGCTGTCCAGCTCTGCGGTCACCACGGCCAGTCTGGCGGCTGGGTAGGTGCGCTCGCTGCTCGCGATCTCGTCGTCCAGTCGTGCCAGTGCTGCCACCAACGTTTCACCCTTGACTGCTGACTGCCACGCCATCTGTTGGGGAAACTAGACCGTTTCGCTCATCAAAGTTATTTATTAATTAAATACTTTATTGCACAATACAGTGTACAAATGGCTTAATGCCAAATGCCTACCAGCCAACCACAGGGCCAAACAGAGACACTCAAAGACGGTGCAGGAGAATGTAGAAACGTTGAGAGTGTAAAACAGACGTTGTTAAAATTAAGATAACTGTTCATAACGATGCGTGCCGCATTTAAAAAATAATAATTAATAAATATTTGTGGACAATCTTACACAAATCAACCTAGTCCCAAACGAAGCAAAGCTTGTACTATGGGTACTAAGCGACGATATACATAACTTATATAGATAAATAAATACTTAAATACATAGAAGACATCCAAGACCCAAGAACAAATATTCGTGCTCATCACACAAATAAATGCCCCGGCCGGGAATCGAACCCGGGACCTCCAGCTTCGCAGGCAGGGTCACTACCAACTAAGCTAAAGCGGTCGTCAAAATTTGAAAGAATGAAGATTAGGGTGCATTGGCGTAAATGCTACAAGCCACGCGACTGTTCAGGTCGCCATGCCCCTCGGGCAGTGTAGGCGGAAAACATCATAGTGGTTGGATGTGCGACGTATAGCATGTAAGTGTACGTGAATGCAAAACTTCCAATAACAAATAAATTAGCACTATGTAAGGATATCACTCGCTACGACTTTATATGTCCTTGGCGTTCAAGAGGTTCTTAGTATTGAGTTTGTTTGTGTGTTTTTACACCCTCGACTAGTAAGTATTATTATAATATCTGTGCTTTACTAGAACACTATCAAGTCGCAACGTTTTCTACACAATAGAGCAACAAAGCAAAAAACGCGCAGACAGACACAAAGACTTTATGTCCTAATTTTTTTTTAAACATTTTTAAAATAACTAATAGACTTACTGGGGAGGATATTTCCGCGTGTACCTTTGGTGTGCTCGGCACGCAGCCCATTTCAGGACCATCCCCTGAGCTAAACCTCAGAACACAACACACTGAGACAAGTAAACAACTAAACACTGCCTAAATGTGCCAAGGCCACTATTATTGTTTGGCAAATACGCGAGAATCCGCGAACAATAGGGCAGCGGTGCAGGGCGGCACCGAGTGGAGCTATTTTTTTTTAAATAATGCGCGGCAAGGATATGCGATACATTTAAAGGTATGGAGGAGGCATATCTTTAGAAGGTAAATAAATGTGTAATACTTAAACCAACCGCCAACTAACCATTACAGACTGTTTGGTGCGACCCACCCTAAGTTACTTTGATAGTCGTAGGTATATTAGCAAAAGATCAGTACCCTTACCACGAGTTTGCAATGTTTGCATTACCGTACTCGCTAGCGACTGCGTAAACGATTTAGTATGGCGATTCTTAGTTCTAATGCGTAACCACCAGAGGCGCTGTACTTTTGTCCATATTAAATCGTTAACGCAGTCGTTAGCGAGTACGGTAATGCAAACATTGCAAACTCATGGTAAGAGTACTGCTTTCAACACTTTGTACCACAACGTACAACGTAACTGTTACCGTAACCGTAACTGTTGCTCACTTATCAGTAAACAAACATGTGTGCCAGTTCAGAGGAGTCAACAAGTGCATTAAATAATTGCCTACTATTTATTGACTCGACAATTTCTTATCTTACTAACAATAACAACTAGGTAAGTATACTCGAAATTATTTAAAATGTCCGACTTTTATAAATACTGTTATTGGAATATGAATCTTCATGCTTGGACAGTAAAGTCGCTTTTTGAACGGACTAATTTGATACAACTCGGACAGTTTAAATAATTTTAAGTACCTATACTCAACTAGGTAGTCCAGGTACCTAGATTGAAATTGGTGTACCATTCTAATAATATAAAGTGCCTTATCCACATCACCCTGTGGTGCATTCAGAGCTCTATGTGACGGTATAGCAAATATGTATAAAATTAGTCACAATCACGACACATCATTAATGAAATAGGTGAGTAACACGTTTACGAGTTATTCAGTAGGTAGGGTAGTCACGAACACCCATCGCCTAAACGTATTGTCTACCTTCCCTAGAGGTATCTCTACCTATAGGTACCTATATTGTACTCACATTGTACTAGGTTTAGTACCTACACTGTGTACCTACACATGTTACATCTTTAATCAACTACCTATGTATCTGATATTCTGTGATATCCAATCACTTATCGATTAGTTAGAGAAGCATTACGTTTTTAAATAAGTACCTAGTCCTAGAGATATTTAGCGATGTGACAGACAGACAGACAAAGTGAAACCATAAGGGTTCCTTTTTTACCTTTTTGATACGGAACCCTAAAAATGAAAAACATTACTGCTGATTTTCCACTTATTATCGGGTTTGTTTCAGACATACAAATATAGATTTAGTGTCACTGACTTGATTTTACTTTTTTGTATTTAAGCTTTTATTTATTTAAAAATGCATATAAATATTTTAACTAATCCAGTAACCACCAAGTAACCATTTTAAAGATTTCTAATTAAACCGAAACCGTTTCTTCGCGCAGTGTCACTGGCGTTTAAAGAGGTGTCTCAAACGCTCTTGCACTGTCAACGTCAAGCACTCGTCAACGTTGACTTGTCCTCCTACTCCTACCTCCTACCCCTCCGACTCCGTTCATCTTGTCATACAGCTTAAGTTTTTGCAATAAATTCAATTTATTTCGTTTCTTTTTTTTCTAATTGTCGTCATTTATATAAAAAACAAAAGTGCTCAACAAACCAAGCTAGTGGTAAGTAAATTAACATTAAGGATAACCGCGAAAATGAACACGTTGTATCATCATCATACAAATTTCACCATAATTGATAACAATCTGGTTTTTACCCTTTTTCAGACTTGGTAGCACCTAAAACCCGAGGCCCCAGGCCTCGGCCTGTGGTTTTAGAACCATAAATAGTAAAACAAACCACAAAAACACTTCAAATTCGTTGCAATTCATCCGTCGTTAATTTCGCATTATTTTCCTACCGTCGTCAAGATGTCTCAGTGGAACAATTCTAACGCTTACAACCAATATCAGGGCTCTAATACCTGGAATGGTGAAGTAGATAATCAATATTCTAACCAACAGTACTACCCCGCTGATCAACGTACTTATGAACCAACCAATCAGTATGTAAATTTTCAAGAGTTTCTATCTCAAATGCAGAGTGGCGCTGGTGCGTCCAACTCTGCTTCATACAATCCTCAATACCAAAATTATTCTAACAATCAGTACGATTACCAAAACATGCCATCAACATCTCAGAATCATGCTCAAAATTCTTTCTATCCAACTACAAATGCTGTGAACGGACCAGACTACCAAACCACGCACACTCAAAATGCACCAGAACCTAGCTATAACAGTCAAATGGTGTTCAAATCTAATCTCACACCAACGGCCACCGAATTTGTGCCAAAGGCGACGTCTCAGAAGCAATCAAGTCCTCCAGAAGAATCTTCCAAGTATAATGGAGTGTCGGAAGCTAAGAGTGACCATACAGAAAGGAACTGGAGGGAAAAACCTTCTTCTCAACCAAGCAGTTCTCGTAACTACAATGAACCAAGAAATGATCAGGAATCAAAGAAAAGACCAGATAAAGACCGCAGGCGGCGTAATGAAGGTCGTAATAATTTAAGTAGTCAAAATGAAACTAATAGTCAAAATGATGATGGCGGAGAATATGAATCTAATACTTACAGTTACGAATCTAGCAAACATAATGCAGAGTACAGTAGTCGTAATTCAGAAGGCAGTAGTCGAAAATTCGAAAACAGGAACAGTCGTAGAAATGACTCTAGCCGTAATTATGAGGGAAGCAGTCGCAATAATGATTCCAATAGTTGTAACAATGAATCAAGCAGTAGAAATAATGATTCAGATCGTAAGTATGATTCTCAAGATCGGAACTATTCAAATAGGAATAATGACTCTGATAATCGTCACTATGACTCGGGTAGTCGTAACAACGACTCGAAAAAACGCAACTACGAATACAATAATCGTAACAATGATTCTAATAATCGCCAGTATGAGGGCAGTAGTCGAAATTACGATTCAAATAGTCGTAACTATGATAGTCGCGGTGATTCAGGCCGCAGCTCCGACTATCGTAGGAATGACTTTAATGGCCGCGACAGTGACTACAATAGTCGTAACAATGACTACAACAGTCGTAACAATGACTACAACAGTCGTAGCAGTGACTTCAACAGTCGTAGTGACTACAATGATAGTCGTAATGATTATAGTGCACGTAACCAGGACTATAGAGAATCGAACCGTTATGAAAGTAATAGAAGCAGTAAAAATTCCAAATCGAAGAGTAAAGAGGCTGACAATCGTACTTTTTACAATAGTACAGCCAAAAGTAGCCAGGACGTGAGGAGTGGCAGGGCAGAGAGAGGTGAAGCATCCGGCAGGAGTAGGAACTGGGCCGGGAGTCAACGCGTTCGACCAACGGAAAGAGCTGATGATGAACAGTTTGCAAAAGGTTATTTAGACAATCGCGAGGATCGGTACTCGAAGGGAAGACCTGAATCTATGTTCAGCCCTATGAGGAATAGAAATAGGCAAACAGATTTAACTGGTAAGTTTTTGTTTTTATATTTCAAGAGGCAACTTATAAGCATATACTAATAGTTATAATGTTAATCATTATAATAGGGCTTTAATACTTAATGAAATGATATAATCTTATTCCAGACAATGTCCATAGATAAATTTAAAATGTTGAAAATGAAATTAAGTAAGTACATGAAATAAGTAAAAAAAAAAATTAAGAATAATAAAAAAAAATATGACACAAAGTAGAACTAAGTAAAGCCATTAAAGCGGCCTAGATGATAATGTAGTTCCTCTTAAAACACTTATTACTTATTAAAATCATTTCCTCTTATTCAGGCTCTTACCCAAAAGGGATCCATTTCCAACCAATAGATAAACACACAAGAAAACATGACAAAAATACGTAAAGAAATGGAATACAAAGCTACAAAGCAAAGCAAAAAAAATCATTTCCTATATATTCTTTGACATCACATTGAATGCCGAAGGAAGCCCCCTTTCTTCCTGTGGGTGTCGTAAGAGTCGACTATGGGAACCGGGTTGAAGAGTGTTTGTGGGCGATGGGCTAGCAACCTATCACTGCACTATCACATTTTTTCCATCTTTAAACCTACAATTGACAATATTTCAAATTTTCAAGTTGGCCTTTTTATGTCCTAGATCGATAGAAAATGAAATTTTAAGGTCTACGCGTTTTTTTATTTCTCTCGAGATCCTAATTTTCATTCAAAAATATCTAATACTACCGAATCGTAAGTGAATTGATAACTCGTAATGACTTCATTTTTATGAATTGCCTATGTTTGACAACATTGCTCCTTAACATTCGTAGGAATGACGTCACACTTCCGTTTTATACATTTTGCCGATTTTCTTCAAATCTCGCGAAGAAAAAAATCTAAAAACTATTTTATTATGTTCAGTTGAAAGGTTGTTAATTGCTAAAAGTGGCACTGGAATTAAATTTCATGTGCTCTGCCTACCCCTTTTGGGAATACAGGCATTTATGTATGTGTATGTATTACAGGAAACACGGACATGACCCAACGGGAGCGGCTCTCGGAGCAGCTGGATAAAGGGACCCTGGAATGTCTGGTGTGTTGCGAACGAGTGAAACAGATAGACCCGGTGTGGTCGTGCGGCAACTGCTACCATGTGCTGCACCTCCGCTGCATCAGGAAGTGGGCTATGAGCAGCAGTATAGGTGAGACTTGATTTCTGTTCTTTTATCAACCTATATGTCCCACTGTGGGGCACGGGCCTCTCATAGATGAAGAGGGAAACGGCAGTTTTAGTCCCCTGGTGGCCCAGTGTGAGTTTGGCAGTTCACATACACATTTTGAATTTAACCCTTAATTTGGCAGTGTCCTGCCGGCTGGACAGAATCTTTGACCGTCTTTTTGTATGTTTTTCTTGATCATAATCGCTTGGACTATGCAGCGCCGCCGAGGTTTTAACTACTTTTGCAATTTTCGGTCAAATTAAGGGTGATGGACATCATTATATTCAAAATATATTTTAATCCGTGGAACAATGGGATGTCAGAAAAAAGTATTTAAATTTCTACCTATGTATAACTATACAAAAGGCTAGCTTCGAAATATAAGTATCATTTCGACTCGTTTTGGCAGGACAGAAAATCTAAAATTGTACTTAACAACTCTGTATCCTACAGCCTACCTATGTTCTACTCATTGTAAAGATTTTTCCACCAAACCCAGATATGGGCTTAAACGGACAGGCGTATCCCGGAACGAACTTCCGGTTTTTGTTGCTCTAAAGTCCACCAATAATTTTCTGCAAGTTGTCCATCATACAATAATGTTATATAGCACATCAACTGCCTTATTATCGTTTATATTATTGCAATGTTTTTTCGTGGCCCAGCGGCGCCTGCGTACCGCTTGCGGTATCTAAGGTTAAGCAACGTGGGCAGCGGTCAGGACTTGGATGGGTGACCGCTTTGAGTGGTTACTAACTGAGCGCTCCCGTGGAAGGACGTTGGAAGGCACGTTAAGCCGTTGATCCCGGTTGCTGTCTATGGCAGCAGTCGTTAAGCCAAGTTGGAGGCCTTCGGGCGGCTTGAGAACTTCTAACGGTCAAGTTGCCCACTCACTTGACACAGCCTAATCCCAATAAGGTCTAGTTTCCCCTCGGGGTTGAAAGGTCAGATGGCAGTCGCTTTCGTAAAAACTAGTGCCTACGCCAAATCTTGGGATTAGGTAGCGGACCCCAGGCATCCTTCAGGATGCAACTGTACTGGGATAACGCTAGGAAGATGATGATGATTATTGCAATGTTTTTTGTGATAAGAGCTAAACTTATCTATATTTTTAATGTTTAAACTGTATGTGTACAGAGGGCAAATGGCGATGCCCGGCCTGCCAGAACACGAGTTCGGATATACCCACGGAATACCGCTGCATGTGCGGCGCCGTTCGGAACCCGGACTACCAGCGAGGACAGCATGGCGCTCACACTTGTGGACAGGTAATGCGTACATTTTTTATGTTATAGAACGCAAACGGGAAATGAGCCGACTGATCGCCTTATGGTAAGTAAGTAAGTAAACCTTACCGTCGCACATAGACACCAGTGACATCAGAAGTCACAAACTCACAAGTGCGTCTAGGGCGTCGCCAATGGGGAGCAGGGAGGGGCATCTGCCCCTTTGAAGCTTTATATAAATACTAGCGGCGCGCCCCGGCTTCGCACGGGTAGTCTAGTCCCCCTTTTCATCCCTTCAGAAGGTGAATTTCGCTGAAAAAACGTTGAAATTAGTTTTCTTATAACTAAATGCTTGGTCTATAAAAATACTTTCAAGTTTCTCGTTTAAAAAAAATTGCTCCCCATAACTTTCAACCAATTTTTCACCCCTTCAGAGGGCGAATTTCGGAAAACGCTGAAAACTGTTTTCTTCCATTTTAACGCTTTGTCTATTACAGAAGTTTTAAACTTCTATCTTAAAGATAATTTTCTTCTCCATACAAAATGACCACCCCTTTTAAACCCCATAGGGGGATGAATTTTGAAATAAATTATAGCCTATAGGCCTTCTGATGTCTAAGCTACAATACTGAAAAGTTTCATAGAGGTCAGTCCAGTTGTTTTTGAGATTAAGCGGAACGTACATACATCCCCACAAACTTTCACGTTTATAATATTACTAGCGGTCCGCCCCGGCTTCGCACGGATAGTCTAGTTTTGCTACCTAATTTTATGATTTTTTAAATAAATTATAGCCTATGTCCTATTCTGATGTCTAAGCTACAACACTGGAAAGTTTCATAGAGATCCGCTCAGTAGTTTTTGAGATTAAACGGAACGTACATCCATACATCCGCACAAACTTTCACGCTTATAATATGTATTATTAGAATTAGGAATAGGATCATTAGGGAAGGATGTAGACTGTACCCACAATCAAACTTTCCTCGCCCTACATTTATATCAACTTGCCCCCCTCTTGGCCATCGGCTAGCGACGCTCCTGTTCACGATTGCGTGATATATAAGCTACCGGTAACAAATCCTCAAAAGAACAAAGGAACAGCAAAAGGCGCGTTGACAGATTTATTTTCGTCTGGAGTCGTAAGCGTGTACAGTCTACAGCAGGCAGCAGGTCTGGTCAAAGTACGGCTCACGAAGGGTTTAATCCGGTCCGCCACATTCCACACAAATAAGAATGTCTACACAAAGAAAATTGCCCACCACCAGACCAGTGAACCAGTGAGCTACATCTTAGGCCTTGTCGTCGCTTCCCATCAGGTGTGACTAAGGTCAACGCTGTTCAGTCATACACTAAAAAAATTGCCTAAATATATAAGCGTTTTTGAACTGTAGGCCTAGCACGTGTTGCGCTCGAGAGTATGCCGGCGTATCTCGAGCTATCCGTCACTTTCTAACAGCGCCAATCAGAAAAAGACGCGTAGCTCGAGATAAGTCGAGATACTCTCGAGCGCAACATGTGCTACGGGCGCTGATAAGGAGCCTTAAGCGAATACTTTGTTATGTCACACGCAGGCATGTCAGCGGACCCGATCCTGCCCGCACCCGTGCACGCTGCCGTGTCATCCCGGCCCCTGCCCGCCTTGCCAGGCCACGGTTTCCAAGTAAGTAACAAGGGCCCAAAATTATCATAATTATTGCGACAATAGGGATGTTGACTCAAAATTTATTAATACTCCATACGAAAGAATACATATAACTATGCCAAAAAGTGAAAATCCTATTCAAATATCTCAAAAAATAACGAAACTACAACAGTTAGAATGTATTTAGTTAGAGAGAGAAAACGCTACAGGTCAGTGACGTCACTGACCTCGAGCGCCATAGTAAATGACGATCGTTCAATACAACGGGGCGTTTTGCGGAAAAGGGACAGAAAATGCCCCCTCCTAAAACTTTGAAGACTTATAATTATGTAATTATTTATTCTTTTGGATTACTTTTTTCACTATTTGATAGAGAATTTGATCCTTTTTCGAGAAAATTCGGATTCATTGATTTTCTTATTTGGTGTCAACATCCCTATTATCGGATAATGGTAGTATAGTACTTACTTTTAATTCACTAGCGCGGGTTAGCCATTGTCACATACGAACACATAGACAACGTAAACTCATAGCTCCTACGCTATCGAACACATAGACACAAGTATAGCTCAACACACAACCATGGCTCACCCGCGTGAGATCAAATTACTCTAGTAAGGTACGTGGTACTTTATATATTTTTCACATCATCATCATCAAAACTTAAGAGCTTCGCTCTTGTCGGTGGAGTAACCGCCACTCTTCTCTATTCATTGCCAGTTTCTTGACTTCCCCATACGACCCGGCAGCAACTTCCTCTTTCACTTGATTAAAGTAAGTCAGTCTAGGTCTTCCTCTTCTGCCTTCAATTTTGCCCTCTAAGATATTTAAGAAGAAGCTGTCGTGCCGTATTAAGTGTCCCATCATCCTGCCTCTTCTATTCCTAATTGTCTTAAGTAAACTTCTTCTCTCTCCTACCATACTCAAAACCTCTTCGTTCGTCTTTCTTTCCGTCCAGCTGATCCTCTCCATCCTACGCCAACACCACATTTCGAAGGCCTCTACTTTCTCTGTCTCTTTGTGTCAGCGTCCATGTCTCACTCCCATACAATGCAATGCTCCAGATGTAGATTATAATGAGGCGTTTTATGGCTATTTTTGATATACGAGATTTAAGGAGGTGCTTTCTACTATTGAATGCTTTTTTAGCCATAGCAATCCTCTGTATAATGTCAGCAGTGCATCTGGAGTCATCGGTAATGATACTTCCTAAGTATTATTTCACATCATATGTGAGCATAATGTACGTACGTAACCACACCAGGCCACGACAATTCTCCGTATTTTTTTCGGTTGATGAGTAACGATGGTAGTCGCGGCAATTTTTACTTAGACTCAGCTAGGAGCAAGCCGAGCAAGCGAACTGTATTTTTTCAGTCACAATAGTCAAATAGTAAGTTTTTCTGACAATAAACCACTGCTACTTACAATCATCCACATATATGTAATTGGCTTTTTTGTATTGTATACCTGTTTATTTTTTTGTATTGTGTGGTGACTATTGTATTGTATATTTGTAAGCTGTTGGTTCTCCAAATAAATTAGCCTTTGCCTTTGACATATTGGATGCCTACAGGTTATGCATACAGTAGCAATAGTTTATAAAACTGTTAGCTGTTAAGTTTCCTGAAGAGAAATATTTATTTCAAATTGTTTCATGACATGTTTATTTGACATTTGGAGACCTTCTACACCTCCAACACATTCTATTGTATTGTTAAGACTATGGAGACCTTTTACATCTCCAAATTGACATACAATATACATCTGACATATTGTATCTGTAGATCTCTCGGTAAATATGTGCCCAGGTATTTATCTAATGTGTTAATGTTACTACTTCTATTATTTTGCCATTGTACTGTAAATGCATTTGTAAAACTCACACATGTAAAAGAGCCCTTGAGGCCTACTTGCAGAATAAATATTTTGAATTTTGAATAATACTTTGACAGGTTATAATCGTAATTCCTAATTTCTCAGGCAATGTGGCTGCGGCGCCGAAACTCGCTCCATCCTCTGCAGCAGTAAATTACCGCAAGTGTGCGGGCGAGTGTGCTCGCGCAAGTTAGAGTGCGGAGTGCATTCCTGCGAGAAGGAATGCCATGAGGGCGCGTGTGAGCCGTGCGGAGCCTCCGTCGAACAAGGTATAGTTTTCTGTATAGCGTCAGCGTCTGTATTGGAATGTGGCAGGCGCATTAGTTAGTCCGTAAGGTATAATGATGAATCTGAAAGTTCCACGAGTAGACATGTGAAATGACGTCTTATCCTACCGGCGGTGCCGGCGGTGCCGTTATGAACGCGAAGTTGTGTAATAGAACTTGATCAGGGAAACTGACGCATGGTATGATTGTAAAGAGACCCGGAGTCTATTAATTGCAGTCGATGTGTCTACGTTATTGATGTGCTATGAATGCAGCTTCAATTGGTACGTCAATGTTTCGAATCGAAATTGTTTTATGACATCAGAATTAAATTTTCTCTCAGGGTCAAACCGATTGACAATGATTCGCCGAATCAATCAGTACCTAGGTCAAACGAAATCGCCAAAATCGATTATAATTAAAATATACATAAATCTCCTTTAATCAACAATAAAAGCGTATAGCGTAGCGGAGCTTCATTTCCAACCGAGGTTATCAATGGCAATTGACAGTCAGTAGACAGTAAAATTGATACCTTACATTCGGTATTTTAACCCTCATGCACACCTCGGACAAGCGTGTGCAAATGTGTGCGTGCGCTGTCGGTACACGCGTCAATTGTTTGCGCGGGTGCGTAGCGCGTGGCGCGGACGAATCGCGAGACGCGACGGCACCCGATCGTCACCAGGCGGGTCTCTCAGGGACGAGGTAACTGACCTCGGTGCGGGGGGTTCGTGGCCGTTCTGTATGTAATACTATTATACTATTCTGTGCCTCATGTTACATGCATACCTTTGTTACAGTGTGCTACTGCCCCGCGGCTAAGAGCCGCTCGGTGCCGTGCACTTTAGCCACCGGCAGCACCGTCCACTGGTCGTGCGACGCCGCGTGCGCGCGCGTGCTGGCGTGCGGCGCGCACGTGTGCCGCGCGCCGTGCCACGCGCCGCCCTGTGCGCCCTGTGAGCGCGGCCCAAACAGCGTGCTCACATGCCCATGCGGCCGGACCCGGTGAGTCCTTTTTTTTTTCTACCTAGTGTTACCCCGGCTCTTGCAGGGTCCGCTTTCCGGTTCACCCTTTTTAGTGAGCCCGTTCTCGCTCATGTCAGCCTTCCCGACATCCAGCCATCGCTTCTTGGGTCTACCGCGGGGACGAGGGCCGTCGAGGGCTAGGTCGAGGCAGGGTGAGTCCTTATTTTTACGAGGATAAAATCCCAGAACTGCGAAGGATAAGTGGGTAAAAACTACGGTGACCGCCATCTGCGCTCTCATGCGGGACACTCCAGTATCTTATCTGAACGCCCTGGAACCCCCCTGGCTACCTTTTACATTAGCGAGCCACATTCCCTGGGACTGATAGCTGCGGCCCACACCACATGAAGCACACACAACCCCGGTGGCCCTTTTAGTTGCCTTTTACGACAGGTGAGGGAGACTGTAGACCTATTCTTGTCCGAGTCTACACGATTGAGCCAGCGAGTCCTGACCTAACCTAAACCGAAATGACATACTAATCAATTCGCAAATTCCTTTGATTGTGTCGTGTCTAATGCCGTCTTATGACGCTAATTGTAATGTGAATTCGCGATAGGGCTTTGTATAGTTCGTACAAAACTCTAAGACAAAATTCTGTCAAACGAACGCAAGCAAAATAGATTAAGAGCTCTGACTTTAAGGTAGATTCTTGCTTGCGTTCATTTGACAGCATTTGGCCTTACAGTTTTGTACGTACTATACACGAGTATTCATACACGAGTTTTCCTAGTCAACTCTGCATGTATTTTTCCACGTAATATAACGCGCTATCTGTAATTCTATTGTTCTTACGCAGGATACCCAAGGACGCTCGCAAAACGTGCACGGATCCGATCCCGCTGTGCGGGAACATCTGCGCCAAGCCGTTACAATGCGGGCCCGCTGGCGACAGGCACTTCTGCAAGCTCGACTGCCACGAAGGTACGTAATAAGTCATGTCGAAACCGAGCCATCACCCTCATTCTCTTAGCATTTTCTCGGTTGTATCAAAAGGAGCCTGAAGAGTGAAGTCTATTCCTTGAGATCTTTCACTTGTTTATCCAAAAGTCTATTTATTTGTCATGTCAAGTTAAATTAAGTAATATTATGTATGGGAAGTTAATCTTGTGGGCATCTTTGGGGCCAACTGTAAGTCCACAGGAGTTTTTTCATAAATAAATAAAAAAATTAACTGTTTATTTCAATAATTTTCTTTACAAAAACATTTGGGAGAAAAAACTTAACGCAATCTCTAACTTTATGAGATTATGAGCTAAGCTATGTTTATCTTAATTAATTAATTAATCTTTACATTAAACTAAGGTAAAAATAAATTATTTTTTACTTGACTAATAAAAGATCTAACGAAAATACTCGGAAAACATCAATTATTAATTTATTTTAGCTAATTGAAAGATTTTATAAGCATGAAGATTTAAAAAGGACGCTGATTTGAACATACCAATTCACACTGACTTAGTGACGTCACTAAGACAGTATTTCCCTACAAACATCATTTTAACAAATCGTTTTTGGCATTTAATAAAAAGTTGCTGATTTGACTATGAGTTTAATACCGTATACTCTACAATGCTTAAATAGATTATCATATCAAATAAAATATGAACCGTTAAAAATTTGTGTCAATAATTAAGAAGTTTACCCTTTTATATGTCCAGGTCCTTGTCCCGTGTGCCCGGACAAGACCCTAGTCCAGTGCCGCTGCGGGCACTCCAGCCGTGAAGTGCCCTGCTCGGAGCTGCCACAGATGTTAGACAACGTGTTCTGTCAGAAGAAGTGTAACAAGGTAAAGTATTCCCATTTTTGAACTGATCCAAATAATCAATATTTAAAAACTACAAAACTCATAATCATTAGTCGTGCTTTTCCACAATCACATTAGTCTACTCCATGTTGGTCCTGTTGTAAACGAGCCTAAAATGATATATATATATTTATTTTTAATTTTTTACACATGTGTCAACTGTCATACGCCGTAGGACTTTTCACGCCATTGACTCAGCAAATGGATTTTGCTCGTCGCCGCGTTGGTGAACACACGTGCCCGGAGCGACGACGAGCAGAATCCACTACTGTACTGTATTTCACGAGAATCGGTTGAGAAAAGCGACCTGTAGAGGAGAACAAACGGCAGAAAAGCAGAGACCTTCGTATCACTCGTTTTATGATAATATTTTGTGCAGAAACTGTCATGCGGTCGGCACCGTTGCCGCGCGTCGTGCTGCGCGGCCACCACGCACCGCTGCGGCGTCGTGTGCGGCCGCCTGCTCGCCTGCCAGCTGCACCGCTGCGAGCAGTTCTGCCACACCGGACACTGCGCGCCCTGCGACCGAGCCAGTGAGTACAAGTCGTGCTGCGCGGCCACCACGCACCGCTGCGGCGTCGTGTGCGGCCGCCTGCTCGCCTGCCAGCTGCACCGCTGCGAGCAGTTCTGCCACACCGGACACTGCGCGCCCTGCGACCGAGCCAGTGAGCCACACACACATTTACTCATCATCATATCAGCCGAAAGTCGTCCACTGCTGAACACAGGCCTCCCCCAAAGAGTGTCACAAATGTCACAATGACCGGTCCCGCGTCACCCGCATCCAGCGGACTCCCGCCTTTACCAGGTCATCAGTCCACCTTGTGGGGGGTCTACCACGCTGCGCTTTCCGGTCCGTGGCCACCACTCGAGAACCTTTCGGCCCCAACGGCAATCTGTTCTACGTGCAACAGTTTTACTAATTAATCAGTAATACTGGGACATAATCTTACACAACTAGAATAGTCTATAACAGTATATGTAGTCAAACAATTACTAATAACACTGTTAATTCCAGGTTTCGAGGAGCTAACCTGCGAGTGCGGGGCGGAGGTGATCCTGCCCCCGGTCCCTTGCGGTGCCAAGCGGCCCGCCTGCAGCGCGCCCTGCCGCCGCCCCCGCCCCTGCGGACACCCCGCCCTCCACGCGTGCCACTCCGGACCCTGCCCGCCTTGTGTCGTGCTCACGGCCAAGCGGTGCCATGGCCGGCACGAGGTCTGTATCACGACGTCGTTCCATTGTAGTCGTCAACCTGCCCTCTATGTCGCTTCGTGAACATAAGGAGCTCCGAAATCGTAATAAATAAGTACTTGTGTGTAAATTAATTGGTCTAAAATGTGTTCTTTGTGAAATTGTTAACTTCTATAAGGGAGTACCTTTATTATAATTTATAGAAAGGTTTACGCTGTTTTTTTTTTCTCAAATATTGAGTAATAGTACATTACTTAACAAGGGTGGTAAAACAAAGAATGTCTCAGATCGCAGGTATTTGACGCCCGAGCCGAAGGCAAGGGCGATAAATATCCGATCTGAGGCTTTCTTTATTACCGCCCGTGTTAAGTACAAAGTTTTATGTCACCCCCTGTCCAGGAAGTGGGATTTCCCGCGTGCGGAGCGTGCGGTAATTGCCGCTTTATGGCCAGGTGTGACATAAAATAATTAAATAGAACCGACCTTTCTAATGTCCCTTTATTACACTTGAAACAGTGCCACACCAACGTACGAACACAGACCGGTCATCGTCAAATATGGCGCCGGCAGCTGTCATCCCATAGAAACTTGTCAAACTTTCCATACAATCAGATTTGACGAACACCGCTTACGATTACAGACGGTTTGGTGCAACCCAGCCTTAATCTTGAAGACTTATCAATCTTATTTTTCAGGAGCGCAAAACGATCCCGTGTTCGCAAGAAGAGTTCTCTTGCGGACTACCTTGCGGGAAACCGCTTCCTTGCGGGAAGCACTCCTGCCAGAAGATTTGCCACAAGGGACCTTGCGACCCGGGCAAGTAAGTACACACCTTATATATATATATAGTCCTCCTCATCGATTTCGATGACGGCGACCCTGACAAACTATGTATTTGACCTATCGTGAGCTCTGATATGGCTGGCGAGGCCAAACTTGCTCTTGAATACTCTATTGCTCTTAATGCAGCGTCAGCTCAGGTGGAGTGGGCATGTCCTCCGTATGGATGACCGCCGCTTGCCTAAGGCTGTCTTCTACTCTGAGTTAGCTGTACTGAGGGTAAGCGGAAGCACGGCGGTCAGCATCTGCGCTACAAGGACGTACTTGAGTACGTCTCAGCTCAGGTGTCGTTTGAACGACACCTGAGCGCTTGCGCTATTAATTCTGAGCGCTGGGAGGCGTTAGCCGCAAACAGACCATCTTGGCGGTCGTATGAGGAGAATCGCCTAGTAACCTTGGATCGAAAGCGCCAATTAAGAAAAGAGAGGCCTACACACCTTATATTATTGTTAATAAAACAACACACTTTTTTTCTTTACGAAAATGAATAATAGTCATGAATCATGATTCTGAGTCAGCAAACCCAAAATTACCCGTATCCGAAAAATGTGAAAATGCACATTTACGCGTTGCAATGTTGGATTTCAAGATAACTTTTAAATCATACAATTGTACGTTACCAATCCTAAACCACACCTGTGACACGCGAAGGAACGTAAGCGCTGTGGGTAAGTATGTGTGCGTGCGCTGTCGGTGCACGCGTCAATTGTTTGCGCGGGTGCGTAGCGCGTGGCGCGGACGAATCGCGAGGCGCGACGGCACCCGATCGACACCAGGCGGGTCTCTCAGGGACGAGGTAGCTGACCTCGGTGCGGGGGGTTCGTGTCCGTTCTGTATGTAATACCAGAGACTAGGAATTATATAGACTGCCAATGCCTATACATTGTGGCGTAATTTTAAAATAATGGGCCTGCTGTAGCTAGATTCACTATGGAGAGATCACTTTACCATTTAATTCGTATGCCACTAAGACCTCTGCTTAAAACATAGCGCCATCTATGAACACAACGTAGAAGCTCCCAACAGATGGCGCTATGTTTTAAGCAGAGGTCTTAGTCGCATACGAATTAAATGGTAAAGTGATCTCTCCATAGTGAAACTAGCTACAGCAGGCCCATTATTTTAAAATTACGCCACAATGTATAGGCATTGGCAGTCTATATAATTCCTAGTCTCTGGTAATACTATTATACTATTCTGTGCCTAAACGCAAATTTCCGAACACAGATGCACTCAACCTTGCAACGAGAAGCGCCCCAGCTGCGGGCATCCGTGCGCTGCTCCCTGCCACGCGGGGGACAAGGACAAGCGGGACGGGGACAAGGGGGACAAGGTGGTGTGTCCCAGCAGCGCGCCGTGCCGCAAGCTCGTGCGCGCGCAGTGCCCGTGCGGCCGCCGCACCGCCGAGCGCTCATGTCACGAGAACGCGAGAGACCTGGCCAAGTGAGTACACCGCCCAAGGACTAGGGGGACAAGCGGGACAAGGTGGTGTGTCCTAGCAGCGCGCCGTGCCGCAAGCTCGTGCGCGCGCAGTGCCCGTGCGGCCGCCGCACCGCCGAGCGCTCATGTCACGAGAACGCGAGGGACCTGGCCAAGTGAGTACACCGCCCAAGGACTAGGGGGACAAGCGGGACAAGGGGGACAAGGTGGTGTGTCCCAGCAGCGCGCCGTGCCGCAAGCTGAGCAGCAGTAATGTAGATGTATACGGTCTCTTAAGGGTCACAATAAAAATAAAAAGGTACAATAATTATCATAAAATATTATGCTATGTAAGTTTGAGAAGCTAATAACAACGCAGATTTGTTAGAGATGTATAAGGTCTCTTAAGCGTCAACATGAAAATAATAAATTCAAATAAATGTTTTCAGAGGTCGTATAAGGTCTCTGAGCGTCAGTATAAAAAATGAAATGTGTGTTTTAAGACCTTATTATGTACACAGTTGCATTCACTACTTAACTACATGCATATCCATACATCTTCTATCATGTGTTCAGGAACCATAGCGTTTCAAGTCCAAGGCTCGAGTTCGTGAGCTCGTTGCAGTCTCATGTGAGCACAAGGCTGTATCTTAATGTCAATATAAAATTACAGGTAGTTTCATTATGACATCGCATGATGAAATTATGAACAGTCACCAGCATTAATATCTGCCAAAACAAAGGCATCATAATTCATAAACATCTGACACGACTCTATTTGTAGGGCCGTAAGGACGTGTCAGATATTTTATGCCGCCTTTGTTATGGCAGATATTGGTGTTGGTGACTGTACTTAGTGTTGTAATGGTGGTTATTTGCTAGTGTACCTGAACACATAATAGAGGATTTATTATATGGATCATCCTCCTCCTAGCGTTATCCCAGTACAGTTGCATCCTGAAGGATGCCTGGGGTCCGCTACCTAATCCCAAGATTTGGCGTAGGCACTAGTTTTTACGAAAGCGACTGCCATCTGACCTTCCAACCCCGAGGGGAAACTAGACCTTATTGGGATTAGGCTTTGTCAAGTGAGTGGGCAACTTGACTATTAGAAGTTTTCAAGCCGCCCAAAGGCCTCCAACTTGGCTAAACGACTGCTGCCATAGACAGCAGCCGGGATCAACGGCTTAACGTGCCTTCCAAAGCACGGGAGCGCTCAGTTAGTAACCACTCAAAGCGGTCACCCATCCAGGTACTGACCGGATTATATGGATATATAGGTAAAATAAATATTAATTATTTTAAACATTGTTTGTTCCAGAATAATGAGTGCACTTGCTGCCTCGAAAATGCAGGAAGGCGGTTCTGTGGACCTGTCGGAAGTACAACGCCCCGCGGCCATGCTTAAGACGTGAGTCCTCAATACCACAGAATAAGTAATAGTACTACGTACAGAAGCCTCACTGTTAACAAATCCCCGCGAGGCAAGCCGAACGTGCCGACGCTTGGCCATCTCCTTCTATCGCACGCGCATCACTCGCTACGTCACTTTATATCGCATTAAAGTCACCCTAAGGGTGACCTTTGAGCGGCGCGATGACGTCACGCGAGTGAGTCGCCCCTGTCAATACAATAAACCCGAAATATGTAGATGCTGCTATTTTTTCTTAGATACATCGCAAACTGGTAACTTTTAGAACATCTCAATAGTATCAAATTTGTAAATAGTTATACGAATTATACAGACAATTCACTTAGAGCGTTGCGACTTGCATTTCTTGCAAATTGCAACATTTTGCTGAGTCTCAAGATATGATGTTGCATTTGTTTTGTTTCATTCAATTGCGAAACAAAACAAACTCTATTCTATTTCCTGTCAAATGAGATTAAAATTTAATTGCCAATTTGCTTGTATGGTGGGCGGCTAGAGGTTAAACTTGACTTTGACCACACCTGTGACACGCGAAGGAACGTATGCGCTGTGGGCTGTAGGTAAGTATGTGTGCGTGCGCTGTCGGCACACGCATCAATACGCTATTTGACTTTTTTTTTATAATGCCAATCGAACCAGTTTTTAGAGACGATCAAATGTCTATATGGGACCAACAACAATTGGAGCACAATAAAGGGCTAAAATTAGGGACAAACCTAGCTCGACGCTAGCGGTCCTCAAAAAGGCTCTTACAAATTGGCCCTGGCAAATGACGTCACTTGCACTGCATTCGACCAACCGTTGCATGCGAAAATTAGTATTTTGCTGTTTAAGTCGTAAAATAATGCGTTTAGGTACATAGTTGCCATACTATTTATTTTTTATTTTTACATAAGCATTCTATTGATACCTTTTATTTGAATTTTGGACGGTAAAAAAAATTTACATAATTTTCTGAGTTTTTGATGATTCATATCTTTTTATGATTTTAGTAAAATTTTACAATTTACGATTTATTCTGATATTTTGATGGCCAACTATCCAAAAAGTGACACTGTGTTATAAATTTTAACATGTGTCAAATACCCTATTGTTTGCGCGGGTGCGTAGCGCGTGGCGCGGACGAATCGCGAGGCGCGACGATACCCGATCGGCACCAGTCGGGTCTCTCAGAGACGAGGTAACTGACCTCGGTGGGGGGGGGGGGGGGGGGGGTTCGTGTCCGTTCTGTATGTAATACTATTCTGTGCTTTGACATCTGTTTTGTCCACAGCCTTGAATGCGACGACGAATGCCGCGTGGAGGCCCGCACCCGGCGCCTCGCGCTCGCGCTCCAGATCCGCAACCCGGACGTGTCGGCCAAGCTGCAGCCGCGCTACAGCGACCACGTGCGGGCGCTGGCCGCCCGCGAGCCCGCCTTCGCGAGACAAGTGCACGACAAGCTCACCGAACTAGTGCAGCTGGCGAAGAAGGTAGGCTATTCAATTCAATTTATTTTATGTCACACCTGGCCATAAAGTGGCCATTATCGCACGCTCCGCGCGCGAAGACACCCACTTCCTGGCCAGGGGGTGACATAAAATATTGTACTTACCACGGGCGATAATAAAGAAAGCCTCAGATCGCATATTTATCGCCCTTGCCTTCGGCTCGGGCGTAAAATACCTGCGATCTGAGACATTCTTTGTTTTATCGCCCTTGGTAAGTAATGTACTATATTTGAAAGATAACAAAGATCTCATTTCTTGATAGTTTAAACACTTAAGGCAAGGCAGTCCTACTGCAGACGTTCTGCTCTAACACGATTGAGTTTACAATTAACCATCCCACTCTCTACGGAAATCTGCGCGCAATTTTCGTGAATATTTCGTACCTACATTTTAATTGATTTTTGAAATACTGGATCATTTATCAAAAATCTATCCGGTTATTGTGTTTAAAAAAGCTACCCTTTTTGTAAAGAAAAATGTATCACTGCCGATGACAATTACGAAATAATCAGCATGTAAGTTTATTTTTACGATGATATTTAGAAATTTTTACAGAGTTACCAAAGCACTTTTCAATATGTTGTTCGGTTATTGTGTTACTTTATTTCTTCCTCAATATACATTAATTTTTGTGTAGTGTAATTCTATGTTATTTCTTCACATTCTAACCTCAAACTTTAATATTTTCGACTATTCGTGAACTGGCCTGGCCTTAAAAATAAATATCTAAAGACCATGTTAGAACCAAAAACTAAATTAGATTTAACAATTTTGATAAGTTGCGCCATTATGCGGCAACAAACATGATCAGCAATCACCTTCAGAATGCTATAAAACGACCGGGATTCGAACCCGGAACATCCAGCTTTGTGAAGGTCACTATCAACTATACTAAAGGGGTGTTAGACAAGACGACAATATATGTTAGTTGCTCCTAGCGATCAAAAGAACAACCCTTCTCCATTTAGCAGTCAATGAAATCAGATCATGTCATCCCACTTATCCCTATACCGGCCGACGAATCATCTAACCTCCCACTATATGTCCGGAATTGAGTAATGTATTCAAAATTTGCTATAATGTCAATGTAATGTGCCTATTATGTCAATGTCATGAAATAGTTTTGTAGATGTGCAATAGTAGATTGTACAACAAGTGCATAAAATGCACCATTTTACACGAGACGTTTATCCATCCGAGCGAGCTTGTGAGCGAAGGTGGATATAAAATCGAGTCTAAAATGGGTTTTATCTACACCCATATAGTAAATCCTCTTTTATAAGTTCAAATACCGTAGATAAGACCCCGCTTTATAATATACTGTGCGGCTGTTGCGTGCGTCCCCTATTAGATCACGAAATATAACACTTTAACGAGATCACGTACAAAATTATATAAGGACACAGCTGCGGGCCTGTCGACGCAAACATGGCGCACGCCGGCGAGAAGTGCCCACACGAAACACATGAAAGAGGATTTAATATATGGATGTAGATAAACTAGTGTATGCAACTGTACATAATTAGGCATTAAAACATGAGTGTGACCTTATTATGAAACTCGCCTTCGGCTCGTTTCATAAAACACACTCGTGTTTTAATACCCCTCATTATGTACCAGTTGCATAAACTACTATTATGGACGAGTTATACTCTCTACTTTTCACGTCAGTTGCGAGGAAATTTACATATAATTTAATGAAGGTTATGTCATCACATTTACACCCGCTCGGTCGTTAACCTCGTTCGATGTTCGCACGGGCTACCGCGCGCGCACTGGCAGGCTGCTGCACGGGGTTGATCGTGTGGCTGTTGGACCGATTGCCTTGGTCTTCGACGAAGATTTTACTTTATGCACTAGAGCTTAAAAAGCGATTTTATGTCGTCTACGCACGACTTAGAGTCTAACTTTACGAGCATAAGAAGTTAAAAAAATATTGTATGCAAAATGAGTGGTATTATAGTGTCTAATATATTTTCACAGTCGAAGCAGAAGACTCGAGCGCACTCATTCCCTTCGTGCAACTGGCAGAAGCGGCAGTTCATACACGAGATGTGCGAGCAGTTCGGTTGTGAGAGCGTCGCGTACGATGCCGAGCCGAACCGGAACGTCGTCGCCACGGCGGACAAGGAGAAGGTATGTGCGGCCCGCGTGTGCGAGCGAGATGACTATTCACCTCACAGTTCATACACGAGATGTGCGAGCAGTTCGGTTGTGAGAGCGTCGCGTACGATGCCGAGCCGAACCGGAACGTCGTCGCCACGGCGGACAAGGAGAAGGTATGTGCGGCCCGCGTGTGCGAGCGAGATGACTATTCACCTCACAGTTCATACACGAGATGTGCGAGCAGTTCGGTTGTGAGAGCGTCGCGTACGATGCCGAGCCGAACCGGAACGTCGTCGCCACGGCGGACAAGGAGAAGGTATGTGCGGCCCGCGTGTGCGAGCGAGATGACTATTCACCTCACAGTTCATACACGAGATGTGCGAGCAGTTCGGTTGTGAGAGCGTCGCGTACGATGCCGAGCCGAACCGGAACGTCGTCGCCACGGCGGACAAGGAGAAGGTATGTGCGGCCCGCGTGTGCGAGCGAGATGACTATTCACCTCACAGTTCATACACGAGATGTGCGAGCAGTTCGGTTGTGAGAGCGTCGCGTACGATGCCGAGCCGAACCGGAACGTCGTCGCCACGGCGGACAAGGAGAAGGTATGTGCGGCCCGCGTGTGCGAGCGAGATGACTATTCACCTCACAGTTCATACACGAGATGTGCGAGCAGTTCGGTTGTGAGAGCGTCGCGTACGACGCCGAGCCGAACCGGAACGTCGTCGCCACGGCGGACAAGGAGAAGGTATGTGCGGCCCGCGGGTGCGAGCGAGATGACTATTCACCTCACAGTTCATACACGAGATGTGCGAGCAGTTCGGTTGTGAGAGCGTCGCGTACGACGCCGAGCCGAACCGGAACGTCGTCGCCACGGCGGACAAGGAGAAGGTATGTGCGGCCCGCGGGTGCGAGCGAGATGACTATTCATCTCACAGTTCATACACGAGATGTGCGAGCGGGTCGGTTGTGAGAGCGTCGCGTATGATTCTTATTCGAACCGGAACGTCGTCGCCACGGCGGACAAGGAGAAGGTATGTGCGGCCCGCGAGTGCGAGGGAGATGACTATTTATTTCACAGTTTATACTGTTTGAAAAACATAGCAGCATTTACGCTGCGCGGTGGGACTAGCATTATTTTCATGGATTTTGGTACTCTGACCTCTCGCCATAGTGATCTAATGTATTTTTCTCAAAAATGGCCCGCAAACTCAACGGTACTCGCTACATATTGGAAGGTAAAGTGTATAGTTTAAGGTTAAATCTGAATTAAAAAAGAAAAGGCATTGCAGTTATGGTATGCATATAGCTACGGTAGCCCAGTGGTTCAAGCGTGCGGCTGTCAAGCGGCGGTCGTGGGTTCGAATCCCAGCTCGTACCAATGAGTTTTTCGGAACTTATGTACGGAATATCATTTGATATTTACCGTTAGCTTTTCGGTGAAGGAAAACATCGTGAGGAAACCTGCATACATCCGCGAAGAAATTCAAAGTTGTATGTGAAGTCCCCAACCCGCTCTGGGCCAGCGTGGGGACTACTGCCCAATCCCTCTCATCTATGAGAGGAGGCCTGTGCCCAGCAGTGGGACGTAGATAGGCTGATGATGATTGCAGTTATGTTATTGTACGTTTGAAACTGGAAGGCCAAATTATGTCATTTATTATATCATATTATTAAATCATGAACGCAAGCAATAATCTACCTTATAGCCTGAGTTCATAGTGTATTTTTCCCCAGTCGTGGCTGCCGGCGATGAGCGTGCTAGAGGTGCTGGCGCGCGAGACCGGCAAGCGGCGCGTGCCCGGGCCCGTGCTGCGCGCGCCCGCCGCCAGCGCCAGCACCGCCGCCAGCGCTAGCGCCAGCGCCAGCGCCGCCAACAAGTGAGTTGAGCAACCATTGTTCGACGCAGCTCTTGTAATTATCGGATGCGCTGAATCGCCTTGTACGTGTAGCTTCGGGGGGTTGACCTATAGGGTTCGCGCCGCGCGGCAGACGCTTTTGAGGGTGCCTTTCCATTAGAGCTGTGCTATGCTACGTTGCTATGAATGCGTTTGAAATCCACCAATCACATTAATTGGTTCACATAGCATAACTCTGGTGGACTACGCTACGGATGCGCGCTACGGATGCGCTCACGCTTCCCCCCTCCCCGCGCTGCCGCTCCCCGCGCCCTCTGTCGATACATCGCATAGCTCGAGCTGCGCATCTTCCTCGCACGGCTCCGTAGCATAGCATTAGTAGAAACGGTCACATAGTTTCATAGCATAGCTTTCGCATCCTCGCAGCATAGCTCTAATGGAAAGGCAGCCAACCCGTCGTCTACCAGTCCCTGGGATCCCAGGGCAGATAACAAAAGAATAGCATTGTATATTTTTTTCGCCGGGAGAGGACGGCTTAAGGTCTAATTGACAACATTTCATATTTTTAATTACTTTATGAACTAGTTAGAAAATAGGTAAAAATTTAAGCCACCCGTATTTTTTCTTTTTCAATTTAACTCAATATTTCATACAAAAAAAACACGATGAAAAGTAGGTCATTCCAAAAGGGCGTAAGTAAAATATGACGTCATCTTCCCAACAAGAATCCAGAGCCACTCCAGAGCAGCTATTTAAATTGTGTCTGTACTCTGTACTAAGGTCTCCCTGAATACAGCGAGGAAGATGACGTCAACTTTCAGTTTTCAGTAATTTGGAATTTTTCCAAAATTAACGGAGAAAAAATCTAAAAAAAAATATTTTGTGTACTTCACACGTTTTCACTTTTCACCGAAATAGTTTTCGAATTAAGACTTTTGGAAATTAAGAAATATTGTCAATTAAGATCCTCTATGAGCATCTCACGCGCTCGATATTTTTTTTGGCCCAATGTTCTACCCGTTCTTCGTAAAGTGGTCGTCATTTGTAATTGTATGTAATATTGACAGGCCGGCGAGCGGGTGGGCGACGCTTACGTCAACGAACGCGTGGGCTGCGCGCGCGCAGAAACAAGAACAACAACAACAGGCGCGGCCCAAGATCGACTACTTCGACAACCCGCCCGACAATTAGGGTCGGTGTCCACCAAACGGCTCGCATCGGATCGGATCGGAAAGAATACGAACGAATGCGTCGACATCCGATCGCGTCCGTACGGCTCCGTACGGCCGCTTGCGAAAGTAGGTATCCGTCTGCGCCTAGTCAAATAGTTTAATTACTATCGTGTACTACGTATGCTCTTGCACCAAAAAACAGTGGCGGAGCGTCCATACAACTCGATTCCCACCGGCTTGCCTTATTTTCGGTCAGTCCAGTTCTTTTACTACGGCTCATGAAGAATAAGATAGGCAAATTATTTCCGGCTTCCCTTAGAATATTTATGACGCGCCGCCACTACCAAACAAATCAATTTTTATCTAAATCCATGATTGAGTGATGTCTGCACTTTCGTTTCGAGAATTAGTTCGAAAGAATCCGATCGGATACGTCGGCAGGTGAACGGAGCCGTACGGATGCGTCGACAGGCGAACGGAGCCGATCGCGGCTTGGTAATATAGACTTTAAATACAATGTACTATGATTGAATATCGTTTAAAAATTGTAAAATTCGTTCCGATCCGTTTGGTGGAAACCGACCCTTAGACTACACACTGTTTTGTTCTTTTCAAGAAGTATTAATCTTCAAAATGTATGGACCCTTTATACTTTATCGTCGTCGGCCACGGCTGGGTAAACTATGGTTTTATCCTTAACACGTTCACAGTCCCCATACAAAATGTTTGTGTTTTCGGTTTGGTAAAGTATAAGACGACTCTTTTTTTGTTCATTTGGTAAAACTTCTTCAAATTGTATGTATGTAAAAATCTTTATGTCACACCTGGCCATAAAGCGGCCATTATCGCACGCTCCGCGCGCGAAAAAACCCACTTCCTGGCCAGGGGGTGACATAAAATTTTGTACTTAACACGGGCGGTAATAAAGAAAGCCTCATATCGCATATTTATCGCCCTTGCCTTCGGCTCAGGCGTCAAATACCTGCGATCTGAGACATTCTTTGTTTTACCGCCCTTGTTAAGTAATGTACTATTATCTACACCCATATAGTAAATCCTCTTTAACAAGTTCAAAAACCGTAGATAAGACCCCGCTTTATAATATACTGTGCAGGAAGCTTCTCGCGGTTGCGCGCGGCCCCTATAAGAACACCAAATATAATACTCTTACGAGATCACGTACAACCTTAACGACACGCGCGGGCCGGCCTGTCGAGGCAAACATGGCGCACGCCGGCGAGACGTGCCCACACGAAAGAACACATGAAATAGGATTTAATATATGGATGTAAATAAAGTAATGTATGCAACTGTACATAATTAGTCATTAAAACACTCGTGTGACCTTATTATGAAACTCGCCTTCGGCTCGTTTCATAAAACACGCTCGTGTTTTAATGCCCCTCATTATGTACCAGTTGCATAAACTACTATTATTGTACATGAGTAATTGGACTGTACCAGGCGATATTGAAAATGTTAGTTGGGTGGATCAACTATTCTTTGTTTCTCGTTACCATGGTTACGTCTCCTGAGCCACTCTTTAACCCTTTGACCGCCAAAGCGATAGTGTGTCGTCATGCCCAGTACGCCAAGCACTGTTTTTTTGGCGTCTAAACCAATAAAAACAAATTAAAACAGTTCATAAATGATTTTATATCACACCTGGCCATAAGGTAGCCATTATCGCACGTTCCGCGCGCGAAAAAACCCACTTCCTGGCCGGGGGGTGACATACAATTTTGTACTTACCACGGGCGATAATAAAGAAAGCCTCAGATCGCATATCTATCGCCCTTGCCTTCGGCTCGGGCGTAAAATACCTGCGATCTGAGACATTCTTTGTTTTATCGCCCTTGGTAAGTAGGTAATGTACTATTATTCATGATCAAAGTACACCTTCACTCCGACCTTTTAAGTGGTTGTTGGCGTGGTGGGCACGACGACACACAACCACTTTATAGGTTCTTGGCGGTCAAAGGGTTAAAACTGTGATTTTATAGGGTTTAGTTGGGGATAGATATACTTAAAACGAGTTTTGGCAATGAGTATAAATCCACTTGGACTTAGATAGATAGATAGATAAAGCATTTATTTGATTGCTACAAAATACACACACAAAATACAAAGAAAAAAACACAAGGAATAACGATAGGTACACATACGGAATATAACAAACTAAGGGTCGGTTGCACCAACATACGAACACAGGCCGGTCATCGTCAAATATGGCGCCGGCAGCTGTCATCCCAAAGAAACTTGTCAAACTTTCCATACAATCAGATTTGACGAACACCGGTTACGATTACAGATGGTTTGGTGCAACCCAGCCCTAGGTGAGACTTAGGGTCGGTTTCCACCAAACGGATCGGATCGGAAAGAATTTTACTTTTTTAAACGAAATTCAATCATAGTACATTGTATTTAAAGTCTATATTACCATGCCGCGCACAGCAGCTGCGACGAGCGATCGGCTCCGTTGCAGCTGCGTGGTAATATAGACTTTAAATACGATGTATTATGATTGATTTTCGTTTAAAAAAGTAAAATTCTTTCCGATCCGATCCGTTTGGTGGATACCGACCCTTAGGTGATGTCTTTACTATGCTTGGAGTCCATATTATAAACATTTTTCTAAGGAACTCGGTTACTGTTGTCTCCTCGCTGACGGGACAGAATAAAGGCTCGGTCACACAGCTCGCGCGACATTAGCGGGATGCCCGCGCCGCGCGCCTGAATGTATGAAACCATCCCGCTCGCGTCGCGCAACCTGTGTGGCGTCGCTAAACTGTTACTATACGTTCCGACGCGCAGCGCGAGCGTTGCGCGGACGTCGCGCACCGCGGTGTGACCAAGCCTTAACAACAAGAAAAAGTTGATTGACCCAATGAGGGCTACCGCGTATGGATTCGCCGCTAGAGGCGCTAGTGTGATGTCAGTCCTCCGAAATGTCAAAATTCATACTTTGTGGGTGTGTACGCGAGTTTATCTCTAAATTAGATTAATATGATGACTATTTTGCAATATCTGAGATTTATAATGGCGAATATGAGTTACGGATCAATTAATTTCAGTGCTTTGCGACAATTTTATCGTCAGCAAACATATGTCATACTTTTTTCCGTACAAAAAGGGAGTGCGCTACAATACGGAATGTTCGATAAAAATATTTACGGTGCGGTTTTATTGTATAAAATAAGATTTCAACGTGAATTTAGTTTTTACGCCCATAATAACCAATAACAAACTTTGACAGCTGGACTGACAGCACGGTGGCGCCAACTGGTGAGCGCAAAAACGGTAGCCCTCATTACTCTCACATCACCAATATGTGATGGTTCTTTTATAAGCCCAGTGTTTACGACTACTTATTCATAGTACTTTAAACCAGACCCTTACCGGTATTAATTTAATTTACAATATGTCGTTTCCATGCAAATTTTCCTGTTTGTAGTTTGCCAAAGCAAAACATTACAAATAAAAAAAAAATGTCGACAATCTTACACAAATCAGCCTAGTCCCAAACTAAGCAAAGTACTAAGCGACGATATACATACTTATATAGATAAATAGATACTTAAATACATAGGAAACATCCAAGACCCAGGAACAAATATTCGTGTTCATCACACAAATAAATGCCCCGGCCGGGATTCGAACCCGAGACCTCCAGCTTCGCAGGCAGGGTCACTACCAACTAAGCTAAAGCGGTCGTCAAAACCCAATTATGCCAATACCGACTTATTGAAAGAGCTCCCAAAGATCCATTGTGTTGTTTGTGGACTTTTATCTCACAAGCCACAGTTGTAGTTGTGACACATACGAACACATCGACAATGTGAACTCATAGCTCCTACGCTGACGCACACACAGTCAATGTGCATGTATAACTCCACACACTACCATGGCTCAATGGCGCTCGTGGGATAAAAGTACTGTGCCAATAAAACAAACGCACGAAAATACTCGCAAAACTTCACCATTATAATTTTTCTGCTATTTTAAACCTTTTTAAATATGTAAAAAGGTTAATTTTGTATTGAGCAGTAACGCTTTTTGAGTGTGGCAACAGTTATACTTTCTGTTGGTACGCTGTTAAAAAAAAAAAGAATCCAATTTGTCTATTCTCTTGTCTATGTCATGTGAGTGTGCAAATTCATTGAATAAATAATTGTTAAAAAATAAAACCTCTTCTTCTTCATCAAACCTTAAAAGGTTATGGGCTCAGCTCCTTAATCGAGGTGAAGAGGTTTGAGATAAAAATCTGCGGTAAAGCAGTAGAAAATCTGTGGTAAAACAGTAAACAAAAATAGCGGTAAAAGCAAGACTTTCGGCGTGGTGAAAATGGACGCTGATGTGTTCGGCTCAACAATGAATTCTTCGGCAAACCAAGGAATAAGATTAGAAGGTGTCGAAAACTGGTCAAGTTGGAAGTTCCAAACAAAAGTGATCTTAAAGGCATTGTGTGCTTTCGAAGTAATAGACGGCTCTCGTCCATGTCCGGACCTGAAAGAGAATGCGTCTACTCAAGAGTTAAAACAATATACTGAATGGCAAAAATTAGATGCAAAAGCTCAAGGGGTGATCGTAACTAGATTATCGCCCAGTGTAATGCTACAAGTTCAAAATTGTGAGACATCTCAAGAAATATGGGATAAGTTATGTACGGTGTATGAACAAAAATCAGACGTATCATTGCACATCTTACAGCAACGTTTTTTTGAAATGAAACTTGTAAGCAATGAAAATATTGCAACGTTCATTGCCAGGATCGACAATGTCGTAGCGCAAGTTCGCCAGGCAAAAGGCGACATTCCGGATAATATGGTAATGACAAAAATAATTAGTTCATTGGGAGAAAAATTCCGCCATTTTGTATCAGCATGGGATTCAGTGTCAACTGAGAACCGGACGCTGTCAGAATTGACAGCTCGACTTTTAATTGAAGAACAACGAAATAAAAGTTATGAAGACCAAAATGAACAAGAACATAAAACTGCATTCAAAACTAATGTAAAAAAGGATTTGAGAAAGTGCTTTAATTGTGGTAAAATAGGACATTACAAGCGTGACTGTCGAGTGCAAAAATCCAATATGTTTTGTACCAAGTGTAAAAAACACGGACATGCCTATGAACAGTGTTGGTACAATAAAAGTTCGGTAAACAGTGAAAAGCGCAGTGCGAACTTTGTAAATGATAAACAAAATGCGTTTATAACTTCGATCTCGATCAGTGCCCTAACCTCAAAATGTTCAGAATATGACTGGTTTTTAGATAGTGCTGCGTCTGAACATATGTGCAATTTGAGAGAACGATTCCAAAATTATAAAAGTTTTTTGGTACCAAAGGATGTCATTATAGGGGACGGAACAGTGATAAAAGCAGTGGGTTGTGGGGACATTCAACAGAAAGCATATGACGGTAAAAACTGGATTCCCACGACAATTAACACTGTTTTGTATGTGCCGGATCTGAAGGTGAACCTGTTTTCAATGAGTGCGGCCTTGGACAGGGGATACCAAATGGTTTCAACGGCAAATCAGTGTAAATTCGAAAAAAACGATAGTGTTCATGCTATTGCGAAGCGCCAAGGTAAAATGTATATTATGATGTTTCAACATGAGGAAGAAATTGCTTTTGTGGGGAAAAGCAACTCTGAACTTCAAGAGTGGCATGCTAAATTAGGCCATCAAAATATTAACCAAGTCAAAATGATTCTTGAAAAGAATAATATAATGTTTGAAAAAGGAGATGAAGAAACCTGCATACCCTGCTTAAAAGGAAAGCAACACAAACTTCCTTTTCCTAAAAGTGACCACAGAGCTACAGAACCTGGAGAAATAATTCACATGGATATTGGAGGTCCTGTTGAAGAAGTGTCACTCGGTGGAGCAAAATTCTTCCTATTACCAGAGACTAGGAATTATATAGACTGCCAATGCCTATACATTGTGGCGTAATTTTAAAATAATGGGCCTGCTGTAGCTAGTTTCACTATGGAGAGATCACTTTACCATTTAATTCGTATGCGACTAAGACCTCTGCTTAAAACATAGCGCCATCTGTTGGGAGCTTCTACGTTGTGTTCATAGATGGCGCTATGTTTTAAGCAGAGGTCTTAGTGGCATACGAATTAAATGGTAAAGTGATCTCTCCATAGTGAAACTAGCTACAGCAGGCCCATTATTTTAAAATTACGCCACAATGTATAGGCATTGGCAGTCTATATAATTCCTAGTCTCTGCTATTACTGAAGGATGACTTTACAAAGTATAGAAAAGTCTATTTTTTGAAGCACAAGTCAGAAAGCATTACATATCTTAAGCAATTTATTAAACAAACTGAAATAAACCCTGGCCACAGAATAAAATATATAAGAAGTGACAATGCTAAAGAATTTATTGGAAAGGAGATGCAAAATTTATTAAATACCTACGGCATCCAGCATCAGAGAAGTGTTGTATACACACCACAACAAAATGGCTGCATAGAGAGAGAGATGCGGACAGTGGTCGAGTCGGCTAGAACAATGCTTTTAGAAAGTGGCTTAAAGAAAAGTTTGTGGGCTGAAGCCTTGAACACCGCAGTCTATATAATAAATAGAACGGGTCCAAGTCGTATAGAGAAAAGAACACCATTTGAGCTCTGGTTTGGACAAGAATATGACATAAAAAATCTAAGATGCTTCGGAGCACAAGTTTCCGTTCATGTACCCGATCAGAGACGGCTGAAATTTGAAAGCAAAGCTGAACTGGGATACTTAGTTGGCTACGGAGAAAATACTAAAGGATATCGAGTTTACTTACCTGATAAAAATGAAGTAGAGATAAAAAGAGACATAATTTTTTTGAAAGGAGTGCCTGAAAATAAAAAACCTGAAAAGAATAACAAAGAAATATTTACCGGATTTGACATAGAAGATGGAGTATCTCAAGACCCTGACGAAGAAAATTATGAAGATGGAAACACTGACCTAAATGACACCTTTGCGAGTGCGTCGGACCAAGACTCTGTGAAATCAATCCATGAAGAGTCAATAGATCTACAGGAAGAACCCATAAATGTAACCGGAGGAAGAGTAAATACAGAAATGACGGAAGGGAGACCAAAAAGGAAAACTCAAAAACCAAAACATCTGGAAGATTATGTTTTAAATGGAGACTCCGATGAAACCGACTTCAGTTTCACCACCTACAGCTGCGATGATCCTATCACTTATGAGGAGGCAATGCAAAGACCTGACAAAAGCATGTGGGAAGAAGCCATTAAGAAAGAATTGAAGACTTTAGAGGAAAATAACACTTGGGAAGAAGTAGAAGAAGTTCCAGATGGAGAAAATGTTGTGAGTAGCAAATGGGTATTCAAAGTTAAGGAAATAGAAGGAAAAACCATCTACAAAGCCCGCTTAGTAGCTCGAGGCTTCGAACAAAAAAATTGTGATGATCAAACATATGCACCTGTTGCCAAGCTGACTACTTTCAGGACATTGATGGCAGTAGCAAACCAGAAAGGTAAACCAGTTTACCAAATGGATGTCACAGGAGCTTTTCTCTATGGAGAAATAAATGAGACTGTTTTTATGAGGTTACCTAACAATACAATTTGTAAACTAAAAAAGTCGATATATGGTTTAAAAAAATCACCCAAATACTGGAATTCTAAATTCAATAACTTTATGTTAAGAGAAAATTTTGAAAGATCTCAAAATGATCCATGCTTGTATTTTAAAAGAGATAAAAATGAATATATCTATGTGTTGCTATTCGTAGACGATCTGCTTTATTTTGGTCAAAATGAAAAACTAGTAAATGACCTTAAAAATGCCTTAAATAGTAACTTCCAAATGAAGGATTTAGGCCTTGCAAGTTGCTATTTAGGAATAAATATTAATCAAGACCTTAAAAACAATGTAACTAAAATAAATCAGAAAAAGTATTTAGAAAAATTACTTGATAAATATCAAATGTCAAATTGTAAAGCAGTGGATACACCAATGGAACAGAACTTTAATTTTGAATTGTTAAAAAAAGAAAAATCTGAAAATATACATATTGAAAAAACATGTAGAAGCCTGATAGGAAGTTTGCTATATGCTACTTGTACTAGACCCGATTTGGCAGTCGCAGTAGGTTTTTTAAGTAGATTTGTACATTGTGCTAGTATGGAATTATACAAAAGTCTTAAACGAATACTTAGATATATTAAAGGCTCAATCGATCTGTCATTAACATATAAGGTTGATAATGATGTAAAATTGCAAGGTTACAGTGACGCAGACTGGGCCGGTGATATTCAAGATAGAAAATCGACATCTGGTCAGATTTTCTACATTTTTAAATGTCCGATTTCTTGGAACACAAAAAAGCAGTCTTGCGTGAGTCTGTCATCTTGTGAAGCGGAATATGTAGCACTTAGCTTGACTATTATGGAAGGGTGTTTCTTACAAAAACTCTTAAGTGATTTTGGCTATCCAAATGTATTACTAGAAATTTTGGAAGACAATCAAAGTGTTTTGAAAATTGTTGGAAATTCTGACAGTAATAAAAGACTAAAGCATATAGACATTAAGTACAAATATATAGTCGAACAGGTGTCTCGTGGTAATATAAATTTGGAATATATACAATCTAATGAAAATGTTGCGGACTTATTTACAAAGCCATTAGGCAAGCAATTGTTTTGTAAATTTAGAAATTTAATTTTGTCATAAAGTATTAACCGTTGAAGGGGTGTTTTGAGTGTGGCAACAGTTATACTTTCTGTTGGTACGCTGTTAAAAAAAAAAAGAATCCAATTTGTCTATTCTCTTGTCTATGTCATGTGAGTGTGCAAATTCATTGAATAAATAATTGTTAAAAAATAAAACCTCTTCTTCTTCATCAAACCTTAAAAACGCTGCTAACGCAAACTACAAATTTAGAAATAAAGGAAAAATTGAAAAACTTAGGCACCAAGCAGGATTCGAACCTGCGACCTCCCTGCACTCGCGGCCAGTCGCTCACGAACACAACATTACTTGAGACGTTAGTGCCGTAATGAAGCCTGAGTCTTCTGGTAGATGTCGCTGTACGCCTCCCTTAAGGCGTTGTATAAAGCTCAAGCCACACAGAGAGCGGGCGGGCGGTGGCGGCGCGGGCGCGGGCGGCAGCGGCGCGGGCGGCAGCGGCCTTTGTCGGCAGCCGCCACCGCCAAAAGCAGCTCCCGCGCCGCCGCCGCCCGCGCCCGCGCCGCCGCCGCCCGCGCCCGCGCCGCCACCGCCCGCCCGCTCTCTGTGTGGCTTAAGCTTAAATGAAGGAAGGATTGACGAATTTCAAGCCGGGTAGTAATCACACCTATAGCTCAGTTGGCTAGAGCGACTGGCCGCGAGTGCCGGGAGGTCGCAGGTTCGAATCCTTCTAAATATGTAAAAAGGTATACATGGACGCCGTTTGACCATAGAAATGTGGTAACGGTTACGTCACTGATTCTGGTTTTGTTTTACTTATTTATTTATTTACTACTTGGTTCTACGTACTATGTACAGTACCCGGCAATATATATTGCACGTCGGACTTTGAAAAGAGACAATTAGCTGTTTACGACGATTTCCGAACACTGGCAAACATCCATCAATTATCTTATTTATTTATTGACGTTTCATGTCAAACAAATACTGCACTTTATGGACTTTATTAGTTTACGTCAAATCGGTGACATCTAAACTTTGAATATCTTTAGAGAGCTGTTATAACTACTAGAAAAAGGTATTGTCAAACAATCATGTATCATTTTGTATATCGAACAATTTGGAGTTCAGGGTTTTCTTATAATTCCAATCGAACCAGTTTTTAGAGACGATCAAATGTCTATATGGGACCAATAACAATTAGAGCACAATAAAGGGCTAAAATTAGGGACAAACCTAGCTCGACGCTAGCGGCCCTCAAAAAGGCTCCTACAAATTGGCCCTGGCAAATGACGTCACTTGCACAGCATTCGACCAACCGTTGTATGGAAAAATTAGTATTTTGCTGTTTTAGTCGTAAAATAATGCGTTAAGGTACATAGTTGCTATACAATTTATTTTTTATTTTTACATAAGCATTCTATTGACACCTTTTATTTGAATTTATGACAGTAAAAAAAAAAACATAATTTTCAGAGTTTTTGATGATGATCTTTTTATGATTTTAGTAAAAGTTTATAATTTACGATTTATTGTGATATTTAGATGGCTAAGTATCCAAAAAGTGTAACTGTGTTATAAATTTTAACATGTGTCAAATAAGTACAGTGGGGCAGGACCGGTCATTGTGGCACTTTTTGGGAGAGGCCTATGTCCAGCAGTGGAATTCCTTCGGCTGATGAAGATTGTCAATCAACGGGTGTTTTAGCCTGATAGGAAATACCTTTATTTAGTACAGGCAGGGTAACTACCAGTGGCGGCGCGTCAAAAATAATCTTAGGGAAGCCGGAAATAATTTGCCTTTCTTATTCTTCATGAGCCATAGGAAACGAACTGGACTGGCTGAAAATTAAGCAAGCCGGTGGGAATCGAGTTGTATGGACGCACCGCCACTGGTAACTACATAATCAGTCTTGTGTTCTATTTATTATTAATGAGTTTATACTTAAGCTTTCTACTATACTTTTTTGCTGGTTGTGAGATGAATTTATTTAACTGGTATTTTTAGAGGTCCAAAATGCGGACCATAGGTGTCGGTCTCTTCGCTGTGTGACCAAGCCTTTAACCATGGAGATATATCGAAATAGACATCGCGTGTATAATATTTATTTACCTGGTTTTATTATATAGTTATTTACTGATTTACAAATGGTCTAAGGTTGCCACGGATCGTGACACAAGTGACGTCATTGACACCACACGACCGAATACCATCGATAGTGATGACGTAGTTGTGTCCCACACTACTAACCGTTGTACCGGATTGCCATACCTGGCGCAATGTAATTTTTTTTTGGTCCCGTACAAGCTTTTGATCCTGGATAGGAATGGGATCGATTGGCATCAAAAAAAAGTTTGTCAAAAATTACCTTTTTCTCGCTCCCTGTATGTTTTTTTCGAAAATCTGTAAACGCCAATCTTCATTAATTCACAATTAAGGGAAGGTCTTTTTAGACCATTTTCGCGTAGTAGCACGGGATCTGGTAGCTGCCCTCACTGACCCAAAAAGAAAATCCACCCTGTATATTCTCATCATTGATTTACACCTGTTTTTTATATTGAGTAATGACATTGACCCAAGGCCAGGCGTGTAAGGAACGAATTTGCCGCCTACTTGTTTTCCTCGCCCCAGTTCCGTGGCGGAGCTAGTGACTTATTTTCCCAATAATTCCGTTCCCAATCATAGATATAATATATACTATGTAGTTATAGATGCGCCAACGAGCATATTTGCTCATATTCATACAAAATTTGTACTACGCATTTTGGCCGGTTTGCACGTCCAATGTATTGCTTATGGAAGTTTGCGTTTGCCTATAACCCGACCATGAAATAATGTTCGGTCGGTGAGGACAAAACATGCCACTCTTTTCTATTCCCTCTTATAGGAATCGCAATAAGACTATCTTTCTCTATCAAAGCGTGTCAGCCCCTTGGCTCCCAATGTTCGGTTCTGGCGCTTCGCCGGCCGCTGCCGCGGCACGCTCGCTCGGCTCGCGCGCTGTAGGGTCAGTTCTACTAACACTCCTCCTCGCATCGCTCGTCGGCGTACCTAACCCCTTGTACAGTCAGCGTCATATAGTATGTAGCAGCCAAAGTGGCCAAATATAGTTCAGTACGCCATATATTTTATATGGTGTGCCGGAGTATTTGGACACTTTGGCTGGTAGGTACTATATGACGCTGACTGTACATATAGATGAAACTATTTAAGATGTCCGACTTTTTTACAAAACTGCCATTAGATTGTGAACCTTCTTGCTTTTACAGTAAAGTCGCTTTTTGAATGGACTAATTTGATAAAACTCGGACAGTTTAAATAATTTTAAGTATACCTTGTACCGTTGACAGAACTATTGGGAAATAAGTCTCACTAGTTCGGCCACGGAACTACTGGGAATGAACTCACTACGCGGGTACCTGAAAGTGGAAGTGTTAAAGCCAGCAACTGAAATGTGCGAATCCATGTAGTCTAAGTGTAGGCCTGAGTGGACGCTCGGAGCGGAGCGTTCGGCGTCGCGTCCAGCGGGGCGGGCGAGCGTGCATACTATTTGTGCGGCGGCGACTCAGGACAGTGTATGAGTTTCAATTGTTTGACATGCACGCCCCGCTGGACGCAACGCTCGAGCGTCCACTCGGGTTCTACACTAAGAAAAATTGTTTCGATATCACTGTGTCAATATTCACATTAACAAGTGGAAATATTTATTGGTGTTCATGTTCTTATGAGTTTTACGACTCGATTATTTGTAATTCACTAGTTTATATTGTAATTAAATATTCGCCACTATACGTGGCTCATGTAACTAAAATATAAAACTTAAGCATTTGTTATCTTGAGTTTCATTTCATCGAGATCTGTCTAATATTACACACCTGGCCAGAAAGAGTAAATTAACCCTTTGACCGCCAAAGCGATAGTGTGTCGTCGTGCCCACCACGCCAAGCACTGTTGAATTGGTGCAATGTCTAAACCAATAAAAACAAATTAGAAAAGTTCACAAATGATTTTATTCATGATCAAATTACACCTTCACCCCGACCTTTTAAGTGGTTGTTGGCGTGGTGGGCACGACGACACACAACCACTTTATAGGTTCTTGGCGGTCAAAGGGTTAAGAATAAACCGCAAGTGCAGAAAAATCAATTTTTGGCTAAAGCGCGCGCAACGATTATTGTAGAAACAATTTCGTACATTGACCCATCATTACTTGTAGTTATCTTGTACTCGCGCGCAATTATATTGGCGTCGCGTTCACAGTGACATTGAACTTCACTGTGTGAGCGCGACGCCAATATAATTTCGCGTGAGTGACAGAGACAATGATGGGTCAATGTACGAAATTATTCCTAATCGTTGCGCGCGCTTTAAAGGACCCGCATAATTTTATTTACTCACTACGGGCAGTAATAACGAATGCCTCAAATCGCATATTACCAATCTGAAATAAGGCTTAGCACTATTGAGGTAAATAAAAAAATCTTTTAGAAAAAAAATATATTTCTTAAATGGAAGATTCCTTTCTTACATAGGATAACAGTGTAAAACTTTTACAAAATACATGGAATAAAAATATAGATATGTATAATATTTCACAAATCGCATAACAGTATATACATTCAACAGTGTACTTTATAATTATGCCTATCCTCAGCTCAAATACATGTCACAAAAAAATATCGTTCTTATTTACTAATATCAACAACAAAGTACCTATATATTATAACATTGTAATAGTTATCGAAAATCAAAATAGCCTAGGCCTTTTCAATTAAAGTTTCATTTTTAATACAAACATGGATAGTCACTTTCATTAAAAAAAATCAATTCCCTACACTAATTGAATCCAATTTCACTGCCATTTTGCAAGCACTCTCCATACAATCTTTGTGCAAGTTTTTCTTTGCTTGTGTTTGCATTACGCTTATTATTTTTGGTCAGTATGCTTATTTTTCTGTTAGCCAGAACCTCAAGAATTCTTTTTTTCAATTTACATTTTTTTAATTTTTTTGCTTGTCATTCTTCGTATATCCAATATTAACAAGCAAAAAAAAATTATATGCGGGAGTGCCAACACCGACGAATAAAACTTGCACAGAGTTTGTATGGAGAAGGCCTTGCCTATACATGCGCCTTAAGTGGCGTGAAAAAACACTAGTGTATTTATTTCAGAAATTTTATTCAAGTTTTAGGGGTCCCTGCCGACCCAAAAAATGCTTCTAACACTAGATAGATTGCGACAGTCTTTTGTTTTGCCCCGAAAATTCCGCGCTCTGGTAATGAAACTCACATGCGTACAGTCGGCCAAGAAAGTGGTTTAAAGTTTTGACAAAAGTTTCTGCGAGATCTAATTATCGCTATAGAGTTGACTTTTCTAACGGAGTGTAAGAGTTGCACAAATTGACGTAAGTCTATTATCTGAGATGCCTGACATATAGGTACAGTCATGGGTTATTTTATTTTGACTTTTGTTATCAATGCAATAGGCGATTATTTTGCAATAATGTTATATATTCTTCTCTTCAATTAAAACCATTACGATCTTTTTCAAGAAAATTTTTTTGCAACTGAAATAGAAAGTATCACTGACAAATAGTGTCAAGTATTATTGTCAACGTAATATTCAACAATCGTGTTATTATATATTATTCTAATTTCTTGATTTCCTACTGCTGTAATGCCTCGTAATTTAACAATCTAGAGCCGAACGAGCCTTAGCACTTCATAACGAGGTCTTGAATAATAGTGAGATTTCTAGACATCTGAACTTGCACAGGACATAACGTAAATACATGTAATAAATGAAAGGAGCAATTGTCACTGTCATAATATTATTGCAAGGGGAAATCGACCTTCATGACGTTCAAATGAACCTCGACCGTAGGGTGGTAGACCACATTTTTTGCTGACTGTACCTGTGTAAATGAGGACTAACTTTTATCCGTCTGTAATCGTAAATTGGTCCAACTCGCCCTTAACCCTTTAACCGCCATCGTCGTATATATAAGACAAAGTGACAATGTAAATGATAGCCTCGTGATATATTGACAAAGTTGAAAATAGCGAGTATAGCCCAGACACTGGTTTAAGGCCAAACAGTCATAAAGATAAGCTAATTAGTACTACAAAGGAGCTTACTATTACAAAAGAGCATAGGTGATTTGTTACACACAGCATAAGCTAACGTAATAGTTCGCACTAAAGTTCAATGTGAAATGACACCAATAAAAATTTTACTACGCCAAAAAATATTTGACGGTAGTTGTTGAGATAATCTCTGTTTACGGAACATACCATGTATTATAAACTAAAATTCAAAAGTTCGTGTTATAGCGGGTATTACACTGTCCTGAATTCAGGACACTTAGAAGGGTTCGGACCTATACGTTAGAGCGAGATGCTTCAACTCCCCTCCACTAGTTAGGACGCCTGATTCAGGACAGTGTAATGCCCGCTTACGACTTGTGACTATTCGAAATAAGAAGTGCTATTGTTGCACAATTAGTTTTATGTCACACCTAGCCATAAAGTGGCCATTATCGCACGCACCGCGCGCGAAAAAACCCACTTCCTGGCCAGTGGGTGACATAAAATTTTGTACTTACCACGGGCGATAATAAAGAAAGCCTCAGATCGCATATTTATCGCCCTTGCCTTCGGCTCGGGCGTAAAATACCTGCGATCTGAAACATTCTTTGTTTTATCGCCCTTGGTAAGTAATGTACTATTATTGCTTCAAGTTTTATGGCTATTTAGCCTTACGCGACTGTCCAAGCTATAACTATTTTGACATTCGGCGGTTAAAAGTCTAATGTCCCTTGTACACAGGTTTCCTCTTCTCAATAAAGGACAGCATGCCCTCAATCCGGTCCTTCATAGGAATGTTCTTCTCGTAGAACTTCTGTTCTACCTCGTACCCCTCCCTGATGCTGCCCTGGACCCCCTCGTTGATGGCTTGTTTGGCGCACCGGAGCGCTATTGGAGCGTTCTGTATGATCTCCCGGGCTAGTTCTAGGGACTTCTCGTAGGCAGCGTTGTTGTTACTGTTCTGTGGTACGCAATGGTTCGCGATGCCTGTAATAAAAAATAGAAAAAGTTAGAGGGCGTAGATAGCATTGCAAAAGTCCCGCTCTAACACGCTTGAGTTTTCAATTAACCATCCCGCTCTCTACGGAAGCTCATCGCGTGTTTTTCGTAAATATTGATGTTTATTCTAAACGATAATCTTTTTTTATCAGGTACTATTAAACCAAAAATCATTGTTAAAGGTGGGAGGGTTTTAAAGATCCAACCAAAAACACCGAAAAAAAGGGTTATGTTTGAAAAATAAAAGTATCGAGAAATTTTTTGCAAATCGTGTTTTCACTTTTAACAGACTGGAGGAAAATAGTTCAAGATTAATATACTGAAAAGGACAGATATTTAATCACTATAGATGTTGAGATCTAGGTCGATAAACATTGGCAAAAGTGCATATGAGGGCTCTTAACACTAGTTTTTAGAGAAGTTTAGTCAGAATGCCATCGATTTAATATACCATCGATTATATATATAGGTATATTAAATCGATGCAGAATGCCCCTCGGAAATCTTGCGTGGGTTTTTTTTATACAACGACAGTGGCAAACAAGCGTACTGTCCACCTGATGGTAAGCGGACACCGCAGCCTATAGACACTCGCTACTCCAAAGGAGTCACGTGCGCGTTGCCGACCCTTTATAACATTTGAGGATTGACTGTGTTGACAGCAGAAGGGACAAATTTAGGCCCCTCGCTCTCAACACAGTGCATCCTCGGGAGTTCTGGCAACCTTGCTTACCTCCAGGACCACAACACTAAATACTTGTGTAGTAAATAATGTTATTATGGCTGTAGTCTTCGGCAAGGCGGAGGGACTTCCCCAGTTGGGCTGCTCCATAATCGAGCAAGATGACATTTAAGTATATCAGATGTGAGTGGAAACATGGAGGGGAGTTAATTTGAAATGGTTTTATTTTAAGGCGCCTGTAGAGGTAAGGCTCCATACAAACTCTGTGCAAGTTTTATTCGTCGGTTTTGGCACTCCCGCATATATAATTTTTTTTTGCTTGATAATATTGGATAAACGTAGAACGTGAAGAAAAAAAAATCAAAAATTTCGAATAAAAAAAAAAAAAAAAACTTGTAGTTCTGGCTAACAGAAAAATTAGCATACTGACCAAAAATGATAAGTGTAATGCAAACACAAGCAAAGAAAAACTTGCACAAAGTTTGTATGGAGAGTGCTTGCCTCTACAGGCGCCTTAAGGGCAATTTACATGGTACAATGTGCAACTTAAATGCGATTTGCATCTGATCTGATGCAATGTGACACATTGATGGGCTGTGGGCTACTGATGTAAAAGAAAAAAAAAGAAAGAGCTGCTGAGAAAGATGAAACCCTGCAATGTAATGAAAAATGCAAGTGCTTTCACCATCTAAATTGAAAGGTCCAACTTAGAAAGTGCTCATCCAATATAAAAAAAAAAACAAGTTTAATTACCTAATAGCCCTTCAACGTAAATATTTTATTAATTAGTACACCATCAATTAGCAACAATTACACATATGCATATTAATTTTGGTAGAAAAATATGTATCCAAAATATTAACTTTTGAAACATCAAAATTTTAAAAATAAGCAAATTTATTTGAATAAATAATTACAAATTGTTGCTAATTTGTAATTATTTATTCCAATTTTAAAATATGATATGTAATAACAAAATCAACATATTTTGATGATGGTTTATGAGCATGCAAACTACTATGATAACAAAAGATTGTGATGATGTAATGATAACATCTTCTTACCCAAATTCTTTGCTTCAGTACCGCTTATTATCCTTGAAGTATAGATAAGCTCCTTAGCAATATTAAGATGGATAACTCGGGGCAGTCTCTGAGTGCCTCCAGCCCCGGGGATCAGTCCTCGCCCAGTCTCCACCAGCCCTACTTTCGCAGTGTCTGCTGCCACACGGATGTCGCAAGCAAGAGCCAACTCTAACCCTCCTCCGACAGCAACACCTTCAATAGCAGCTACTGTTGGCATCGGAAGGTCCTCAATTTCAATTAATGTTTCTCTTAGTCTGCGGACAAACTTTGCTACCTCCTCGTCTTTCATCTCAAACCTTTCTTTTAAATTTGCACCTGAAAAATAAAGTGATCATGTATAATCACCAAATTACAACTATTAATCTAATCAGGCAATCAAGACATGTTAGTAGCAAAACTATTAATTAACTGTGAGCATTTTTTATGGCGAAAGCAGGTCCCTAATTCTACAAAACTCATCTTTGAGGGCTCTGGCGAAAAAAATTTAATTGTGTACCTACTACACACCTAATTTTCTATAGAAAAAGTTGACAAATAGGTCAATAGTATGCTTGTAAAGTTATGTGGTACGGGCCCGTGTGCACTTTTACAGCAAAACATTGCAAATTTGTAAATAAAAAATAGGTTATAATCCTTACCAGCGCAGAATATTCCAGGCACCAAACTATGTAAAATAACAACAGAGATTCTGGTATCCTCTCGCAACAGCTGGTTAACTTCTCGCATCGCGTCTACCATGTCGTTGCTGAGGGCATTGCGCTTGGAGCCAGCATTTAGGCCGTATACCGCAATGCCTTTGTCCTCGCCAGTCAATTTATGAAAGACCACGGGCGATTCCGTAGCTGTAGATAGGCTACGGAAGCCTTTTGACAGCAACCTCAAGCTATTTAATCTTCCTAGCATCATCTCGCTGCTTTAATTAACAGTTATTGTACGAAATATCTATTCTTTACCACACTGAGCAAATGATAACTGATAAGAATAATGACAAGTGATAAGGTACGAGATATGTCACAATCACAACAACAACATTCACAAATTCACATCTGCAACTTCTAGATCCTACCTAAATATTATCTTATTAATAAATTTAGTTCGGAGAGCGGAGCGGAGTATTGTTTGTTTATCAGATATGAGGCAAAGCAAAGGAACGGAACCACAAAAGTACTTAAAAAATATTTTTTTTAGACTAATTTCGTTTTTATAGAGTAGATAACGGCGAACGGCGATAACGCGCTATTTTTTTTTTCTACTTTACGTTACGTCAACGTTTTTCAAGGCCATGCGCCGTCGTGGTCGGCGTCGTCACGTCACGTCAAGCAATAAACCTAACCAGTTAGGAAATCGAATTACCACAACGATATCTTGTCTTTGTCTTATATCTTTAAACGAGCAATTCTTGTATATATATTTATTTATATATTTATTTCGGGCATCTCGGAAACGGCTCTAATGATTTTGATGAAATTTGGTATGTGGGGGTTTTCGGGGACGAGCAATCGATCTAGCTAAGTCTCATGCCCGGGAAAACGCCGAGCAAACTCGGCCGCCCAGATATTTAACATTATTAAAATGAATGGAGATGATGTTGTTTTTATGAGAGCATATTTTCGATTGATAAGCAACGGAATATCGAATTGATACAAAAACAAAACACAACATACGGATCTTTATAAAACCAAGCCTAAAGGACAATAACCGCCGAAATGAAACTAAATATGTTGGCCTTATGTGTTTTAATAAAATTCGTATGCAGAGTCTTCCATGTCGGCCATTAACACGTCGTCCAAACACTGTACGAGACGTAGCATTGGGTTCACGCGGCTGCGGTGAAACCGATAATCCAGCTCCTCGGTCCAAAGAGCGGACCTGGAAACCCCAGTTCGCTCAAGTCGGGGCCACTAAAACATACAAAATCCATAGTACCTAATAATCAAAATAATGTGTATCCGTATCGGAAAACCGTGCGTGTGCGGCCAGGCTAACTGGCTAAGTGCCATTTGCACCAACGTACGAACACAGACCGGTCATCGTAAAATCTGGCGCTTGCAGCTGTCATCCCTCTAACTTGTCAAACTTGTGTTGTGTGTGTGTTGTTTTGTTGTTGTCTTGTTGTGTGATGTGATGACAGCTGCCGGCGCCATATTTGACGATGACCGGTCTGTGTTCGTACGTTGGTGCAACTGGCACTAAGGCTGGGTTGCACCAAACCGTCTGTAATCGTAAGCGGTGTTCGTCAAATCTGATTGTATGGAAAGTTTGACAAGTTTCTATGGGATGACAGCTGCCGGCGCCATACGATGACCGGTCTGTGTTCGTACGTTGATGCAACTGGCACTAAGTGTTGGCTATGTGGTACTCGATGGTACTTCGGCTCCGCGCACGCGGCGCACGCCTCCCAAAGGTCCGGGACACCATTGTCCCGTGACCGGGAAAGAAATACAGATCAAAATAAAAAATAACACACACACACAGGCCAGGGCACTTCAACAATAATACCTAAAGTAAAATAATAAATTAAATTAGGTTTTACATGTCAGAAATAGAATAAACCACTTGGTGAATATAAACATTATAATAACAATCCAGCTAATCAGCATTTGGGTGGTTTTTATCAGTCCTTACCCCTATTTGGTGAAATCCGAAAATCGACATACAAAAGTACACACCTTTCTATTCCTTGGCTGACCTCTCCCATTTTCCTCCATTCTGTTTATAACGGAACATTTCCTATGCTGCTGGCGTAGGCCGCCCGACATACAGTTTCCTTCGCAGCGCTTCGTGAAGCATTTTTTATGCAAACTCGAATTTATCTGCAATTTATTTTCTGGGTTAAAATTAAATGACCTTTGCCATTTTTTTGCACAACACAATATTGAAAGTCATTGGACTTTGAATCTTCACGCTTGGACAGTAAAGTCGCTTTTTGAACGGCCTAATTTGATACAACTCGGACAGTTTAAGGCGACGTGAGCTCAGCGCTTAGCTGCTTTCGAGGGGGTGAGGTGCGTGGCTTGAGGGGAGCAGGCGCGGGTTTAGCCGCTTGCCACCGGGCTCGCTGCCGATACCGACATGTCACAGTATAGTGTATAGCCAGTAGTACAACTCTTAGTCACTACAACTGAACGGGTAAACCATAAATATAATGACCATTGTCAAGACGGCGCCATTATTCTGATGTATATGTCAATAGTTCAGTATAATCGAAACAATACGAATGGCAACTCGTCATTTTTACATAGCTACTTTCATACACCGTAATTAAATATGTTGACACAATGACAACACATCGTGGATTGTAATAAAATAGACTTTTTTATTTTATTCACCGTTATGTTATGATATCATTGTCAAATTGAGTTGATTTACATGTGTGTTTGATCATCTACTTGAAAAACAAAACGAAGTTATTGTTCCTTGCGAAGTATGTCTCAATATTGTTTTTGCATAATTTATTACAATAAAAGTCTTGTGAAATTAAAGTATCCACACATAGAAAAATATAATCTATTTATTAATAAGTATTGTACTTATCATAATTCAATATGAGCCACGAGGCGGGTCACCCTAGATATACAGGGTGGATTTTTTTTGGGTCAGTGAGGGCAGCTACCAGATCCCGTCCGGCTACGTGAAAATGGTCTTAGAAGACCTTTCTTCGATTTTGATTTTGAAATAGGCGTTTTCCTCGATTTGCGGCTTTTCTTGTCGGATTTTTTTTGGTCCCATACAAACTTTGGGTCCTGGATAGGAATTGGATCGATTGGCATCAAAAAAAAGTTTATCAAAAATGATCTTTTTCTCGCACCCTGTATGTTTTTCCAAAATCTGTAAACGCCAATTTTCATTAATTTTAATTCGAGGGAAAGTCTTCTAAGACCATTTTCGCGTAGCAGCACGGGATCTGGTAGCTGTCCTCACCGACCCAAAAAGAAAATCCAACCTGTATATATACCAATAACATTTACAAAACACTGAATTATTGCGCGCACACGCTTGAAAGAGGCCTGGTACGCAGTTTTAAAACCGGCCAAGTGCGTGTCGGATCACGCAAAGCGAAGGTTTCCGTACCGACACCTAGCAGTCCACTAATAAAATTGAAATTGAAAACATAAAATTGAAAACATTAATAATTTCTACAATATAAAACGTGAAAATTTCAATCAATATATATATATATATATATAAGTGTTAGTGGATATGTCCGGCCTTTTCTCCATGATCACCAACTGCCACCTTGTCATGGTTGCATTGCAGTGGTAGAAGGCCCTTGGTGTGCACTTGCAAGTAAGGGAGTTTGGTGGCGGTGGGTGGAAGTGGGTGGTAAAAATGGGGTAATTTTTAAATTTTCAATAGGAGTAAAAGAGACAGACGATAAGTGTGAAAGGGATAGACTGTATGTTTAGTACATTCCAATAATGCTAATGCCCTCGAACAGTGCGACAAGGGCAGCATTGTTAGAGCGAGACCGTCATATTTTCCAGAACTTTCCGGGGCTTTCGAAATCCTTCTAGAACATGCTCGAAGGGTGAAGATGAAGACTCCATACAGACTTTCTAGACTTCTTCTTCTTCTTTTTTCTAGAAACTTCGATCGCGAACATTCTAGAACCTTCGGTACCTATGCCTATAGCTTGAAAACCCGTTTTCAGGCGGTTTCAGGATCCCTTATATCTGATATCAGTATATGGCGAAATTTCCAGCAGGATACAGCAGGACAGAGATAGCAGTAGTAGAAAGATATAGCTATACTCAGAACATTCGAAATGAGAGTGACAGAGATAGCAGTAGTAAAAAGAGGTAGCTATACTCGGAACATTCGAGACATAAGAGAGTGACAGAGATAAGCACCATTGGAAAGAAACAAAAATTTCAGACGTAAATTTCAGTGCCTTAGAAGCGTTTTAGCAGGCTGAAATGTTATTTCAGGCCGTTTCAGGAGTAGCTCTATCACATATCAGATTATCAAAATTTCACCCAAGATGCCGTCGTTTTCAGCAGCCTGAAATATGTTTTCAGTCTGTTTCAGGAGTAGCTATATCACATATCAGATTATCAAAATTTCACCCAAGATGCCGTCGTTTTCAGGAGCCTGAAATATGTTTTCAGGAGTAGCTCTATCACATATCAGATGATCAATATAAGTAGTAGTAAACCGGTGTAACAATTCAACAATTATTGCGAAACTTACAATTAATACGCGGGCGAAGCCGCGGGGCAAAAGCTAGTATTATATAAAGAAAGTCCGCTGTGTCTATTTGTCTGTCCGTACACGCCAAAATAAATACCACCGTTAGTAAAAAAAATGTATTACGTTGTACGTTGTGTCACGAGTATTGTCCTACTGTTATTCATAGACTGTGTTAGTTTGGCAGCGTCAAAGCGTTCCAATAAGAAGGTTTGATATACCTATACCCACTATAATACGATATTGCATTACACTTACCATAGTTTGTGCAGTTTTTCTTCTATTGGCACCCACAATCTCGAGATGACGAAGTCTAGCAGGTTTCCTTTTATTAATTACCCATTTCTAATATTGAAATGTCAAGTGACGTTGAATTGACGCGCGGCACAGATCCTACCTCGAACGCAGCTCGCTGAGCACTGAACGGGCGGCCGCGCCGGTCACGTACGAACGAGTTTGCAGAAATGAGTATTATTTTACTACTTTTTTTAAAAATTTTAGTTAAAAAAAAGTAATCGATGAGTTCGATGAAGTAGAACATTACGCATTTATTGATATAATTTTCATGTTGATAGCTAATGTGCAAAAATAGTTATAACTATTTAAAGGTGTGGTTTAGACACAAGTTCGCGATTTTTTTTATTCAGCGAAAGTTGTATAATTATGTTTTGAATCGATGTTTCCACTACAGAAAGGTCTCAAAATTGTTGTGCATATTTTTTGAAAACCATATCTTCATCTACAAACGCGTTAAAAGGCTTCAAAAACTCTGTTCTCTAAGCTCACGTCACCTTAAATAATTTTAAGTTATATTTGGTCGTTTGATGAAGCAACAATTGAATCACTTTGAATAAATGAGAACTACACACATTAATTGTTTATTAAAAAAAATATGATTGTTGATACGTCGGGGACTTGATTGACTTAACCCTTTAACCGCTGAACGTCAAAAAAGTATCCCGCAATTTCCAATCTGTCATAAATTAAGAAGATGACATTTAACACTTTCAACGTTTCAACGTCGTCTGTAAGTCAACCGTGTGTCACACACGACACAAGGTTGACGCCAACGGTGTTGAAAGGATTAACATTGTCACTTTCTCAGATTATGGCAATGAAAGGGTGAATGTTACCGAAATTTACTGTAAATAATAAATTGTGTCTTTTCTGCGGTCGTAATAAAATAATGCTTATATTGTTTATACATAAGCAAACTAAAATACTGGGGAATACCTTATATTTGGAAGCATTCCGCGTTTTTTTTGACACGTAAGACTTTTTTTTATTTTTTGCGCAGACAGTCGAATTATCTTCAGAGTCAGCAAATTTTATCGGTGAGACATAATACTGCAAAATATCACCTAAAATTAAATTCATCAAATTTTAAATAAGTCAGAATTTAGTAACAAATATATTTTATAGGAAAATTAATAATTAAAAAAATTATACCTACAGTTCCAAATTATGGGTAAATCGCTAATAATAATTGGCATAAAACATGAATTCTTTTTTTGGGCAAGAGTGTGAAATCTAGTTAACTGGTGAGTGACCTTTGCCATCCGGAAAATGTTTTGTCGAAATTATCCGCGGTTATGCTACCCTATGTACGTATCCCGAATAGGTAGTAACAAAATTATTAACGTAATTTTTGCCAAATAATCCCAATAAATTGACTGGCCAGTGAGTGGTCAGTTAAACAAGTTTACAAACGGTTTAGTCAAAACAATACAAACCTATTACAGCACAGAAACATTATAACAAATCCGCAGCGGCATACAATACCCACAAAACCGTCCCGCACACTGAAAACAGACAACAAGTAACCACAGGCACACACGGGACACCGGACCACAACCGACGACTGCCCAAGTTTACCATTCTGGGATATATTTTTTTAATGTTTGGGCGTTCTAAGTGTTTTACCAAATTGAGAATTATAGTGGCGGCAGCTAGCAAGAGGTTTCATGGTCATTATTTACGTCTTATATGGCCCAAAACGTACAACAACATCCGGTCAACACCCGCTTGACTGTATTCTAGCAAATAAAATATTTTGAATTTTGAATTTTTTTTTAACGTAACGTTTAAAATTTTAAATATGGGGTACTTACCATAAAACCAAGCATGCTAGATGGGCTGCACGGTTGTCAACGTTTTCTGCTTACCTCAAATTTTTGGTCCAAAAGAATTGTCCAAGCTTTTTTTAATAAAAAAGAAATGAATGTAAACGCTCGTCGATTACCGTTATCTACCGATACCGCTAATTACCGTCCACGTGTTATTTTTAGGTATTGTTCGTTTTTATATCGGTAGATCTAGGTTTAATGTAAATTTTACTTGCGTGGCTTATAATCTATTTAACCCTTTAACCGCCACAGTCGTATATATCAGACAAAGTGACAATGTAAATGACAGATTCATGATATACTGACAAAGTTGAAAATAGCGAGTAACTGTTTTGACATTCGGCGGTTAAGAGGTTAAGCAGGCGCGGTCATCGGTTACCATAAGTCCCGTGTGCAAGTCTGATAGCAGCGTGGCTTAGGTTCAGAAATAGACCCGATAAGACTTTCCCCGATAACATGAACGTTTTATTTAGATCTAAGACGGTTTATGGGTTCCCATTTGTAGATACTCCTGTCCCGTCCTGGTAGATTCTAAAGTGGCTGAAAACGTTTATTCTTCCCTTTTGCTGGGACGATATATGACTGGCGTACATTATCCTCGACTACCACTTCTGTAGCGTCTTGTTTTATGTAATGTTTTAGTACATTTTTGTCACAAAACCGTTCGTGGTAATGCTCACATCACTAGTGTGAATCCCCGGGGACTTAATCGCGGACCTATCGGTAGGGGGTTAAAGTATCTCACCCTAATGAGTGAGATGCTTTAACTCCCCTCCCCCAGTTAGGGCCCTACCGATAGGGTAGTGTGATGCGACTATAACTACGCAGCTGGCTAGATTCATATTCTCGGTTCGGGAAAGCAATAATTCTGTACCTAAGCCGCGAAAGAGACGGGACACTTACACATACGATTGAGACCGCGGCGCAGCACATCGCACGCCAGCACAGCTGTTAGCAGCTGCGAGCTATAGTCGTAGTAGCAATTCCCTGAAAACATCTGTATACGTATAACGGTGCTTCACACACGCAGCACACGCTCATAGTCGTATCGTCAATACAAAATCTGAAACACTCCATTCCATTGCGCCGCGCGTAACTCTTTTACCGTGTAAAATTTTGTCATGATTACCCTTTGAGCATAGTACAGAACGAAGTTTACTTTTGTAAAATAGCGAAGAGAGTCAAAATTCGAAAGAGCAGTACAATTTTAGTGGTGATAGAGTGATCACTTTGGCGGGTCCACATTAGGTTCTATGACGTTCAAAGGATTCATTTTACGCCTTACCCTAGCTGGATTCAAAGTTGTATCCTTAAATTGTACTTTATTATGATTATGTTCTTACACTACGTTATTTTGAAATCTTACCATGATTGAGCTGGATGATATGATAGGCAAATTCAACAAGACGGCTCCAAACACAAAACAATTGATTGTCACCAACATTCTTACGAAGAACATTATTTGGCTTCGGCCAGCCTAAAGAGTCAACGCTGTCTTCTGACATGTCATCTCGCATGCGAGCGTACTTCTCCAAGCTGACCATATTATTTTTAACAGTCTGCAAGTGTTGCTTGATATTCTCGGCTATGGTTCTCTGCGCTGAAATGTTGGTGGTCTCTTTATCTAAGTCGACGACGCTGGATACGACGCTGCCAGCGCAGCTAGTATCTTCCTGCGACTCGTCTACAGTCTTACTGTCATCCATGAAGGTTTCGGAACCATGGTGACTGTGGTTCAGACTGTCAGCTTCGAAGTCGTGCAGTTCGCAGAAGTTCTCGTAAAAGTCGTCTCCAGTGGTGCTCAGGCAAGTGGCTTGGCTGCGGCCCATTTTGGGTTCGCTCTGGGTGAAGCTCATCTGGGAAATTACCAATAATCTGTTAACCCTTTGATCGCCTACAACATCTAATTATAGCCCGGGATTAAGATCCAGGATACAAGGTCAGCCTTGTAGGGAAGATTACCCGTCCTGTAGGGAAGTATGCGTAACGAGACTTTTTTATCAAACAGAAGAGGCTCCATGACCTGATTCCAAAAATATACCACAACACTTCATTTCACCTACTTAGGTAATGATTTTGTTTTTAAAACTCACCAAGTTTGGGATTTTTCTGACAGGAAATGATTGGATGATGTGACGTGTGATGTGACAAGGTGACAACCCACCTGATCGTAAAGGTTGCGTCTCGCGCGCCGTTCAGCCAGTTCCTGTTGCAGCAACCGTTCTTGCAGTGAGCGGTTACGCAGCGTTTGCGCAGCGTCTAGCTGATGCTCTTCTAGGGTCCTGTACTGCTCGTACATATACCACGAACGCATGCGGTCCGTCTTCTTGACATGAGTAAACGGTTCGAGATCTGCAAATATAGCGGTTCTATAATAAAGTAGGCAAGTAGTAGCACTCTTTCAAAAACTGGCTAGGTACTTCGTAAAAATTTGGAATTCAGAGCCCCCCTGGATTAAATATGATAGGTAATTTATATGTATGTAAATATATAAAATGTATTTTTTTGGTACAACTACAAATTAAATCAAAACTAGCTAGAAAGTCATTACTAGATAGTTTATAAGGTGCATCGGTTTGTAAATAACAAAATTCATACCAGACTAAAATGTTTTGATACGCTAAAACATCCGTAAACTCCAAAATTGGTACCTACTCTTTTAGATTGCCTTTTAGACGTGTCAATGAATAAGCTGTAGACATTAGGATTCTACCCTATATATTTATATATTATTTATAAGTAAACTCACCTAGCGAATCTAAAAAATCCATTCAAAAATAGTTAATATTTGGTAATACTGAAAATATAAGTGTTAATTTAATTATTGCCAAATATTACATTGTTAAAACATAAATATTACGTCAGTAAACGGTGCTGATGCGGTGCTGTAAATTACCTACATATTCTTTTCTGTCAATTTATATTCAGCGTATTGTCTAAAAGTTGACTGCCAGTTATATCGTCGACAAGATATTAATCCTTATTTTACTAACAAAGAAATGGGACAGAAGACCGAATACTATAAATTCTATGAAACGTTTGAAACCTATTGCCACTCCAAACTTGAGTATTTTTCTGTCAAGTAGCTACGCATTTAGATTAACAGCTTTGGTCACTTTTGGGTTTTGTTGACCAGATTTCCCCATTTGGCCATCCAATTCATTCGAGGTGAAAACATATACTTCAAAGATATACTTAAGTAAAAAAGAAATGGCTTGGAAATGGCTAATAGTAGGGTCGCTAGGCCAGTTACGCGGCCTGCGGCAGTTTGCGGCCCCCTGACCGACTAGGTTCCTTCAACTAAAGATAATAACAATTATAAACTAATTTAAGAAAAAGTGTAAACCGTAAGCTAAACTTGATTAGAAATGCTATAAGAATATATATAATTTTGTAACTAAAAGATTGATCTTCAACAAGATAAAACGTTACAATTCCCGCATTGAATCCGTAGTGCGTGCGAAGCGTGGAATTATAGTGAATCTGTACAAAAAATAAAGAGACAGCTGACATTGAAAGCTAATTAATGTTACTTAATTTTGGTTTCATTCATAAATTTCTTGTTTGATCAGTTAAATAATTAAGTTTTTGATATGATTTCGTTAGATTTAGGCATTTTTAAAACATTCTTATCAAAAAACTGTGGTGGCCGGTATCTGGTATACACAATTACCGAAAAGGTCAGTTTGCGGCCCCACTATAAAGACCATTTATTTTGAGATGTTACATACTGAAATGTGGAATAATAGTAGTTTATGCAACTGGTACATAATGAGGGGCATTAAAATACGAGTGTGTTTTATGAAACGAGCCGAAGGCGAGTTTCATAATAAGGTCACACGAGTGTTTTAATGCCTAATTAGGCTAGAAAATCCATAAATCGAGGAAAATTTCTCATTTATAGATTTTGGAAAAAAAAACATACAGGGTGCAAGAAAAAGGTCGTTCCTGACAAACTTTTTTTTAATGCCTATCGATCCCAGGCGAGTTTCATAATAAGGTCACACGAGTGTTTTAATGCCTAATTAGGCTAGAAAATCCATAAATCGAGGAAAATTTCTCATTTATAGATTTTGGAAAAAAAACATACAGGGTGCAAGAAAAAGGTCGTTCCTGACAAACTTTTTTTTAATGCCTATCGATCCCATTCCTGTCTAGGATCAAAAGCTTGTATGCCACCAAAAAAATCGAAGATAAATTTTCTCATACAAATTGTATGAAAATTGAAACTTATTTTCACATGCTATTTTTTTATGCCAATCTATTCCATCCTATCTATTATCAATAGGTTCCTAGGGGTCAACTTCCAGTAATGTACTAAAAACACACAAAATAAATGTATGGAAAGATAATTAATATTTTTTCCCATACATTTACTACGGAGAAATAGTGAAATTTTATTCTCATCATAATCCCCGTTTTTAGAAATAGAAATTGAAATATTTATTTGCTAGAATACGTTACATACAAGGTCTTAAAATAATTAAAGTATCAGTAAGTTTCTTGATATTTTGAATGCTGTTACTAGTAAATACATATAGTACTAGTAAATGTATGGGAAAAAATATTAATTATCTTCCCATACATTTATTTTGTGGCATTTTAGTACATTACCGGTAGTTGACCCCTAGGAACCTATTGATAATGGATAGGATGGAATCGATTGGCATAAAAAAAATAGCATGTGAAAAATAAGTTTTCATTTTCATACAATTTGTATGAGAAAATTTATCTTCGATTTTTTTGGTGGCATACAAGCTTTTGATCCTAGACAGGAATGGGATCGATAGGCATAAAAAAAAGTTTGTCAGAAATGACCTTTTTCTCGCACCCTGTATGTTTTTTTTCCAAAATCTATAAATGAGAATCTTCTTTAATTCGAAATTAAGGGAAGGTCTTCTAAGACCATTTTCGCGTAGCAGCACGGGACTTGACGGGACCTGGTAGCTGCCCTCACTGACCCAAAAAGACAATCCACCCATACCTAGGTTTTGCCGAATAATTGTATACCTACCTTCCTCCAGCGTTTCCGGAACCGGAACCAATATTTAAAAATATTTGCATTACATAATTATGCGCCTTTGATATAAAAAAAAACTTATTAAAAATTATATTATAATCATTCTAGTACCATATTTAAGGGGGCCGCAAACTAGCTCACAGGGGGCCGTAAACTGGCGTAGGCGGCCGCTAACTGCCGCATTCGCTATTTTGACACATTTTCTACTTTTTTCCCAAGTTTACGGATGAAAGTACTAACTTTTATTGTTAAGTACGCGTCTTGACAATACTCAAGACTTATTTATATGACTGCCATCCAATATGCATATAGGTTTCATATTTTTTTACTTGTCTAAAGTTCGCAACTCGGCTAAGAGGCCGCCAACTGGCCTAGGGACCCTACTTTCGGCATATAGGAACTTGGCTAATAGTTTAATAGAACTCTTTGCCTCTCCCTAGTCTCCCTGCATCTCCTTGTCGATGGAAACGCACCACTGCGTACCTAACCTAATACCGATATACCCATAACACCCATAACAGAGTATATACTATATCTATGCCCATAATTCTGTTTAACCCTTTGACCGTCAAGAACCTATAAAGTAGTTGTGTGTTGTCGTGCCCACCACGCCAACAACCACTTAAAAGGTCAGAGTGAAGGTGTACTTTGATCATGAAAAAATCATTTATGATTTAATTTGTTTTTATTGGTTTAGACTTTACACCAAAAAAAACAGTGCTTGGCGTACTGGGCACGATGACACACTGTCGCTTTGGCGGTTAAAGGGTTAAGCAGTACCTACCTACTTGGTACCTGCTTTAAAATAAAACAACGGAATAAGATGACCTATTTGTAATATTTGTATTTTTATTATACCTATAAACAATTCACATAAACATTTAGCGTTACAATCCGGCGCCCACACAGGTGCATGGGCCGGTACCTCTGTACTGTACACTGTACAGCCCACTATTGCACGGGACAAGTTAGCACGGACCACAACCAACGGCGCCGCCAGACGGCCCACAGCAGTTGACAGGACCGCAGCACCCGCCGTACAAACCGCTTAAATTGCACGGGCCAAACCGCGGCCCGATGTAGCGATTACAGCAAGAAGGTTCGCAACACATCGTTACCAAGTCCCTATTTAATATTAGATAGATAAATAATAGAATATTGGCAGCAGTAATTTATAGTTTATTTGGATTGGATAGTTATTTTTATTTACGTTTTACTATTTTATACAAAAAATCTATCAAGGAATGTCAAGATAATGTCATTCTGAAGGCAATTCATGAATTCACTCATTCCCTCTTTCCAATTCCAAATTCAAATCGCACCTTTAACTCAAAGCCAACTTACTTAGGCTGGCCGCAGACGCACGTTTTCCGTATGAGTTTTCAGAGAGAGGGGAGTTGGCGCCTCTCCCTCTAAGAGCGAGAGGCTTCAACTCCCCTCCCCTCCGATTCCGTTCTGAATTCCGTGCGTGTGCGGCCGGCATTAGGTACTCTTTGCTCAAAGCCAACTCAAAACTATCACCCAAAGACACAAAGAGTAGAGGTATCTATCACCTCACCAAAAAGTACTGCCAGAGATATATATTATTATACTCTTTGTGCCAGAGGTAAATACTGATTAACCCTTCAACCGCCGAACGTCAAAAAAGTTACTGAAAATTTTAACTCGTCATAAATCAACATGTTATTTACACTTTACACTGTCAGTGTCTTTACACTGTTTTTGTCTCATATCAGACGGTTTAAGTGTTAATTATTCCATGCCGTTGTGTGTGTGGTGAAACACTGCTATGAAAAAAAAACAATGGCAGCAACTATCCAACTTCTATTTATTTGAAGCAACCAAACTCAATTAAATAAATTACTTTTATCTTTATGAATACAATACAATAAACAGTGTCTACGATATTTACAAATAATTATTTTGAAGATAAGCATCTTTACATAAGTAGGCCCTTAAGCCTAGGCGCACACAGAGAGCGTTCTGCGTTCTGCGTGCAGAGTTGTATGAATTCAAAAAAGTCGTAAGGGACTCGGTACAATACAGAGAACGCAGAACGCTCTCTGTGTGAGCCTAGGCTAATATTATAAAAAAACTTGTGGTAAAACTTTTATACGGCCTGTACACTCTCGAGCAAGATCACTCGGGTCGGGATGCCCCCCCGCGGCTGGGGGAGGTGGGGAATTGACGGTGAGACCCCACCTGTACACTCTCGCGCTCGGCCTATCTCGCTGTGTCTCGGCGAGAGTGTACAGGCGCTATTAAACCTTTCCAGCGTCACATTGTCGTCATTGGGATCCATGAAGTAAATATTAGGATAGGAAATGAGAGTAGGTATGTTAAAGGCGTCAGATATAGCGATTCGGTAATTCTTAATATTTTTATCATGTATTGTTTCTTTTTATGTATTTTTAATGAAATTTATTTATTAATATAAAAGCACTTAATCAATTGGATTAGTGAAGAAAATCTATCGATATTGCTTCCTCGTCTGGGCAGAACAGCGTTTCAAGGAACGCGATATTTCTCGTTGTAGCGCGTGATATGACTAGGATTTTTACTTTTAATTATTAATAAGTATATTTATTTCTTAATATTTTTATCATGTATTGTTTCTTTTATGTAGTTTTAAACAAATTTATTTCTTAATATATAAGCACTTAATCAATTGGATTATACGGCGGCCTTTCAATGGCCTTCTGAATCGATAATTGATTTGGGAGCGATGAAAACTGAAGAGTTTCAGTTCAGGTTAACAGCAGCCGTCCAGCACGGTACTAGAAGAACATAGAGCTTCCAGCCGACTTTAGCCAAAGTGAGTGTGAGATGATAAGTTTATGTGCCAGAGGATTACCCGCCTTATGGTTGCATTTCCGCTGCGGCGGAGCGGAGAAAAAACTTGCACAATTAAGTAACCAATCAAACTAATTCCAAGGAAAGGAAAGGACATACCTACCTAGTGCTCCTCTATATGGCTATAGCGAAGTTTGTTTGACCAGTCTCTTACTTAAAATTGTTAAACTCTATTCCCTTGTCATACGAATGACGCCTGCTAACCAGAGTTACCAAAAGTAAGTAACTGGTTAATGGTGTTGTCTTGTTTTGGAGAGTGATTAGATCTGTGGATTAGACTGATGAGTTTAATGATTGGGACGGCTGGGCTGCGGCTGGCCACTGTTGCTGATTCATTGTGGCTTGTTAGTAGAAGAATATAGCGCCTCCAGCCGGCTTTCGGCTGTAGCCAGGGTTGGTCTGCGAGGAATGAATTCCGGAGTTCATCATCTTCACGCTGAACGGCGACCGCCGCTCCTTCAGCCCACCGAATACCAGGTGATCCTGCAAACAAAAATAAGACACAGTTTACAGTCAGGAATCCTCTGAAAATGCGAAAAGAAGACTCATTATGCCGCTTACTGGCAGAAAAAATTGGTGCAATAATTCTGTCAAGTCAGCAGTGGTTTTTAAGTTAAATACCACGTGATGTGAAATGCTTCTAAAGTGTGCTGTACTATACATATTGGGCCGAGGAAGTTGGGTAAACGTGTAGAGATCTACATGACATGACACAGCTGTATGTTGGTAGTTTTTAGCGCTAGTTCGTTATGTTGGCCCAGCACCTGGCTCCATGTGTACAGCCGGCATAAGACGAATGGCGAACTCGGATATGCAAACGTAGAGGTGGGAGAGTCTTACATGAACTTCAATTTTACGCTTGTCACACGTATTCCGTAATCTTCGCCATGTGTCGCAGCCTATGGTCTCAGGCTGTAGATACAGGTCTTCTTTGTCAGCGAATCGCTCCGTCGATTGGTTGTAGGTGGACGCTAGTATGATGTCTAAACTGTCTTCTGGTAAGCTGCGCAAATAATCATCTCATTAACTATTGACTTAAATGGAAAACTTTCTTAGTAATCTCGATATTATTTTTAAAGGCCTATCCAAAAATACCACTCACAACTCCTTGCATTGAAAAAAAAAATTCATCCCCCGGTTACATGTATGGGGTGGCCCCCTAAAAATTTTTTTTTCTTATTTTCACATCACTTTTGTGTAGCGGTTTATAATATACATCTTCCTACCAAATTTCATAATTGTAGTACTTATAGTCTCCGAGTAAATCGGCTGTGACATACGGACAGACAGACAGACAGACCGAAACTATAAGGGTTCCGTTTTAGCCATTCTGGCTATGGAACCCTAAAAATGTGTACATTATTGTGTGTGTGTATTATGTGAAAATGAAAAACGTTAATCGTTATGGTCAGTTCAGTACAATACCTATTTTACAGTAGGTACCTACAATACCTTTTGGCTAATAGTAGGCACTTTGTTAACGATTAACGGACTTATGGAAAGATAACGAAAGTTAACGAGTCCTTCAACTTAAATGTTATTCCGTTACTCAGTTCGTTAACTCCGTTAATTAAAGATTAACGGTTAACGGTTGAGTAATTCGTTTAGACTGCGTTTAAAGGGTTAATATTGTTACAAGCAGGAATACTTACTGGAACGGGTGGAAGTAACTCATTTTTCTTACACTAGCGAGTGTGTGATGAGAGAACAAGCGATATCCTGTTGAACCTTTGTGCTTATCTTTCGTAGCAAGTATTATTTCTTTAGTGAGTACACCTTCCTTCCTCAAATCAGGAAGAAGCTTTTTGTTTCTCACTTGTTTAGCATGACCATCCTTTTGTTTAGGCATCATGGTGTACTATGATAAATTATTGTAATTAATTCTTATTACCCCAATTTTAAACTCATTCATTACCGAAATAAAAACAAACGTGTTGCATAGCAACTATTCCAATTAATGAAATCGCAGCGTAATCGTTGAAAAAAATTATAGTAATTAGTAAACCAGTCAATTACGCAACGCATTATACTAGGAATGCCGTTATATTATGTTTTATTAATCTTATTTTAGTAAAAATTCTAATAACCACAAAACTAGTTATTTTTAACATTAACATTTTCTAAGCTGGCAATATCGTTGGCTATGGCTAAAATGGCCGAGAAACGTCACTTCCGTTTCCATCGAGTGTGTTGCAATTTGAACGAAAAGGGGTAAATATATTTTATTGTATCTTTAATTCATATTTTATGTCAAATACAATACAATATAATAATAATAAATGCTTAACATAAGACTTGCTTAAATATGAAACTAAAAACTAATTATAAAACTAAATTACATCATTAAAAATAAAATCTATATACATGCTACGTCCGGCTCAGACCTGGTCATTTATTGTATTAATTAAATAAGGTGAAGTAACAAAAAACACTATGCATCAATAAATACGCTCATTTTGATTATTTACGTAGCTTACGTTATTCTTCTACCTCTACCTATTCGGTATCTTGACGTTATTCTAGATTTATTACTCAATTTTGTTGGTAATGATTTTTTGAAGACTGGCAACTCTTTGGCATGGTCCGAAAAAAGTGGACCCGGACCGACGCCATCTTTCTGTCAATCAATGGAGTCGTAAGTGCGCGTGCCAGTGTTGCCAGAACGTGCTTTTTAACACGGTTTTACGTGCTTTTTTGGATACGAACGTGCTTTTTACGTGCGCTCCCCAAAAACGTGCTAAAACCGTGCTTTTTTAAGTGCTATGATGCTTTATGATTTTACTACTAAAAATGGGGAGGTAATGTTGGTTTGATACTCTCTAAAACTGTATTTTTTTCAAACAATCATTGTGTTAAACAATCTTTCTCTCCTACCCTACGTTTTGATATCCTAAAGTTAAAAGTTACCTGTGGTTGCAGGAAAGAACTTTGCAACTGCAAGCTCTATCGTTCGTGTCGTGCAATGTGTACACGATGTAGTAAAGGCTCAATACTCTGTATGTGACGAAAACCGGCCAAGTGCGTATCGGACTTCGCACATTTAGGTTTCCGAATCAATCGCAAAAGTATGTTGGTTTTAACATGATAAATAAGGAAATTTCCAATAAAAAAAAACCTGGTTTATCAAAATATAAGTATTTCTTGGTAAAATACCCGTAATAATGAACAGTATCACCAAATTTCAAGTTTATGGGTCAATGGGGAGAAAAAATAATCTTATGAACAAAATTTTGTGACAGACGACTGACGGATGGACCGACGGACGCGTGAGTGACAGCAATAGTAGAGGTGAGACGTACTAGGCAAAACGCGTACTGAGTCTTGCGAGTACGCGTCCACAAAAAGACTAGATCCAAAGACTAGGTCCAAATACGCGCTAAACCGACCCCAACCCGAGGTGCCCCGAAAGAATCCGAACGCGCAGACGAATACGAATAGCGCGGAACATAAAGACTCTTAGACGTTTCGAGTCTTCAGAGTCGTCGTACGCCTAGTACTCGATACGCTAAAAGACGCGCGAGCGGGATCGCGTACTTACGCGTCCATGCCAAAACCTATTCCAAAAACCTGTTCCCGTAAATACGTCTCACCTCTAAGCAATAGGAGTCATGAGTCATTTTCGACCCTTCGGGTACGGAACCCTAAAAACGTGCTTTTTATTCCAAAAACGTGCTTTTTTGGACACTTGACCGTGCTTTTTGACGGAAGTGCTCTGGCAACACTGGCGCGTGCATGCAAGACGCCATTTTATGGAAAAGAAGTTCCAATAATTCGCTGTGAATATTGTTCCATTTTAATTGAGTGAAAGTTTATTAAGTTCATAATGAGTTACGGAAGACCACCGCCGCGTATTGACGGCATGGTGTCGTTGAAAGTGGACAATCTCACATACCGTACAACCCCTGAAGATTTACGCCGCGTATTCGAAAGATGTGGTGAAGTAGGTGATATCTATATTCCCCGAGACCGTTACACAAGGGAGAGCAGAGGATTCGCTTTTGTCAGGTAGTTATTTTTTTAATTACGTGTTCATTTTGCCGGTATAAAATGGCCACGCTTGGGTTAACCTTGCTTTGGTTTGTGTAGGTTTTACGACCGGCGTGATGCAGAGGAGGCGCTGGACTCCCTGGACGGGCGCATGTTGGACGGGAGGGAGCTTCGAGTGCAGATGGCGCGATACGGCCGCCCTTCGTCACCTTACAGGAGCCGTCACGACCGCCGACGCAGGTACTCTATACTTACCATTTCCGTATTTGTCAAATTAGTGTGACCCTGACTTAGCACATTTCAAATTTAAAGTTCACTTTAGAGCAAAACGAGCATAGTTTTTCCATTTTCCATGAAAACAATGCCAACACCACGTGACAAGTTTAGTCGGTCTAAAACTGTTTATGTTGTCATTACATTACAAACTAATCTGATGTGATTAATAATACAACAATCTGGGCGTTTTGTGAAATGTCTTACTTGTTACATGTGTCTTAGTTAAAATGCTATCTGATAATTTACAACTGAAAGTAAACCTCATTTAAAGAATTTAACTGACTGATGTGTTTTTGTTTCAGCACTTCTCGCTCAGGCTCGCGCTCGCGCCGCCGCACTCGCTCCCGCTCCCGCTCTCGCAAACGCTCTTACTCGCGCAGCCGTAGCCGCTCCCGCTCTCGCAGCCGCTCCGACTCCAAGAGCTCGCGCGGGCGCTCCCGCAGCCGCTCGCACTCGAGGTCCCGCTCCAGGCATTGAAGTGCTGAGTAAGTTCAATTTGTAGATGTCCTTCTGTTCTGCAGGAAAATAGGAAGACTGGAAGGAGCAAATGTGGGAGCGCTGCCGGGACAATAACCTCGAGCTCAAACTCTGGGGAAATGGGCTGAATGATCCCAAACAAAGGTCAACAGCCCGCCTGTTTCCGGCCAGGCCTCCCTACACTACATCTGCAAAGTGCAATTCGCGCTCTAACTTGCGCAGCCGTAGTTATTCTCGCTCTTGCAGCCATCCCTGCTCTCACAGCCTTTCCGACTACAGGCATTGAAGTGCTGAGTAAGTTCAACTGGCGCTCTTACTTTCATTTCTCACTCTCGCAGCCATCCCTGCTCTCAAAGCCACAGAATAGTATAATAATACTACCTACAGAATGGCCACGAACCCCCCGCACCGAGGTCAGTTACCTCGTCCCTGACAGGCCCGCCGGGTGCGTCGCGCCTCGCGATTCGTCCGCACACATACTTACGCACCCGCGCTAACAATTGACGCGTGTACCGACAGCGCACGCACACATACTTACACACAGCGCTTATGTTCCTTCGCGTGTCAGAGGTGTGTCACAGCCTTTCCGACTCCAGGCATTGAAGTGCTGAGTAAGTTCAACTCGCGCTCTTACTTACGCAGCCGTAGTTATTCTCGCTCTCGCAGCCATCCCTGCTCTCACAGCCTTTCCGACTCCAAGCATTGAAGTGCTGAGTAAGTTCAACTCGCGCTCTTACTTACGCAGCCGTAGTTATTCTCGCTCTCGCAGCCATCCCTGCTCTCACAGCCTTTCCGACTCCAAGCATTGAAGTGCTGAGTAAGTTCAACTCGCGCTCTTACTTACGCAGCCGTAGTTATTCTCGCTCTCGCAGCCATCCCTGCTCTCACAGCCTTTCCGACCCCAAGCATTGAAGTGCTGAGTAAGTTCAATACGCGCTCTTACTTGCGCAGCCGTAGTTATTCTCACTCCTGCTCTCACAGCCTTTCCAACTCCAGGCATTGAAGTGCTCAGTAAGTAACTAGTAGTAGTAACTTGCGCAGCCGTAGTTATTCCCACTGTCGCAGCTATTCCTGCTCTCACAGCCTGACCTCAAGAGGTTGCACAGTTGTTCCAGCAGCCGCTCGCACTCTAGGTCTTGGTCTTTAGAAATTGAAGTGTTCAATACATGTAATATCAGCTTTTGTAGCCTCTCAGACTTCAAGCACTTGTGCTACGACTCCACCATTAGTGGAGCAATTTGTCCTATGAAGGAGATCTAGTTTGAAATTTTTATAAGATATTAAGCCGGCCGCTACCAGTGACTGGGATCCCCTGCTAGATAAGAAAAGAATGTTTTGTTTTGTTTTTTTTTCGCTGGGAGAGGACGGGTTAATGTGCACAATTTGTATTGAAGGACTGAATCTCTCATGCCATTCCTGTGCCAGGTAAATTAATAATTTATTTACCTGGCGCAAGAGCAACATGGTCTTCAAATTGCTGAAAGTCTGTACATGACCTTACCAGTTCTTTTTTTTTTCAGGTTGAAAGTACCGGTTTAGAGCTGAATCTGTGCCAGCTATCGAGTGCACGCTTCGGCCAAGGTACTAGCTCTCACTTACTCTAGCCATCTACAGACCTAACTATGACCGACATAGTGGCAAATTTTTAACGTAACAAATTATCTTTTAAGTTTCTTAACTTAGATTAACAATACAACTCTTAATGATTTTGTCTTCTTTTTTTATTATGTTATCAAACTTTTATACTGTAGCAAGTTGATGACATCAGATTACATCAAATTACTTGATTAATTTTTAATTACTTTGGTGTAGCCACTAGGCTAAAGTTCTGTTCAAATATTATTTTATTGCATCCAAATTGAAACCTAAGCATCGTTTATTTGACACAATTCCTAGTTTGTGTGATTCTCAAGAAAACTATTTTAAGAGGATTTCAATGTGTATTTAGAATATATAAAATGAATTCATCAGTTTGTGTAATTAATCACCAATTAGGTGTGACCATAATGGTCCTTAGATATATTTCAGGTTATAATTCAATTATCCAGAAGATCATGTTCTACCCAAGGGCATTATGGGCTAAATTGGGACTAATTATGGGACACCCTCATGATGTGGTAACAGAAATTATAACAACCAAATGCCTTAACTCATTTTTTTTTGTAAGATGTTCATAATTGTTAAAATTGCTAAAGTATTATGTCCTTGAAATGAACAATTATAATCAAAAACTTCAAAATGCTATGTTCTTTTACATATAAGCTTTTTTAAAGTCTGTTGTCAGCATTATAAAAGTTATCTGACCTTAAAATTATGGTTTTCATTTGATGCACTCTGCCAAAAAAACTACCCATTCTGGTTTTCACAAAAAACACTTTAGAATAGAAGAGATGGTTATGTCTTACAATAAAGATGTAATTTAGATTTTAGCCTGATGAAAATTTAATAATTTTAAGTTCTGAATCAAATAAGTACATTACTGGCCAGTTCGATTAATTAGTGCTTGAAGCAAACTTTAGAAATGTTATAAGTAACAAGGACATGGTAAATTAGTCTGAAATTGTATAAAATGTATGGTACATTATGGTACAATATTAATGTATGTATGTGTATGCTCAGGGCGTGGAGCGCGGGGCGCGGGGGTTTGCCGATTGCTGACAACTGCTGTTTTGCTGTTGTTGCCGTACATAAGTTATGAGTAAACTTTTATATTATTGACCAAACAGACGCCTTACGTAGGTAAAGAGGCTTTACGCCTTATCTTTCTTAACATTTACGAAACATTAAATTCCGAATAGCACCCTCAATGATTCCTTTTCAAGAATCTCAAATCAATGCACGGAAATTTAAATAACATTATATTTACAGTTACAATGAGCAAACTTTGAAATATTACTGCAAATTAACATCAATCTATTCAGGAATTCACGACGCCATGTTCGTTCTAATTTAATTCCTTTTGTAGAATCGTTAAATACTTCCTAAATAACACCAAATTCAGGTGCACGACCTCTATAGACGTCGCCGTAATAAAATAAGCCTTAACCAAGATTTAATTGACGTGACACACGTAAACGTTTTGCGCCTTACGCATTTTAGTGGTTTGACCTAGTTTCACAATATTTAATAATTGACAACAATATTTCCGTGCATCTTTGAGACATTCATATCCATCCACACCTTAGAAACAAAGTTACAAAGATTAATAAACTGAGAACAGATGCAGCAGAGGTGTGAGCGGACTAACGTATGCGTTTGTTTGGCAGGCCGGTGCCGCTGGCCCTGCTGTGGCAGTTTCCTGTGCTGATTGCTGTGTTTCCAGATTTTTATTAACAGGACTACGCCCCCCGCACATTTTTACACGATTTCAGGATAGTTTTACGATTTTAGAGTTAGACTGAAGAGAGAAGATCATCGACTTGGACACCTGGATTTGGATTGTATGTAGGTTAACTGTCGTAAATAAATAGAGTTAAAAGTGAATTTGTGGTTTTTATTTGTACACGGATAATATGGGTTTTAACAGAGTGAAACGCAAAGGTGTAATTTGAAGTGCTAAGGTTTCTTCGATACTAAGGATGCCAGGCTGCGCGACGTTATACGTTCGTTCGCGCAGTGTAATTGTTAACGTCTAATGAATCTAATGACATTGACAATAAAATTGAAAAAGGCACTACAATCTTAAGGTCGGTGTTTCACTTATCCAATATCTTTGATAAAAGAAATTGAGTTAATGGAATGGGACGTTTTTTATCAAAGATTGGACAAAGATATTGGAGTCGGAGCGGAGCGTTCGGACCACGTATTGGTCCGAAACATGTCGAGCGACTGTCGACGTTAAAGACGTGAGTGACCCGTTTATTAGGTATATTTTAATGTATGAGACTCACGGGAGTTTTCTATTTAAAAAAGCTAGGAAATGTGTATGTCGCAGTCAAAAGTGTGAACTGGTCAAAAGGACTTTTAACCGACAAAAACAGGCAAAACTACTTTTGACCAATCTGTCAAGGTTGACGTTTGTCACATAGGTACTGTCAAATTTCGGTTAGATAAGGGTTCGCTTGTGTCCCTCAGAGCGGAATAGGCACCCCGCTATTAGCGGCATGGTCGACATGCTGGCGAGTCACAAATCTGACAGTACCTATGTGACAAACGTCAACCTTGACAGATTGGTCAAAAGTAGTTTTGTCTGTTTTTGTCGGTTAAAAGTCCTTTTGACCAGTTCACACTTTTGACTGCAACATGTATACTATGCGAGGATTGCGGAGGCTGCCTGCCAAATAAATAATCATCCATTGTTAGACACAATTTATTGTTCACATTATAATACAAATTAATAATATATTAATAGTTAATCATAAACACAAGTCATTATTAAAGCAATGAAACCCAAGCACATTCAATTACCTACAACATAATTAAAGATAACAGTACTTTGCGGCCAATATTAACGTTTATAATTAATAAAATAACACAATTGAAAGACTTATCAAAACGCACAAAAATTAATTGAAAACATTAACTAAAATACATAATTCCGTGGTTTCTCAGAATATATTTTATCAGGTTTGTTAGAAATAAGTAACCTCTGAAAGAGACCCCATTTCACATTAGCTAAATTGGCAACATTGGAGCTATAGGCTTCTTTGACCAGTGTTGCCGGTTAATACCCACGATCATTCTATGTATGGGGAAGTCAAACAAATAAATAAAGTTTTGAAACTTTGTGTGGCATGACTATTAGGTATGGTCGTCAAAATGCGTCAGGTGGAGTGGAGGTGAGGAGAGAGTAGCGAGTTTTGATGACCATACCCAAAGGTATTATGCCATTATAAGTATCAAAACTTTATTAGTTTCGTCTGAAAGCAAAATGTCCGTATTAGGTATAATCTCGTAAAATTGTAACCACTTAACCCTTTCAGTGCGAATAAAGGTTAATTCCGCAGCCGACAGCAGACGGCAACTGCACGTTCCGCCGCACTTCAAATCGAACCGTAATGGTATTCGTACAAAGCTCAATTTGAAATGAGCAGACAGGTGTCGCAACGGCACGACGACACTTACGCCGCTCACTCTAAGTTGGGACTTTTTGTCTTACGATTACGGTTCAATTTCGTGTGCGGTGGAACGCGCAGTTGCAGTCTGCTGTCGGCTGGGAATTATACCTTAAACACCGCATATGCTGTGGTCGGACATTTTAACATGTTACCTACTCATTAGCGGTTAGCTATGAGCGCCGCGCCGGCGCGCCGCCGCCGCCGATGAAAACTTCGCGCCGCCGCCGCCGATGTGGCGCAACCGGCGTGGCATCGGCGCGGCATTCTTAATACCCGCGCACGTTGTAGCCCATATACAATAGTGGCTCTGTGAGCTGTAGACCTCGCGAACATTGTTTACGTTCCAAACCTTAGCAGTGCGCATACTAAAAGATAATCAAAAGCGCTTTGTTCGTATAAGAGGAATTTCTCTCCGTCTGGATGTCCGATGGAAGAAGGGGGAAGGCGGTATGAGCTTATGGAGCTCCTAAGCACACTCGGCTTGTAGAAGACGCACAGATAGACAGGCAACTTTGCCTCTATGTGCTAGGTTCTGCACCTTGTTTCTTTTTACTACCGTACAGCCGCCAATGAGCCTCCTGGCTCTGCGATCCACTGAGCCGAATGCAGCAAGTTAGCACTTACCACGAGGTCCGAGGAGCAGCCATCGGTGACTACTCGGATTGACTGCTCACTTAGGAAATCTGAAATCCAACTACAAAGGCCAAAACTGACGGGATATGCAGGAAGCTTGCGTAGCAGATTAGCATCACAAACCCTGTCAAAAGCCTTCGAAATGTCAGGAGACGGCAAGAGCCTCACCGTGTTTCACGATTGCCTCGCACCAGTAGTGCGTGCTGCGTGACATACACAAGAAGATCCTCAGTGGAACGGCGCTGGCGAAAGCCATATTGCCGATCACTGATGAGGTCTTTAGTTTCAAGCTAAGCCAGCAGCATACTGTTCAGAATTCACTACATAACCTTACTATGGACCTTAACCTTAGTATGGAGTTGATGTAGATATGTCGAATATTATACGGATCGGCATGACTACACTTGTTAGGCACTGGTTGCACATTGGCAAACAAGGGTGCCGGAACAAGTGTGTAAAAACAGGAGACAACTCGGGAACACAGTGCTTACAGAACCCTAGCAGGTATACCATAAGGCCCACTAGCGTTGGTCAAGTCTAGACTGAAGTGCTTCGACATTGAGGTATTGACGGTGGTATGTATGTACGTTCAAAACTGTAAGGCCTAATGCTGTCAAATTAACGCAAGCAAGAATCTACCTTACTGTCAGAGCTCTTAGCCGTTTTTTGCTTGCGTTCGTTTGACAGAATTTGACCTTAGAGTTTTGTACGAACTATACGTGAATTACTGGCAAACAGAGAGGCGAAGCGATTGTACTTCTCTAATGCGGTGAAAGCCAGCGAGCCATCAGACTTCTGCATAGGAGGAAGTATCAGACGACAGAAATTGGTTTCGACCGATTTGGATAAAGACCAGAACTGCTCACTACCAGGAGGGTAGGCTACTAATTAGGTCTCTATACTTTTGATGTGGTCAAAACGAGCCATATGGATCATTTCAAGTTTACTGCAAGGCTTGGCGGCGAAATTAAATGCCCTCATCTTAGAGCGAACCCTTCGAGCTCGAAGTTTGCGGGCACGACCTTGAACTCAGGCCTGGCAGGCACTCTTTGCGGAAGTCTGCCTACCTATTGTACCATAAAGCATTGCAATTTATAGAGACGATTATTTTACTTATGTTCCCGCACCAGCTACGATCCCGGGCGGTCCTTTTAATTAAAAGTTATTAGTTTTTATAAACAACAAGGTCTTTCAAGGCCACGCCGCCGATACGCCGCCGCCGCCGACCGATTTTGACCGGCGCGCCGCCGCCGACCAAACCCCTATCGGCGCTCATATCTATTAGCGGTTAAAGCTACTCGGGTGGTAGGGCAAGGTCTCTCCATACAAACTTTGTGCAGGATTTTCTCTTCGTTTGTGCTTGCATTAAACTTATGATTTTTGGTCAGTATGCTTATTTTTCTATTAGCTATTTCGTGATGTAATTTTTTTAAATTGATATTTTTTTTTTTTTTTTTTGAAATATTTGAAAATTTCCACATCACTTTCTTCGCATACCAAAAAAAAATTTACATTCGTTAGTGCCAAAACCTACGAATAAAACGTGCACAGAGTTTGTATGGAGAATGCCTTGCCCACCCCTGCGCCTTAATACATTCGGCGCTGGCAAGAATTTTACCCATACAACTGATTGCGTAATAGTAGTTTATGCAACTGGTACATAATGAGGGGCATTAAAACACGAGTGTGTTTTATGAAACGAGCTGAAGGCGAGTTTCATAATAAGGTCACACGAGTGTTTTAATGCCTAATTATGTACAGTTGCATACATTACTTTATCTACACACATATTATAATTACTCTAAGATGGGTTCAGAAACCGTAGTAAATAAATACAATAATTGTGTTAATACAACCTTTTTTGCACGGTTGCGGAAATATCGAAATCAGAACTGGCAACCGATACCTGAATGTTATTTTAAAAAGTAAAGAGTCCTTATTCTGATGTGATCATGTCGTTCTAGCTCAAATTTCGTGCGATATGTACTAAAAAAACATCGAGCTGACATTTCGCATCGACTGAATTTGAATTTTCAGTGATACTAGAATAGGGACATGTCAACTTTGACATTTAAATTTTGACAGTTTTGTTTGACGTAATATTTTAACATCATATATGAGATTAAAATGAAATATTTTATTACTGCTGTAGCCTTAGCCACAGATAAGAAAATTGCCATAAATTCATTGAATGTTGAAATGAGAGTCATTTTCTACGGTTTCCGAACGCATATTAGAGGATTTATGATATGTGTGTAGATAAAAGATAATTTAAGCTCAAGCCACACAGAGAGCGGGCGGGCGGTGGCGGCGCGGGCGCGGGCGGCGGCGGCGCGGGAGCTGCTTTTGGCGGTGGCGGCTGCCGACAAAGGCCGCTGCCGCCCGCGCCCGCGCCCGCGCCGCCGCCGCCCGCGCCCGCGCCCGCGCCGCCACCGCCCGCCCGCTCTCTGTGTGGCTTGAGCTTTAAAGTTTGCAGAGTATGCACAAGTATCGTAGCCGGTACACACGAGTAGCACAACTATCCTTTAAAGTTTACATATGAGAATACCCATATGGGATAGTTTACTAAATACGGCGAAGTGTATTAACCCTTTGAACGCTAATCTTCATGTACGGCGATGACACTTACACGCCAACTCATTTTTCATAAGAGATTGAATATGAACTTTAGTGTATAGCACTTTGATAACGTACGTCATAACTAGGGTTGCCAACTTGTGAGCCCAGATTTGCGGGACATTCGTGGTAGAATTGTGGGACGTGGCTAATAAATGCGGGACTCGCGCAGCCGGCCTTACCCAAATGCAAATGATTAAATGCAGACCTACTGTCTATAATCAAGGAAATTAAGTTTAAATAATTGAGTGCTACTCAAATTTGAAACCGCTAATCTCAATACAAGGAACAGGATATTTTTGTTTCGTAAGAAACATTTCTTAAAATACAACATCAAAAATCCGTTCTGACCTTTCTTATTTACCACAAACAAAAAAAATCTTGGAAATTCTGACCACACCTGAAAACGGGACAATCAGTGAGACGCATCCTCTAGGGTGCTGGAAACGGGACGTCCCGCCGGTTGGCAACCCTAGTCATAACACCTAGTCATTGTTGGCGCCATAGGCACGCCAACACGCGACACCTTTAGGCGATCTTGGCGTTCAAAGGGTTAACGCATTCACTGCCACCCTCTTTTGCTGGCCATTCGGCAGGTGCCGCACTTTGCTGTGTGCCCCAACCGCACATGTGAGTTCAACCGACTATTCTAAGTCTAAGGCACTAAGGCACAGGGTGAAAGTCACTTAATATTATGAACGCGTCTGTGCGTTCAAGGCACTGGGTGAAAGTAACGGAAACGCATAAATGCGTTGGTGGCAGTGAATGCGTTAAAGCTTATATGTTCGGAAGAGACAGTTGATAGCCTGTTGGGTATCCACAAAGTACCGGCGTTGGTCAACCCTTGCTATGCCGTAGTCAGGTTCTAAGGCAGGCAGGATCTGTGTGGATTGAGAGAAGCTCGCAGAGAGATTGTGTCTGGCTGGTACGACTGGTTTGTGCTTGGCGGCGTTTTGGGCCATGCGTTTTATACGGTCCACGTTGGTCTTTATTGCCTGCAGCATTCTGTGGTTCTCTGGCGTGTTGAGGTACTGTGTGAGGTCCTGGGAATAAAAGGGTTAACAATTACATATCTGGTTAAAGGTTGTCTGGAAGAGATCGCTCTTTAGCGATAAGACCGCCTTTTGTTCTACCTCTGTATTCTGTATCCCTGTTTCTTTGTTTTTCTTTTGTATGTGTGCTTATGTGAGGTGTGCAATAAAGAGTATTTTTATTGTATTGTATCTGGGCCAATTTTTTTTGGTGTTGTAGTTTTTTTTTGTTATAATTGCATGAAAATTGGCAGGTTGGAAGAGCTCCTTATTCTGTACAAGTAAAAAAAAATTACAATATGGCGCCGAAAAAATTTTTTTTCCCCATACTTTTTATCCACTGAGTTACGAAAATCCCATACGTTTTGTCACTCAATGGAAAAAAATAGTGGGACACTAGGAAATCGTGCACATATTGTTCAGAATCAGGAGCTCTTCCAACCTACCAATTTTCATGCAATTCTAAAAAAAAAACTACAACGCCAAAAAATTGGCCCATCTATCGGGCTAGTGTTTGCTAGTGTTGTGAGTGGGTCATTGTCAGTCGGAAAAACAAAAGTTGTCCATTCGGTGGTCAATAGTTAACGGCTTGTGTGCATGTAATTTACGTTTTTATTACATGGATTTATAGACACGGAATTACAGATTATGCGTGTTATCAGATCAATCGAAAATTAAGCTTTGTAGCCCTTAACTTTTGGCATGTCCACCGAAAAGACGCGCACCTGAATCTACAATGACCCGAGTAGGGATGTTACGAATATTCGCATCATTTTAAGCATTCGCATCAATCGATGCGAATTTTCCATACAATCAGATATGACGAACACCGCTTACGATTACAGACGGTTTGGTGCAACCCAGCCTAAGGCAGCTGTCATCCCATAGAAAGTTTGACAAGTTTCTATGGGATGACAGCTGCCGGCGCCATATTTGACGATGACCGGTCTGTGTTCGTATGTTGGTGCAACCGACCCTTAGTATGAACTGTTCAAAAGTGTTACCTCTCTAACGGCGTCGTATTTAGCGAACAGCCACAAGTAGGTGGACAGGATGAGGAACAGCTGAACTTCGCTGGTGCTGAAGCGCCACATGTACTTCAGGAGCGGAGGGATGTGCTCGCGCTGCAACAAAAATATTACGTTATCATTGTGCCCTGATAAAGACAATACGCGAGGTTAAGCAACGGCGGACCAGGTCAATTGTTGGATGGGTGACCGCTTTGAGTGCCAGACCTTATACATCTCTAACTTTACTGATATTGTAATATTTGTAATAGTGTAATAATAATGCCAAATTCAAAAAACAGCAATGCGCTAAAAGTAACACAGGAGATAATATTGGTTGACTAACATGAGTAAATATTGCTGAGTAATATTAGAGACAATATTGGTCGAGTAACATAAGATACAATATTGGTTGAGTTACCGAGTAGATCTTGGGTCCCGTGGCGCGGTGAGGTTGGCGAGCATAGAGGCGGCGCCTCCACGCTGGAGCGGTTCATCACGCTCATCTAGTTTGTATTGTATTGTCATGCCAAATTCAAAGACTAATCCGCCAAAAGTAACACAGTAGACAACATTGGTTGAGTAACACGAGACAACACTGGTTGGGTAACACGGGGGACAATACTGGTTGACTTGACATGTATTATCCTTGTTATCATTACTCAAAAGAGTACATCACAGGAGCAGAGGACAGGGGAGCAGGGGGCAGGGGAGGAGGGGGTTGAGTAGCACAGGATACAATATTGGTTGAGTTACCGAGTAGATCTTGGGCCCCGTGGCGCGGTACCGCGCGAGGTTGGCGAGCACAGAGGCGGCGGACTTGAGCACCTCCACGCTGGATATGGAGCGGTTCATCACGCTCATGTAGCCGTACACGCGGAGGACCACTTTAGGGGCCGTCTCGTTGTACATCATTGGGAACACTTCCGTCAGAAGTTCTGGAAACATAAATAAATAAATAACAATAAATACACGTGCTACTTTGTCTACCTTCTGGTTCCTGTTCTCCACTCAATTGCTCAAACGTTAACTGGAAGAGATCCATTTAAGGGTTCGCCTTTGTACCAAAATAACCTAATTTGCCCGTATTTTTTACCTGTGTTTCGTGTAAAACAAAGTAATTACAAACATACATACAATAGAAATTTCTGGACATTCTTCCACAAATCGAACTAGTCCCAAACTAAGCAATAGCAAAGCTTGTACAGGTACTAGGCGACGATATACATACATATATGATATAGATAAATAGATATACTCAACACAGAGCATTCTCGAAATATTTAAATCGTTATTTGGAATTATGGAACGTTGGTGTAGAATTATGAAATGTTTTATCCGGTAACGCAAGAGACAATACTGTTTTGTTTGTTAAAAACTGCTTTAAACCAGACATTCAATTGATATCGGATGTTTCGGGATGCTGTAGTTTTTTTTAATTTCTCTGTTTAACAGTTTAAAAACAAATTAATTGAGAAGTAACGCCAGGGACGAAAAAATGGCGATGTAAAAGGTGATTGGTTTGTTCTTGGTAAGTCCAAAAATCACCATTAAAAGACACTCACCGAGCGACCTGAAGGCGATAATGACGGACTCCATGTCCGCGAAGTTGTTGAGCACCTCCATGGCTTGGTCGTAGCGTTCTTCTAACGTATCCTGCGTGGAGCGGAGCGCTCCGTCGCGCCACCGAGCGCGCAGAGCGACTACACGAGGGTTGTGCATAGCGGATTTTGTGCGAACCATGTGGCCGCGGAACACCGCCTGTTATAGGAAATTATTTAAATAGTTGTTAGAATGGTCTGTCTAGTCGTACAACGAGCAGGATGGCGGGAGATCATTCCGCCAAAATGTTGGGCATGTAACGGAAATACACGGAATGGCAGTTCTTTTAAACACACTGTTATTTCTTTAACAAGTTTAAAAAAACTTCTTAGAAGTATTAGCTACTTTACATTAAAAAGTCCGTAACCTTTTGGCCAGTAACGCAGTAGACAATACTACAAACTATACTCTTATTATGCTGAGCTATTGTTTTAATTGCTACCTATCCTATTTTTATCACATTTTTATATAGAGCAATTTTAACAAAAAAATAAACGTTTTTAAAGTATAAAAAAAATAACGAAAGAGACAAATCAATGATAACGGTAATATTGGATTGAATGAAAATTTACTTGACTCACCTGAATTTTGCACGCCGCCCAGTGCTGTCTCTTTTCTTCACGAATCCTCATCAAGTTTTCTCTCTTCAACGCCACCTCCTTTCTCACCAAGTATCCCCTAATAATCGCTTGCAATTTGGTTATAATCATTCTCTTTTGCAAGAACTCTGCGTGCATTTGTCTTGTCAGTAGCTTCCCTCGCCATAGCCTTTGGACGTATACTACATGTTTTCTGTAATTCTGATATCTAGATTGTACAATATAACGTCTAAATTGGCTTTGTATGCATATGGCGGCCGCTTCCCTGCGTTGTCTTAATATTTGCTGCAAATGATCCAAATAACGCTTTCGTGCAATAACTCGTTTAGCAAGCGCTTGAAGCTTGATAATACAAGATCTGATTCTAAGATACTGCTCCCTAGTGTTCTTCGCTTTTCTATAAGATTTGTAGAACCTTTGAATTGTTACAGCAGCGTTCTTTAAAGCCAGCCATTTTTTCCGGGCGGAATACGTTCGGAATACGGATTGGATTTTTGTGGCGCTCTGTTTGATTCTCAAGAATTCGCTTCGGCAAATATTACGTATTTGCACACTCCTGTACCAGATCTGTATTTTCTTAGCCGCCAGTTCTCGTCTCGCTTCTCTCGCAACTTTGTTAGCTTTGAATCTCCTTTGTACGGAAATTACGACTTGTTTCAAACGCAAATACTGATTTTGGACTTTTCTAGTCTCTCTTATGTTCCTATAACGTCTTTGCAACAGAATAGCAGCCGATTTTTGTGTTAAGTATGTCAACCTTTGCCTTTTGCCTGCAATGTAAGCTTTGAAGTACCTTTGGATGGTAACACAGGCGGACAAAGTCCTTCTGAACGAGACTCTCTCTTTCAACATACGACAGCGCGCTCTGAATCTGCTCTGAATACAGATGGCAGCAGATTTCGTCTCCAAATAACATGCCTTGCATCTCCTCATTGCAAGCAACGCTTTATATTTCTGTTGTATTAAAATAACACTTTGCCTCAGCTTCAAATACTGATTTCTTTGCTTTCTCCTTTCTAGATAAGCTCTATAGAACCTTTGAATGCAAATGATAGAATCCAATATTGATTTGTATCTATACCTCTCACATTTCATCGCTAATTGTGCTCTATATCTCGTTTGGAAAACTAACGCTGCAGATTTTAATTTCAAATAAGCATCGCGCTCCTTCCTCATTTCAACGAGTGCTCTATATTTCTGCTGTACGACAATAGTCGATTTTCTAAGTTTCTCATAATCACTTTGTACTTTTCTCATAACTAGCAGGCTTCTGTAATGCCTCTGCAAGCAGATTACAGACTTTTTCAACGTACAATACTCTTGTCTAATCATAAGTGTATGTTTATATCTTCTATAGAAATCTTGGATTACAATGGCTGCTTTTCTTCTCTGAAGATACTCTTCCCTTTGCTTTTTGGTTTCTAGGTGACCTCTGTAGAATCTTTGAATGGCGACAGTAGATGCCTTCAGCTTGATGAACTGATCCCTTACAGTTTTCATTTCAATGTAAGATCTATAATAATTCTGTATGCGAATCGTCGCTGTTCTTATTCTAAGGTATTCCACCCTCTGCTTTTTGCTCAATACATAAGCTCGGTAGATCCTTTGAATGGTAACACAAGCTTGTTTCGAGTGCTGATACTCTTGTTGTACCTCTTTACCCTTTTTGCAATTTCTAAACCAATTCTGAATATTAATTGCAGCCATTTTCTCTTTCTGGAATTGTTTTCTCTGTTGCCTACCAAGAACCAACGCTCTGTAACGATTCTGTATTACTATACAGGCTGTCCTCAATCTCAAGAACTGCGAGTTTTCTAGTTTCATTAGTAATCGAGCCCTATATTTCCGCTGAATCAAAATTGTCGCCGCATGGAGTTTCTGATAGCTGATTCTGCATTTTCTCATCTCCACCAAGGCTCTGTAATACCTTTGTAAGCAAATCGCAGAACTCTTCAATTTCAAAAAAGCAGTCTTCTCTTGACGCATTAGTAGAATACTCCTATAACGTCTCTGTAAAGACATTGTGGCAGACCTCATTTTGATGTATGAATTTCTCTCAGATTTTCCAAGTACATACGCTCGAAAATGCCTCTGTATGCAAATGGCTGATTTACGCTGCGTTAAGTACGCTTGTCTAGTTTCTTTCATAATAAGATATGACTTAAAGCGCTTCTGTATAATACATGCGGCGTTTTTGATGTCAGCAAACTGGGATTTCTCTTTCTTCATGAGTTGGTGAGCTCTAATTCTTCTCTGCAGATTTATTATCAAGGATTTCTGTTGCGCATATTCTTTGCGAATTATTCGGCCTCTATGCATAGCTTGTGCTTTTATAACGGCATTCTTCAATTTTAAATAACTCTCACGTTCCTGCCTCATCTTCCTCAGAGCTTCGTAGAATTTCTCTATAGTTTTAACAGCATTTTTCTGTTTTTGATAAATCCTGTATTGTCTTATCATTCTATACTGTTTTTGTACAAGTATAACACAATGTCTTATTATAGCCAATTTCTTCATCTCCTCTTTCATCAATAATTTGCCTCTGTACCTTTGCTGGATAGCTATAACTGATTTCCTTATTTCGAGATATTGTTTTCTAGCAAGGTAGCGGCGCACCAAGCTTTGCACAGTCACAATGTTCCTCAAAGTCTTCTGATATTTAGTTACGCATAACCAGCGTTTGAAGTTTTTCTGTATTTCGATAGCAGATTTCGTTCTCAACGCCTCTCTCTCCGATCTCAATTGTTGCAGAATTTCTTTGGCTTCTCTCATCAATATCACGCCTTTGTACCATTCCTCTATTTTCAGCACGCTAGCCTTCAGTTTCAACAGACGAGTGCGGCAGAGCCATCTTCTGCAGTATTTTTGTATTATTACCGTTGAATGCGTGTATAGCTGCATTTGCTTTTCGACCAGCCTATTGTACTGTATTCTTTGCCACCAATACTGGATAATACGCGCCGCGTTCTCAAGTTTTTGTCTTTCCCGCTCCTCTTCTATCCTCTTCTCCACGATGACTTTGTATTTCTTCTTCCACCAAGCCTGTATCACGTTGGCAGCGGTCTCAAACAACGGGGCTCTGAACACATGTATCAGCTGCCACAGCAGCGACATAGTCTTCTCTCTATGACCATCGGCTATATCAGTCGCAGTGATTTCCCCAACGATCACAAAATTCGTGTCTTTAAGGGCGTTTAAGGCCACTTGAACGTTATGTATTTTCTGTAGTCTCGAAATCGCAGGCGTTCGAAGTTGGTTCACCAAACCGTTCTTCATTAAGATGATCTCCATGACTTTGGTCAAACGCACACCGTCTCTGATATCCACGGCTATGTTGTGTACAGCGTATATGAATTCGTCCAAATACGTTTGCTTGTGGCTCACAACATAGCCAAGAGGTCGGAGGTGCTTGGTTATATCTCCTATACCAGCGATAAGTTCGCGAGTGAATCGTATTACGATTTCTCTACTCTCTTTGCAGATAGCGTTGCGACGGAACAGGCAAGGGTCGTGTGATATCAGCTTCCTCTGTTTAGCTTGATCCAGGAAGTATACAAGCATGAAGAACTTCTTTAGCGTGAACTTCTTGATGGCTTCCATATAAGCCGGGAGCAGCATATTAGGTGCTGAGCCTTTTGAGTGCTTGTTTTTGAGGAATGGGTTCTTGAACATCCTTTGGATGATGAAAATGGTCAGTCCATCGATATCGCTGTTGGATTTTAGAGGCAATACAACGCAGTATAGAGTTTCAAGGCCGATGCGAAGCCAGAGAGGATTGTAGCATAGCAAAAGCTCCATTATAGCTTTCTGTAAGCCCACGTCTAGATGTAGATTCCGATCAGTCCTGATCACAATCAGTTTTTTCTCAATTTGCGCAGTTAATTTCTGAAAGACTTGGCATATTTCAGGGCTCAACAGCAATGCTTTTGCAGCCCGTCTAACACTTTCCAATCTATGACTGTTGTGGTATGCACTCGATACTTGCTCCTTGGTAGGAGCGAGTGGTACTTCCTTGTTCCTATTCTCGATCCACGCTTTGCCAACATCGATTTTTTGCTCTACATTGCAATCGAGATCGGCGGGAGGAGTCAAGATGTAATTCAGCCACCGTTTGAACTCTTTCTCAAACTTGGCTACTGCTTCTTCGTCGTAGAAGTATGTTGACGATAAGAAGGGATCCACCGTGAGTGACTGGGAGTATACATTCCCGACCAGATTCAGGGATATGTTTTGGTTAGTACTCTTGTTGCATTCGAACGTCGCATTTGCAGGTTTGCTGAGAGAGGGCCGAGAGATTGACGCGCGGCCAGTTTTTCGGGATTTCTCTGGCTGCAAAACAGGCACTTTCCAAAGAGTAGGATCAGCTCTTACGTCTTTTTTAGACCAAGTTTGTTTAGCCGAGGATATTGAGCTTCTATCGCGAGTTGCATTGAATGTGCTGTTTACAGTAAACGTGGTCATTTGTTTATCAGTTTTATCCAAAATCTGGGTTTCTGAGTAATGGTTTTGGCTTTCTTCAGGAATCGATTGAAGAGGCGGTGTGATAGAACGAGTTGGCGAAGTCGGTTTAGTATAACCTCTAGGCTCTCTCCACACGTTAGTTTCATATCTTTGAGTATAAACGTTTTGGTCTTTACGTAGATTATATTCTCTGAAGAGCGACTGTTTGCATTTACTCTGACATTGGTTACTGAAGTACACTGGGAAATCTGATGCATTAGGAGATTCTTTCGTGTACGTGTCAGAGCTCAATTTTCCATCTAAATCTTCTAATATGTCGCGAGTATCATTGTTGACTTTGGGGATGAACTTCCTTTCTGTGGAAAATCTTGGAGGGCAAAACGAGAGATCGCTGATACGCGAGAAATCTGTGTTAATAGAGAAGTTGGGACTATGGAGTTCTTTGGGGGATGAAGTATTTGGGATTTTTTTGTCCTGAATTGTTGCTTTCTCTAGATAGTGGTTTTGACGAACACTGTTTGCAGACAGCCACTTATTGGGGGGTTGAGACGACGTTACGTACATTATGGAATGTGGTCCATCGTTTTCTTTTGTGTCTAAGCTATCATCCTCACAGTCAGAATGCATACTGAGTACTATTTTAGGTCCGTGGTCTAATTTCTCGCTTTTTCGAATCGTTTTCAAAGGAGTGAAATTAAGATTGTCAAAAATATCTCCACCTGGGCTCAACTGTCTGTTAGAAGGCTTCAGAACATTGCTTGCTATTGGGACTTCTTTAGTAAGATTCATTTCAGATTTATCATAAGTCTGTTGCATTATTTCTTTCTTCATGTTTGAAAATATTTCAGAAGTGTTGAAATGTATATCAACGCTGTTGAAAGAGTCAAAGGGGCACCTCGGCTGTTGGGAATCCATGGTGTATTCATGGAGTCCTGGTATATTTTCTTTGTTGTACGATTTGAGTTTTTTGTACTGACTAGGTTGGACCACTTGCGCGGCTCGTTTCACAGTGTTGATAATGGCGTCCGATTTCTTTTTCTGAATGGCCACTGGGGATTTTTTCAAAGGTTTTTTCTCATTTTCCCTTGGGGATACTCTAAAACCTTTTGGTTTTTTGCCTTTGATGTTCTGAAAACGAGAAAAAACGCTGTTAGCAAACATTCGCGCGGATCTAAGGATCAAATACGAAAGTGGCATGACGAAATTGGTTCTGGCGTATTGTTTTATATAAAAACTTAGAATTCCTTACCATGGCAGATTTCAAGACCACAATAATATCATATCTGCCCCTCTTCTCATTAGTGAAGTGTATGGTCTCCCGGAGTGCTGTGGGCTGTGTGGGAGTCCAGGACATGGTGAGGCAGTAGCATGTCTCCGGTTCCAGCTCCAGCCAGTCCCCAGGGAGGTGGATCTGCAAGCCATGTGGAAGGCTGCGGGCGAGGGTCACCTGTAACCGAAACCGTACAGGGTACAGTTTAGCAAAGAACGTTTAAAATGGACAGAACCCAGGACACAGCTGCTAGTCTTTAAGATAATGCTTGTAGAATAAGGTCTAGGTCTAAGAGCTAGCGAGTTCGATTTAGTCGGCCAAACAGCATTCGTTCCTTACTCGCAAGTATGTAAGTGCGAGAGAGACGATTAGATATTCTGCTTGGGAATTTTCACGTATGTACACATAAACTATCTATGTATTATGATAATTGAAGGCTTTGCAAGAATGATATCTCATGGAGAATTTATTTCATAATAAAGGTAACTAACTTACAGAATGTCACAATTTTTTCCGGTAACGCAATAGACAAAACTGTCCTATTGTCATTTTTCTGTACATCAAGTGACGCAAACAGCTAGTGATGTGTGTTATTCACAACTTCACGATTCTAAACGATTGTTGAAACAGAAAAATGATAATGTTCGCCTAGGCATTTTAAGATTGTTGGAGAAGGTTTACTATTAGACATAAATATTTTCGTAAGCAAAAGTCTAAATCTTTCCTATCATTATGAAACCAGCCGAACTTTTTTTAGGTCAACAATCATTTATCAATCAGTTAAATTAATCAGGTTATCAATCAGTGTCACAGTCCGGCAAATGAGATTTATGCGAAATTAAAAATAGGTATTAGCACTTTTTATACAAAAAAGGCCACCTTCAGGCTGTTCCTTCAATTTCGTACATAGCATTTTATTGGTTTGATGAATGCATTTAAGTGCGTAATTTCTAAGTGCATTTTAAAAAGTAACGCAGGAGACGAAAAATTAAGGAGCATGAAGAAAATGACACTAATCTCAAGATTTGGCGTTATAATTTTACAAAAGTAACTGCCATCTGACTTTCCAATCCAGAGGGAAAATCTTGTCGGGATTACCGGTTTCCTCGCGAAGTTTGCCACGCAGTTGTATTAGGTACGTAAAAAAACCCTAGGCTATTAAAACCTACCTCGAGAATAAGTACTGTAATTTTTTTTATACAACGGCGGTGGCAAAGTAAGCATCACGTGCGCGTTGCCGACCCTTTATAAAACTTGAGGATTCAATGTGTTGTGTGCAAGAAGGGACAAATTTACGTCCCTCGCTCTCAACACAGTGCATCCTCGGGAGCTCTGGCAACCTTGCTCATATGACATCCAGGAACACAGCACTACTTCCTCTTACTTGTACTATCGAAACCCACCGTGGAACCTTGTCACAGAAAGTGTCATAACGATTTTCTTTGTCAGGCAGTACAATGTCACTACGACATTTTCTGTGACAAGGTTTCACGGTGGGTCGTGATTCAGTTGGTTCGATATAGTAGGTACAAGTAAGAGGAAGTAGTGCTGTGTTCCTGGATGTCATATGAGCAAGGTTGCCAGAGCTCCCGAGGATGCACTGTGTTGAGAGCGAGGGACGTAAATTTGTCCCTTCTTGCACACAACACATTGAATCCTCAAGTTTTATAAAGGGTCGGCAACGCGCAAGTGATTCTTACTTTGCCACCGGAATAATGTTATTATGGCTGTGGTCTTCTGCAAGGCGGAGGTACTTCCCCAGTTGGACTGCTCCTAATTCGAGCAAGATGACATTTTGCTGTGCCCTACCTCTATTAAATATCTAATAGGTTCCGTTAGTTGGAAAAACATACATTGTTATTTTTTCCCTTTGGAATTCCCGTTTCAGCTAATAATTTATTTCCTGTAAGATATACAATACAAATATTCTTTGTTGTTCACCAAAAAAATACATTGAAAACTAGATTAAAATTAAACATGTTGATATGAAATATATTTCCTAAAAAGTTGAGAATGTATACCTATACTTCCCTCTTTCCTTATTAGGAAATTCGTATATTTACTATCTTAAACTGACGCCAGCTCTTATTCCTGTAGGAATAAAGTTTACTTTTCTTCGAACTAAAGTCGATACTGCGCATATAGGGCAATGATTCAGATATTATTATTAAATGACGTAATTTCGCTTAGGGTATAAAACCCACGAGCACTGAATATTGCCTCACACGTAATCCTATTTTCTCGATTGTGAGAAGAGGTAAGTACTTCTGCAACTAGTTACAAAATACTTTATAGTGTAATATTTATATTTTATTTTATTTACAATGTGCCTATTTAGGTAGAACTCATGGTTCTGAATAGGAACAATAACTATGTATAACAAAAAAAAAACATTGGGTATCTATGTATTTGAGTCAACAAACTTTAGCCATTACAAATAGGTACTTAATGTGTTTGTTTACTTTCTAAATGTTGATATTTAACTAATGAAAATACTTTAATGATTTTAGTGTATGATTCAATTACTAATAGAGCTTATTTATTATTACTGTGTGGACTACCCTTGAGGTCAAACATAGAACCAGTCAAGTGATAACTGATAATAAACAAATAGGGAACTGTTTGTATTTGTCAGTAAAAAAATTGCCAGATATTTTAATCTATTTATTCTTAAAGATAAATAAAAAAAATCTGGATAGGTACTTCTAAAATAAAAGAGGTTTTTTTTACACCAAAAAGGAATCCTATATAATATTTAAATAATTGTTAAACATAAAAAAAATATATATACAGTAGAATCTGGATACAACGACAGTCAAGGGACCAGTGATATTACGTCACACTAACAGAACATCGCACAAAATGGACTAGTTGATTTACTTTGAAAATGTTTGGTATGAAACCTATTGTGAGGTGATCTCGAAGTTGTTAAAAGCGGTAAAATGTTATATGCATAGTTGTTATAAGTGGATTCTACTGTATATATAATTATACTATATTTTTTTACACCAAATTAGGTACATCTTAAATTCATTTTAATGAAGTCTTAAGGCAAGTGGCAGTTGTTTTACAACTTTTTAATCTTTCATTAAAATTTGTTATTCTTTCATTTAAAACAGAGAACTTTTTCCTTATGTGTACAAGGAAATAGGATCTACTATTTTATTTTCAGGCTAAGTTTCTTCATTAAAATAATTTATAGCTTGGATCTTTATCTGAAGTAGGCACTAGTTCTCATGTTCCTCGGCTAAGTTTTGTAGTTCCTAGACACAATGACATAGAAAAAGTAGAATCCAGATACCAGACACAGTGTGGATACACAATATTAGTTCATAAACTACACACCATAACAACTTTATGTATGTGTAGCTGGTAAGTGTTAGACTGTTTGTTAAGTATATTTAATGATTAATAATGATATCTGTAATTGTACTTGCCAACCAAATATATTAACATTTTTTTTTTCATTTATATTTGCATACAAATTGTGGCAAAACATGTTAACTTACCAAATAATAATATTAACTAACAGCTTGTATCTGGTAATGTTCAATGTGAAAAAAGTTCTAATTCTTAAAAAATCATGTTAAATAATAATAATTGTAGAAAGAATACCTGTTGTATACATTTCAAAGGGTTGAACACCTCTAAATTCCGCTCACACGATGTCCCAATGAGCACATTATCAAAAACAACTTGTGGAGGCCTAGAAAATGGGGCCAATATCAGTCTTGGGCACTCTTCGACAACGGCCTCCTTCCGAACGTTCTCGGTACGCCGCGCCCTCCTTATATGTTCAGGCGTGTTATCAATCTAAAATTACATCAATTCCACATTAATAAAGCGTGCTATATACTTATTCGCTGGAATAAAACACCACCAACAATTACTGTACACTTACTTCAAAATACATTATTGTCAGTCACTTTATTGTTCTAATAACTTTTGAATTCGAACACTACAGCTCAAAATCTACATTTTAAACACTAGAAACTAAACAGCATTATAAAGTATTTGTGAAATTTATGTTATTTGAGAAATGAGAAACAATGAAACCGTAACGTCCGTTCTCAAAATTGAGATTTTGAATTTCAACTGTCAGTACGTCAGATTCAGAATCTTTTAGTATGGCAACACAGTCGACCACGCAAATAAAGCGCGTGCCAGACGCCCTGAAAAGAAAAATCGTCATTTAATTCAAATATTTTGTTTTTATAATGATATCATAATAAACAAATCGTTTTGGGTAATACTAATGAGATAAACAAAGTACGTATATTCCATTGTTAATAACCTTAAGCAGAAAGCAGATAAATATTTTCAGATGTCATAGCAATTTAATTTTTCATTTTTCACAGCAACCGATGGGTATGGCTGCTCCTGTAGTTAGAGTGAGAAAGTAATACAGCCTTTCATTCTTTCTAAAGTGGCACTGCAAGCAGGGCCCTGCAGGCGGGTCTTTGTGTAGGCAGCTTAAACACTACCAGTTGTGATAAATCGCTTCGCTTGGAGTGCGCTTAATGAGGCTAAAATACCAAACATCCGCAAAAAAAATATCTCACCTTTTTTGGTTGACATTGACAGCACTTTGACGTATTCTTTCATTATATATTTCTCCGGCTCTAGGTCTGTATTCGTGTTGATTCTAAAAATATCATAGAAATCGTGAAGTGAACCTAGTAATTTAAGTGTAAATATTCAACAGACAACCAGTGTTATTGTGCTCATCTTAGTATTTCTTTTTACAGTTGCGTGAATACTGAAAAATGGCGAAGTCAAAGAACCACACAAATCATAACCAAAGTGAGTAAACAACATGATTTTGCCTGCCTGAATTAGGAATTATACTTCATAATTTTCATTTATTATATACTCGTATTCAGAATCATTTACTGTCAATTCCCAATTTAATGTTTCGAACATATAAGTCAACTACTTTTATTTTCAGACCGCAAGGCCCACAGGAATGGTATCAAAAAGCCCAAGAAGTTCAGGCACGAATCTACCCTTGGAGTAAGTTACATTCCTTTTCATGGTTATATTTATATATGGCCAGAAACAAGTTTGCAATCATAAATTACCTATTATATATTCGTATTAGTACAAGCATTGCTTAGTTTGGGACTAGGTTGATTTGTTTAAGATTGTCCACGAATATTTTTATTTATATTGAAGAAGCCGAACAAAAAACAAGGCCGCTCTAATCCATTCTTTAAATCATCATATTACTTCTCTAAAGACTAAGTCTATGCTGTTATCATAGGTGGTGTTGGTTCGGTTTAGGTTTTGGATAATACAATCTTAATGATAGATATGGCCTCATTTTATTTGCGTTGTAAAAGTATTAACAACAAAAGATATAGTATGTCTACGTACAAAACTAAGGCCGAATTCTTTCAAACGACTAAGAGCTCTGACTGTAAGGTAGATTCTTGCTTGCGTTACACATATGAACTTATACAACTTCATTGCTTGTGGCCACAAATTGTAATAATTTAATAATTATCCTATTTAATTTACCTCACATACTGTTGTTTGTCATTACAGAACTTTACTTAAAACAAAAAAGCAAGTTGAATATTCATAATATTGTTTGTTTAGTTGTGTTTGTATTCAAAGTTGGGGCAGCGGTTAAGAGACAGTGGCTGCGATCCTAGGTCCGGCTCGTACCTGGTGCAACAGATATCGCTGGCAGTTCAGCGCGGTAACGCCGCCAGCATACTGGGCACATTTCCGCCAGGTGCCGGCCGATCCGGGGACCTCTTATTTTAGTTTGATTTAAAGTTAATTATATTTATATAGGTTAGGTTTAGAATTAGTAGTATTTTATGATATGTTCTAATTGTTAAGCAATTTTATATTTTTACTGTTGTTAATAAAAGTTTATTCTGATAACAATGTCTAACCACAAACAGGAAACTGGAAAAATTATAGGGTTTTTCAGCATAATTAGACATAAGTACTTGTTTAGTATGTTAACAAAGAAGAATTATGTATGTGTTTAATTGAATTGGCATAAGACTGTGGTTTTCTTGATAGCCCCTCTAGTGTGTTTTGCTCACATCTGCCATATGCCATGCCTATAGGTACAATATCCAGAAACATAGCTCGTTTTCCCCTACAATGTGCTACTAATTTGCTAATAACAACAACACTACTCTCTTTCCATACAATTTAATAGGCAAAATTGTGCTAGATAACTGAAAAACAGTATAAACTGTATACTTAAAATTATTTGAACTGTCAGAGTTGTATCAAATTAGGCCATTCAAAAAGCGACTTAACTGTCCGATCATGAAGATTCAAAGTCCAATGACAGGTTTTATAAAATGTCGGACATTTTAATTAATTTCTACTATACTTTTCCAGATGGACCCCAAATTCCTGACCAACCAGAGGTTCTGCCTGAAGGGCAACCTGAAGCCCGCCAAGCAGATCGCGCGGGCAGCCGAGAAGAAGGCCGCGCGGGAAGCTAAGGCCAAGAAATGAACTAGATTAAGAATAAACATCTAAAAAAAGAACATTATTTTTTTATTCTTCCTCGCTATCCAACAAACACAATTTTAAAGGATAACTACATAGAATTCTGATACTCTTTCTCTATATCATAAAATATAATCAGAATCCCGTGCAGTGTAGCTTTTTTTCTAGTAGGGAATAGCTTAATGCTGGCCGCAGACGCACGTTTTCCGTATGAGTTTTCAGAGAGGGGAGTTGAAGCCTCTCGCTCTTCTCCGATTCCGTGCGTGTGCGGCCGGCATAATCCTGTGATAGTTACCATATATTACTTTTGGAGTAACCCTTTGAGAGAGCGAGACGCGAGTGTTTGCTGTCTCACTCTAACATCACTTATGAGCGATGCCTAGGTATGTACACTATGTGCATACATTATAACTTTATTTTAAAAGCATCGTCTAAGTAATGATATTCGCAAGACTATTTCACTGATTTGTAAAATAAAAATCTGGTACCTACGGCGCGATCATTCTTAATTTTATTTCACACATCGTGCGATCGCATCTTAAAACTTTAATTTTGACTTGACGTTTCGTTTCGTTGACAGTCATTCATAATCATAACTTCAAAACATTGAGTCGCCGGCAAATGCTGTTTTGGCCAAATTTTTACAACAGAAATTACTGTAACCTCCCATTATAATTTCATAAAGATGAATGACGAACAGCAGCTATCAGAAAGAAACTTTGATTCAATAAAAGATGATCCACAGTGTTTACTGCTATACATCGATAAATTCGTGAAAGTTCAACTTATAAAAAACAGGTTTTTCAGCGGATTCCTGCATTCCATTGATCCTATAAGCCTCAGGTAACTTACCTTAATTGTTTTTGTACAATTTAATTGAGTATTTAAAGTTCTAATCTGCCCAGTCATTAAAAACTCGCTTTTCGTTTTTATGTTGCTGTAAACATATAATATGAACGTTTGCGTACGTTAAGTAGAACATTTAAAAATAAATACCTTTTACAATAAAGAAACAAAAGTACAATAACAAATACCTACATACTAATACTTACATACATCTATTAACTATAAAATAAAAAAATATAACGAAACTTAATCTAAAAATGGCCCCTGCGGCATCATACCGAAGACGCTGGCAGCATTCCCTCGCTGAATAGCTAAACTAATTCTTTGTGCGAGATAGCTGCCAGCTCTTCGGTCACCGGTCTCTGCTGTAAACATAAATACAGGTTTTAAATATTTTTTTTCTTCAACTTCTTATTTGACGTCTTTTTAATAGATTTGAGTGAAACTCTAGCTAGATTTATATTAGTATATCAGTCTGTGAAAAGTGAAAGAATTACACCTCTACCCCTTTCGAAATTCAAAGTTATTAATTTCATCTGTGGTATCAGGAGACACACATTTTCTGTGGATCTGTGGTTTCTTTACCATTCATAGCACTAAAAGTGTTTAAATAAGACAATCAACTTTCAGGCACATACATTTGTCTCTTGAGTTACTCTTGCTATTGCTGATTCTTATAAACTATCCACTTTGATGGTTTAAAAAGTGGCAGTTTAACCATGCAAATATTTTGCAAATATTTATTAATCAACTTGGGTCCAAATATTTTTCTATAACTTTGATGGTTGTCTCCTGTGTTACTGGAGAAACTAGTGTCAGTCTTAAAGTTGATTCACCCAAATCATATTGTTTGTGTCACTAATTGGAATAAAATAATAACTTCTTTTCAGTGTAATTCTTTTAATACCACACGAGGGAAATTACAGAACTACTTTAATACCTGGACATGCAATATTGGAAATACAAGAAGACACCCCAAGTGTGGGCATCACTCCACCTCCCCGGAAACAAATAATAGAAGGAATTGAATCTAACACAGTACAAAGGAAAGCCCAAATAATAGCCTGGTTTAAAAAGAATTTATTACCAGTGACAGAAAATGGAGATAATTTAACAGTTGGGAATGTTAGTGTGTTGCCACCATACAGTGTGACAGATATTTGTGCGGAAAATCCTGTGGTTGCTCTCCAAATAAAAAAACTTATGGAGTCAATGCCTCATGACTTTGAGATTTAACTCTTTTAACACTAAGGATAAGGACACTTAAAATCTTTGTATTGACAAATATGTTATAATGTGGTAAAGAAGATCTATGTAATGTATATCTATTGTAGCAAAGTGACTGTTTTTTTTAAGTAGCTTTTTTAAGCAATTACACTAATAATTTCTAGCACAGGATGATAACGCTCATCCTAAAGAAGAACTCGCAAAGGGTTCGAAACATGTCTCCCTTAGTGACAATGAATCCAAGAGTTTAACCGTTTAATTTTGTCTCAATAAAGTTTTAATTCAATTATAATTTTATTATACAAAATGAAAACAAGCATTGTATAATTTCACACGAATAATTAAAAATTATTACAGTGAACAGTTATTTACAGAATAAAATACCCAAGTCTGCTACCGGTAACTTAGGAGACTAAATTAATCAGTCTAAAATTGTATGGGTGGTCATTACAGTTGAATCTATTTAAATTTCCCTTACTGTATATAAATTACTACTGTACATTTATAATTCATAAACAAATATTTGATATGCACTATGTATATTAATGTAGATTTAATTAACGCAAGTGTTTCCTTGACACAATGTATTAAATAAATAATGATAGTATTGTGTAGACATTTTGTTTGGGTTTATTCCACCATTCCAACTTTTCTGTTACTGTCTAAATCTTTTTGAAATCTCTGTTGTCAACCATGAGTTTAAACAGTGTAGCACAGGCTTAAGGAATGCTCGAGTTGAATCCACGCCAAATCGACGCAATTTCCTCAAAATTAGGGTTTTTTACATCCCATTTTGAGATAATTTTCATCATGTTTTCATTCCGTTATCATTTTGTGTGGATTCAATTTGATATGAATTGAGTTCCTTTTCCTTATGTAAAATTTATGGCAAACTACTATTTCCGTTAAATTGCTCCTTTGAGAAATCAGGAACTTATGTAGTTGATATAATGCAACTAGGTATATAGACGAAAATGTATTTAGTATCACTCGAATATCATTCATTGAGCAACTGTTTGTCATATAAACAATGTCTTTGTGTGATTTACATTAGTTATATATATTACGTGAATACTTAATATGTGAATGCGTGAAGCGGTCGCGCCATATTAATAACTTTGATAAGAACGGTTTAACATAGATATCTGTATTGTATTGTAGAAGAATTTTAGATGGCAATATCAGTCTACATTGAGACGCCGCGTCGCCATGCCGCGAAGAAACGCTTAAACGTCTATAAATAAATACAACTGCAAAATAGTGATTATCTTGCACACGCTGAAGTCCTTATGACCTCGGTGTAGAGTTTGAAATCGTGTGCGGTTGTGCAGTGGTTAATCTTTATATAGTGTGTCGTTGTTATTATCACTATGAGTCGGACGAGCAGAAAGATACAGTATTGGGCGGGATTATGCGGTGAGTATGGCGGAAATTTTGAACTGTAGGTAAATGCTTAATCTGTCGTCTACCGCGATAATGTTTTTAATCAATGGATATGTCGTCGGGAATCTTAGGGCTCGGGAGTCGGGAGACGTGGAGTCATTGTGTACATACAAACTCACGCATAAATATATTCCTGAATGTAGTAGGTATCCAAAGCGTATGAATTTCGATTTTTAGAGCCACTTCTAGCAATTCACACTGTTTAAGAGTAAATAGCGCTGTTAAGTTATAGCAATAAAATGCGTGAATATATTTATTACCTACTAGATACGAAATACGCAGAATGACGCAAATCGAATCAGTAAATATGAAGTGAGCTTAGTATTAAAACTCCTATATTGTTACCAAGTTTTTCTGTTTTATGAATCGATTTAACTAACACTTTTCATTAAATATTATTACCAATGATTTGTAAATATATTTACTCGAAATTAAAATCGACTCATTAAGATATGATTAGGTGTTTCGATAAGAGAATACTTTCGTTTGTTAAAGTTCGTTAACCTGGTTATGTAAATTACCAAAATAGAGCGCGACCATTGAATTGATTTATGAGGAAAACTGTGTAGGTATTTACGGTTATCAATATTTACGTATGCTAAAAAAGTAACAAATATTCATAATAATTAGGCCAGTCTAATGCTCTATAATTCTTTTAACAAGCACCATCCTTGGCCTATAGTATAAATTGGAGTAAGAACTAGTTTAACAGAAGCGACTGCCATCTGACCCTCAAATCCAGAGGGCAAGCTAGACCATGTTGGCATTATACCGGTTTATCACGGTGTTTTCCTTCACCAAAAGGCTACTGTTGAATATCAAATGATATTTAGTATACAAGCTTCTTTTTTAAAGCCAGCTTAAACCGTACCGTACGCGACCATTTAGGCTCCAAGGTATGAGGATTTTAGGCTTACTTAATCTTGTCATTGTTTGAAACAGCGGCGTCGAACTTCATGTTTACTGGAGCGGTGATATCGTGGCCTTCGCCAGCTATACCCAAGTTTCTAAGCGGAGAAGCAAACGTACAAATAACCGAGGTGAGTGATGATGAAGGAAGAATCCATGTCAAAACCTTTTCACGCTAGTATTCCCCACTGGGATAGCGTAGGCAAAAGGCAAAGGCATCAGAGTACATTTTCTGTGGTACTTTTATTTAGCAATACCTAATGGGTCATGATCATAACATGACATGACGCTATAGATTGCAGTACTCTTCAAACTGACCGATTTTCTGCCTTCAACATAGTTGTCATTGTCATCCTCAGAGTTATCATAAAATAATCTCGACCTATAATACCCTTACTTTGCCGACTAGAATCAGTTCTTCAGAGTCTCGTGCCGGGCCTGGTATGTATGTATCTACTTATATTTTGGCCTGACCTGATAATAAATAATGTCTATGTCTATCACCCGAGATATCGAGATCACATCAGTCCCACGTGGAAACCTTGGCCTTTTAGACTGGATTAATCGCTGCGGTTCTGCATTATCGGTAAATCCCAATACGTGAATTTACACTACAATCATCTTAACTGCCTCTATAATGCATACTGTTCAGCGGTGATAATTTTTTACTCGGCGTGTGGCTTAGTTTTTCAAATATATTTTTCTCTTATGATAGCAGTCGTTAAGCCCAGTTAGACGCCTTCGGGCGGCTCGAGAACTTTAACAGTCAAGTTATTATTATTATTATTATTTATTTATTCAGAAATAAAAACAATTACAGTTTATTACAAAATAAATGCGCCAAACTGTAGTGACCAGTTTGTTGGCGCGTCGCGCTCAGTTTAGGTACATAACATTACTAGGTAATTGTTGTTTACAAATGTGAGTTATCTTAATTTATGACTAATAACCCACTCACTTGACAACCCTAATCCCAATGAGGTCGGGTTGGAAGGCGAGATGGCAGTCGCTTCCGTAAAAACTAGTGCCAACGCCAAATCTTGGGATTAGGTGGCAGACCCCGGGCATATTTCAGGATGCCATTGTACTGGGGTAACGCTAGGAAAACAGTGACTGCGTGTTTTTAGTAGAAATAAATAAATATTAAGCGTTTGTGATATTTTTTCTGATTTATTAAAATATATATCTCGATTGCAGGCACAAATATCATGGATATCATCGCTGTTTGCTATTGGCGCTATTATTGGGTGCTTTATCGGGCACCCCCTCCTAGACCGCGTCGGCCGCCGCAAGGCCATGTGCTACGGAAACCTGCCTGGCATCATAGGTGCGGTAGGTGTGCAGTTAATTTATGGTCAACATACCTATTTAGATCAACTTTTATATGCTTAAATTTATTTGAATTGGCTGAGTTAGGTACATATCTATATCAAATTGGTCAGATCAAAAAGTGACTTGATCCAAGTGAGAAAATTCAAAAACTAAAGACACTTATAAAATGTCGGACATTTTTAATGGTTTCAAATATACCCATAATTTTGCGCAGTAACTCAGGAGACAAAAAACATAATGTCAGGTTAATCACGTAAGTTCATTTGCTTATATTCGTATGTAATGAAGTAAATTAATTTACGTAGAGCCCGAATCTAATCACTCTAACCTTTTTAATTTGTACCTACTTGTACAAGTCCGCGGGGAGCGGAGATTAATGACGTTAAAATTGTAAGTTACCCAAACAATTTCGGGATGTTATAATTATTATTTGCGATGTAATACCGTTTTAAAATAATTGAATTTAAAATGTCGTTAAAAGTAACGCAGGGGACTTGTTTTCGCCGAATCCGGAAACGGTTCTAAGAGCTCACGTGCCGACCTTAGTTAGACCCTTGTTATTGTTAGTCTACACGTAATGAAATAACTATGTGCATAGTGTCTGTTAAGTTACACCTACGCACATGCGAATACTCGAAACTCACTCATGCAGGGTAAAAGACACGAACGCGTGTAAATTTCATAATTACATGGGTTCATTGTATTATATACCAATGTTTTCGTGCAATGTGAAGAAAAAGGCATTAAGTATCTATAATTACTTAACTCGAAATAAGTTTACGACCACGTGGCACGTCCATCGTGCGCTATTTTTTGAAATAATGTGTCGTTAATAAAACAGTATAAGGCCTGTCTGCTGATAAACAGACACCATAGCCAAAGGGCGCTTGCGACTCCGAAGTAGTCATTGAGTCGCTGCTGTCCCTGTATTGATTTGAGGATTTATGTTGTGTTTATGTTAAGCTAGAGACAAAATGCAGGTCTCACACTGTTACACAAAGGGCAGCAAGGACAAGGGCAACATTACAGATATTAGATAACTACAGAACAGTAGTGTTATTATGACTTTCGTAAGGTGAGGGCAAGTTTACGTGTTCCTTCGAACCGCGTTTTTCCTATAATCAAGTTAGACACGCAACGGAACGCATGATCAATTTATTCTCGTCGGTTTCAGAGCATCATCCTTTTTACGAGGACAGCTGAGATGTTGTACTTACCAAGGATACTATGTGGAGTTTCCTTAGGAATGAGTGCTGTGGTAAGAAACACTCATATTTTAATACAAGTCCCAGCCTATAGTTTGCGCGTTAGTAGCCTTACTGCTTGATACAAAATTAATTCACTTGTATGTTTTCAGGTAGTAATGATTTACATAACAGAAATAGCCGACAAAGAAATAAGAGGCGCGCTAGGAATGTCAGTGCAGGTGACTAACAACCTCGGAAGCCTGATTGTCTACTGCGTTGGGCCATTCGTGTCCTACAAAATGCTCAACTCTTTAGTCCTCGCTATTCCTGTAGCCAATTTACTCTGTTGTCTATGGATTCCGGAGTCGCCGTATTACCATATAAAAGATGGCAGGATAGCGGCTGCGAGGATCGAGTTTGTGAAGTTAAAAGGCACTAATGATGAGAAGGTAGGTATTTCATTGATAAGATTGCAACGCTGGTATTATGTAGGCAGGTAATCGCGTGGCCGCAGCAGTGTTGCGAACCGCAACAATATTAGATATATATTATATATAATTATATATTATATTTGTTTCTTAAATATGTACTTATATATTTATTTAGGACAGAATTGACTATAATAGTACATTACTTACGAAGGGCGGTAAAACGAAGAATGTCTCGGATCGCAGGTATTTGAATAGGTATGCGATCTGAGGCTTTCTTTATTACCGCCCGTGGTAAGTCCAAAGGTGGTAAGGCGGAGCGTGCGGTAATTGCCACTTTATGGCCAGGCCAGGTGTGACATAATAGTACATTACTTAACAAGGGCGGTAAAACAAAGAATGTCTCAGATCGCAGGTGCATTTGACGCCCGAGCCGAAGGCAAGGGTGATAAATTTGCGATCTGAGGCTTTCTTTATTACTGCCCGTGTTAAGTACAAAATTTTATGTCACCCCCTGGCCAGGAAGTGGGATTTCCCGCGCGCGGAGCGTGCGGTAATTGCCGCTTTATGGCCAGGTGTGACATAAAATAAATTAAAATGCACTACCAGATGCATGGTGAATAGTAACTCAAAGTATTGCTTTTCTTTTCAGTTAGTAGACGAGCAACTCGGCGTAATACGAGCTCATATCAATGACAGCATGGCGAACAAGACTACATTTTGGGAGTTAGTTTCTAATATGAAATATAGGAAAGCTCTGTATATTGTGACAGGTAAATACAATATATTGTAGTGTGGATAGCACTTACTAATAAAATCAGGTTCGAAGGACCTAATGTCAGTACATAGATTGATGCCGTCATCTACCGGTGACGGATATCTCCGGGCTCATTAGAAAATAATGCTATTGTTAATTTTTGTCACCGGGAGAGGACGGGCGTATTTAGCGTATATTTAATAAGCAATTTGTGCCAATACTCCTCTCTCCTTTCCACTTTAATCGCCAAGTTTAACAGATGTAGAACGTTGTATCCTAATAGAGCTTGGGATCCGTTTTGGTACCTAATACCAACATTTAAGCGGGTATTACACTGTTCTGAATCAGGCGTCCTAACTAGTGGAGGGGAGTTAAAGCATCTCGCTCTATGTCGTGTTCGCAGGCCTGAAGATGTTACAATACATGACGGGAGGTATAGCCATCCAAGCTTACCTTGAAGTCATCTTCCGGCAAAGCAGCTCAATATCGGGGCCTCTCGTCAGTATTGTCTATGGTTTCGTACAACTAGTCACAGGTAAGACAGCTTTTACGATAGGCACATTGCTATTTTATTCATTTTGAGGCGGACTTTATAAGGCTACAATTTTAAGTAAGTACAAGTACATAGTAAGTACATAAGATTTTTAGTTCGGGTTCGGTGTAAACGAAGTCCATTGAGAATGTAGCAATAAAAATACATGAAAGGCAGTACCAAACGTATGATATTTTGGAAATGAGTAAACACAAAGAGCAGTTCCGTCCCCTGTGTTACCTTAAAAAATATATATATATCTATATTAGTGGGGCTAGCACAACTTTCACAGGAGGCGACGCGAGTAGAGAAAGCTCTACCCTCCTCTTTCTAAGTAAAACAGTTCGAGTGAGACAGGAATCGCTAAGTAGCGCGAGATACGACTTGACAGCAAGTTGTGCTAGTCCACCTGCATGTTAATTTGTTACTGGAATGTGTTTTCATTTCTAATTTTAAGATTGAATTGGTATTTCTACCGGCGAAACATAGCGTCTTCACATTTCTTTTCAAAACTGTCGGTGTAAAGTGTTAACCGTATAAACGGGTTTAGAGAAATTTCTCTAACAAATAAGAGAGTTGTCTCTTGCGTTACCGAAAGTTGGCGGCTGTCAGTGCGTTTCGAGGTTTATACCAGTTTCATTTTTTTTCAGGCGTGGGGGGAGCCTTCCTTGCTGGCTACTTCGGCCGACGCATCCTCATGTTCATCTCAAACTTGGGCGTAGCGCTTTCCCTAACAGCTCTCGGCCTGTACTTCTACCTTCAAGACACCGTCAAACTTAGTTCCGATGTTCTTTCAACCCTATCTTTTCTACCGCTAATAGGTATATTTGGGTTTAATATATTCTATTCCGTAGGTATAGGGATGTTACCTTATGTTATGCAAGCGGAGTTATTCCCTATAAATGTTAAAACTGTAGCCTCTAGTTCAGCGACAGTTATGGCTTGTGTAATGAATTTTGTTATAACTAAATGCTACCACGGTATCAGAGCTGGGCTGGGGCACTCCGCTGTGTTTTGGGCCTTCGCGATAGTAGCTTATTTAGGGTTGTTCTTTATATACTTTTTCGTTCCGGAAACTAAGGATAAAACGTTGGAGGAAGTGCAAGATAATGTAATGGAGAACCAAGAGGGTACGCCGCTTAAAGATATGGAGGCGGATTAATGGTATCCTCTAATGGATAGGTGTGGGGCAAAACCTTTACCACAGGCCGGTGGTGGCCTATGGGGCCAGGTGAAATTCGATTTTATTTGTGAGATTCTCTTTTCACTTCATCTGGATACACTTATTTATAGACAATAATATTAATTTGACTTTATCTATCACATTGATTTTATTGTTTGTGAAAGAGAAAGAATTTAGCTAACCACCGAAGGATTTTTAAATTATACGAATAAGGGGGTAAGAATGTTCGACTACTGCGACGTCGTCGCCGCTCAAAGGGTTAATAATTCATTCGTTTGAGCAATGGTTTGTTAATGGCTACTGAAATTGAAATTCATATACAAAGCAGATACCTACACAAGTTCAAAATTGTACTTCACAAAAACAATTACCGTACGCAGTTACTTTTGTATATTTATCCTGTTAATTGTATGAATAATATTTACACATTTTAAGTTAGAATATTTACATAAGCATTAAGTATTTATTTTAGATAAAATATTTGAACATACCTTACAAGGCATTAGAGACAAATTTTTATCAATTTCCTTCTCGCAAATTACGTACGTACCTAATACAAGTTACTACATAGGCAATAAGCAGGCACTGTGTTGTAGATACTCATAATTTAGCAAGCCACGAGCTAGACAGAAATTCCGTCTGTTATTTCCTTCCGAGCTATAACTCGTAGGTAAGATGAGGTAATATGATTCGGAGGCCTGTCATGGCGGGCGCATGTTGGAGGCTATCAGTATCACTGATCAATCCACCCACTGGAGCGCAGGTGATGTTCATGTGGCTTCAGTATACGACTGGACTGTCTGAAGCATTTTACAAGTTATATGGTCGTAAGAATCTGTTGCTGACTAAACTGTAGTATTTACTGTAATTTGAGCGATTTTATGGAAACTGAATCGACTACTTCCTCTTTATTTAGGTAGATGGCAAAGCCAAAGTGTAATTAGTACAAATAGGTCAAGGAATTTAACATCATGTTGTTATCGTACATTAAGAACAGTAGACTTACAAGTGCTATTGAGACAAAATTATATCAGTGAACAAATATGTCTGTTTGAAGACTGAAATGTTATCTGTTTATTTACCTTATGGGAAATGCAGAATTGGAACGCTGCTGGAGTTTTCAATTATGTACCTTGTTCTGTTACATTAAGGTTTATGAATGGCCATTTAAATGTTGTCGATACAGTCGCCACCATAATATTGGAGCGACCGAAGCGCTGAAAAATATTTCTACAAGATTTTGTTGTCAAGGAGAAAGTATTCAGATATTTTTGAACACCTTGAACAGATATTTTTAAGGTCGAAAATATCTGGACATATTTTGGACCAGTACGTAGTCCTTAGTCATGAGACTCAGTGGACTATTTATATTTCAATAAGTTGGTACAGATATATTTGATGGCGATTGTACATGTTTTTAAGTTTTTAAAAATTAAGACAATAAACTTGTTAGTGTTGTATGGTGCACGAATGTTGGCGTGTCGCGTCGCGAAAAGCCGACTACAAAAGCACTCTTGTAAACCAAAATGAGTCACTCATAATATTGGTCTAAAACTTTAATTACTTACCTATTATAGTAGTTTATGCAACTGGTACATAATGAGGGGCATTAAAACACGAAGGCGAGTTTCATAAATTTCATAATAAGGTCACACGAGTGTTTTAATGCCTAATTATGTACAGTTGCATACACTACTTTATCTATATCCATATATTAAATCCTCTTTCATGTGTTTCGTGTGGGCACGTCTCGCCGGCGTGCGCCATGTTTGCCTCGACAGGCCGGCCCGCGCGTCGCCGCCAGCACGCAGCTGTGTCCTTAAGATTGTACGTGATCTTATAAGACTATTGTATTTGGTGTTCTTATAGGGGTCGCGCGCAACAGCCGCACAGTATATTATAAAGCGGGGTCTTATCTACGGTTTCTGAACTTATTAAAGAGGATTTACTATATGGGTGTAGATAAATGTTGTTACATTATTAAGGTAGGTAACAAAAGATGTAAATACAGAGAGCTATTTTTTATAGAAGTGTTGAAATCAAAATGCTAGTTTGTGATTTTATATTTATTCAATGTAAGCAATTGTATTTTTTGTTATTTATGAATAACGGTTTAGCTTAGTTATAAATGAATCGAATAAAAAAAATGCTAAGTTTTTAGGTGTACAGTCAAGGGCACCAATATGTGATACCTACATTTTTTCACCTTACTCCATTGAAATAAGGTCCGGTTATGACACTGTTGAATTTATAATAAAACACCGAATGTGACCATAAAATTGTATTCTGTTGAATAAAAATATGAAATACATATATTGAATACTTAATAACTGATAAATACACTAGAAACCTGTTACGTTAACAAAAATGGCCTATGATAGCACGGTATTCTGTACCGTATGTATATTCGCGTAGGGTTCAATCTTACCGCAGCTCGATACAGTAAGCTTTTTTTTTTTCGTAAGGTTCTACAATAAGGTTTATTATTGCCTTGATCGTTACTTCTGTAAGTATAGACAGAGGCGAGAAGATAGCACTAAGTATATAAAAGACGTCCTTCAAGTGATCGTGAACCCTAAGTGTATACACGTAAGGTCTAAATTCTCTTGTTGTTCCCGTAGGAGTAGAGCGGGGCGAATGGTGTCTCAGCGGGTTCATCCCCGCTCTCCTCTGAGGCGTCCGACTCGAACGTGTTGTCCGGGATGTCGTACAAACGGATCAGGGGCTTGTTGGGGTCCTTCATGATTAGGTATTTACCTGGAAACAAAAGTAATTCGAAATAAATGGTATATAATTCGAATATAAATAGTCACAGACTAGTATAATAGTATTACATACAGAACGGACACGAACCCCCCGCACCGAGGTCAGTTACCTCGCCCCTGACAGCAGTGGCGGATTTACGTATTTGCCGCCCCTAGGCTATTCAAATTTTGCCGCCCCTGCTGACCTCCACAATTCAATACCCTAGTTCACAAACCTATCTTTTCTTCGTAAAAAACTTCGACTTTTTCGTCGTAAAAAACGACTGTTTTTTGAAAAACTAAATTGTAAATGGTCGCAGAGAGCTGAATTTTGGCATGAGATATGGGTCCTCTGATAATAAAAAAAATTTAAAGTATCCAAAACGGCGGCCGTCAGAAACAAAACAATTTTCGAGTAATTTTTGGCTTCAGGCCGCGAGCTGCGAGGCCGCAGGCCAAAGGCTCGGGGAGCCTCCATTCGAGAGGCTATGCCAACTCTCCTCCCCAAGTAAATTTTGAGAGGCCGAAGGCGGGAGGAAGGTGTATTCATATGCCCGATGTATCTTACAAGCTAACCTGAAGGCCAGCGCCGGATCTACAAATTTTTAGAGGAGTGAGAAAAAGTACAAAATGCGACCCCATCTACATGAAAACGCGAGCGAAGCGAGCGCGAAAATTTTCGAACATCATGATGCGGATGCGGAAAAAACTTCATACGCATCAAAACATAACAAATCTAGAAGAAAACGCGAGCGTAGCGATCTAACATTATAATGCAGATGCGGAAAATACTTCATAGGCATCAACTCGTAGCAAATCGAGAAATATAACAAATCATATGCATCAAGTCATAAAAAACGCGAGCGCAGCGAGCGCGGATTTCTTTGTCCTGTCAAGACGTATTTTGGCCTGTCAAGAAGTTCGAATTTGCCGCCCCCCTGCCGCCTCTAAATTTGCCGCCCGGGGCATGGGCCCCGGCTTGCCCTCCCTCCTAGATCCGGCTCTGCTGAAGGCCGAAGGCCCGAAGCGTCCCATCAGAGCGCGCTCTCCATGCGAGTCTGAGGGCCGCTTGCGGCCCGAAGGGCGAGCCCAGGCGGACACTCACTATTCCTGTCATTGTTACAAGCGAACTTGAAACTCAAGGCCCGAAGGTGAGCGGCAATACCACGCGAAGCCGAAGGCTCGAAGCTTGCGGCCGGACGGGCGAGGCCACACGGACACTCGTCCTAATCTCAGACTCCCATTCCTATATTCCCTCTCCCTCCTAAGATACGACATAGAAGTCCAAAGTCAACTTAAGGGCAACCCAAGATCAACCCAAAGAATCCGGCGGGGTGCTTGCGCCCCGCGTATGGGGCAAAAAAATAGCTTTTTTTTTCGCCAAAATTTGCCGCCCCCTAAAATCTGCCGCCCTAGGCTTCAGCCTACTCAGCCTTGGGGTAAATCCGCCACTGCCTGACAGGCCCAGGATGACAGGCCGGGTTACGATCGGGTTACCGTCGCGTCTCGCGATTCGCCCACACCACGCGCTACGCACTCGCGCAAACAATTGACGCGTGTACCGACAGCGCACGCACACATACTTACCCACAGCGCTTACTTTCCTTCTCGTGTCACTCCCGTGATATAGACCAGCAGTCACACTCTATCCACGGAAATGAGTTAGTTATAGTTACGAGTAGCGTCCTCTCTATTTAATTTTTGTATGCAAATGAAAGCGACAAAAGAATGTCGGTGGGCGTAAACCATTGCACCTTAATGGCAGGGTAGGCTAACATACCTGTAGAAATAAATGGATATACAGCCTGTATTTTAAATGAAACAAACACAAATACAGAATTCGCTATTTGACAGTTGTAAAGATAAAATAATTAATGTGTTGGATACAGTAGCTTATAGGTTTACAATACTCATACAATAGGTTTTGTGCTTTAAAATTAATTGAAAACATTTTATTTTTGAAAAATAAATTAAGAGCTTTTTAATCTGTGGATTACAAAATTCAAAACATTTATTCTGCAAATAGGCCTCAAGGGCACTTTTACAAGTCAAAATCTATCTGTTTCAACAGAAAATATTTGTAACAAAAACCGAAACGCGTGTGACGTCACATTTCAAAGTTAAGGTTTAATTCCGCAACAGACCGCAACTGCACTTACTGCACGTTATGTTTCTCCGCACTCCAAATTGAACCGTAACGGTATTTGTAAAAAGCTCTATTTAAAATGAGCGGAGAAGTGTCGCAGCAGCACAAGTTACTGTACAATTTGGAGTGCGGTGTAACATGCAGTTGCAGTCTGCTGTCTGCTGCGGAAGTAAACCTATAGTTGTTTATCAAGTGCGACGTCACAGTACTCACAGTCACGTGAACGGCTGTTTTCGCGCGAAATTCAAATTACTTAAAGAAAAAATATTTTTTTGAAAGAAATTAAGCTCTTTGGGGGAAAAAGATAATTGTTACAGGTATAAAATAAACCTATGTATAATTTAAAATACATTTCAGAAAACTGTCAAGTAGCAAATAGCAGTTCATATCCTCGCCCTTTGCCGCAGCTTTTTATTTTTACAGGCCTTATATTGACTTCCCCTGTTTGTTAGTGTGGGACAAATCTTGCAATTCGACACAATGTTAAGCTGATCTTCACGGTCCGTACTTTTGTATAAGCCTTATCATTATGTAGTGAGATAAACTTACCATCCTTCTGCTTCATACAGATATCGATGATGCACCGTAGTACGCCCCACGCGTTGTCCATGGACAAGTTGATCTGCGCCGCGAACTCGTGCGGCTTGAACTGCTGCGTGCCCAGTATGACGTGGCGCGCGTTGTCGCGCACCTGCGTGCGGGACACGTAACCGAACTTGATCTGGTCGGATCCGGCTAGCAGCGCCTGGGGAACGAGAGTACATCAATATTTGTGGACAATCTTACACAAATCAACCTAGTCCCAAACTAAGCAAAGCTTGTACTATGGGTACTAAGCGACGATACACATACTAATATAGATAAATAAATACTTAAATACATAGAAAACAGCCAAGACCCAAGAACAAATATTCGTGCTCATCACACAAATAAATGCCCCGGCCGGGATTCGAACCCGGGACCTCCAGCTTCGTAGACAGGGTCACTACCAACTAAGCTAAAGCGGTCGTCGATATTTATAGTCCTTATTCGTCCCGGTACCGCCGCATACCGGGTAGCGTCAGTCCGATCCAGGTCGGAACTAGCTGAGTTTCTTGCTGGACTCTTGTCAGCTAGGCTAGATAAATAATGGTGCTTCCAACCACAGTATGGGCAAGCGTATATGTTTTAATTGTTAAGAGGAGGGGCAGGGCAAGCTCTCTGCATACAAACTTTGTGCAGGATTTTCTTTGTTTGTGTTTGCATTAAAGTTATGATCTTTGGTCAGTATGCTTCTTTTTCTGTTAGCTATTTCGTGATGTAATTTTTTTTTCATTGATATTTTTTTTTTTTTTCATTTTTTTTTTTTTTAAATATGATATTAGAAAATTTCCACATCACTTTCTTCGCATATCTAATATTTACATCCAAAAAAAATATTACATTCGTTAGTGCCAAAACCTATGAATAAAACGTGCACAGAGTTTGTATGGAGAATGCCTTGCCCACCCCTGCGCCTATCAGAAAAATAAGCATACTGACCAAAAATCATAACTTTAATGCAAACACAAACGAAGTAAATCCTGCACAAAGTTTGTATGGAGAGAGCTTGCCCTACCCCTCCTCTTAATTTATAAAAGTCATTAGAAATGCATTCACAGGTTTAGTGAACTGCATTCACTGGAACAATATAAGTAGGATTAACCTTTTGAGCGCCAAGTATCGGACTCAAAACGGATCGCTTTATAAAAAAATTCAACGCGAAATTGAACCTTCCGCAATCGCTCATAGATCGCTGCTGCTTTGCCCAGGCTGTTGGCTGTAAGGCTGTAACCTTGGCGTCCATGGCTCGATTTCCCGGTGACGTGTATAGTCGACTGTGGCAGTCAATCGGTTAATTACCTGTACGGTCCATTTAGCCAGCTTGCAGGAGTTGTTCCTCAGCTCGTTGGCGAGCACGGCGCCGCGCTGCGTGTCGAGTTTCTGTCTCCACTCCACGCCGTTGGCGACCTTGCTGTCCCACTCGTTGAGCGCCTTGATCGTCAGGAACTGGGTCTCGTTCTGCGGACCCTGCATTACTGCGTCGTGCTCGCAGCGGGCTACCAGCACCTGTGGTCATAACGGTAGGGTGTAATATCTACCGAAACGAAGTACGGTCACTATTTTTACATGCCCTAAAGAAACAGTGAGTCGTATGCATTTTATTTGGTCGTTGCATTTTTTTGGGAATACATTAAAAAAACCGAGAAAGTAACCTTTCAATTCATCCACTCAAACAAGTGGCCGAATTACTGGCGCATCAAATTAGCAGGCCGCAAACCCATATATCGATCCTACCTACATGACTTTTGTTGCCAAATCTTATAGCTGGTAAAAAAGGGTCTCGGTAGCACTGTATAAACATTAAATTGGGGACAAAGTTCTTGGCATTTAAGGCATGTTCCGAATCACGCTCATAGCGCTTACATGATATGTCGTGACGTCACTGATGATGTCATGGACGGCGCTCACGGTGCTCACACTCCCAGGCGTAAGCACCTTGAGCCAAACGTCAAGTTGACGTTTGATATATGAACATGACAGTAAACACGGGCTATGAGCGTGAATAGGTCCGATCGTGAGCGCGCTCAAGCGAATAGCAGTGCGAAACAAAACACTACTCACGCGGTCACGCGTCCTTGAGCGCACTATTTGATTTGGACCGGCCGTCAGCACTGTAAGCGCTGCGAGCATTTTTAGCGTAATACGGAACAAGGCTTTACAGATACAGTGGCAAGTGTTACCTCTACTATACTCTCTTGATGTACCGATTATAGAATTGAAATATTTACTGGCAAAAACACATATTAAAAATACAAGCCTTTGTGTCCTGAGTTGTGTTACAGGACCCAGTAGAATAACAAATTAATGAATGATCTTGTCAGAACATGTCAATGGACACTTACCACCCCATTGTTGAGGTTCCACTTGCGGTAGCGGTACCCCACGGAGGCGACCTCGCCCTCCTCCTCTTCCGACACGAACGGATTCGGCTCCGGGAACTTGTACTTGGGCTCCGTTGGGCCGGACTTCAAGACCTGTGAAAAAAAAATGGCGTGTCAGTGATATGATGATATCTACGATAGAAGGCGATGACTAAGATTTTTTTATCAGGTACAGCGTGTCTTTTGTAGATGTAGTGTAGGGACGCCCCGCCGCAAACAGTGCCAAATCCCTTGAAGTCGGAGCTCAAGGTTACTGCCCCGGCGGCCTTCCCACATCAGCTTCTTTCATTCTTCCGAATATATAACATTGCAGTCTGTTACGAAAGAGGCATTAGACTTTTTATCTACTTAACGCTGTCATATTCACGGCTAGAAAGTTCAATTCTGTGGTATTGGTATTACACTTGTCTAAAGACAGCATTCATTACACATTTTGGCCTATTCCAGTTTCTGAGTATGCCATTTGGTATAACTAATACTGCACAAAGTTAGAAGTGTACCTGCTGACTAAAGTTGTGGTTGATGAAGGTGGCCTCGAGCGCGAGGTTACGCGGAGGTTGATGGAGTTGGCGTCATCAGCTGGGAGCTCTACAGAGGTCTCGTTAACGGTGAGCAGGTCAAACTCAGTGATGTCACACTTAAAGACAGCCTTCATGACACCGTTTGGACTATACCAGTTCCCGAGTATGCCATTTGGTCTAAGAAATTCTGCATAAAATGGTTGGAAGTGTACCTGCTGACTAAAGTTGTGGTTGATAAAGGTGGCCTCGAGCGCGAGGTTACGAGGCGAGTTGATGGAGTTGGCGTCATCAGCTGGGGGCTCCACGGAGGTCTCGTTAACGGTGAGCAGGTCAAACTCAGTGTTGTCGCGCTTGTCAAGGAACAGCTTGTCACCTGTATACAAAAAAAAATGTTTTAGGTAAAACGTGCAATATTATGGTACCATCGAGCTGATCTGATGATGGAGACAGAAGGTGGCCATAGAAACTCCTAAACTACACAAGATAAACCCATCGTGTTTGGGCTCATTGACCCGTCTCCACGAGTAGTTGATGAGTGTGAAAAAAAAGTTCAGTCGGCAATAACAGCTTGTACCAAAAATTTTTTTTGACAGAAACTTTTTTACAGCCTAGTAAATTCCAGATTGAAAATCGCGACAGATATGATGATTATTTGTATAGCACCGTACCGATCTTCTCGATGACGATGTCCCAGGAGTAGTTGGAGCGCGTGCAGCACATGATGGTGGCCAGGATGGCGTCCGTGGCGTACACGGTGCCGGTCGTCTTCGACAGTCGACGGATCACGGGGTCGTCCGTGGTTGTCACCTGTTGGGTAAAACAAGTGAATTTCTTTGTGAGATATTTTGAAAACTATAGTTTAATAGTAGTTTAGTAGTGTAGTTTAGTTACTAATTACATAATTGTCGTACCAGAACCAATTATACCCCTACCACAATAACACAGTATCACGGACAGCCCCATGTGTAGAGCATGCATGGACGCAGAAGAGACTTCCAGACACATTCTACTAGACTGTAAGGAGGTAGAAGTATACAGAAAAAAGCACATAAGAAACCCGAACACTCTGCAAGAAGCAGTAAGCAATATTAAGGCACTAAGTTTTCAGTTCTCGTCCGCTATTTTGTACTTTGCATCTCATTTTCCTCTTTTGTGTTGCTCTTATTGAAGGTGGTCCCATATAAACATTTGATCGTCTCTATATACATAGTCCTCCTTGACGTGTCCGACAACGGCGACCCTTACAACTTTCTCTGATGAGCACGGATGTGGCTCGCAAAACCGAACTTCGATGCAAATATTCGGTCACACTGTGTGCAGTATAACTGCCCCTGATCATTATAAGTGTAGGAATATGAGGGCTTAGGTCGGGTCTTCCGTAGGTGACGCTTATGGTCCAGGTGTTTGAGTCGAGCGTCTTCAAACGAAGCTACACCTTTTCGGACTCGATTACGCCATTCCGGTCTCGTCGATGCGAGCTCCTCCCAGCGCTCAACAGGAATATCACAGGCTTTGAGATGGCGTTTCAAAACGTCTTTGTATCGCAGAAACTGCCCCCCGCGATTCCGCTTCCCATCTGCAAGCTCAGAATAGAACACGGATTTTGGGAGGGTTCAAATGGCATGAGAAAAAAAATAGGTATCAAAAAGCGTGTAAAAAACCGGGCAAGTGAGAGTCGGACTCGCGCATGAAGGGTTCTGTAAAAATATGGCAAAAAAAAACATGTCTGTTGTATGGGAGCCCCCTTAAATATTTATTTTTTAGTATTTGTTGTTATAACAACAACAACAACAACATATAGCGGCAACAGAAATACATCATCTGTGAAAATTTCAACTGTCTAACTATCACGGTTTTTGAGATACAGCCTGGTGACAAACGGACAGCGGAGCCTTAGTAATAGGGTCCCGTTTTACCCTGTGGGTACGGAACCCTAAAAAGGTAATCGTTACGAATGACTGACCGTATGGAAGATGCGGTCGATGCGCTGCAGCGGTTTCTCGTGCTTGACGTTGACGCGGTCGTACGCCTTATCGTAGTACTCCAGCACGCCGCAGCACGCGATGTCTTCGCCTGCAAGTCAAGTTGCATGTTACATTAGAGCCATTGCATACAGAAATGAAAACTGGTGACCTTCTGAGCTGTAAGACCACCATGTATAATGTTTTACGTTTAAAACCCAGATGGGTAGGCCATTTTGCAAAAATTCTAAACTGAAATGACAAATAAAAATCCATATAATTATCGAAACTGCTCACAAAACATCACGAGAATCAGTCGAGAAATGGGATCTGTATAAGAGAACAGTGGGGCATACAGCAGTATTTTTGCCCAAGCTGAAACAGAAATGCTTCGCTCGCTAGTTCAAATACAAAATTAATTAATTTGCCCGACAATTAGATTAAAAAAAATTGTATGTGTTATTAGAAAGAACTAACTAGTGTCATTAGAATTAGTATTAATTATGTTAATACATCTATTTTATTTTTTTCAATGGAGTGCAATCTTGTAGGGCGCACGCACAATGACCGACCCGTCACTAGTGTTATGAGACTTACCCTACTAGATGCCGGGCGGGGTCAGCTAGGCCAGGCACAGGAAGTTCACATCCTCAATGGTGACCCAGGTGGGCCGCACGGTGACCGACGCGTCACTAGTGTTATGAGACTTACCCTACTAGATGCCGGGCGGGGCCAGCTAGGCCAGGCACAGGAAGATAATATAAATAACCTCAATGGTGACCCAGGCGGGCCGCACGGTGACCGACGCGTCACTAGTGTTATGAGACTCACCCTACTAGATGCCGGGCGGGGTCAGCTAGGCCAAGCACAGGAAGTTCATATCCTCAATGGTGACCCAGGTGGGCCGCACGGTGACCAACGCGTCACTAGTGTTATGAGACACCCTACTAGATGCCGGGCGGGGTCAGCTAGGCCAGGCACAGGAAGTTCATATCCTCGATGGTGACCCAGTTGGGGCGCACGGTGACCGACGCGTCACTAGTGTCATGACACTTACCTTCCTTGATGCCGGGCAGCGACAGCTTGGCCAGACGCGGGAAGTCCATGTCCTCGATGGTGACCCAGGTGGGGCGCACGGTGACCGACGCGTCACTAGTGTCATGACACTTACCTTCCTTGATGCCAGGCAAGGACAGCTTGGCCAGACGCGGGAAGTCCATGTCCTCGATGGTGACCCAGGTGGGGCGCACGGTGACCGACGCGTCACTAGTGTCATGACACTTACCTTCCTTGATGCCGGGCAGCGACAGCTTGGCCAGACGCGGGAAGTCCATGTCCTCGATGGTGACCCAGGTGGGGCGCACGGTGACCGACGCGTCACTAGTGTCATGACACTTACCTTCCTTGATGCCGGGCAGCGACAGCTTGGCCAGACGCGGGAAGTCCATGTCCTCGATGGTGACCCAGGTGGGGCGCACGGTGACCGACGCGTCACTAGTGTCATGACACTTACCTTCCTTGATGCCAGGCAAGGACAGCTTGGCCAGACGCGGGAAGTCCATGTCCTCGATGGTGACCCAGGTGGGGCGCACGGTGACCGACGCGTCACTAGTGTCATGACACTTACCTTCCTTGATGCCGGGCAGCGACAGCTTGGCCAGACGCGGGAAGTCCATGTCCTCGATGGTGACCCAGGTGGGGCGCACGGTGACCGACGCGTCACTAGTGTCATGACACTTACCTTCCTTGATGCCAGGCAAGGACAGCTTGGCCAGACGCGGGAAGTCCATGTCCTCGATGGTGACCCAGGTGGGGCGCACGGTGACCGACGCGTCACTAGTGTCATGACACTTACCTTCCTTGATGCCAGGCAAGGACAGCTTGGCCAGACGCGGGAAGTCCATGTCCTCGATGGTGACCCAGGTGGGGCGCACGGTGACCGACGCGTCACTAGTGTCATGACACTTACCTTCCTTGATGCCAGGCAAGGACAGCTTGGCCAGACGCGGGAAGTCCATGTCCTCGATGGTGACCCAGGTGGGGCGCACGGTGACCGACGCGTCACTAGTGTCATGACACTTACCTTCCTTGATGCCAGGCAAGGACAGCTTGGCCAGACGCGGGAAGTCCATGTCCTCGATGGTGACCCAGGTGGGGCGCACGGTGACCGACGCGTCACTAGTGTCATGACACTTACCTTCCTTGATGCCAGGCAAGGACAGCTTGGCCAGACGCGGGAAGTCCATGTCCTCGATGGTGACCCAGGTGGGGCGCACGGTGACCGACGCGTCACTAGTGTCATGACACTTACCTTCCTTGATGCCGGGCAGCGACAGCTTGGCTAGACGCGGGAAGTCCATGTCCTCGATGGTGACCCAGGTGGGGCGCACGGTGACCGACGCGTCACTAGTGTCATGACACTTACCTTCCTTGATGCCAGGCAAGGACAGCTTGGCCAGACGCGGGAAGTCCATGTCCTCGATGGTGACCCAGGTGGGGCGCACGGTGACCGACGCGTCACTAGTGTCATGACACTTACCTTCCTTGATGCCAGGCAAGGACAGCTTGGCCAGACGCGGGAAGTCCATGTCCTCGATGGTGACCCAGGTGGGGCGCACGGTGACCGACGCGTCACTAGTGTCATGACACTTACCTTCCTTGATGCCAGGCAAGGACAGCTTGGCCAGACGCGGGAAGTCCATGTCCTCGATGGTGACCCAGGTGGGGCGCACGGTGACCGACGCGTCACTAGTGTCATGACACTTACCTTCCTTGATGCCAGGCAAGGACAGCTTGGCCAGACGCGGGAAGTCCATGTCCTCGATGGTGACCCAGGTGGGGCGCACGGTGACCGACGCGTCACTAGTGTCATGACACTTACCTTCCTTGATGCCAGGCAAGGACAGCTTGGCCAGACGCGGGAAGTCCATGTCCTCGATGGTGACCCAGGTGGGGCGCACGGTGACCGACGCGTCACTAGTGTCATGACACTTACCTTCCTTGATGCCAGGCAAGGACAGCTTGGCCAGACGCGGGAAGTCCATGTCCTCGATGGTGACCCAGGTGGGGCGCACGGTGACCGACGCGTCACTAGTGTCATGACACTTACCTTCCTTGATGCCAGGCAAGGACAGCTTGGCCAGACGCGGGAAGTCCATGTCCTCGATGGTGACCCAGGTGGGGCGCACGGTGACCGACGCGTCACTAGTGTCATGACACTTACCTTCCTTGATGCCGGGCAGCGACAGCTTGGCTAGACGCGGGAAGTCCATGTCCTCGATGGTGACCCAGGTGGGGCGCACGGTGACCGACGCGTCACTAGTGTCATGACACTTACCTTCCTTGATGCCGGGCAGCGACAGCTTGGCTAGACGCGGGAAGTCCATGTCCTCGATGGTGACCCAGGTGGGGCGCACGGTGACCGACGCGTCACTAGTGTCATGACACTTACCTTCCTTGATGCCGGGCAGCGACAGCTTGGCTAGACGCGGGAAGTCCATGTCCTCGATGGTGACCCAGGTGGGGCGCACGGTGACCGACGCGTCACTAGTGTCATGACACTTACCTTCCTTGATGCCGGGCAGCGACAGCTTGGCTAGACGCGGGAAGTCCATGTCCTCGATGGTGACCCAGGTGGGGCGCACGGTGACCGACGCGTCGCGGATCTTCATCGGAGCACCGCGCTGGCCCCAGCGCTTGCCCATCTTGCGGTCGCGTTGCTGCGTACATTATATTGTCAATATCAATTAATATGATGAGCTCAATGTGAATTTATGGCTGCAATAATGACCATATACACAGACTTGCTCTGCAATGGTAGTACTGTAAATTCTTTGGTCATTGTTAAAATTCCAGTGATCTGCCATGAAATTTAGATTTTTTTTGTTATTATAAAAATAATATATTTAGAGATTATTATTTTAATAATATAATATTTAATATTTGTGGACAATCTTACACAAATCAACCTAGTCCCAAACTAAGCTAATTTTGAGCCTAATGTGTCACTGTCACCAGTGTGTAATGTGTCTAACAGCTGGGCAAATCTACAAAACAATTCAAGTTTTAGAAATGAACACTGAAGAAACATCGAACACACAAAACAACGCCTTGAGAGTTTACCGACAATGATGTTCAGCGCATCTTTATGTTGAAAACATGATGGTGTAACACTGAAATGAAGTAATATCCAATGCAATAGTAACCTTGTTGAGCGTGGTCATCCCGCCCGGAGCCCGCGCCCCGCGGGCGCCGCGCTGGCCGCGACCTCGTGCTCGCCCGCGCTGGTACGGCGGCTTTTGCTGGAATATAAGTAGGTTTTCTCAAAAATGGCCCGCAAACAGGACTTTAGTCGCTACATATTGGAAGGTAAAGTGTATAGTTTAAGGTCAGCTCCAAATTAAAAAGTAAAAATATGGCCTGCAATGTCACATATAAATTCCTTTATTTGTCGAGTTATAAACTTTTTAAAATGTAGAAACTGTCATATAAAAGGAGGCACAGGTTGTATTCAGCCAATTCAGCTCGAATTTTTCTGTTGAAAACGCGACGTTTTTTTATGTGTCTCGCAAGCTCGTCCGTTTAAACAAATACTCAGCCTGCAATTGCTCCCTTCCCGGCCACGGCAATAATGTACTATTTTAGTACTTAACCAACGAAACTCAAGGAATAGGTAGGGTCGCTAGGCTAGTTACGCGGCCTGCGTCACTTTACGGCCGCCTGACAAATGAAGTTTTTTTCGATTAATATATGTTTAACTATTTACATTTTTACATGCCCTAAAGAAACAGTGAGTCATATGCATTTTAATTGGTAGCTATTGAATGGGAACATATTTAAAAACGAGAAAATATCCTTTCAGTTCACAGGGTTCGAAAGGATAATTATCGTGATTTTTATGCTTCGATGATTATCAATTTGATAATAACCTAAAACATATTTTTTTTTTTGATAAAAACATAAAATTTTAGTAGTTATGCTTGTGCTTCAATAATTATCAATTTGATAATAACCAACCAAATAAATTATTTTGATATAAACCTAAAAACAACTTACATCTCTAGTAGTGTCAACCAGGTGAAATGTTGATTCATCCTCATCATGGTAGTATGCGTAGGACGATCCAGCGCCAAATTGTGATGCATACTTATCTAAAAACATAACAATATGTTAAAAATTGGAAAAATCAAAATCAAATCAAATCAGTCAAATCAATGGAGGAATCTGGTCGGCAAGAATGGGACATGATGTCACGATCCTCAGCATTGGGGGAGCGACTGATGATGATGATGATGATGTTAAAAATTTTGCACTGTCACTCTCTGACTACGTGACGGCCCAGTACAATGGCCTGCAAGAGCAACTAATGAATTATTAGCAAGTCAAAAACAAGATGTCACATAGTTTAGGGAATAATTTCATTTAATTTTCTACCAGTGCCTACTCGTAATAGGGCCAAATTGGTTCCATTCAGAGTTGTTTAATTGCTAATAAAGTTAATAAACATGTTAAGGCCTTACAATGATATAACACTTTATAATTGCATAATTGTTTGCCACTAAACATCAAGGCTTATATCCAATTTCAGTGTGCACAAACTGAACGACGCTAAACAAGTTGACATGATTGGATCTGATCATAGTAATATGCATATATGATGATGCGAAAGCTTACTCAGTAGCCTTCAATTATTGAGTTAGCCAATTGCTTGTGATGACACCAAATGATTAAGTTATGCTTGTGTTTAAGATAAAACGGTATCTGCATCAGCTTTATATTGATAAAAGTACTTTGTGCACGTACTTTACAGGAGTTAGGGGGATTTCCTTCGTAATTATAGCACTTTTGCTTTTATGAAACAGCCCTGTAATAATTTTACGTCACCTCCACTCGTAATACGCGCCCAAGTCACTGTGTCAGTGTCAACTATGCAGTTCAACATAACCTCAAACAATGACCAACTACAACTTATTTAGGCACTCCAACGAACGAAGAATCTACTTACTCTGGTATTTCTTATCCTGCACCATGGTCCAATCACTAATCTTCCCTAGCCGATCCCCTTTGCTGAACGGCTGGTATGGCATGTCGCGAAACTGGTCCGGCATTTCGCACGGGCCCCATCCTGTCGGATTATCTTGAATCACTGGCGATGTAAACCGTATCGGCTCCTCGGCCGGCAGCACGTGTTCCGACATTATTATTTCGCTCTTGGTCTGCGTTTTATGTTCGTTTTTTGACTATAAATCAGCATGAATGCCACGCACGACACTTCTTACAGCGAAATCAGTGTTGCCAGAGCACTTCCGTCAAAAAGCACGGTCGGGTGTCCAAAAATGCACGTTTTTGGAATAAAAAGCACGTTTTTAGGGTTCCGTACCCGAAGGGTCGAAAATGACTCCTATTACTGTCACTCACGCGTCCGTCCGTCAGTCGTCTGTCACAAAATATTGTTCATAAGATTATTTTTTCTTCCCATTGACCCATAGGATTCCAATCAAAAAAACCTGTTTTATCAAAATATAAGTATTTATTGGTAAAATACCCGTAATAATGAACAGTATCACCAAATTTCAAGTTTACGATCATCGCGTTGTATTAGGACGATTCCATAAACTTGAAATTTGGCGATAGTGTTCATTATTACGGGTATTTTACCAAGAAATACTTATATTTTGAGAAAACAGTTTTTTTTTATTGGAAATTTCCTTATTTTTCATGTTAAAACCAACATATTAAGTACCTGTACCTTATTCCAAGCCTAACAAATTGAGATGGCGACATCCGTTTCCGCTGGCAACCTGCCATGTTCCGAGTGACGTTTACCGGTTTTATCCGCACCCTTAGGAACCAAGCGGCGCTATGGCTGCGGACCTAGCAGCCGTCATTGGCGTTCTGTTTTTTGCAGAGGCAACACATAAAGTACTTGCTCCGGCGGTACTTGAATCTGCCTTTTTAACGGAAAATAATTCGAAATTTTCTGATCAAGTTCCATGATAGTGACGAATTAGATAGTTGGATCCCGGTAAACTAGGTGCAGGGTGATGGTGCTCCACCCATAGACTGCTGAAGAGCGAGGATTCTTCATGTCTGACCACGGACGATGGAATTTAAAATAATCGTGAGTAGCTCTCAGCGGGGCTGGAGGTAAGGTCTTTACAAGTTTTTTAGTAAATTTGCGTACCCGGTGATGTCTGTTCATGCAGTTCCTTCGCCACGGTCCACCCGTGCTGCTTTTTTCGTGAGGGATAACCATTTCACTTTTGCAAACTACCCTCAAATCATCTGGTATCGCAATTGTGGAGCACATCAGTATTTACCATATTACGGTTTTAGAATTATTAATTCCGGTCATTATAATGCATGCTAATCGAACCGTACCTCTGGAGTTTAGCTTATGGCTATAGCTCAATAGCTAGCTGCCGTAAGTGTCGATTTAAACTTAAGTAAATACAAAATTACGTTCTGATTATTTTCCGGTTTAACGAGGTAGCGCGTAACGCGCTTCATATTACTAGACATTTCTGCGCAGGGAGTTGTTACCATGCGTGCGTGAATTAAGTTTATAAAATCATACGAGTCGTTTATTATAGTTTCGAGATGAAATTTCGGCAATTGTAATTTTGGTAACATAATTATTTCTTGATGATGATCGGGTTGTGCCAGTGGGTACCCAATATAAAATATTATATATATTTAACGGAGACTTTCCCTGAAATAAATAAGGTAAGTAACCTTATCTGAGTACCCTCAATCTTATTTTAAAAATAAACGTTTGTCTATTTTTAACCCCCGACGGAAAAAGAGGGGTGTTATAAGTTTAACGTATCTGTCGGTGTATCTGTCTATCTTTATGATTTATAAGTTGTAAGTAGTTGCGCAAACTCAAAGTACTTTGGCTAAGATATAGGTATTAAGTGTTTATACCGAATACGTGTGGCTTATTTTTAGTCAGATTGTTTGCTTCGCCCGTCGCACGGTCCGAGAGATGCTTACATGAATAAGCCAGTTAATAGCATACATGACGGAATATTTAACAAAGTGTCTGATGGTGGTATCTTGAGTTTGTGGCAATATTATATCTATACAATACAATACAAATACTCTTTATTGCATCTATAATTACTGTTACGCAGTGAACACGGGTTCGACTCCCGACATTTTTCATACTTTGGGAAATCTATAGGATACTTATTTCTATGCCTACGCACGCTTGCGGAAGATGATGCTGCAAACCTCTCGGCACGGTCACTCCTGCGCAAGGAGTTATTACCAACCGTTGATCAAAGTCACACCTGCGCAAGGAGAAGATACTAGTCAAACTTTTGCGTAAAAAGTTACAAACAAAGCACTTTAAGAAGACTTGGTTTAACACAACCTCGTCGCAACTTCTGGGCAATACAGATACGCATTTCAGTCTACAATTGCTTGGTTAACTGTGTTCGAGCTCCTCCTTTAGCTCGAATCTCCACTACTTTTAACAAAGTAGGGGGTACGCAGGATGAAACAGCTGCTACAGAGGCAAATAGGGTAAGTGTGCTTAGCAGTTAAGTCTACGGTGCTGTCTCTCATGACTAGAACAGGCTGCATAATAATCGTCTAGATACTGGATAATCTTCATCTGTGCAAATTACCCAGTTATTGACAAAAGGATGTTGACAAGACTTATTAGTTTGAGAATGCTTTTTATTTCCATGTTACTTTCTGTCTGTTTACTTTTGCAAGGTACACGACTTGTGACATGACTGGCTGGAGAAACAGGGCATTACTTGCGATTGCGACGTTTCCAGATTCTCGCCGGTGTTCAGCAGATGATATTACCTATAGCCTTGCTTCGCTTTTCATCCAGCTGGCCTAGCATAATTTCCTGCCAAGTCGTATCTAGCGCGACTCGGCGGTTCCTGACCTGTCGCACTCGAATTTAGGAGTTGGAATCAGAGGGTAGATTTATCTCTACTCGCGTAGCGTCGCAACGGCAGTTTTGTTAGGCCCTCGGATAAACGTCCTTTAGATCTGGTACGGATAAAGTAACCATTTTGTTATCTATGCACACCAGAGTCAAGGGTGCGTACCTAGTATGCTTCTCTAGTTTAATCATTTAGGCTTGACGATAAATTATATACAAATGAACACTGGTCGTCTAGCAATCATTGTACCTACTCCTTGGGACTGCAGTGAGATCCTGGGCTTAAAATCACTTTCAGCTGGAAGGATTTCCACAAAATTTCCTCCCTTCCCTTCGGTAACTGACACACTGACATGACATGCTGCATATACATGTTTATAGAGCTTCTATATCGCAGACATTCGCCTGTTTTATTGAAATTATACGATATGAACTAATTAAATAAAAGCTGTTTACGATTTTAATTCCCGAACAAAATGGCCTCATTATGATCATTGATATTATTCTTCGTTGTATTTACTAGCTTCGGCCTCGTTGGTTAGGAGGGTCTATACCTTTACTTTTATATTTCGGGTATGATCAAAATCAGTAATGTACGCACTGACAGTAACCAGTAAGAGACCAGAGTAGCACATATTCAGCGTTTTTAAGACTACCTATATTGTAGCCCATGCGAAATCAGGGTCGAATAATTGTAGAACATTCTCTCCCCTGTAAGGTACTCTATACATAATTATTATGGGGTATGGGGTACCTACCCTACCTATACTTAATCAGTCAGGTCTCCTCGCAACTTGGAAAGCTTACATAGTTTCGACATCGCAGGTGATCCAGCTAACTGCAGTATTTGTCGTTGGTTGTTGTTAGTAAGTTCGTCGCTACTATCGGACGGTAGATATTGATAGCGTCGACATTTATTTTTCTTTGTTCAGCGCGTTCTTTCTCCTTTGTATACGTATGATACAGGAGGGTTCCCGTTTATAACTATGTATCTACCAGGTTTTACCTAGTGCCCCTATCGATATGTTAACAATTTAGCGTTATAATTCAGCGACCAGGAGAATGAGGCCCTATCCATGGAAATCGAGATTCATAGTTTTTAGTCTTGGATAGTAAAAAATCTCTTACCATTGTCTAGTTCTATAGCTGTGTGGCTGATGACTGGTGGCAGTGGTGGCCCACTTCAGTTTATTTATTAGAAGTAGGTGAAGATCTTTTATGGCGTCTTGTAATCATCCTGGCTAAGACTACAAGCATATTTGGGATAGGACGTAATGCGTAAGTCAATTCGAGTTGATAATTCCTCGCATTTTAGGCTGTTTATGTATAAAACTACGATTTGAACACTGTTCTGTAAACGGACCCATAGCTTGATTCAGTTCAAAGAGAAGATAATCACTACCGTTGTTCAGTTCAGTACATTTTGTCAGCCGGATAGGCATTTATGGATTCCACGTACTATTACTCATTCTGTGATCCCACGTTAAAGGACGTGCACAGGATTTTTACACTACATTTGTTTTAAATTTTGAAAAGCTGCTAATATTGAAGCTAGTTCAATTAAATGTCGGTCCGATATTGCCTACCAATGAATTACACATTCAAATTGTTTGGCTTATAGTTCTAATCCAAATGTTGATCCACTGACCTTTACTTATTTATTGGATATCATTAGGTTTTGTTCTGTAACCGAGAGGAAGGTATAAAAGCTTCGTGGTTAACTAGCTGAAATCTATTCTGTGGATTGCTACGGTGTGAACAATATTCGCAATTGCTAAGCTGACAATCGTTAATAAAGATGACATATTTATAACGTAGAAACACGTAAGTGACTAGCTGGTGCTACTAGGTTTTTCAAACAAGTAGATACTTACTATTATGTAGTTTGATATAGGTATGGTGAAGGAGTAATTATGGATTATGTAGGTGTAAGTGACTAGCTGGTCTACTAGGTATTTCAAAAAATGTTCATTTTAAATCTGTAGGCGTTTTGGACACTAGTAGAGCCTGTTATGTAGTTTAATACTTATATGGTGAAGGAGTGATTATGATATTTATATTACTTGTATGTGTTAAGTATAAAAGTTTTCACTCCTCTACAATGCTTTATTCTATTCTTCACATTGGCGTTCTAATTAAACTATTTAGTTTCGATTAATCCTTATGAACCAGCAGCCGATAACAAACACTTCTCAATTTGTTAGGCTTGGAATAAGGTACAGGTACTTAATAGACAAATTTTACCTGAAAATAAAATTTATATTAAGTTACTTACCTTATTCCAAGCCTAATTTTATTGCTGTCTGCTGGCGTGTGCTTAAACACCATTTCATTTTTATTAACATTCACTTGCATGTATTAGAATCTAAGCTTATTTTTCAGCTAAAAACTTAGTTTTAAGCTTGTTTTTCAGGAACAATTTAGTACTTAAGCTCTTTTTCAGCTGTACTAGTTAATCATCAGATCTTATTTAAGCATAAACAAATCAACTACCTACCCTTAGTTCGTGCTTTGTTTACATAACGCAGTGCCACCGGTCTACCTACCGTGGCTACATTTGCCACCTGTCTATCTGCAGTGGCTATCTACCGTCCACTTATATCATATTGGACGGTAGATCAAATTGAGAATCCAATGACGGCTGCTAGGTCCGCAGCCATAGCGCCGCTTGGTTCCTAAGGGTGCGGATAAAACCGGTAAACGTCACTCGGAACATGGCAGGTTGCCAGCGGAAACGGATGTCGCCATCTCAATTTGTTAGGCTTGGAATAAGGTAAGTAACTTAATATAAATTTTATTTTCAGGTAAAATTTGTCTACTTTTGCGCATGGTTCGGAAACCTAAATGTGTTTTGTTAGTAGTAAAATCATAAAGCACCATAGCACCTAAAAAAGCACGGTTTTAGCACGTTTTTGGGGAGCGCACGTAAAAAGCACGTTCGTATCCAAAAAAGCACGTAAAACCGTGCTAAAAAGCACGTTCTGGCAACACTGAGCGAAATGCCAAGGAGAAAGGACCATAGACAATAAAGAGTTTTGACAGCTGTCCTTCCTCCATCATTCAATGTTGCCAGTAAAATCGAATGCCTCGTTTCCACAATGCCTAAGGTTGCGTGGGCTGCGTCCCCACTATCCGATATTTATCGGTGATGGATCCGACACCAATAAAACTTGTATGGGAATGTGACACTAAGCGGTTTTCTATGCATTTTTATCGGTGTCGGATCCTACACCGATATTGTATTGGATAGTGGGAACAGGCCCTATCAGACGATCAAACGGTCCGGCAGACCAAAAGGGAGACAGCTATCAGTAAAACGAGAGAGGTATACAGATTTATCATTCTAACGGGTACCGCGCGAGTTATTTATTTTTTGTTTTTTGATATTTTGACGTTAGATATAGATTGTAGGGTAGCATTTAACGAACCACCAAATTAGTTGCCGAATGATGCTCTAAAAAATTACGTTGATTACCAAAAATACTAAATTCGCACCAAATTTTCAACTCCTTTTAAATATAAAGTGCAACTCAAAGAAGTAACATGTCGATAACCTATTAAATTAAATTGTTACCAAATAAATTAGTCACTACCCAAAAATACTTAATGATCACCTAATTTCAAACACCAAATGTCATATAATTTACATCCAAATATTACAGGGCTCGTAATCCTATTAAAATTATTTACACCCAAATAATTCTTTCGATACCCAGAAATACTACATGATCACCAAATTTCACGCGGCAATTGTTTTTTAACGCCCCACGCGCAAAGCAGTTCCAATCTAGTCTAACCTCATTGCTAGCACACTGATGCGGTTTTCCATACGGTCCGTCTCGCTCGCACGTCGCACCGCGTGCGAGCAAGACAGCGCTAAATGATTTTATTTTATAGAAGCTTCAAAATTTCTGTAACTTTAATGAGACACGTACATAACATAATTTAATTTAATATCTTTTCAACAGTGCTTTCCGTACTGGTCGCATACAGCTATTTGTTCTCAGATGTTTTTGCCTCTACTCTATTCGCTGATAATCGTCAATTTGCCTAGGTAGTAGTATTTTTCTATGACATCTATTTTTATTTCAAACTAGTGGACATTGGAACAGTATTGACGGATCTCCGCTGGCGCGGAGCTCCTATTTTGAGTTATTTTGGCCCTTCGGGCCGATGCAAAACTAACATAACCTAAACCTACCTATACCTATTAACTACCTTTAATTTTTCCATGAAAGTCTATCTAAATTAATAAAGTAAACTCATTTGAGGACCTTTATCCATTTTCATAACAAACTAACAATTTAATAAATCAACAAAACTCATTTTCAAATAAAAGTTTTCAATCAAACGCGCTCACGTCAACGCATTAAAAAATTAATAATAAAACTTTTTGCAGTTTTTAAACCATCAGCAATAGGTAGTTAGAATGAAACAGCAATAGGTACCTTTCACTCTAACGACAATTTGTATTTGATTGAGTGAGATAGCAGTATACGTGTTATTATTTCACACAGCCACATTGCGCGTTGTTTTTTAAATTAATTTAGAATTTTACTTTCTAATTTATAACATTTTGGAAATGACTAAAATATTTATAGTGCTAAAAACAATTAATTTGTAACTGTTTACTAAAATGTAGCATGCGATGTGTATAATATTTGGATGTAATTCTAATGAAAAAAGGTGCATGAGATTAGGTGGTAGTTTAGTGTTTTTGGTGGTACTTGACAATTTTTTTGATGCGATTATAGATTTATAGGAACGCAATAAGTAAAATAGGTGCAAGTGCTGCAAAAATAGGTAGAATATTTTTGGTGACTCGGAATTGCTGATCGATAAATTTTTTTGAGTGTTCAACCTTATTTTAGGGTTCGAAAATTTGATGATATCAAAAGTTATTTAGGTGATCATTTTATTTGTTCCCTAGATTGTATAGAGTAGGTACGAGTACTTGCTACATAGGAAGGTACATCGGTCATGCAGAAGTACTACTTTGTGACTTGTAAAAGTGCCATTGCGGCCTACTTACAGAATAAATTTCATTTTATTCATTTTGTCTTTCATTTGTAAGGATTGGATCTTAGACCCATTCAGAATGCACGGCCACTCGCAGCCGCAACCGCCACTTGAAATCGAGGATGGCTGAAGTACGTTAACTTTCGGAAATAGAGACATTCTTGTTTTTAAGTGGTAGTATAATATATCAATGCCATCAATGGTTGTAAGACCCTTAAGCCAACTCGAAACGTTATCGTGCTAGTCCTACATGTGTTCAGTTTTTCTAATAAATGGGACCATTGTTCTGCTGTTTTTAGGGTTCCGTAGTATTTTACAATGATTTTACAGCATTTTATTTACTCGGCTGATTGATGTAGTATTGTAACCATTTTTAGGATTCCATAGTCAAAGGGTTAGCGGGACCCTATTAGGTACTAAGACTCCGCTGTCCGTCCGTCTGTTCGTCTGTCACCAGGCTGTAGGTATCTCATGAACCGTGATAGTTAGATAGTTGAAATATTCACAGATGATGTATTTCTGTTGCCGCTATAACAACAAATACTAAAAAAGAGAATAAAATAAATATTTAAGGGGGCTCCCGTACAATAAAACAGACATGATTTTTTTTGCTGTTTTTATAGAGAATGATACGGAACCCTTCGTGCGCGAGTCCGACTCGCACTTGGCCGGTTTTTTAATCCCAATTCCAAGAAACTGTTAAGAGTGTCCGTTCAGTTTACAAGTATAAAATAGAAAAAAAAACATTCACTCATGGTACCTACCCATGCTACGGCAAATTCATAGTCCGCCATACTAGAACTAGGTAGGTAGGTATGCACATAGAGAAAATTATATATGTATATATATATGCGAGAGGAGAGGGACAAGTGGTTTAGGTCACGACTGTGCTAGGTAGGTACCTAAATACAAGAATTTTCTTTTTTAAATACCATAGTGTCAAGTCAAAACGTATTACGGTATACGCTGTAACAATTCCAGTCAGACGAGTAGGACGTTGCTGACCTTTTATTGGTTTGAGGCTTCGCTCTGTGGGCAGCAAGAGATCTACCTATGCAACTCACTCTCAACTCAACGCAACGCATCCTCGGGAGCTTCAGTGACCTTTCTTCTTCTTCTTTAAAAAGGCTTTCCATCAAATTTATGATGATCTCGCCAATCAACACTTTTACAAAGACGTTGTTCGGTAACGACGCCATGACAGTAGGCAACTGGTTTTGTTCGGTAGTGGATTCTGCACGTCGTCGCGCCGAGCACGTGTGTTCACCAACGCAGCTACGATCAGAATCGCCTAGTGACCTTAAAGCGGTCCAATAACGATCACTGTCAGCCGTCAATACTTGTGGAGCCGTAATTGCAAGTGCAAACAGAGTTGGGCGTAACTAATTACTTTTGTAATTATTTAATTACTAATTGAATTACATGTAATTGAATTACTTGTAATTGAATGATTACATGTAATTGAAATCACTATGTAATTTGTAATTGCAATTACATTAATTGGTAATTCAATTACTCAATTACTTATTTATTCAAGACTGTATTAATATTATACAAACAAATAATTACAAATTAGGAAGTGTATTAACAATTATATATGAAAGTACAGTAGGTAATAGTGTTGGGTAGGACATGAAATTAAAATGAGTTTGTATGAGTACCTCATTTCCAAAAATGAGGTGGTACAATGTCCTACTTCAAATGAGGTGAGGTACCAGTTTAAACATAATATCTGTCGGCAGTAAAAACAAGTTGTTGTATAGTATTACTTAACTTCCCCTACTGCATATAATACTTGTATTGTAGGGCAGATTCAATTTGTGAATGCCCAGTAAGATTAATCTTAAACAATAACTTAGACCACAGCACAACTTTATAATAGAACTTAAATTTTAATTAACAAGGTATTTTGCATAATGATAGTAAAGATTTACATCCTATTTTTATTAAATTAAACAAAAGTACCACATTATATTTCATTCCACTAAAAATCACAGATAGATTCGTAAACGCAACAAAAATTTGACTATATAAAATCCTGCGGCGCTTACAACCTTTTTGTCGAGGCATGAGCATTGAAGTGAGTACTGCATGTCACAGCCTCACATCACACCGTACATTTTGGGCATCGCGCTCGATGTAATGTTCCAGTAAACTCCCTCATTCACGTACTCATTTTCCGTGTGATAGGCAGTGGGACAAATGAAGTTAGGCGCGAGGCGCGTGTGGGACGTGTGAAGTTAGGCACGAGCACGAGGTGCGAGGTGCTTTGAGGATTGAGGCGTGCTTGAGGTTTGAAGGACGAATGAAGCGCCAGCCGGTGCATGAGCGAGCGAGGTGCGAGTGAGTTCGTACCTCATCAGATATGAAGTGTGACATTTTTGAAGCGCGAGGTGATGCATCAATTGAATGAAATGAGTATGACAAATGAGGTGCCTCACGAGTGAGTAACTCAACACTAGTAGGTAAGTTTCTTTTATTTAGCTCATATCGTTGATAAGATTATATTATAACATATTTTTTATCTGTTGCAAAGTCAAAGAAGAAGTTTTAAAGCTGATTAGAGGAATAAAGATGATTTATAAATGTAATTTGAAATTGAATAAAGTAATTAATTACAAAATGTTATTAGTAATTGAATTAACAATTACATTTTGTAATTGTTAATTCAATTACATTTTCCTTGTAATTGTAATTACATTTTGTAATTGTAATTGTACATTTGTAATTCAATTACATTTTGCGCAACACTGGCTTCAAAGCTCTAAGTTTTTCAACATTTCCACAATACGCATGTTATAGATAGCGGATGCCTATCGTCTACCATTCCCTGGCATCCCAGGGCACATAAAACAATACCCTTGTTTATTTTTTTCGCCGGGAGAGGACTTAAGGATAGGTATCCCCAACGCAAATGTCCCGCTCTAACACGCGTGAGTTTATAATTAACCATCCCGCTCTCTACGCAAGTTCTGCGCGCAGTTTTGTAAATATTTAGCTATAGTCATTAAGCCAATCATTCTATCAAAGCAAACTCTGCGAATTTGTCTATAACTATTTACGATCTTTAATTGAGTACAAAAATAAAACGTTAAATATCAGTAATATAGCCGTAGTATTGAAAATACATTCCAAAAAGGGGTAACTACGCGATTTTTAGGGTTCCGTAGTAAACAAGGAACCCTTATAGTTTCGCCATGTCCGTCCGTCCGTCCGTCCGACCCCCGTTTTTCTCAGTAACCGTTAGTGCTAGAAAGCTGTAATTTGGCATGAGTATACATATCAATGACGCCGACAAAACGGTAGAATAAAATCTTAAAAAAAAAATTTTTTTAGGGTACCTCCCCTACATGTAAAGTGGTGCTGCAAATTTTTTTTCTGCCAAACCCCATCGTGTGGGGTATCGTTGGATAGCTCTTTTAAAAATATTATAAGGTTTCTAGAAGCATTTTTTGATTAAAGAATTGGTTAGCGTGATATTAAGCTTTGAAGTGATAATTTTTGCTATGGTCAGGTGTCCCCCCCCCCTGCCAGCTAAACGGTGGCTACTAGGCATGTGAAAAAAATCATGGTAGTAGTATATACGATGAATTTAAAAGGAAAACTATCACAGCTAAGTAGACATTACTAGTTAACGAGTAATAGTCGAACTTCAGAAATGTACTTTGCAAAAGCAAACGTTCGTACAATTTCCATTGATACCTTAGATAATGTTGTTAATTCTTTCAAAAACATAGTAAATATAAGTTTTCGAACTTTTTAGTCCACATAATGTAAAGGGTAGACGACTACGGAACCCTACCTTGCGCGTGGCCCGACACGCACTTGGCCGGTTTTTTCTATCGAGTGAAATTCATCAGGTCATGTAACTGACTGCGATTTTGACTAGACAAGATCCTTATGTAACACATATATTTTTTTAAGATTTTAAGACACTATATTCTATGTCTCAGATGGTTTTTGAAAACTCAAAAGTGGTAATACACAGCCTTAAGCTTAAGTACATGTATCTTTGAACCCATACCTATTTCCTGAAATTACCTATTTGTGTGATTCACTTGAGTAAATAGACTCCAAGATGCGTAATACCTACCAATAATAATGCAAGATGCATATACATGTATAGTATATACTGTGTACCTACTAACACAAATATGGATTTAATCTGAAATAAATTTAATTATTTAATTCAATCATTCATAATATTATGAAATAAGTAAAAGCGGGATCCCCCCAAACGTTTACAATGGACCCCTACATTATTGTGCTCATTTAAAATCAATAGAGTCATTGTTTGTAAAGTTAAATGTACTTATTAGAATTGCAGTCACGTATGTTACATTGTTACATCACTTCATTGAACTTTGTTGTAGTGAAATGGTGATTATAATCTTAATACATTTGTCAACTTCTTATCGTAAGAGGTTAAGAATAACATAGTTGCATTACAGGGTACGATTATGCGTAATATGCATTATCTTTTAATGCACTGGAGACTAGGTGGAGTCAACAGACTTAGAACCAGAGTAGAGCATATCAAAGTCAAAGCTTGATTTAAACTTTTAATATAATTAGGAATTATCAATAGTTACCTACTTTAAATTTTTTAAGGTTCCATATCCAAACCTATGAACTTGAAATTTAGTGTCAATATTATTATTCTTTTTATTCATTTTCAATATTTTTACAATATTCGTAATCATAGGTATATAGAGTAAAATATAAAAACATAAATACAAAATATAAAAACGCTATAAAAATCCTGACCATCCGCGCCATGTCCAGGAGTACCGCCTTCTGTATCTGACCCTTGACCCAGCCATCTAGTGAGAGTCTCTTGAGGTGTTGGTCGAGACTCATCGCTATGAAACCGTCCGCAGAGACGACTATCGGGACAATGATCGTTGAATCAACATCCCACATGGCGGTTACCTCATGTCCAAGTCTACCTCTTAGTACTATTACTTATTCTGTGCTCTAGGTATTATTATTATTACGTACGATATATACAAATGTGTACCAGGAATTAAAAATTAATAATTAACCTAAAAACTAAATTACATAATTAAAAATAAAATCTATATACATGCTACGTCCGGCTCAGACCAGGACCAAAAGTGCCAAGTACGCTGGCTGCGTTGCCACGCTGTATGGCGACAGAAATTTGTTGGACCAGGTAAGAGCCGGAACGTGGGTCACAGCCCCTGTCCGTCATGCGCCTCCCTACATTTTTAATAAGGTTCCTTGCCTCGGCACCCCAAGGTCCCGCCGTTTCGACGGCGACCGGAACAAAATCATACGCTGATTACGTATTTACGGATTTATTACGTATATTTTAAATACTAATATATTGATAAATCAGATTTTTTTTCTTTGAAATTTCCTTATTTTTTCTATTAACACCAACTTAAATTTGGCCGGTTTTTTTTATAATTCGTTATGCCTCTTAACAATAATCAAAAGAGTAAGAATGCTCTTTGTTAAGTCTCTAAACGCAAGCAAAAGTATGTTATTGTTATTAAATATAATTATGTTACTCCCACCCAATGTTATGAGTGTTATGACGGCTGTTACCATTAAAATATTCCTGACTAGCACTTGACAGTTTTACCTTTCGTGCTACAATAATTTACAAAAGTCAAGTCATGTGCCAGCCACTTATTTGGGTTATAGTTGAGATTTTTTGTGCCGGCCGATGTTTTATAAACCGTTGCATTTTGAATCTTCTGGCATGGAATTTAAAGTCGCTTTTAGTGCGGATTACTTTACTTAGACGCAACTCATATTGTGTATTTTTTTGGGAGTTTAATTGGTTTCTTTCCGTATGTTAATATTTATAACAAGGGTGTCATAATATGGATAGCAGGCACCTAAACCATCAAAATACCTATCACATCGCAAAAAATTAAAAAAAGTTTATCAATAAATAATAAAAAGATTATTGTATTTTTGAGGTTTATATTATAAAATTATTAGTTAATAGTAGATTATACACCAATGGGATAAAGCACTGTTTTATGTCGCGGGTGCGATATTAAATCCCGAACGTAACGAATGACTCCAAATTTGTGACTTAAAGGAGGGTGTAAGTGTAACACGGCGCAGTAGGTAAATAACTTAACACATATAAAATTCACTTAACTATATTTACAAACCAAAGTACATTTAACTTCTTTTAAAATAAGACATTAAAATATACATAATTACAGGCAGCGAGACTAATTTTCAACCAATCTTTTTTGCAGTGTCAAAATCGTCATTTGTTTTTATTGTTTTTCTATCAGGTCGCCAAGCGGCCAGTACGAAAAAGGTTACATATACAATCATATAAAGAGGCAGCGTTTACAGAGGGAATTAAGACTGTAGTGAGGGATTTAAGCGCGCCCAAGACAAAAACAGCTTTATCCCCGAGGAGTAATATTCTTTTACTTATATACTTTTCTCACCTCTTGCGAGACAATAAAAAAACTAGAAACATTATTATATTAGTTTGGGACTAACTGGGAGTTTAGGAGAGAGGTCGCTAAGAGTGACAGAGTAGGTGTGAAAGGGGAACAAACTAACAAGCCTGTTAGTTAAGGGAATTACCTACAAAATATGCCTCTACTAATGATGATATTATCTCCAAACCACCTACGTAAGTCAGAATAGACCCGTTTTCTCGTTTTATATATTTTGTGTTGCAAAAATAATTATTTAATTATTTAGCATAATAGCCGTTTGAAGTTATATGCCTTTAAACTTAAGTTATATGGTGTTCGAATATCAATGTAGTTCGTAATGCTTCAACTGAACGTATGAATCATTAATAATAACTACGAATGTTGAGATTTGCATTCTTTATTAAACATTTATGATAAACTTTGACTAGTTACGAGTATTAGCAATCGAATATGGCTCTAATACTGTCTCTTTTTCTCTCACACATAATTAAACCGAAGATGTGCGACAGAAAAAAAATGTGCCAATGAACTCTACATTAAAGTACCTAGTTCCAGTCTAAAACGCCGTAACTAGTATGAGAATGGATGTTACCACATTTTGTTTTCGATTTGTTGGACATCATTTGGACTATTCTGCTTTAAAGTGAGTTTGATAGTGATTATAATAAGTAGTCTATGGTGCATGCTTATCTGACGTAAACTTACTGTTTCACTTTTTAACCGACGAGGGCAAAAAAGCTAAAAGGAAGGGTTATTTTTTTCATTTTAATGTATCAGTAGGTATGTTTGCATTTTTAGTTGTCATAATTATGTGTTACCGACCTTTTGATGATCTGATAACATATTCCAGGAAGATCCTCATGCTACAACACCCCTCGGGAAAACCTCGACTTTATCGAGGAAATTGATAAAAAATCGATCATCGCGTTGTATTAGGACGATCCCTAAAACTTAAGTAAGCAATAAGAAATTGTGGATTCGACCGAATACGAACAGAATTTAACCTCTTATTGGGAAAGATCAAAATCTCGAGGAATAAATTACTTCCATATTATGTACCTAAATGTCATCTATACAGGGGCAAGAGACGTGAATTATGGATTAATTTTAATTTTGAGCGTATTTTCAGATTAGTTCAGACCATTTTGAAGTTTCACCTTAAAAGATTATTTAAAATATTATACCATTTTTTGAGATTGTATCCCAAATTTAAACCGGTAGGTATAAATGGAATGGGAATGGCCCTGATAACTGAGCTGTTTACTAATAAGTGACTAACTTCATAGCTGACAAGCCAGACAGACAAAACACAGCCGAATTCACTTCAGTACCGATATCGAGTTTGGCGAGAGGAGGTGCTTTCTGCCTCCCGGTTTTCTCGCTATTCGAACACCGGTATAACCTAACAAATAATGAGTTATTTAACAAAATAACGCAACGTTAACTGAAATTAGATAGTTTAGTCGTTAGATAATGCTTCGGTATTGTGTATTTTCGTTTAATTTTATTAATATGAAAGCGTGGAGTGTGAATGATATTGTTTACACTCGGGTACATTTATGAGACGAAGTATTTGCAAATCTGAACTGTGTAGCTGTTGGGAATCAGGTAGGTATATTTTTTTCTATGTAAGTTATAACAGTACCTACTTATACTTAATAATTTATTATAGCAAGAATACTATAAAATTTCTTTCGACATTTAGGCTCTTTATTGAGCTTTTGAAAAAATACTTTTTTAAAAGCCTTATAAAATAAATGAATAAAATTTATAATTGACCTAGCGAGAAAAGCGAGCAAAGCGTCCCCCTTTCAGATTGGTCAAAATATGCTGTTGCAACATGATGTAATATTAAGGGTATAAGGGTTTTTTTACGTTTTGGTACGGAACCCTAAAAAGTGAGTGAAGTTCAGCTCCCAACTGGGGACTAGCGCGTTCTCTTTGTTTTTTACTTGGTATAATGCCTATGTCGTTTATTAAACAGTAGGATTATAGGTACTGACATACCACTGCGTTAACCGAGAGCTTCGATAAATGTGACCAACATTTTATCCATTACAGTAAATTTAATGTGATTAATTTATCTCTACTCGTATTAATATGCAACATGAGTTACATTAACTTCTAGTCCTTCCGGTATACATACCTACTTGTAGCGTAACTTACATGGTCAGTAATTGTTATAAGTGTTTTCAATTACAAAAACTGATGATTGATACATACTTTACAATGTATTGCACATTCAATTCAATTCAATTCGTTTATTTCAACACATATAAGCTTACAGTTATGGCACCAAATCGCTTACACGGTAATTTAAAACTAACAATAACAACACAAATTAGTATCAAATATATAAAAACAAATTCTAAAATAGCAAATACAGGTAACACAATATTAACAAATATAAAACATCAAAACCAAACATAACAAATCAGAAAATACAGTTGAATGCAGACAATGCGGCTTTCATGAAGCTGCTTAACCTATCGGCAAAAATATCAGCATCTGGGACCTGGGTTAGTACTGCATTTGTCAGCGAAATAGCCCGAGCGGTGGGCGCAAATGTGTTAGGTAATGAATATGACCATTACTTTTGTCTGACATAGGTTATTTAGCAAAAATGAGCTGCTATTGTAGACGATAGAGTATACATCTGTCCCTCTCTCGGATGGCGGAACGTCATTCGATGCTGCTCTAGCGCACCCATCCCGTAGGTATACAGGGTGTAATCGTTAAGTGTTTTTATGCGATTATATATTCTGTAAATAATAACAGATATAAGAAAAAAAAACTGATATTAAAATAAGTTATCCAATGACCAAGATTACATCAATAACTTTTTTTTAAATAAAACCAGAAGTATCCAAAATATTAAGTCGAAAGCAATTTTGTCTAATCTACAACGGAGACCTTCGATCGCTTCGCTCACACGGTCAAAAATCTTTTATTTGTACCTTTTTCCAGGATATTCGAAAACAGAAATTATTTGCCGCACCGTTGAATCTACAAGGGAAGCAAAATGACGTTGACTACTCACATGAATCGGAGGGTGCAATACCTGTCTACTTTTGCACGTAAGCCGCACCCACATATATCAATACGAGTAGAGGGCATATATCTCTAGCTATCAACACAAGGAATCCTCAGTCAATAAAGGGTCGGCCACGCGCTTGTGATTTCTCTGGAGTCTCAAGTGAACATAGGTTATGATTATGATGCCTGATGATGACAGGACGTAAACATGTTTGCCACCGTCGTTTTGTAAAAAAAATGGCTGTCTAAAGTGGCTGGTTCAGGCGCTGGTGCTACCATTATTGATTATGATGATGCACTACCAATCTCACTCAACAATCCCTCAACAAACTGGACCGTCTCCTCAATAATTGCATAGGTACGCTTCATTTTCGGCCTCCGTAACGTAAATATGACCACGTTTCCTTCCACCACCGTCAGCGCAACTGGCTCTCCATTCGTCGCCGTAGGTCCCTTACAATATGTACACACATACACACATATACCTGTAGCCCATAGGCAGAGACCAAAGAACGCCAATACGGTCCTTACATACGTCTTTTGATCCAATAACATCCGTACATCTCCTCATACAAGCTCGTCGGTTGCGGGAACTTCTGACCTGGCCTTTTTTCAGTATCGCAGTTTGATCAAGATTTTTCAGTCTTCTTAGTCAGTTCTGCTTTCCACCGCAAACCACCGAAGCATACCTTTTTAAATTTTTGTTACTACATCGTCTTCTATTCCGCATCTTTCTATTATAACACTATTTTTTATTCGATCAATTCAATCGATTTACAGAATGCTTTGTACCCTTTTTTCAATCCTGTTTGAGCCTCTTGCTCCAGGATAATCTCAAAAGTAAATTTGTTTTTGATACCCCGCCCAGGATGTGAGCTGCGTACCTTCAGAGTTCTCGAATTATTTATACCTTTCAAGCGCACTAGTTTCATGACTCATTCCTTCGCCGTACAGGCAAGCCGTCTCTGGAATTCTCACTACACAAGCCCTAAGGAAGTTTGCTTTCAAGCGGATGCTGCGTAAGCACTTGCTTAAACAAGAATTCCTATAGAATCCATCCTTATAACTTATAACTATATATATATAGTCCTCCTCATCGATTTCGATGACGGCGACCCTGACAAACTATGTATTTGCCCTATTGTGAGCTCTGATATGGCTGGCGAGGCCAAACTTTTATAACTATAGTATGTATTTAATATGTAGTAGTATTCCTATATGTATGCTCCGTCTTTTTTAAAAATAATAATGGGATTGCGCTTTGCCAGCATCTAGCGAGGGGGGGCCAACGGTGAAGCGAGCTCACCCAGAAAATGCCTATTCACTCTTGCCTTAAAACTTACTTGTATATTTATGATGTTTATATGTAGTGCACTTGCAATTAATTTGTTTTAGTTTTCTAAATAGACTTTTTCATAGTTTTTACTTTGCACCTTTTATAAAGTCTCTGTTTTCGTGAATAAATGCTTTAAAATAAAATCTCTGTTTAGTCCAATGATTGGCGGGTAGATAATGCCATTGGGCATTAAGCCCGCCAATTGTGAAATTCTGTGTTTGTGTACACTTCTTCTTATAAATAAATAAATATTGAAGTGTCAACATTGATAGGTTCACTTTATAAATTTGAGATTACATAAGTCTTCCAGTCTGACCTGAATGCCGGATTTTGTTCGTCGCCGCGTTGGTGAACACACGTGCCCGGAGCGACGACGAGCTGAACCCACTACCGTATACTTGCCTACTGTCATGGCGTCGTTACCGAACAACGTCACTAAACAAGTATTAATTGGCGAAATCATCATAAATTTGATGGAAAGCCATTTTTAAAAGAAGAAGAAGACCTGAATGCCTTTTTTCAGTATCTCTGGCATCTTTGACGCTGGGAGTATCATCCGCGTGGCCAACTCCGGTGTTACCGAAGCTGAAGCACCTCAGCTTTGAAGTCAGCGAAGTGAGTTGGTCTTATCTTCTTTTACTTCTTCAGCGTGTATGAACCCTCCATTGGGTATTTGGGTTTGACCTATTCGGGATTGAAATCGACTGGATGTGACCCAGCGCTCTTGAAAAAGATTGGGTGTAACGCGACGTGACCCAGGGGGTCTCTCATCTCTGACTTCTGTAATGCTTTCGCATCGATAACGTATGGTAGATGGGTCCTGGGTGTCACCCGGTGTTAATCTTCCATAGTTGACTCGATTCAACTTCGGGAAATTAGTCAGTCTTGCAACAAATGACCTAACGATGCTTTGTTGTACTTTCAAACTGATGATGTAGACAAGGTTAATAATAGCTACTCCTAAACTAAACAGTTAGGGCTCATTAGAATTGGCATGTTGACTCAAAATTTATTATTACTCCAAAAGTATTCCAAAGTGTTCTTTATACATAAAACTATGCCAAATGGTGAAAATTCTATTTAAAAAAAATACGAATCTACAACCGATAGAATGTTTTTAGTAAAAGAGCTAAGCTAGCTCAGCGACCCGAGGTGGGTCTTTGGCCACCCTAACACATCTTGTTTCCGTTTCAGGCCGATATAGGCTGGATACTGGCGATGACGCCACCAGGCTTCATCGCGGGCAGCCTGAGCACCAGGTTCTTCGCCGACCGACTCGGGCGCCGCGCTTCCGTCCTGCTTAGCGCGTGCCCCATCGCTATTGGGACGGTACGTTCTTGTTAAGCCCATGCCATTAGGTCGAAAACCAGGCGACCTTGGTCCGCACGGACTACGCAGTTGTTTTCAGCTTGATTTCTGAATAAAAAAAAAAAAATAAAAATGAATAAAATGAACTTTATTCTGTAAGTAGGCCGCAATGGCACTTTTACAAGTCAAACCCTACTAGCGTTTCACAGAGGCCACTGCCGAGAAGAAACGCCGAAAGAAACTCGACAGTCAGCCATTTTCTCACAAAAATATGCTTATTACAATGATAAATGATAATACTTAACCTACTTAAGATCAAGAAATCTAAGTATCTATATAAAGCAACACAAAAACAAAGAATAAAATGAGGAAAAAAACCAGTTATGACAGTGTGTAATTCTGCAAGAAAACATTTCGAACTGTATACCTTAGCATTATCAAATTCTATTTAGGAAAAAAAAAAATTGAATCCTTTAGACTATAAATTTAGTTATAAATCTTTTGATATGTTTTCTTGCAAGAACTGCGTCAACTAGATAAAATTAAAAAATACACAATATATGAATCTTTACTCTATTTAAGTATCTGGTTTGGGCCATGCTTTTCTGTCTGTTAGATAGTCCTCAACCTTGTAATAAGCCTTCGACATCAATGATTTTTTCAAGTACTTTTTAAGAGCTGGAAAAGGTAAATTCAAAACTTCATCAGGTAACTTATTATAAAAACGGACACATTGACCTACAAAAGATTTGTATACTTTACGGACACGAAATTTTTTAGTGGCAATTTTATTTTTATTTCTAGTATTAAAATTATGTATATCAGAATTTTTACAGAAGGAGTCTATGTTCTTAAGGACATAAACAATATTCTCATAGATGTACTGGGACGCTACAGTTAAAATGTTGATTTCTTTAAAGAGTTCTCTTAAAGATTCACGTGAGCCTAGGTTATATATGGAGCGAATGGCTCTTTTTTGTAACACAAAAATTGTCTGTATGTCAGCTGCTTTACCCCAAACCAGGATACCATACGACATAACACTATGAAAATAGCTATGATAAACTAGGCGAGCTGTTTCTACATTGGTAAGTTGCCTGATTTTTCTGATAGCATATGCGGCTGAACTTAATTTACGCGCCATAACGGCTATGTGGGGACTCCATTGTAGATTTTTGTCTAATGTTATACCTAAGAATATTGCTTTATCTACTATTTCTAAGCACTCGTTATTTAAGAGTATACTAGTTTCCACCGGTCTAACATTAGGCAAAGAAAATCTGACACATTTAGTTTTCTTAGCATTAAGTAACAGATTGTTAACGGTAAACCAGTCAAGTACTTTGTCCAGTGTGCCATTAACTCTACTATAGTCAACTGATTTTCGGTCAACCTTAAAGATTAAAGATGTATCATCCGCGAATAAAACTATATCACAAAGATTACTTACTATAGACGGCAAGTCATTTATATAAACCAAAAATAAAAATGGACCTAAGATAGAGCCCTGAGGCACTCCTAACGTTACTATTGCCCCACTAGACTGGGTTCCATTTACAACAACTGCTTGAGTTCTATTGCTGAGATATGAAGACATAAGACTTAACGCATTAGCAGACAAACCATAATGTTTAAGTTTCAAAACGAGCGTCCCATGATCCACGCAATCGAAAGCTTTAGAAAGGTCACAAAAAATACCTATCGCATCACAGGAATTCTCCCAAATATCGTAAATATGTTTAATAAGCACAGATGCAGCGTCAGTCGTGGAGCGCCCTCTTGTGAAACCGAACTGTTTACTTGTAAGCAGTTTATTTCTATTAAAGTGCATTAGCATATCGTTTAACATTAATTTTTCAAAAACCTTACTTAATACAGGTAGTATCGATATGGGACGGAAGTTGGTTAGGTCGTTTAAATCACCCGATTTAAATAGAGGTATGACTTTACTAAACTTCATAAGATCAGGAAAAATACCCTCTGATATGCAGTTATTGTAAATCAAAGCTAATTGGGGCGCAATGACATCTATGATATGATTAATAACTTTTACTGATGTTCCCCATAAATCCTCGGTTTTCTTTAAATTGAGCGATTTAAATGTTTTAACAACCTTGATTGAATCTACTTGACTAAAATTAAACGTTACATCACATTTACTAATGTTAGCACAAAGCAAAGCTTTAGCTTGGGTTTTAGATGACTGCAGACATTTTGTAGTACTACTTGCTATATTTGAAAAATAGTTCTCGAATGCCAAGGCAACATCGTTATTTGACATGACCTGTTGGTCTTCCGTGAGAATGTTGACTTGATAATCGCGAGTTTTAAATTTACCAGATTCTCTATTTATAATATTCCAAACAGTTTTCACCTTGTTGTCAGATACTTTAAGTTTAGAACTAATATAATTTGCTTTAGCAGCAAAACACACTCTCTTGAAGATGTTTGAGTAACTCTTGACATAGTCCAGGAAATCACTGTTCTTGTTCACCTCCCTCTCACCATAAAGTTCATAAAGCCTATTTCTACTTCTATGTATACCTACGGTAGCCCAATCACTAAATTTTATCTTATTATTTTTATTTTTTGACCCAGAAATAGTTTTTAATGAAAAATTTTCATTGAAGCAATTAATAATTAAGCCGAATAAATCTTTATACATGCTATTCGAATTACTTTGTGAAAGTGATAACATACAAATATTATGGTTAATTTCATTTTTAAATAATTCCAAACGAGAACTAGTTATGGGTCGGTATGTTATAGTTTGGGGTTGTTCTTCTTGATTAATCATAGAGAAAGATGCCATTTGACCACTGTGGTCAGAGTTAAAACGATTTAAAATTTTCTTATCCAAACATTCACAGTTACAAAAAATATTATCTAAACAGGTCGCACTAGTAGCACCTACCCGGGTAGGCTCAAGGAACAAATTTATCAAATTAAAAGATTTAAACTAGTGGCTCTGTGAGCTGTAGACCTCGTGAGTGTTTTTTTTATTTCCAAAACTATGTTAGATATCGAACCTGTAGAGCAGGGGTCGGCAACCTTTTAGCACCCACGGGTCACATAGTAGCTAAAAAAATCTTCGCGGGCCGGAGATGATAATAATGATCACTGTCTGTTGATATCAACTCGAAACAAATTGGTACGCCGTACGCGACAGTAAAGTAGTAAAAATTCGCATCCCTTTTTACTTACGTGAAAAACGAGAAAGACGAAAAAACCGACTTTTCACAGATAAACCAGCTAGTTTCCTTACCAAACCCAGATAATTCGCATTTCAACCGCATCGTAATTTCGCGATTCATTCGATCAATGCAAGCATATAGAATAGCAGATATAGAAACTTTAAGGGGGGACGGGTCATAAAGTCATAACACACCTAGATGAAAACGCGAGCGCGAAATTTTTCGAACACTGTTGCAAATGCGGCAAATACTTCATACGCATCAAGTCATAACACATCTAGATGAAAATGTGAGCGTAGGGAGCGCGAAATTTTTCGAACATTATGATGCAGGTGCGGAAAATACTTCATACGCATACGCATCAAGTTATGTAGATGTAAACGCGAGCGCGAAATTTTTCGAACACTGATTCAAATGCGGCAAATACTTCATACGCATCAAGTCATAACAACAAATCTCGTTGAAAACGCGAGCGTAGCGAGCGCGAAATTTTGCGAATATTATTATGCAGGTCTGGAAACTACTTCATACGCATCAAGTCATGTAGACGCAAACGCGAGCGCAGCGAGCGCGAAATTTTTTGAACATTAAGATGCAGGTGTGGAAAATACTTCATGCGGCCCGCGGGCCGCTTGTTGCCGACCGCTGCTGTAGAGGAGGACAAACCATAGAATTTTTTTTAGATTACTCGACAAAAATATTCGATGTAATCAAAGAACGTGCTCACAATACTTCACGAGAATCTGTTGTGAAATGCGACCCTTAGAGGTGAACAAATCGAAATTCGGCCGCAGAAACACAAAATAATTGATAAAAAAATTGTTTTTTTAAATTTTGAAAAAGTGACTCGATAAAAAAATTCTATAGAATTACCGCACCTGCTCACAAAATTTCACGAAAATCGTTTAATAAATGCGACCTGTAGAGGAGAACAAACCAATGAATAAAATAAAAAAAAATTAAATTTACAAAAATTTACTTGCCTAAAAAATTCTATGTAATCATAAAACCTGCTCACAAAACTTCACGAGAATCGGTTGAGAAATGCGACCTGTAGAGGAAAAAACGGCCGCAGAAAAATACGAAATCATTGATACAAAGTTTGTTTTTTCGAATTTCAAAAATGTGACCTGACAAAAAAATTCTATATAGTTACCAAACCTGCTCGCAAAATTTCACGAAAATCGGTTGATAAATGCGACCTGTAGAGGAGATCAGCCAACGACGTAAAAAAAATTTTTTTTTAATTTACAAAAATTTACTCTACAAATAAATTATATGTAGTCATGGAACCTGCTCACAAAATTTCACTAGAATCGGTTGAGAAATGCGACCTGTAGAGGAAAAAACGGCCGCAGAAAAACACGAAATCGTTGATACAATGTTTGTTTTTTTGAATTTCCAAAAAGTGACTCGACAAAAAAATTCTATATAGTTACCGAACCTGCTCACAAAATTTCACGAAAATCGGTTAATAAATGCGACCTGTAGAGGAGGACATACAAAAATCCGGCCGGACATACGAAAGCATTTTTGTCGAAGCTAAAACAGAGACCTCGTTTTACTCGGTCAATAAACTTAACAACTTGACAGTATTATTAGATGGTTCAAGTAAATTAACATTGAAATCACCACAAACTATAACATTTTTTTGGCTCTTAGTTACTAACCTCAACACATTTTCCATAGTGGATTCAAATGTGCAGAAGTCAGATGCAGGAGGCCTGTATACACATATGATTATATAGAGTCTGACCAGCGAAACGTGATATTGACCTTGAAACAGGATTCTTTATATGGCAATACCCAGCACTTGTCAAACCACAGTACGTTAGTTGTCACGTTGTGTCAATTTTCGGAATAATAAACGGTTATCTTGTGTTATTATGTCGAAACCTATTAAAAGTGCAGCGAGGAAGTTAATTTATACAATAATGTGTAAATTTAAAGCGAAACAGGAAGAACGAGCCTCTGTTTTTCGCGAGAAAGAACGATATTTCCATGAAATATTATCTGTCACAGGTTAGTGCACTATAATGATGTTGATATTTGATGAATAGTTGGTACATTCCATGTTTATTTAGAGATATTTCATTGGACATAAAACAGTATTCGTTAAATTTCTTTTCAATTTATAACGTGAGTTAGAAAGAGAGGTTTCTTCTACGTATAAGTACGTAGACGTTATGTTCCGTTGTTCCGGTTATATTGAGAAGAGAAAATGATATTTTTTGTGTGTGTTTTCATTACAGAGCGAATGAGGGAGAATGCCGATGACAGCAGCAGCTTAAATGATATTACCAATGCTGTGAAGAGTTTACAAAAATCTTGGGATTAGGTAGCGGACCCCAGGCATCCTTCAGGATGCAACTGTACTGGGATAATGCTAGGAGGAGGATGATGTGAAGAGTTTACAAAAACTAGAGGAGCATAGTCAGCTCAAAACAGAACTTCAATATGTGCAAGAAATCTCTGAGATGACAGGTAAAATATTCTGACGATAAATTCGTATACTAAGTGTGTTGAAATCCAAAATTATATCATACCATAGTATAAAACTACTATGGCTCACCAACCCAAAGTGAGCCTTGGCCTCTAACATGATTTGACACCACTTAGCCCGATCCTGCATCACCTCACCTCCCTCCGGTTCAGGATTTTTATTATGTATATTAAATAAATTCATGTATAAGATTCCCAGCAGACATAAGGCTGCAATAAATAATTGATATGAATGATAGATGAGTTTCACTTTGGTTGATTCCAATCACTTGCAATTTATTAACCGCACCACCCCTATTGGTTCCATAGTGTTAGTTATTTACCAAATTACCACATAAAGGTGCTTTTATAATTTATAAAATGTAATAAAACAATGTGTTCAATATTTGTGACTCTAAAAATATAATTTTAAGGAAAATATTTTCTTGTGTTTCAGATGCAAGTACTGCTACTATTAAACTACTAGATGTAGAAAAAACGATTTCTGAGGAATTTGGTTCAATAACTTCAAGTGACTGGAAAAAATGCACTGACCATGTTCTGCATATGGAGCAGAAATATATAGAACGAGATGGCATCGTTGTAACTTTAGAGCCATTCATTATAAATGTTACAACTGTTACAAGTGACAGGGACTCGAGCAGTGATTCTGAGGAACCAATCGAATTTTTGGAATCTGATTTTGACTATGATAGTTAATTAAACTAAGTTTAATTAAGGAAATGATTTGTAATAATTTTAAATAAATGATGGGTACTAAACAGGCAGATGTGTTGTTTCTTTTTGTGTGTGGTAGACAGACTCTCTGTCTAACAGTATGTAAGTTTTCCAAATCCCCATAAGTTAAAATAAAGATCTATATTACATCTTTCGGTTATTATTAATCATGTTTGTATAATCTTACCTGTTAACTGTTGCAAAGGCTAAATTGCTGCTACCTACGCAATTGTTGACTGGAAGAGATTGCTTTATAGCGACGCCTTTTATTGCATGGTGTTACCTAATGTTTTATTTTCTTTATGCAGTTTTCACTTCGCTGTGCACAATAAAATATTCTATTCACTTATTTAATTCTAAAACGATCAAAATCGTTTAGTCCTTGTATGTACAGGGATACCATACTTAATTTTTTTGAATTTCGCGGTTATTTTCAGTATCACGTTTCGCTGGTCAGACTCTAGCTTTCTAGTTCCTTTGAAAACCGGTCTTTGCGGACCACGGTCGCTCCGTCGTACCTTGTACTAGCTTGTGTAACTTGTCGGCGACCGTCTGGCACAGGCATCCATAGTGTGCGGATATTTGTTCCTCTAATCTTAACACTTTTATTGCCAGATCTTGAAGACACTCACAGAAACCGATGTAGCGGACGTAAAGCGTGTTCGGTCAGCGGGATCAGAGAAAAGTTACGCAGTGCCCGCCAGGCGGGTTTCTGGCACTGGCAGTAATTGTGTTAAAAACTTATCATCAACTTATGTACGTAGTGGGACGTATGAATTTGCACATAGGTACACATATGTGCTTCTAGTATGGCAACGCTAGGAATACTGAGTTGTCAGAAATTTCCTAACTCGTGGCGTGGCACATACTTACAAGTTACCTACAGTAGGTATATACTGTAGGTAACTTTTATTTAATACCTAGGTAACCTTTATATTGGGAGCCACACGTAGGGTATAATGTAATTTTAGTTTCTCTTCCATCGTCCTCTTTTGTACAGTGATATTATACAATTTAAGTTACCGGTCTGATTTTTAAAATCTTTTTATGTTACACCTGGCCATAAAGCGGCAATTACCGCACGCTCCGCGCGCGGGAAATCCCACTTCCTGGCCGAGGGGTGACAAAAAATTTTGTACTTAAAGTAAAGTAATGTACTATTTTTATCATTTCAGCTTATAGTGGCATTCGCCCAAACGGCTTGGTTACTTTACATCACCAGGTTTCTGTGGGGAGTTGGGACCGGTATGCTAGGTTCGGTAAGTGGTATAATATTGTCAATTGTCACGTAGGTATTATAATAGTAATCCTCTGTTGATAATGATTTGTGTTGAAAACTCTATCATTATTTCTATTTATTTTGTAGGAATTGGTTTCAGAAGGTGTAAAATTTTAGTAGGAATCTAATCAGAACGCTTATTTGAACAGTGTGTTTCGGCTCACATCATACGTATACGCGCAACACACAGAAACTTATAGTGTAACAATGTCTATTAGGAGAAGGCGTTCCAAATTATTCTACATAGGTATTTTAACAATAATATATTACCATTATGGTCTTCTATTAGCGCGTGCAGCTTTGCACATACTATAATGACGATCCTTTATTTTCCAGTTGGTGCCAATGTACCTAGGAGAAATATCAGACACGGAAGTCCGAGCAACACTGTTTCTATTTACAAAAATAACGTACAACCTGGGTACACTCCTGGTGATGAGCATCGGAATGTTCGTTTCGTACGAATGCCTTAACTACATGCTACTGGTGCTGCCAGCGGCATATTTCGTGGTCTGCTTCTGGATACCGGAGTCACCGTACTATCTGCTCAAGGCTGGAAGAGTGGGGGAGGCGAGGAAAGTGCTGATGAGGCTGCGACAATTCAAGGAGGAAAAGGTACTCAATACTAGACAGGAGCTACCATACTATCTGCTGAATGCTGGGAGAGTGTGAGAGGAGAGAAAAAGTCTGATGAGGCTGCGACAATTCAAGGAGGGAAAAGGTAAAAAATAGACAGGAGCTACTGTACTATCTGCCGAAGACTGGGAAGGTGGGAGAGGCGAGGAAAGTGCTACATGCTAGAGGTGATGCCAGCGGCTTATTTCGTGGTCTGTTTCTGGATACCGGAGTCACCGTATTATCTGCTGAAGGCTGGGAGCTTGGGGGAGGCGAGGAAAGTGCTGATGAGGCTGCGACAATTCAACGAGGAAAAGGTATGCTAGAAGAGGTATATTTTGTAGGTTTGAGTCATACGAACGAAGCATATTATTGTATTGTATAGAATAGAATAGAAATACTTTATTGTATAAAACTGTGTAGGTACATAGATGGTGCAAATATTACAGTGTTTCAACAGTTACCCTTCCGGGTGTACAATGTACTCTTAAAATCTAATGCCTTATTCACTAACATAAAATTCTTTTAAATTATAGTAGGCCTTATCTATTAGCCATTTTTTAAGTGTTCGTTTAAAGGTACATAGATCTTGTATACTTTTTATACCAGTGGGAAGATTATTATACACACGAATAGCTGATATGAAAGCACTTTTTTTATACATAGAGTTATTGACCTTTGGAAGTTTAAGATCAAATTTATATTGAGTTCGAACATTTAATTGCGTATTTATGTCTGTAGATTTGCTTGGTGAAGAAATATAATAATGTCACGCGCTAAAATGTTCGTTCATTAAGTACTTTAATTTAAAAACACGCCATTTCTCAGTCAATGGCTAAGGACGCGGCAGCAACATTGCGTTGCGTTGCGACGTCGCATTATAAATCTACGTACAACCTGCTGATAGTACGTCATTTTTTTGAAGTGAAAACTTCTTTAGCAGCGCTGAGCAGTTTTTGTACTGGGGAAAAATGTTTAAACTCGGGTCTGAATGTTTAAGATCGACAGACCAGTTAGGTTGGCCCCTCCTAGTATCGTGATTGCGATGTTAGGAGGGGTCAACTCAGCTGATCTGTCGAGCGACAGATCGACAGACCAGCTAGGTTGAGATTCGTATGCAGATAGATTTAGATCTAAGAATGGACATACTAAGCACTTATTATCCCGGAAGGGTGTCAAATAGGAGAGGAAGTTGCTATGTGGGAAATCCAATACTTCTCTTATGACAACTAAACTAACGAAAGTCTACGGACAAAGTATTTGGCAATCTGTATTTCCAGGGCAGGCCAACAAACTTTCCTTTTGAAAAAAAAACTGAAAAAGTTTATTGTTCTAAGTTATTTGTACATTAACATCACGGCTCTGTGTCTTGAGTTAGGAATCCCTGTGTTACAGGACACAGTTACGTATCCATTATGACAACTAACGAGAGTATATGAAAAAAAAATAGGGGGCAAATCTTGTATTTTCAGTTCAGGCCAGGGGACCGATATTTGAGTGTCGAACGCTCGAATTTTCACTCGACAGCTGTCAAAACGTCATAGTTTTTTTGACAGATCTCGAGTGAAAAGTCGAGCGCTCGACACTCAAAAATCGCCCCCCTGGTCATGGCAACGTTACGGTCTTCTGTAAGGTGGAAATATTTCTCCAGTTGGGCTATTTCGAATACGATCGAGAAAACTGCTGTGCTCTGCCTCTCTAACTTGTAACCTGTTAATCTTCAGGGGCTGGAAGACGAGCTCGCGCGCATGCATAGTGACGTCCGCAACGAAACACGACGTGCCGGCTCGCTCAAGGAGCTGTTGACTGGAAGACAGTACCGGAAGGCGGTCATCATCAGTGCAGGTAACTATATTTTACTTAACGGTTAAAAGTCACGTATTAATTGTCACTCCGGTACACCTGTGACACGCGAAGGAACGTAAGCGCTGTGGCTAAGTATATGTGTGCGTGCGCTGTCAGTACACGCGTTAATTGTTTGCGCGGGTGCGTAGCGCGTGGCGCGACGGCACCCGATCGTCACTAGGCGGGTCTCTCAGTGACGAGGTAACTGACCTCGGTGCGGGGGGTTCGTGTCCGTTCTGTATGTAATACTACTATTCTGTGACTCCGGGCGACATGTTTCGAACTCTCCGGGAGTTCTTCCTCAGGACGAGTGCGCCAGCGACTCGCGCGGAATGCACACAATGCACGCGGAATGTCTCACGAAAGTTTAAATTCAAATCTGTGCAGGTACTTGGAAATTCCCATTCTTATCATTATTATTCTTGATTTCCGACTCAATACCGTCTAAGGTCATCAGTCCACCTTGGGGGGGGGGTGGGGGGTCTACCCACGCTGCGCCTTCCGGTCCGTGGTCGCCACTCGAGAACCTTTCGGCCCCAACCAAGGTGGACTCATGACCTGGTAAAGGTCGCGGCAGTCCGGTGGACGCGGGTGGCGCAGGACCGGTCATTGTGGCACTCTTTGGGGGAGGCCTATGTCCAGCAGTGGACGTCTTTCGGCTGATATGATGATGATGATGATGACCGTCTAAGGGGCCAAAGTGGAGGGCCAGGTTCACAGACCCCTATACCCTATACCACAAAACTAACTTAGCTCTTTGCCAGCACCTAGGTCGACGATGAAGCCAGCTCACCCAGAAGATGCTTATTCACTCGTGCCTAATATAATAGTTTGTAGGACTGTCTGTATATTGATTGAGGTGTGCCGTATTTCTCATCATCATCCTCCTAGCGTTATCCCAGTACAGTTGCACCCTGAAGGATGCCTGGGATCCGCTACCTAATCCCAAGATTTGGCGTAGGCACTAGTTTTTACGAAAGCGACTGCCATCTGACCTTCCAACCCTGAGGGGAAACTAGACCTTATTGGGATTAGGCTTTGTCAAGTGAGTTGGGCAACTTGACTCTTAGAAGTTCTCAAGCCGCTCGAAGGCCTCCAACTTGGCTTAACGACTGCTGCCATAGACCGCAACCGGGATCAACGGCTTAATGCCTTCCAAAGCACGTATTTCTATCGTATGATAATCCTCTTCTATTCCAGGGTTGAAAATGACGCAAATATTAACAGGAACCACGGCTGTACAACAGTATTTAAGCAGAATTATTAAGGAGAGTAGGATTGACATGCCGATGTCTACCGCCGTTATCGTGTTTGGTGGTGTGCAATTTGTTGTTGGTAAGTTTTTTCATGTTTCTTATTTTTATTTGGTTAGGTCTACAGTCCCTTGAAGCCGTGAAAAAACAAACTTCTAAGTTAGCGAAAAAGATACGGTTATTGCCGCAATAAAAACCTATATTTCGACACTCAAAAGAATTAAAATTGATAAGGCACTTTCCATTGATCTAGAACTATGAAATATGGCAAGTCATATCGTCTTATACTACAAGTACAGGGAAAAATCTGAAAACTTTTGTAATTAAATCTTAAAAACAATTTTGAAGTGAGTTAACAGCGTCATATGATTCAAGTCATTGGCACAAACTTACATATTTTTATTTATTTTTATGATGTATAATTTTCGGATTATGACATAGAACGAAAAAAGAAACCGAATTTCGGGAAATGCTCGGAAATAACTGCGAGACTTGTACGGAACCTTCGAAGGGCGAGTCCGACTCGCACTTGTCCGGTTTTTATACTGTTGTTTATCGCGCCTATATTGTTAACTAAACACATCATCAACATCATCATTGGCCGATTTAAGCAGCTTCCGGCACTTACGTAAGTGGCTTGTAAGACCGCATATTAGAGAGCATCATCATCAGCCGCATCGGAGAGGTAGGGCACAGCAAAATGTCATCTTGCTCGAATTTGGAGCAGCCCAACTGGGGAAGTACCTACCTCCGCCTTGCAGAAGACCACAGCCATAATAACATTATATACTCAGGTATTAGTGTGGTGTTCCTGGAGGTGAGCAAGGTTGCCAGAGCTCCCGAGGGTGCACTGTGTTGAGAGTGAGGGAGCTAAATTGGTCCCTTCTGCTGTCAACACAGTGCATCCTCAAATTTTACATTACAAAGGGTCGGCAACGGGCACCTGACAACTCCTTTGGAGTTGCGAGCGTCTATAGGCTGCGGTGTTCGCTTAGCATCAGGTGGACCGTATGCTTACTTGCCACCGTCGTCGTCGTATATAAAAAAAGTTGAGAAATAAATGTGCCACTAAATTTATACAACTTGTTTTCTATTGCAGGCATAATGAGCACCATACTGGCGGATAGAGTAGGCCGTCGCCCTTTGCTGCTATACTCTCTCCTCGGAACTGGTCTCTCCCTAACCGCAGTCAGCATCTACTTCTTCCTAAAAGAAGTCCTCGATCTTAACCCAGAATCTCTCAGCCCTTACGCCTTCATACCTTTCGCTGGAATAATCAGTTCCACAGTCATCTCGATTTTAGGTTATAATTCTATAATGTTTGTGATTTCTGGTGAAATTTTTCCGTTAAACGTAAAAGCAGTAGCTTTATCGTCACTAAGTGTTTTCGGAGGTGTCTGTGGCTTTACTGTCGCTAAAGGTTTTCAAGTGTTACAGAATCTGGCTGGATTCTGCGCTGTTTTTTGCGTATTTGCGGGAGTTTCGTTCGCTGGTACTATATTCACTATGCTGTATGTACCTGAAACCAAGGGGAAGAGTTTAAAAGATATACAGGTTCTTTTGCAAGGGGACTTGTATTTTGATAATGAGGCTGAGAAGTTGAATGGGGTTGTTTCTGTGAATGGTGATTGCGAGGAGTTACAGGAATTAAGGCTGAAAGATAATAGTAAGATATGAACCAAATAAAAGTTAGATTTAGTCAAAGCTTTCTATATTCTTTGATTTAGTTATAATTCGGCCAAATGGGAATAGACTGTATTCTTTTATTAGTCCTTGTATTATAACGTTTAGCTGCAGATTAATTATTAAGATAAAAATTATACGGTTTAATTAACGCACTTAATCATTATCACTATGGTTGACATATGTTTCGGACACTTCGGAAGTTCTTCTTCTTCAAATAAAAAGCTATTGACACCTAAAAAAAAGATACACAAAATCAAGTGCAAAAATATATATATTCGTCGCGATGGTACTGTGTCATCTTGAAGAACTACCGAAGAGTTTGAAAACATGATGCCGAAACCACACAATGGGCCATGATGGCGCACGACCAAGATGCAGCGTGGTGGAATGAGATGAACAAATATTTTTCTCCGTTTAACCATAACTGGGTCCTCTTAGTTGGGCCATCATGGCCCATTGTGTGGATCCAGCGTGAAACTCGCAAGAAACAATGAATTTAATTTTTATTTTAATACACATTACGCGAAAGTTTAAATTCACTCACGTAATTAATTCCTGTTTGGTCGTATCCTGCTAAGTTACGTTAGGTATAAACGAAGACGTGCTGAATATCCTGTAATAGACCTTATGCCGTTGGAATAAAGTGTTTTAATGGTCAGACAACTGTGTTGTCGATGATAGTTTAGTTGGCATGATCACGTATGTCCGACGTTAATCATCCGTTCTTTACTAGCAAATACGTAATCATAATCATAATAATTTATTTGTAAAACCAATTTACACGTCATTTATAAATAATTAGTAGTAGTACCTAGTGATGTACTACAATATAAGTAAGAGAGGGACACCTTTTTTCGGACATACGCAATCGTGCTATTGGTGCTGAAATTGCTCGTTGCTTTAGAGTTTAGATGATAAAAAAATGTCAGGTAGTAGGTAGATATTATAGTCAGTCGGGACAAGTGAACCAGTGAGGTAAGCGGGCCTGTCATAAAATATTTCGAAATCAACAGATATTATTATACAACATCTTACATCCTCGCAGCAAAATTACTTTAGTTTGTCGTATTGTTATAAGATGGCGTTAGTTGTATAACATCTATAATTATTAGGCCCGTACATTAAAGTATATTTCTATGGCATCATTTTTGTCGATGTTTACTAAGTCCGTTGAAAGTGGTCCGTGGTTTCTACCAAATAACCAGAAATTTCACAAATTCTTCACCGGAAATGGTACTGAAAAGCTTTAAGTACTTTACTTTATGTTCAAATGTACTGAAGGACTAGTAGGACGCAGAATGAGGATGTAAGAAGGAGAAAGAAATTTAGTGTACTAAATAGGTAATAATCTCCAGTTATTCAGATTTGATCTGGGATGCTATCTCAATAACGCTCCATGAATTTACAAATTTAAATTAAAATCATTCATTTACAAGAAAATATAAACGAGAATACAACAATAACTTAAGTCATATTACATTACTTACAGCTGGCCCTCAAGGCATGGTATGGTTGAAATTCTTTTTGTTGAACGTATTTGTATTAAAATGTTGTTGGATTTTGAACCTTATTGTTTGAACGGTAAAGTAGTTTTTTGAAGGAATTAATTTGGAGCAATTCGTTCAACTGAAACGATTTTAAGTATACCTACCGAGGATGCTGGCGGCATTTCCTCGTTGTATCGGAAATGCTCTCCAATTTGAATAGTTTTTATTCAATGCTAGCGTGTTCCTCGGGTGGTAATATTTTTCATAAAAATAAATTTACATTTATTTTTATGAAAAAATATTACCCCTTTAGCCGCCATCGACTGATATAATGAGACCGAGTGACAGTGTAAATGACACCTTGATTTTTGACAGAGTGGGAAATTGTAATTTGGATCCTCGACGCCATCTTGGCGAGATTCACGTCCATTTCTTTTTATAAATGGTTTAATTCATTAAAATAATTACGTAGTAAATTTATCCCTTCACTGACTCTGGCAAAGGCCCTCAAGGCTGCCATCTCTTTTATAATAATAAAGTTGAAACTTTTTTGACGTTTGGGAGTTAACGGGTTATTTAAATATGAATTAACATTAAACTTAAGATTCTTTGAGTTGTGTCATAAATCAGTTCTAAAAGTGACTTACCTTTGTATACAAGAAGATCCAAAATCCGATAATCGTATTGTAAAATATCGGCACAAACAATCTTAATTATACGTATGTACGTGGAAAACCGTTTCTTGTTTAGTATTTGTTTATGGAATGTTTCAGTTTTATAGGTAGTTAGAGTAGGTACTTTTATCTCACGGGCGCGAGTGAGCCATGGTTGTGTGTTGAGCTATACATGCACATTGTCTCTGTGTGTCAGCTTAGGAGCTATGAGTTCACGTTGTCTATGTGTTCGTATGTGTTACAACTACAACAATGGACAATTCGCGATCGTGAGATAAAGTAGAGGCTGTGTTTGAGGACTAGTGGAGCGATAGGCGGTTTTCTGTAGGGTACTTCCCAAGTCGGGCTGGTCCAAATTTGAGCGATGTGTAGAAGAGTATACCATAAATGTTTTATTTCACGTTATTGGATTGTATTTTACTATGGAGATCTATATCTAAGAGATCTATAAGCTGTCGATCAATAAAATGTACTGACACAAATGTGATTGTCTGATTATTCTAACTTTTATAAGTCTTATTTTATACATATAAATTGGTGATCAATAAATTGCCATTACCTATACTTTTTTATTTTATTATAACCATCATACCCTTATTTCCATACCCTTTTTTAGGGTTCCGTACCCAAAGGGTAAAACGGGACCCTCTGCTATTACTAAGACCCCGCTGTCCGTCCGTCTGTCACCAGGCTGTGTCAAATAGAATAAAATAAATATTTAAGGGGCCTCCCACATACATGGTCGAGCGCCGTCGATGAGTTTAAACTTTAAACTGGCTCGAGTCGGAAACTTTACTTCGTTTCTACAATCATAACACGCCAATATTTGTTCGAGATGCCGCAAGTCCACAGTCTTTTCCCCGATACAATTAATGTGCATGTCTAATAAAGTTTTGGTTGAATTCATTGACTTTCTCGAGCCCACATTCAAGGTGGGGCCGAAAATCTTTAACATCAATCAAATTTGTTTGATAAAGGCAAATTACAGTTATATTAAAATCCAGTAAGTGAATAGCCGGAATTTCGCAAACTAATTCTTTAGACAAATCGGTAATCTTAGGTACGTTCACAGCCTTAACGTTATCTCTAACGTACAAGCATGACCCACCATGAATTGATTGTTTGCGACAATATATGATGATACCAAAAGGTACTTATCTATGTTCATCACTTTAGATTTTCGTCAGAAAGCCAATGTTCAGTGATTGCCAGCGCATTGCATTTTAAGTCGGTACCTAATATAAATTAAACTAGGGAGTTGATATCAGACATATTTTATATTCAATAACGAACTGACATTGACATGACACACATATACCTAAAGAGTCAATATACCACAATCCTCACCACTAAAACAACATTAACCCATAAATAAACCAATTGTAGAACTTAAACTCAACACTTATACATAGGATTCTTGTTCCTCGTACTACGTGGCTCAGGACGGTTCAACACGGGTGACATATCTAAACTTTGTTCAACCCCACTTCCCCCAATACTCTCCCCTGGGGGCGCAGAACAGACCGCAGTCTGAGCAGGCAACTGCACAACATCATCTTGAGGTAAAGGCACATCCTGCGAGGGCAACGACTGTGACTCCAGCGTAAGAGGTTTGACGTTGGAGGGACAAGATAATAAGCTTAATTTTCTCGGCCTTAGCTGGTCAATATGCCTATGAGCTACATCACCACTACCCGATGTAATCGCGTAATCAGTAGCTCCAAGGCGGTCCGCTACTACCCCAGACACCCACTTGTCTCCAGAATTATACTGCCTAAACCACACAGGCTCACCAATATCTACAGATCTCTGACAACCGCCCGCTTGTTCGACCATCTTTCTCTGTGCAGACATAACCTTGATTTGCCTATCAGGTTTTAAAACGTCAAGACCCGTTCGCAGTTTGCGACTCATAAGACATTGTGCCGGGCTCTCTCCTGTAGTGCAATGTGGGGTGTTCCTATAGTGTAAAAGAAAGATATGTATGGCCGCCAAGATCCCAGTACCCTGTCTGACAGCCTTCTTAACAACTCGTTTAACTGTTTTCACAGCATTTTCAGCGGCCCCGTTGGACGAAGGGTGATATGGCGCAGAAAATACATGTTGAATATGATTGCCGGAAGTGAATTCAGCGAATTCCCTACTCGTAAAGGGCGGGCCGTTGTCTGACACAATCTGCTTCGGGAAACCAAAACGAGAAAACACTTCACTTAATTTATCAATCGTACTTCCAGCAGAGGTACTCGGTACCTGGAATACCTCCAACCACTTCGAAGTTGAATCTACAATTACTAAATAAAGTTTACCGTGCACCGGACCCATGAAATCGACATGGACTCGTGTCCATGAAGTGCTAGGGTAAGGCCACGGGCAAGGCGTATGACCCCTAGGTGCATCCTGCTCGACCGCACAAACCTCACAGGCCTTACACTTAGCTTCAATTTCCTCATCCATACCAGGCCACCAAACATAACTTCTGGCCATTGCCTTAGTTTTAACAATGCCCATGTGAGGTTCATGTAACATCTCTAACACAGCGCGCCTGCAAGATTGGGGAATTACGACCCTATGACCCCACATGATACAACCCTGTTCAGAATACAACTCTTTCTAGTAAAGAAGGGTTGTAAATTCCTCACATCATTCACCTCAGGCCATCCATCACAAACGTAACTCAAGATCCTTCCCAATACCGGATCCCTCACCGTTTCACGTTTGATGACCTCACTATCTAAAGCTAAAGCATCTTGAACGTAATGCAAATATGTATGCTCCGGAATAGTATGCTCAAGTCCAGTATCATTCGGCATCGGTAACCTAGACAACCCGTCCGCCACATTCGCTTTGGTGTTGATGTACTCAATATCATATGTGAATGCTGACAAAATGAGGGCCCACCTTTGCATGCGGCTTGCAGCCATAGCAGGAATACCAGTCTTCGGACCAAACAAACTCACTAACGGCTTATGATCGGTCCTGAGGGTGAAGTGCCTGCCGTATAAATACTGGTGGAATTTCTTTAAACAGAAAATGATCGCCAAGGCTTCCCGATCTATTTGCGAATAGTTCTTTTCTGCATCGCTAAGTGAGCGGGAGGCGTACGCAATGGGACGCTCGCCCCGTGCACCAGGCTGTGTGAGCACACCAGCCACCCCCCGCGAGCTCGCGTCACACGTCAAAACCAAAGGCTTATCCTGGTCGTAGTGTGCTAACACCTTCGATCCCGACAAACGCTGCTTAATAGTCGTAAAGGCTCTTTCACACTCTTCCGACCAATGCCAAGCGACACCCTTCTTTAACAACCTATGCATAGGGCTCAAAATAGAACTCATGTCCTTTACAAATTTCCCGTAGAAATTTACCATCCCCAAGAAAGACCTTAACTCTGTAACGTTTTTAGGAGAAGGTACCTTCAACATGGCCTCAACCTTAGTAGGGTCAGTCGCAATGCCTTCTTTAGACACGATATAACCGAGGTAGCTCACCTGATTTACCAGAAATACACATTTGCTCTTTTTCACCTTCAAACCACTTTCGTGCAATCGTTTCAACACCGCCTCGAGAGCTTTTAAATGATCTTCCTTAGTATCCCCCCCAATAATGACATCGTCTTGAAAAATTCCTACTGACGGATGGACCCCCTTTAACAAATTGGTCATGGTTCTCTGGAAGATACCTGCACTAGATGCCAATCCGAATACAAGGCGGTTATACTTGAAAAGCCCCCAGGGGAGAGTATTAATGACAGTTAAGTCCCTTGAAGACTTATTTAGCACAAGTTGATTATACGCTTGTGACAAATCAATTTTGCTAAAATACTGGGAACCATTCAAAGTAACAAGTAAGTCTTCTACTCGGGGTAAGGGGTATCTATCAACCAGCAAGACCGGGTTAAGCGTTACCTTATAGTCCGCACAAAGCCTCAAACCACCGTCCGATTTCCTCACAGGTACCACAGGCGTCGCCCAGTCCGAACTGTCAACCGGCTCTATAATACCGTCGCGCAGCATTGCGTCCAACTCACTGTCCACGCGCTGCAGTAACGCATATGGGAGAGGGCGCGCGCGACAGTAAATAGGAACTGCTCCGTCACGCAGACGCAACTGTATCTCTCCGCCATTGAACCGTCCCAAACCACCGTCAAAAATCTCCTTATACCTGTCAAGCAATACATTGACATTTAGAGACACAGATTCTTTGGCAACATTATTTACATTTAAATCAGTACGGCAACACTTAACTGCAATCTGCAGCTCAGTTAACCAATGCCTACCAAGCAACGAAGTTGTTCCTCCGTCAATTACAAACAACTCTAGTTCTTTAGAAGTACCCTCGTATTTGACCGTAGGTTTGAACACTCCGAGAGGTGTAATTTTTGTCCCATTATAGCATTTCAACCTTAAGTTACACGGCTCCAGCTGCATGTCGGAAAACATCTCATCATAAGTGCCCTTATTTATGCATGACACTGCCGACCCCGTGTCCACTTCCATGTTAATCATCCTACCGTTAACCCTTAAAAATAAACTAACCGGCTTATAATTGCTCAGCGATAAATGATTGATACCATCGTCATCACAACTTGAATAATCCGACTCGTCCACAATCAAGTTATCGTTCGGTACCGTGTTACTGTCAACAAAGTTAACACCTCTTATGCGTTGACGGCCGCTCATAAATTCCTTCTTTCCCGCAAGGTCACCTGTCGCAGGGCACACTCTACGCAGATGACCGACTCTCTTACACTTACTACAGACTAGCTTGCGGTTCTTGCATTGAGTGGCGCCGTGGTCGCGCGCTCCACAAACCGTACACGGCTCTCGGTAGACTGGTTGCGCCGGCCTTTCGTCACCCGCCGAGCGCGCAGTACCCTGCCGCCTAACATACATGTCACGACTTCCCCGCGAGCTCAACTTATTAACTTCGGCCGCTGAACTACCGAACCGACTGCCACCCGCGTCCACATCCACGGATGCTGCATCACGTTCCGCCGTCTCTAGCGACGTAGCAAGTCTAATCGCCGTTTCGTAAGAAAGCGTTTCTTCCGCAAATAATCTTTGTCGTATAACGTCGCTGCTGACGCCGCAGACAAACTGATCCCTAAGATTCTCCTCCAACGATCTCCCGAAATCACAACATTTTGACAAGCGTTTCAGCTCAGCCACATAACAAGCAACTGTTTCACCCGTCATCTGACGTCTTTGTCTGAATTTATATCTTTCGGCCAAAATCGATGGTTTTGGCTGCAAATGTTGCGACAAAATAATGACGGCACGATCGTAAGTTAAATCTTTAGGCTGCGTGGGACTAGCCAATGTGGTCAGCAACTCATATGCATCTTCGCCCATCACCGAAATAAGCGTAGCCAGCTTCTTGTCATTTTTCACGCCGTTTGCGGAAAAATACATTTCCAACCTTTCCGTATAAGTTTTCCAGTTCCCATCTTTCAGATTGAACTCCTTAATACACCCGATGGACATTTTTGGCTAGAATTATCCTCGTCGCCAATAATATAAATTAAACTAGGGAGTTGATATCAGACATATTTTATATTCAATAACGAACTGACATTGACATGACACACATATACCTAAAGAGTCAATATACCACAGTACCAAGTAGCACTTCCAACCTTATCTGATTTGTTGTTCAGCGATTGCACGTTCAGGCGGCATACAATAATCTGTGCATTACTGCAGGCATCCTTTACGTGTGTAGTCATCGCGCGCGCAGCCGCGCACTAGAGACGTAATTACGGGAATAGGTTTTGGCATGGACGCGTAAGCACATTGGTAAGCACGCGATCCCGCCCGCGCGTCTTTTAGCGTATCGAGTACTAGGCGTACTTCGTTTGCGCATTCGGATTCTTTCGGGGCACCTCGGGTCGGGGTCGGTTTACCTAGTCTTTGGATGTAGTTTTTTTGTGGACGCGTACTCGCAAGACTCAGTACGCGTTTTGCCTAGTACGTCTCACCTTCTGCAGACTCGAAACCATCTCGAAACAACAACAGAGTCGCAGTTACTGGGCCGCTGCCGCGGGCTGGTCGATGGTGGGGCCCCGCTGCGCGTGGGGTGTGACGTGTGACGCGAAACCAGTCCGTGAAGCGAATCCCTTGTGGCCACGAAGTCGACGACTTTAACCGCTTGCTCATGAATACTTTCCGGAAATCCAATTTTACGAAAGCTGCATGTAGATTGGTTTTTATGTTTCTTTTTTCGACAGTATACTCTTTTGATTCTTGCACCTTGTTTAAGAATTGCAAAATTTGATTGGTGGTGTTGTCAGATTGAAAGTTCCATGTCTGTATGTACTTAAAGCGCTCTGCGGTTTGCAAGCTGGTGTCTTCGTCTCCAATTCCAATTACCACTGCAGGTTTAGATTTTCGTTGCTTGCGGCCAGGTTGTTGCCATGTCATTGACCGGCATCATATTCATTCTCAGCTTGCTCCTGGTTACTTTGTTGGGTGTTTAATTCCTCCTCTTTGAAAGAACTCTTACTCGAATGAGATCGTCCTAATACAACGCGATCACGCGATGATCGCAAGTTCGCGCGAGTTTTAGTTTTAGTTGGCCACACTAGGTGATGCAGTTGTCAAAGGTCGGTTATCTTCGGGGGTTGAGCACCGTGCAGTGAAGTCCGTCTCGCTCACCCGAACTGTGCTTGTTTTCTTTGCAGCGCGCTGGATTTATTTGCTTCGCAGCGGCGGCGTTAAGACGTGCTTGGCGCCTGGGGCGCTGCAGCGCTGCAGGGGCAGCTGGAACTGGCGCTGGAGATTCGTGGGTAGTCTTCAAAATCTCATTTGCGACTTCTGAATTTGGTTGTTCAATCACTTTTATATGTAGCTGGATAATCTGGGGGCACGGCAGTGGCCCCCCCGCCAAGTCGAGCAAAACAAACGAGGCACGGCTGTACCATCCTTTTCTCGAAGCCATTCAGGCCGTTTTCAACATCCTATAATTTTATTTTACTAAACGGTTAAAACTCACGTATTAATTGTCACTTCGGGCGACATGTTTCGAACTCTTCGGGAGTTCTTCATCAGGATGAGTGCGTCTGCGACCCGCGCCGATTGCACACCGAAAATAAAGCGATTGAAATAAAGTTATAACATGTCTCACGAAAGTTTAAATTCAAGTATCCTATAATTTTGTCCTAGCTAAAGCTGAATCCACACCCATTGCACACAAAGCTTTACTCATATTTCTTTATTGCTCAAACTCGCTCAAGCTGCATTCCATTAGGGCTAGCGCTATGTTTAATTAGGATTATTTTAAACAGTTGACGATTATTTTTATGTCATTACATTATGTAGCCGTGCGATGGCAAAGGCATTCTTTATATTAAAAAAATAAAGTAATGCCTATGCAAGTCGGTGGAAATCCAGTTCTGTGGACACCCTCCCGGTACTACTGACTAAAATATAACCGACTTGGTTTAACATTACATACCTATATCAAAACTTTTTGTTGTAGAAGAACTGTGTTGCGAGACTTGCATCTTTTTACATGTAATGTTTTTGATGGGATTGCGTTTTTCTCCATTATCTTCGCTTCTAGTGAACTCACTTTATTCACGAGCACGGTAACAGGCTTCTGTACTTAATTCCTTAATCGCACTTTCCAAAAGTTTTTGGGACATTTTGATCACTTTAAAAATTAAATTAAATACGGCGTAAGAGTACGTGTGCTACCCGGCCGAGCGATATTTTTCGATTTTTATAAGTAGTCTATGCATGCTTATCTGACGTAGGTAAATTTACTGTTTCACTTTTTAACCGGCGACGGCAAAAAAGCTACGGCTATTCTGCTTTAGTATATGCATGCTTATCTGACGTAAACATACTATCGCTGTAAACGCCGGCAAAAACGTTACAAGGAAGGGTTATTTTTGCAGTCTAATGTAGGTATGTTTGATTGTATTTTCAGATTAGTTCAAACCATTTTGACGTTTCACCTCAAAAGATTTTATACCGGTTTCCATTTGAGACATTCACATATATAATAAGAGAATGGCCCTGTTAACTGAGCTGTTAACTAAATAAGTGACTAACAATCTGTGACTAACTTCAGAGCTGACAAGCCAGACAGACAAAACACAGCCGATTTCACTTCAGTGCCGATATCGAGTTTGGCGAGAGGAGGCGCTTTCTGCCTTCCGGTTTTGTCGCTTTTTGAACACCGGTATAACCTAACAAATTATGAGTTATTTAACAAAATAAAGCCACTTTAACTAAAATTAGGTATTTTAGTCGTTAAATAATGCTTGGGCATTGTGTATTTCCGTTTAATTGTATTTATATGAAAGCGTGGAGTGTGAATGATATTGTTTACACCCGAGTACTTACATTTGTGAGACGCAGTATTCGCAAATCTGAACTGTGTAGCTGTTGGGTTGGGAATCAGGTAGGTATTGTAAGAATATATATATTTTTCTATACATGTTGTATGTAATATCTATACTTATACTTAATAATTATAGCAAAAATACTGTAAAATTTATTTCGGCGTTTAGGCTCTATATTGTATATATATAGACTTTTAAAAGCCATATAAAATAAATGAATAAATAATTGACCGAGCGAGAAAAGCGAGCAAAGCGTCCTCGTTTCAGCTTGGTCAAAATATGCTGTCGCAATATTATTATGAATATTATGATATAGTACGTGTTACAAGGGTTTCTTTTTTAGGGTTCCGTAGCCAGAATGGCTAAAACGGAATAATTTCATCATGTCCGTCCATCCGTCCGTATGTCACAGCCGATTTACACGGAGACTATACGTATACTATGAACCGCAAAAGACACGGGAAATTAGGAAAAAAATTTTTAGGGGGATGAAAAACATTTTTTCAATGCAAGTAGTTATGAGGGGTATTTTTGGATAGACCTTTAAAAATTATATAGAGGTTACCTACTAAAAAAGTTTTCCATTTAAGTCAGTCGTTGGTGAGATTTTAGCTCCCAAAGTCGTACAAAATCCCCCTCTAATTTCCAAACCAGTACGATGAAAATTCTGAAAAAAATGGAGGTGGTGTACATTAATAAATACTTTCATCGATTTTTGGTTTTAACAAGATGAGATTACGGGTTTTTGAGTTATCACAGAAAAAAATATTTTGCCCAAACAAAAGGACGTAAGTGCCATGACTTCCCTATGAAGATACGACTTTTTTTATTCAAGGTATTCAAGTGTTTTAAATAAATAAAAAATGTGGACTAGTAGGTGTCGGTACGGAACCCTTCGTTGTGCGTGATCCGACACGCACTTGGCCAGTTTTTTTATGTCGTTTATTAAACAGTAGGATTATAGGGTACACAATTACAAAATCTTAAAAATAACATGTCCACATTATTGATGATTGGTACTTTACAATGTATTGCGCATTGCGTATATGAGTTAGGTAATGAATATGACAATTACTTTTGTTTGGCATGGGTTATTGGCAAAAATGAGCGGCTATTGTACACCACAGATCATACATCTGTCTCACTGTAACGCTCTCGGATGGCGTGACGTCATTCGATGTTGCTCTAGCGCACTGATGCGCCCGTATAAAGGGTGTAATCGTTAAGTGTTTACATTATGCGATTTCGATTATTCTGTAAATACCTAACATATATTAAAAAAAAACAACGGGTTGCACTCCGGGAGTGCCGGCAGAAGTGAAAACTCAATGACAGGATAAAGAAGTTTTCACTTAATACATTTTTGATAACAGCGCCACCTACGAACAATACAAGGCACTAACTATACAGAACGCTGCTGTCGGTTGTAACTTAACACGGTAAACCTGCACTGTGAGAAACTTCACTTGTTTGTTCATAGGTGGCACTGTTACCAATATCCGTCTTCTACAGGTCAACATGTCCATCTTACGATATTAGGAGGGGTCAACTTAGCTGGTCTGACGATCTGTCGGTCACGTGACCCTGTCGCGAGTTTAACATTTTTTCCTCATCACAAAAAGTGCACAGCGCCGCTAAAGAAGTTTTCACTACAAAAAACTAATATCGAAAGTACGTTTTAGAATGAGCAAAATTACACCAACAACTTTTTTAAATAAGGCGACTTCCTGATTTGTCGGTGCGGAGGCGGTACGATATGAGAAAACTGTCAAATGTCAGTGTCAACTGTCAGTCAACTCAGTACTACTTTTTACTGCGCCCCTACATTTAAATGAGTGCTTCCTGACTGGCGCGGGATGCGCGGAAGCGGGACGATGCGAAGGCAGTACTGCTTCGCTTCTGCGCATAATATTACTAGTGCGCAAATGTAGATAGATAGATAGATAGATATAAAAGAGAAATGGCAGCCTCATTTAAGGGCCTTTGCCAATGACACACGAAGGGATAAATTAAGCAAAATTGAATAAAACCACTTAACAAGAAGAAAAAGATGTGACTTTCGCCAAGATGGCGGCGAAAGTCCCTGCGCAAATGTAATACTTGTCAGTATTCCGTCAAGTGGGAATCGATAGATAGATATAAAAGAGAAATGGCAGCCTCATTTAAGGGCCTTTGCCAATGACACACGAAGGGATAAATTAGTAATTTAGTTAGATTTTAAAGAAAAATGGCAGCCTCAAGGACTTTTGCCAATGACACACGAAGGGATAAATTAAGTCCAAGTGGGAATCTTTGCGACGTCAGTAAGTTTACGTCAAAGAAGAAAGTGTCACATATCGATCCCGCCCCGCCAAGTCAGGAAGTCGCCTAAATTAGAAGTATCAAAAATATTAAGTTTAACAAAATCCGGACATAAGAAAATAACTTTGCCCAAGCTACAATGCAGACCTTCGATTGCTTTGCCCACTCGGACAAAAACGATTGATTTGTATATTTTTTCAGGATATTCGAAAACAGAAATTATTAAGCGCAGCGTTGATACAAGGGAAGAAGAATGACGTTGATTACTCACATGAATCGGAGGGTGCAATACCTGTCTACATTTGCACGTAAGCCGCACACACACAAATGCGAGTGGAGGGCATGTATCTCTAGCTAACACAAGGAATCCTCAATCAATAAAGGGTCGGCAACGCACTTGATTCTTTTGGAGTCATCGAACATAGGTTACGTTGTCTGCGTGCCTTCAGACAGGACGTAAGCTTGTTTGCCACCGTCGTTTTGTAAAAAAACCGGCAAAGTGCGAGTCAGACTCGCGCATGAAGGGTTCCGAACCATTATCTATAAAAACGGCAAAAAAATCACGTCTGTTGTATGCCCCCTTCAATATTTAATTTATTCTGTTTTTAGTATTTGTTGTTATAGCGGCAACAGAAATACATTATCTAAAATCAAAATTCTCCTTCGTCACTCCTCGTCCCGGGTGTGAATTGCGTTCTTCTCGTCTGCTTAAACTTTCAGTTCCCTCACACCGTACATTTATTTATTTATTTATTTAAACTTTATTGCACAAAATACACAGAATTGTACAAATGGCGGGCTTAATGCCAAATGGCATTCTCTACCAGCCAACCATTGGGCTAAACAGAGATTTACATGTTTTATGTCCAACTCCTTCGCCGCACAGGCAATCCGACTCTGGAATAAGCTTCCTTTGCCAATACGGCAAGCCCCAAGCAAACTAGCTTTCAAGCGTATGCTCCGTAAACATCTGTTGACAGAAGAGTTTAGATAGTGTGCATCATAAATATATATATATATATATATATATATATATATATATATATAAGCCACCAGCTTCACCATCAAGCCTTCTCTTTCATCGTGCGTTTTACTCTTCACACCCTGGAATCCACTACCGTGTGAAAGAGACGGAAGAGCTCGCCGTCACTCTCGCACCATTCTCCACTGCCACGCAGGCGCCCGTACAGCAGGCCGCGCGCTAAGCGGCTGCGCGCGTTCGTCGTTCGGCTGTGAGCCTGCATTGGTTGCCGGCCCCAAGCCGAAGCTACCCGTACAAGGCGTTTGAATAAATAAAAATAAAATTATCTGTGAAAATTTCAACTGTCTAACTACCACGGTTCATGAGATACAGCCTGGTGACAGACGGACAGCGGAGTCTTTTAGTGGGTCCCGTTTTACCCTTTGGGTACGGTACCCTAAAAATAGCTGTCAACTGTTGGGTATTGATGTGTCAACATTTTGATGTTTACCTTATCAAGATAATTTTCACTTGACTGTCTTTTTTCAGTATCTCTGGCATCTTTGACGCTGGGAGTTTCATCCGCGTGGCCAACTCCGGTACTACCGAAGCTGAAGCATCTCAGCTTTGAAGTCAGTGAAGTGAGTTGTTCATACTTATCGTCTTTTTAGGGTTCCGTACCCGAAGGGTCAAAACGGAACCCTATTGCTGTCACTCAGGCGTCCGTCCGTCCGTCCGGCGTTTGTCACAAAATTTGTCCCGAAGAATTTTTTGACTTCCCATATATATTTTTTTAAAGTAATAATGTGATTGCTCCTGGCCAGCATCTAGCCAGGGGGCAAAGATGAGGCCGACGATGAAGCGAGCTCACCCAGAAAATGCCTATTCACTCTTGCCTTAAATAGGTCCAGGTTATATGAGCTCGGAAATGCAGATGCCGACAGGAAATTTCAAACCTTAGCAGTGCGCATCATAAAAGATGACGAAAAGAGCTTGGTTCGAGTAAGAGGAATTTCAACCAGGTAAGGCCTATGTCCAGCAGTGGACGTCTTGCGGCTGATATGATGATAATGATGATGAAGGATGGTAACCTGCCGTACGTCTGGATGTCCGATGGAAGAAGGGGGAAGGCGGTATGAGCTCATGGAGCTCCTGAGCACACTCACCAAAGTACAACTAAATAAAAAAAAATATCGCTTGACCTTATTTAGTACGCTCAACTTGACCTATGAACTTGAAATTTGGTGAAAAGGTTCATTAAATATTACGTTATCGCAAATACTCGTAATTCTCCTACAATCCGAACCACGCGCGCAATTTTTGGAGTTAACTTAAAAGTTAATCCGATAAGCATTTTGTTAAAGTTAAATCTCGGTCATATGATACACTGCCTGCCTTGAAAGGCTATGGATGCCGTTACGCGCGGCGCATCTTGGCAGGATCGCCATCTACAGGTGGGTCGTTTTGGAGAGGACTTAAACGACCGAATTCGATAAATGTTGATTTAATACTGAGTCTACTACTAGATACACCACAACACTATCTTGTTTCCCGTTTCAGGCCAATATAGGCTGGATACTGGCCATGACACCGCCAGGCTACATCGCGGGCAGCCTGTGCACCAGGTTTTTCGCCGACCGACTCGGGCGCCGCGTTTCCGTCCTGCTCAGCGCGTGCCCCATCGCTGTTGGAACGGTACGGTTTTGTTAGCCCCCTTCATTGTGTGTGTGTGTGTGTGTGTGTGTGTGTGTGTGTGTGTGTGTGTGTGTGTGTGTGTGTGTGTGTGTGTGTGTGTGTGTGTGTGTGTGTGTGTGTGTGTGTGTGTGTGTGTGTGTGTGTGTGTGTGTGTGTGTGTGTGTGTGTGTGTGTGTGTGTGTGTGTGTGTGTGTGTGTGTGTGTGTGTGTGTGTGTGTGTGTGTGTGTGTGTGTGTGTGTGTGTGTGTGTGTGTGTGTGTGTGTGTGTGTGTGTGTGTGTGTGTGTGTGTGTGTGTGTGTGTGTGTGTGTGTGTGTGTGTGTGTGTGTGTGTGTGTGTGTGTGTGTGTGTGTGTGTGTGTGTGTGTGTGTGTGTGTGTGTGTGTGTGTGTGTGTGTGTGTGTGTGTGTGTGTGTGTGTGTGTGTGTGTGTGTGTGTGTGTGTGTGTGTGTGTGTGTGTGTGTGTGTGTGTGTGTGTGTGTGTGTGTGTGTGTGTGTGTGTGTGTGTGTGTGTGTGTGTGTGTGTGTGTGTGTGTGTGTGTGTGTGTGTGTGTGTGTGTGTGTGTGTGTGTGTGTGTGTGTGTGTGTGTGTGTGTGTGTGTGTGTGTGTGTGTGTGTGTGTGTGTGTGTGTGTGTGTGTGTGTGTGTGTGTGTGTGTGTGTGTGTGTGTGTGTGTGTGTGTGTGTGTGTGTGTGTGTGTGTGTGTGTGTGTGTGTGTGTGTGTGTGTGTGTGTGTGTGTGTGTGTGTGTGTGTGTGTGTGTGTGTGTGTGTGTGTGTGTGTGTGTGTGTGTGTGTGTGTGTGTGTGTGTGTGTGTGTGTGTGTGTGTGTGTGTGTGTGTGTGTGTGTGTGTGTGTGTGTGTGTGTGTGTGTGTGTGTGTGTGTGTGTGTGTGTGTGTGTGTGTGTGTGTGTGTGTGTGTGTGTGTGTGTGTGTGTGTGTGTGTGTGTGTGTGTGTGTGTGTGTGTGTGTGTGTGTGTGTGTGTGTGTGTGTGTGTGTGTGTGTGTGTGTGTGTGTGTGTGTGTGTGTGTGTGTGTGTGTGTGTGTGTGTGTGTGTGTGTGTGTGTGTGTGTGTGTGTGTGTGTGTGTGTGTGTGTGTGTGTGTGTGTGTGTGTGTGTGTGTGTGTGTGTGTGTGTGTGTGTGTGTGTGTGTGTGTGTGTGTGTGTGTGTGTGTGTGTGTGTGTGTGTGTGTGTGTGTGTGTGTGTGTGTGTGTGTGTGTGTGTGTGTGTGTGTGTGTGTGTGTGTGTGTGTGTGTGTGTGTGTGTGTGTGTGTGTGTGTGTGTGTGTGTGTGTGTGTGTGTGTGTGTGTGTGTGTGTGTGTGTGTGTGTGTGTGTGTGTGTGTGTGTGTGTGTGTGTGTGTGTGTGTGTGTGTGTGTGTGTGTGTGTGTGTGTGTGTGTGTGTGTGTGTGTGTGTGTGTGTGTGTGTGTGTGTGTGTGTGTGTGTGTGTGTGTGTGTGTGTGTGTGTGTGTGTGTGTGTGTGTGTGTGTGCGGGCGCGCGTGTGTGTGTGTATGTGTGTGCGAATGCGTATGTGTGTGTGTGTGTGTGCGTGTTACAATTTACGAGTATGAGCTTTTTATATTATATATTTTAGTCTGAAATCATAATTATAGTTTTATTGACCTGTGCGTAGGAGCTCTTCGGTTTCAGTATAGGTGAGATCAATTATCCATTTGATCAGTGTTTTCTTACAGTCATATTGATCTAGGGGATAAATCTGTATTTTCTTATTTACGGTATTATACATGTGATATGACTGAATACAGTACTGTCTTCTAGCATAAACGGATTTGAAAGAGGGCACTGGAACCACTGACAATAAGTTTTCTCTTCTCCTTCTGCGCTTGGCAGTCTGAGGTTTGTACGTGAGAGAGATTTGCGATTTTTAAAATCCTTTTTTTCATTTCAGGTTATAGTGGCATTCGCCCAAACGGCTTGGTTACTTTACATCACCAGGTTTCTGTGGGGAGTTGGGTCTGGCATGCTAGCTTCGGTAAGTGCTATATTCCACCTCTTCTTCTTAGTGCAGCTTTCTAACATCAGAGGATTGCACTCTAACAGCGATCCGGTCCATCACCACCTCGAGACCGAGAAGCCGCACTATTCTTTCTCACGGAGACGCAGATAGCGACACCGTCAGACGCGTCGTACCTCAACTACCCGGGATACCAACTTCAACATAGATTCAGGAAACACGCTGGAGTCTGTGTGTATATCATTGTACCATCATTGTTTGTGACGGTGATGGTTGGGCTAGAAACCCTGTATCTGCGCTGGAAAATTTCGACGCTTACGCATTATTGTCTTCTTTTACGCCACAAGGTGGATAACCCGGCTGTCCTGGACCAGTTGTGTCTGTTTGTGCCTGATAACTTCACAAAGGCGGTGCGTCGCAAGGGAAGGCGAGTACGGGGTTTATTCGCGTATACGAGCAGAATGCGCACTTTACAAGCCCGCAACGCATTTCGCATTCGTTTTGCTCATAGTCTTACTTTTATATAGTCAATTGTAGTAGGTAATTAGTGTTAAGCACCTAAATTAAGCATGTACAATAATTATCTTGTGGACGATTTGGGTAACTGTAAGTCCACAAGAGTCTAATTATATATAAATAAAATAAAATAAATATACGTGATGAAATTTGCTGTCTGCGTCTCCGTTGCTTTGAAGGTACTGGGTTTTCTACCATCTGACTTTTGGTGGATACTGGTACTGGAGTAGACAAAACCAGACTTTTTGACCACCCAACTACCACGCTAGCCTTAAGAATACCTGTATTTCATTCTCATACTCACCAAGCCCGGAACGCACCAACTATCAGGGCCATAGCCCTGATGAATGAGTTTCTTTCACAAATCAAGGACGCCGATGTATTTGCTGACAACTAAACATGGTTAAACATCAGCTTATATACTAAAGCTATACCCTAGGTGTGGGCGTGTAGCGTTGTACATATTATAATGACGAACCTTCCTCTTTTCCAGTTGGTGCCAATGTACCTAGGAGAAATATCAGACAAGGAAGTGCGAGCAACACTGTTTCTATTTACAAAAATAATGTTCAACCTGGGTACACTGCTGGTGATGACCATCGGAATGTTCGTGTCGTACGAATGCTTGAACTACATGCTACTGGTGCTGCCAGGGGCTTATTTCGTGGTCTGCTTCTGGATACCGGAGTCACCTTACTATCTGCTCAAGGCTGGAAGAGTGGGGAAGGCGAGGAAAGTGCTGATGAGGCTGCGACAATTCAAGGAGGAAAAGGTATTTAATACTAGACAGGAGCTTTGACGACTGCTTTAGCTTAGTTGGTTGTGACCCTGCCTACGAAGCTGGAGGTCCCGGGTTCGAATCCCGGCCGGGGCATTTATTTGTGTGATGAGCGCGAACATTTGTTCTTGGGTCTTGGATGTCTTCTATGTATTTGAGTATTTATTTATCTATATAAGTATGTATTTATTTATTTATTTATTTATTTAATCTTTATTGCACAAAAGAAAAACTTATCGTACAAAAGGCGGACTTAATGCCATATGGCATTCTCTACCAGTCAACCTTAAGGCGAAGCAGAAAAATTGTTGGCGGTGCAACTAATAATACGTATTAACTAATTATATAAATACATAAACATATATAAATACAAATAGATACACATATATACAATATACATAATATATACATCTATATACTAATATATATATATACGAGAATTACAAAACAGACACTTTACTCCACGAATCTGCCAGCATAGAAATCACGTACAGCCTTTTTAAAAGCGAACTTGTTTGGGGATTTACGGATCTTGGGAGGTAGACCGTTCCAGAGACGAGCCACCTGAACGGAGAACGAATTCAACATAAAGCCAGTTCGGCAAATAGGGATAGTTAAAGAGAGATTGCCTGAAGAGCGAAATTGACGGGAACGAGAAGCATCATTAAAATGAAAAAGGGACTTGAGATATTCAGGAGACTGTGGATCATTAAGAATGGAAAATAAAGTGCAAAGCATGCGAGAATCTCGTCGTTGACGGATAGAGAGCCAGCCAAGCTGGGACCGATAATAAGAGACGTGGTCGTATTTCCTGAGACAGAAAATGAAACGGATACAGTTGTTGAGCAGTCGATCCAACTTGTTGAGAAGTTCCTCATTTAAGTCCGGATAACACACATCACCATAGTCGATTAGGGGTAAAATGAGGGAATTAACAAGCATAACTTTGGTGCTCACCGGCAAGAAGTGCCTTAACTTGTTAAGTGAATGCAGAGAATATGAGACCTTACGGCTAATTTCTGCCACCTGTGTTCTCCAGCTCAGAGTGCAATCCAAGTGAATACCTAAGTCTTTTACACTCTGACTGTAGGGGATGGGAGTACCATTGAACTGCACTGGCCTAACCGTGGCAAGGTCAAGTTTATCAAGTTGCCGCGAGCTACCGATGACAATGGCCTGACACTTAGACGGGTTTACGAATAGGCCAAACCTCTTGGACCATTGTTCAATGTGCAGAAGGTCTTGATTTAATTTATCCACGGTAGCAGTGATGTCGGTCGTTTTACAGTGGTCGTAAAGCTGTAGGTCGTCAGCATACAAATGGTAGGCGCAGCGAAACTCGGGGGTGATGAAGTTGATAAATGTGGAAAACAGGAGAGGGGAGAGAATACCTCCTTGAGGCACGCCAGTAGCAAGGTCACACCAGTCGGACACTGACCGGTCCACTCGAACCGCTTGCTGGCGGCCCCCAAGGTAGGCAGAGAACCATCTAAGGGCAGAAGACGACACGTTAAGACGCTGAAGCAGAGCAAGAAGAATCTCGTGGTCGACAGTATTGAATGCGTTGGAAAAGTCAATCAGGATGAGTACCGTGACCATTTGACCCTCCATGCTACGCCTAACATCCTCGGTCACCTTAAGAAGTGCAGAGCAGGTGCTATGGCTAGGCCGAAAACCGGATTGAAAGGGGCTCAACAGTTTATTGGAATAAATGTAGTGTGAGAGCTGCTTATGAGCCACCGCTTCAGCGATTTTTGACAGAAAAGGGAGTATAGAAATCGGCCGAAAATTGGAAAGGGAAATGGGATTGCTTGTTTTGGGAAGAGGAATAACGAAAGCTCTCCGCCAAAGGGCAGGAAAGTCGCCAGACATGAAAGAAGAGTTGATGATATGAGTGATTACAGGAAGCGCAAAATCGAGAACTATAACTATCATGTATCGACTCACATCATCACATCCAACAGCCATGTATATCGTCGCTTAGTACCCATAGTACAAGCTTTGCTTAGTTTGGGACTAGGTTGATTTGTGTAAGATTGTCCACAAATATTTATTTATTTATTTTTATTTATTTAGCTACCGTACTATCTGCTCAAGGCTGGAAGAGTGGGGGGCAAGGACAGTAGTACCAATAGTCAGTTAACTGTATGTACATGAAAATCAGGTCACCTACGCCAACTTGGAGGCTCTAGTATTGATTAGGCTGCGACAATTCATGGAGGAAAGCGTATACTAGACATACTTGTACTTTTTTAGTACTTGTGTAGTTTGAGTCAAAGGTACGCAGCAATCTTGCATATATGTTTTTTTTAACCTGGCTGTGGCCGGGATCAACAAAGCGATAGGAGTGGGCGATTGGCCGTGAGAAAATCCAGGGGAAAGTTCCAACACGATCACGCACGCGGTTTAAACACTGGAATACTCTAAGAGTTTGCGCTCTGGTGAGATTGGTTGAGTTGAGCGGCTTCAACCGAATGGGGGGTGTGAGTGGAATCGAGCTACGGGGATTTCTGATGCGGTTCAATTCAATTCAATTCAATCGTTTATTTGTCCAAAAAGCAGGTAATGTTATACAACAGATGTTATGTCACAATTTAAAAGATCTCCACTTTTTGCCGATTAAACGGCGTACAAATTTTATATCACGAGATTTAATCTCTTTACGTGCCTCCCTAATTATTACTATATTATTGTTCCTTATAATTAAGTTATCAAATTTCATTAGTCAAGTCAGACTACACACTTATTCAATTCAATGTCATTAAAATATTCTTGTATGTCATAATAGCATTTGTTTTTAAGTATTTTACAGATTTTATTTCTAAATTTGTTAAGCGGTAATGTTTGCAGACATTCTGGCAACTTATTAAATAGTTTGACTGTCATGTAAACATAAAAGAAGAATCCAGCAGGAACCCCAACTAGGCCCGAACTGGGTCGGACTGACTCTACCCGGTATGCGGCGGTACCGGGACGAATAGGGTGCATTTATGTATGCAGATCTTTTGCCTAGTGAATGAATGGATCACGCTTAAATGTTCGTTCGTTCCTTTAGTATGGTGGAAATATTTGTCCAGTACTTCAAACATGGAAGAGATGATCTGCTATGCGCTGCCTCTCTCTAACTTGTAACTCTTAATCTTCAGGAGTTGGAAGACGAGCTCGCACGCATGCAAAGCGACGTTCGCAACGAAACTCGACGTGCCGGATCGCTCAAGGAGCTGTTGACTGGAAGACAGTATCGGAAGGCGGTGATCATCAGTGCAGGTTATCATCCTTACCTGGTTCAAATTCCTCTTACTCGAACCAAGCGCTATTCGTCATCTTTTATATTATTTCCGAGTTCATATAACCTGGACCTATTTAAGGCAAGAGTGAATAGGCATTTTCTTCATCGTCGGCCTCATTTTTGCCCCTGGCTAAATGCTGGCCAAGAGCAACCCCATTTTTAATAATAATAATAATAATATGCATCCTCCTAGCGTGTGCTGGTTGTAGTGGTTGTGCTGTGCTCTAAGGAGCCCGAGGTCCGCTTTGACACCTAATCATCCCAAGAGTTGGCGTAGGAACTAGTTTTACGACTCTACGAAAGCGTTCCAACCCATAGGGAACACTACAGTTTCCTCACGGCATATGGAATTGCTCTTGTCCAGCATCTAGCCAGGGGGCAAAGTTAAGGTCAGGCGGCTTTCACTCTGTCAGTTCGCCGCGCCGCTGCAAGTACATCCCCGGGCCGCTGCAAGTACATTCAGTGGCGAATTGCTACCGGACGGTCGCGTGGTCTCGTCATTCGCTTGGTGTGGTCAACATTTGTTATTTACCTATTATAATTTGGGTTTGTAAGTTGGCGATTTGTTAACAGTGCAACTTCTGTACGTAGTACTATTACTTATTCTGTGATAAGGTCGTCAGTGAAGCGAGCTCACCCAGAGGATGTCATTCACTCATGCCTATACTAGTTTGTAGGATAATAAAGAATCGTCTTCTATTCCAGGGTTGAAAATGACGCGGATATTGACAGGAACCACGGCTGTACAACTGTATTTAAGCAGAATTATCAAGGAGAGTAGGATTGATATGCCGATGTCTACCGCTTTTATCGTGTTTGGCGGTGTGCAATTTGTTGTTGGTAAGTTTCTTTTTAATTTTTTCTACAAGTAAAAATATCTATCAGTAAAAATTACGATCAAGCAAAATGGCGATTGGGAAATTTTTCTACAAGTAAAAATATCTATGAGTATATTTTACGATCAGACAAGAAAGTCGAACGGATTTTATTCTACAAGAAAAAATATATATATCAGGAAATGCGGCTAACAAATCCTAAATTGACATAATGTGACATGTAAAATTGTCATTTTATTAATAAAGAAATCATAAAGTAACCTACTTATATACTTATATACTTATATACTTAAGAATTGGTCTACGGTCCCTTGAAGTTTGTGAAAAAGATTTAACTTCTAAGTAAACGTAAAAAAAGATACGGCTGTTTATAACGCAAAATAAAACTTATATTTCGACACTCTCAAGAGAATCAAAATTGATAGGGTACTTGATCACCGTTGATCTAGAACTATGAAATTTGGCAAGTAATGTACCCACAGTACCCACCCATGTATGTAGTAATGTATACCACAAGTAGAGGGAAAAATCTGAAAACTATACATTTGTAATTAAGGGTCCTTATAAGGTAAAACATGATCATCTATTTAGCCCATTTTCTGTTAAATTGACAAGTTTCTTGACATTTTATTAATGTTACTATCTAGAACAGGACTATTGCGACTTAATGACATAAATTTAAATGTATTTCTTGCATTATTCATTTAGATTCAAACATCACTCCAAATCGACCATTTTTGAGTTAAAAACTGTTTTTTTCCGCTTAAATTCTACTACGCACAATAAAATCGCTAAAGGGCAATGTTACTATCTAAAACTTTAATGAAATCATAGTATCCTGTAATCACTTTATTGGTATTATCAATACTTTTGTCAAAATTGGAAATAAAAAATTTTTTAAACTTGTAGTTAAGGCCTCTTGAATCATATAAAATATAGTCTTTATTTAAAGCCAAATTTTGAAGTGAGTTTTAACCGTGTCATGGGGTAGGGTATCGTATGAAAGGGCTTCATTGGCATAAACTTAAACAGAATTTTATTTATTTCTTGATGTATAGTTTTCGATTTATGATGTAATATGAAAAAAGAACAGAATTGCGGGAGAGGCTCGGAAAAATTGCGAGACTCGATTCCTGAACTATTTATTACATTATGTACCTACATCATCACATATCCCATTGGGTCGAAGTGCATCCGTAAGGGCCCTCATCTAGATAAGACCTACAAAGTACGGAACCCGCAGTGGGCGAGACGAATGGTATTTGTCTGTTTATTACTGTTGTTTACTGCACTCTATTGTTGACTAAACACAACTTGTTTTCTATTGCAGGCATAATGAGCACCATACTGGCGGATAGAGTAGGCCGTCGCCCTTTGCTGATATACTCTCTCCTCGGAACTGGCGTCTCCCTAACCGCGGTCAGCATCTACTTCTTTCTAAAAGAAATCCTCGAGTTTAACCAAGAATCTCTCAGCCCTTACGCCTTCATACCTTTCGCTGGAATAATCTGCTCAACAGTCATCTCCATTTTAGGACATTATTCTATAATGTTTGTGATTTCTGGTGAAATTTTCCCGTTAAACGTAAAAGCAGTAGCATTATCATCAATTGGTGTTTTCGGTGGTGTCTGTGGCTTTACTGTAGCTAAAGGTTTTCAAGTGTTACTGAATCTGACAGGATTCTGTGCTGTGTTTTGCGTATTTGCGGGAGTATCGTTCGCTGGTACTATATTCACTATGTGTTTAGGAGTTCCAGGAGAAGAATTAAAAAAAGCGTAATTATTTTTGAGGAGACATATTATTTTATAGCCTCTCGGTACAAAGCTTATGAGTAAGTGCTTAAAAACTAATATCCTACATGATACATGCGAATCACATAGGCACGCATTTTGCGTTGCTCTTAGAATCTCGTCAGGAGCTTCTCTTCTTCTTAAACCACTGGAGCATTCTTCAACATGCCCCCGCGCGCTGAAGGGTGAGCTTTCATTGGCAAGGAGCATCAGCATTCAGCAGTGGACAAATCTTGGAGAATGCCCTTCGCACTATTCCTTGTGCTGTTCTGACATCGGCTACTCGGTTGACTCCATCAGTTCCTGGGTGAACTGCAACAATGCGTCCAAGTCTCCATTTTAAAGGAGGAAGATTATCTTCCTTGAGAAGAACCAGTGTATTCAGGGACAAGGAGTCACCGCTGGACTGCCACTTCACTCGTTGTTGGAGATCGGAAATGTACTCCTTGCTCCAACGGGTCCAAAAATGTTGGCGCAATTGCTCTACTCGTTGGTAGCGTGTTAAATAGTTGAAGGAGTGGTCTCGGTAGTCAGGAGCAGGCAGGGCGGTCATTGGCCGGCCGATGAGAAAATCTCCTGGAGTTAACGGCATTAAATCCTCGGGTAACGTAGACAGCGCGGTGAGTGGCCGAGAATTTAAAATTGCCTCGATTTTAACTAAGGTGGTGTTAAGTTCCTCATAGGTAAGCTTACAATTTCCCAGCACTCTGGTTAAGTGGTGTTTCGTCGACTTTACACCCGCTTCCCAAAGTCCGCCAAAATGTGGCGCATAAGCTGGCAAAAAATGAAAGTTTGTTTCGTCATTGGACGCACTTTCAGCTAACGAGTTACAATTGGATTTGAGGAATTTTGACAGTTCGTTGTATGCTCCAACGAATGAGGTTCCATTATCGGAATAGATGTTCGCGGGCTTTCCTCTACGCGATATAAATCTGCTTAAAGCCATTAGGTAGTTGTTGCTAGTTAGGTCACCGACTAGCTCTAAATGAATCGCTTTGGTAGTAAAACATATGAATATAGCAACGTACACCTTTACCATCCTACAACCTCTCCCTTGACGGCTAGCCGAACTGATTGGACCCGCATAGTCTACGCCTACGTTGACGAACACGTGACCTTCGGGGGACAGGCGAGATTTGGGTAAATTACCCATTAAAGGGCTAAGTACACGTCCTTTCATTCGGATACATAGGATGCACTGCCTATAACATTGCTTAGCCAAATTTCGCCCGCCGATTGGCCAGTACCTATCCTTTATGGTAGCTAGTAATAGCTGGGGTGGCGCGTGCAATAATCGTTTGTGCTCATATTGAAAAAGTAACTTCGTAACTCTATGATTGGACTGTAAGATGATTGGATGCTTCTTTTCATATGAGAACTCCGAATTTGCCAGACGGCCACCAACACGCATGATTAAGTCTTCGTCTAAAAAGGGGTTCAGCTTTAGCAATGGACTACCCTTGGGCAAACTTTGTGAGTCTAACAACAACTTATATTCCGGGAATGAGTCGGCTTGAGAGATTTTAATTATCACTTTTAATGCGGCTTTTAGCTCGCCATCGTTTAAATATGTGGTTGATATTGGCTGCCTCTTACAGACTGATGTGAAACGTAACATATATGCAACTGCTCGTTTCAAACGTGAGAAATTAGAAAACCTAGTAAAGTCGATGAAAGGTTCTTGAACGCGTGTGGACAGTGTAATTTCGGTTCGGATTTCAGGTAAATTGGTTACCGAAACTGCACTTAAGTTCGTTGGCCAACTCGAAGCATCACGCTTTAGGAAACTCGGCCCTAACCACCATTGGTCGAGTGACTTTATCAATTTGAAATCGACGCCTCGAGAAACATGGTCAGCGGGATTCTCGTCTGTAGGAACGTGTCGCCAAGAACAATTGCCTGTAATTTCGAGAATCTCGGCTACGCGATTTCTAACAAAAGGTTGCAGCTTAATCGGTAATGTTTTGAGCCAAGCCAGAACTATGGTTGAGTCTGTCCAGAAAGTAGTACTGCAGATTTGAGCTCGAACTGAGCTGATGACCTTTTGGTACAGTCGAGCTCCGACTAGAGCTCCACACAGCTCGAGACGCGGTATAGTCAAAGGTTTGATAGGGGCTACGCGACTTTTGGCTAATAACAACCTTACCAAAACCTCTCCATCACTGTTGATGCTACGGGCATATACACAAGAACCGTAGGCTCGCTCTGAAGAATCACAGTAGATGTGCAATTCTAGGCGCTCGTAGGAGTCACACAAAACTCGTCGTGGGACGCGAATAGTATTGAGAACAGGCAGGTTTGAAACTATTTCTGTCCATTGTGTCAGAACATCTGAGGGTAGTTGCTCGTCCCAAGATAGCTTGTGCAACCAGAGTCGCTGCATAATTATTTTCATTTTAACGACACAAGGACTTAAGAGCCCTAAGGGATCAAAGATCTGTGCAATAGTTGACAGAACATCCCTCTTAGTATTTCCCGTAGGGATAGATACACCAATAGGAAAATATAAATGATCGGCATCTGGGTGCCAGCCTAGTCCCAAAGTTTTACTTGCCTCGAGGGTTCCAATATTTAAATTTACAGGGTCACAACCCGAGGGACTTATTAACTGAGAATCGTTAGATTTCCATTTGCGTAAATGCATGCGAGCCGCAGCTAAAGCGTCAGTCAATCCTTGACGCATCCTAACTACCTCATCAAAGTCATCGCCCCCACTCAGCAAATCATCGACATAAAAATCGTGAATAATCACCTCACCTAGCTTTCGATCACTGCACTCTAAACCTATTTGCTTGAGGCACCTGGTTGCCAGAAATGCGGCACTAGCAGTTCCGTAACTGACGGTATTTAATTGATACGTTTTTAAAATATCAGTGTCAGATTCTCGCCAAAGTATAAGCTGCAAACTTCGGTCAGCAGGATGTACTAATACAGTCCTGTACATTTTTTCTATATCGCCTGATATCACATATTTGTGTTGTCGAAAACGGATAAGTATGGACAGCAGGTCGTCCTGGACCGTCGGTCCCACCATTAATATGTCATTTAAAGATACGCCTGTAGAACTAGGACTGCTACCATTGAAAACCGCTCTTAATTTAGTAGTGGAACTACTTTCGCGTAGTATACCGTGGTGAGGGATATGATAATTACCATTATCTAAATCAGTAGGTACGTACTCGGACATGTGACCTAAAGCGCGGTACTCCGACATAAACTCAACGTACATTTTTCTAAATAATGGTTTATTTTTCCATCTACGCTCTAACGCCAAAAAACAGTGTTTAGCTCTTTGATATGAGTCTCCTAGCAGGTTCGGACTTTGTTTTAATGGCAGCCTAACACTAAAGGTTCCGTCATTTAAACGAACAGTGTTTGCCTTAAAGTGTTCCTCACATAATTTCTCTTCCTGAGAATAAGTAGACGACTGATGGCTAACTTCTTCCAGTTGCCAAAAACGCGTTAATTGGTTTTGTATGTCGTCATCAAAGGTGGAGGTATCACTATCAGAATTAACTGCTAAGAAATTACACCGAATGGGTGGGGATGGGGATCCATGGCGACTTGTGAGAGGACCTGAAACCAACCATCCAAGTTCGGTTTCACAAAGGATCGGTTGCCCATCACCCAGTTTAATTTTCTGGCTTCCTAATAAATCCCAAAATAAATCGGCTCCAATTATCATATCTACATCCGACGGAGTGTAGAAGTACGGATCTGCTAGGCAAATATCTGTAGGTATATTTAAGTTCGATAAATCGACCTGATGAGTAGGAACTACATCTGTAATTGCGGGCAAAACAAAACATTGCAACTTTGTTGCGAAACGCCCATTAAGCGATTTCATTTGAACTCGACACATCTTATTTATTTGTGACGAAGTGTTGTTTATACCTAGTACGCTTTTATTTACAAAATCAGTAGCCAGGTTTAGCCTAGTATACATTTTTTCTGTCATGAGACAGGACGTACTGCCATTATCAAGAATGCAACGTGCAACGTGTTCCTGATTATTACAATCGTATAATTTTATTAACGCAGTTGATAGCAGTACGTCTTGTGCCCGTCAGAATGACTGCGATGTACTCGGCGCGACATTTGCTGACAGTGCAACCTGGGCTGCCTCGGCGCGGCCGGCGCCGGCCGGGAGGTGTGCGGGCGCAGTCTGCTGCAGCTCGCCGCTGATGACGCTCGTGCAATTATTATTGTTTACGTTAGGTCTAGGCATGCTATCCGATACGTGAATAAGTGTATGGTGTTTACGTTTGCATATCTTGCAACCAGGTTTTTTACAGTGATTGGCGTAATGACCACTACGAAAACAATTGAAACATACCTTGAAGTTAGGTAATAATTGCAAACGCGCCGCATTGCTTAGCGCAAGGAATTGCGAACAATTTGATAAGCAATGATCGCCCTTACATCTCGGACATGATTTAGTCGGCGGAGGCTGCTTATTGCTATTATTACCTACTCGCTCGTGCACCGTTATCATAGACTTAACCTTAGTTACGTTCCTAGTTTGTTGTGATGACTGAATGGATGAGAATTCTAGTGTTTCTAGTAAGTCGGCACGGTTTTGTAGGAAGGCTAAGAACTCACTAAAAGTAACTGATTCGTTTTTGTCTAAGCCACCTTTGAACTCCTCCCACTCACGAAATGTTTTAGTGTCCAACTTTTGTGAAATTAAGTGAATGAGAAGTGTTGACCACTGTTTGACTGGCTCGCCTAGTGTCTCCAGGGAGCGTAGGTGTTTGTTGACCTGGTCGATAACCTGTTTAATGTGGCAGGATGATTCTCGAGTGATCGGTTCAATATTAAACAGTGCCGATACGTGATTTTGCAATAACTGTCGCTTGTTATTGAAGCGATCACATAGGAGTTTCCAAGCCATGGAGTAATTGTCAGACGAGAATTCTACTGACTGTATGACGACTGCCGCGGAAGCCTCAAGGGAAGCCCTAAGGTAATGAAATTTATTTATGTCGTCTATTTCGTCATTTGAGTGGATAAGGCTGGTAAAGGTGTCGCGAAAACATAGCCAATTGTCATAATTACCACCAAACTTTGGCAGTTGTATCGTCGGCAGACGAACAATGTTATTATTTCCCCTCCGAGACGACTGCTCACTTGCTGCCGAATTGAAAGCAGATTCTAAGGTTTTGGCGTTAATGTCCAGCCTTTCCTGTGCCAAAGCAAGTATTTTAAAATATCTGCTTTCAAATTCAGCTCGTTCGGACATCTGATCATCAACATTGGCAGAACTACACTCAATTTTAAGCTGAATCTCATCGTAATGCTCATACAAAGCCTCAATTTTACCCATTCGCAATCGTAACTCGTTTACCTGTGCTGACGTCAATGAAGAAGTGCCCAATTCATCTAGGTACCTCTCAAATATTGTTAACTTGCCCTTACAGCTGCCACGCTTGCCGATCAGCTCTTTTTCCTTTGCATCCGACATTTTGGGAAGCGAGTGTAGTCAACCTGGAATATTTAAGTTACAAATCTTCACTAATTAGGCAACAATTAACTTAAGGTTCTAGCACGTAAGCGAACTGGAATTAACGTTTAAATTTAAGTAATTTAATAAAATAAGCTCTCAGGTTTTTAATTGATTTAAACAATGATGGATTTTGAATCTATCAGAATACAATTAATGGCTAGTGTAAAGTTAGCTTTCAATTTAACGCAGACTTAATTACATGTGTTAACGAGCGGTCTGAGCTAGAATAGCATAAAATTATTACAATAATCACAATTATAATGTGGATAAATTTAATATATTGTAGTAAAATCAGACCGGTACACTTTAAATTGTCTTTAACTTTGAAACACTGCTAAGCACGTGGATACTAACCTTGTCACAATTTAATAATTACGCTAAATAATACCTGTAGAGTGTTGGGTTTAATATATTAAAAACACTTAACACTGGATAATCACTTTTCCATTAAAGTTCAATATTAATTTTAAATCTCGACCACTTTGGTCGATCCTTTGTTCCATGGAATGTGTCACCCGGTGCTTTAGGTTAACTCTCCGTTAATTATCTCCATATTTTACTCGAATTTGTAAATCTCGTCGCTGGTATCTTCAATCCGATTCGTTAGGACCATGTTTAGGAGTTCCAGGAGAAGAATTAAAAAAAAGCGTAATTATTTTTGAGGAGACATATTATTTTATTGCCTCTCGGTACAAAGCTTATGAGTAAGTGCTTAAAAACTAATATCCTACATGATACATGCGAATCACATAGGCACGCATTTTGCGTTGCTCTTAGAATCTCGTCAGGAGCTTCTCTTCTTCTTAAACCACTGGAGCATTCTTCAACACTATGCTATATATACCTGAAACTAAGGGGAAGAGTTTAAAAGATATACAGGTTCTTTTGCAAGGGGACTTGTATTTTGATAATGAGGCTGAGAAGTTGAATGGGGTTGTTCCCGTGAATGGTGATTGTGAGGAGTTACAGGAATTAAGGCTGAAAGATAATAGTAAGGTATGAACCAAATTTTAATTTTTTTATTTAGTTACAATTCGGCCAAATGGGAATAGACTGTATTCTTTTAGGGTCAGTTGCACCAACATACGAACACAGGCCGGTCATCGTCAAATATGGCGCCGGCAGCTGTCATCCCATAGAAACTTGTCAAATTTTCCATACAATCAGATTTGACGAACACCGCTTACGATTACAGACGTTTTGGTGCAACCCAGCTTTATTAGTCTTTATATTATAACGTTTAGCTGTAGATTAAGTATTAAGATAAAAATTATACGGTTTAACTAACGCACTTAATCATTGTCACTCACTATGGTTGACATGTTTCGATCACTTCAAATAAATAAATTTGAAGCTCCAATCGTTTGGCTGTAAAACCTGTGTGCCAGACGACGGACGGACGGACGGACGGACATCTGGGCGTCACCAATAGGGTTCCGTTTTGACCCTTCGGGTACGGAACCCTAAAAACTACTACGTCATCTTGAAAAAAGAAAACCGAAGAGTTTGAAAACATGATGCCTGAACCACACAATGGGCCATGATGGCGCACGACCAAGATGCAGCGAGATGAAAAAATAAATTTCTCCGTTTAACCATCGTTTAACGCTTAACTGGGTCCTGTAAGTTGGGCCATGATGGCCCATAGTGTGGATCCAGCGTGAAACTCGCAAGAAACAATGAATATAATTTTTATTTTAATGCATTACGCGAAAGTTTAAATTCACTCACGTAATTAATTCCTGTTTGGTCGTATCCTGCTAAGTTACGTTAGGTATAAACGAAGACGTTCAGTGAATATCCTGTAATAGACCTTATGCCGTTGGAATAAAGTGTTTTAATGGTCAGACAACTGTGTTGTCGATAATAGTTGGCATGATTGCGTAATGTATGTCCGAAGTTAATCATCCGTCCCTTACTAGCAAGTACAACAACAACAACAAATACTCTTTATTGCATAACCTCAACAAAAGTAACACTAACAGTACATAATGACAATGAGTAGAACCACCAAGTACGTAAGTGAGAGAGGGACACCTTTTTTCGGACATACGGAATCGTGCTATTGGTGCTGAAATTGCTCGTTGCTTTAGATTAGAAGATATAGTAGGTAGATATTATAGTCAGTCGGGACAAGTGAACCAGTGAGGTAAGCGCGCCTGTCGTAAAATATTTCAAAATCCAAGTCAAGAGCAACCCTATTATTAATAATAAAAAAAAACAACAGATAATTATTACAACATATTACATCCTTCACCGGTCATTGTGGCACTCTTTGGGGGAGGCCTATGTCCAGCAGTGGACGTCTTTCGGCTGATATGATGATGATGATGATGATTACATCCTTGTAAAAAAATTAATTTTGTCAAATAATAAAAAAATAAACAGAGGAATAAAACAAAAAACGCGCCCTCGGAGAATTACCCGTAGTTTAGGATGATGAAGAAGGAGGAAGAACTAAATAGGTAATAGGTAATCTCCAGTTTATTATTTTTTATTTATTATATTTATTAAACTTAAGCGGAGCGCTCGTGGCCAAGCGGCGCCGGGTACCGCTTGCGGTATCTAAGGTTAAGCAACGTGGGCAGCGGTCAGGACTTGGATGGGTGACCGCTTTGAGTGGTTACTAACTGAGCGCTCCCGTGCTTTGGAAGGCACGTTAAGCCGTTGATCCCGGTTGCGGTCTATGACAGCAGTCGTTAAGCCAAGTTGGAGGCCTTCGGGCGGTTTGAGAACTTCTAACAGTCAAGTTGCCCACTCACTTGACAAAGCCTAATCCCAATAAGGTCTAGTTTCCCGTCGGGGTTGGAAGGTCAGATGGCAGTCGCATCCGTAAAAACTAGTGCCTACGCCAATTCTTGGGATTAGGTAAGCGGACCCCAGGCATCCTTCAGGATGCAACTGTACTGGGATAACGCTAGGAGGATGATGATGATGATATTTATTAAACATAAGTACAAGAAAGTATTATATAAATAGGTAAAACTTAGGCTATAATTTGGTAACAGATAATACTTAGGTATTAGACAATACTGTAATATTACTACTGCCTTGTCGACCTTCATGAAGGAGGAGTTCTGGCCGAAAGGTGTCGTTTTCCGGCGGTTTCGCGGCCAGTTATTCGACACCCAGAGTAAGCGTCTCGCGTCGTCGTCCCAACGTGATACTACTTACTACTATTTAGTTTTAGAAAAGATAATGATATAATCAATCAATCAATCAATCATCTTTATTGCAGACCAAAACGATCCATAGTTTGTTAGCATGTCTTACATAACTACTTATATACTAGGGTTAGGGTGACTAAAAGATAAACATGTAAATACACAATACACATTATACTCGATTTCGACTTATCCCTCGACACTGGGTAGTCCTACGTGCAGTTTGTTCCAGTGTCTCGGTATTGGTGAATCCAGTTTACCAACAAACGTTTTCAGGATGCTATTTTCGCTGCCATTCAGTCTCCGCATTAGCGACGCCGACCTATTGCGTATGATCGCGTAAAAATCATTCGTACGCGCTTCCGCGAACATAGCGGATGCACTGCAATACCTTGTAATAATAATGTATGTTAGTCTTTAAGGTATTTGTATTATGGGTCACAGATGCCTGAAATAAATGATTAAATAAATAAAAAATTACAATCGGTGTAAGTATCCAATATCATGGATGATCGATAGAGGATGAACCTCACCCTCTATAGAGCATCCATGAGATCTTTTTCAGGCGATATTTAAATCTAGATTTTTAGCTTCACGGACAATGTCCGCGGGCAAGGTATTCAGCAGGTACGGTATGCGTTTTTCTAATGTCCTGTCCCCGTAGTAGTTGGACACTCTAGGTATGTATGTTCAATGCAAATAAACAATATGATATGATATGATATGATACATCATATTTGCCAGCGGACAGTGTCCTTGTGCCATGGCTGTGCTTAACTAAATGTAAGTGTTCCATTTTATCGTGATTGTTAATGGCTAAGAGATATTTCAGTTTAGATCGTACTGGTAATATTTTCTAGTTATTCAGATCATCTGTGATGCTAGTTTTAATCTCAATATAAGGCTCCATGAATTTGCAAATTCAAATTAAAATCATTTATTTGAAAGGAAATATGTATAAATGAGAACACAACAATAACTTGAGTCGTATTACAGCTAACTTAAATCTAACAGGCCAGACAGCCCTCGAGGCATTGTTCCGAGGATGCTGGCGGCATTTCCTCGTTGTATCGCAATGCTCTCCAATTTGAATAGTTTTTCATCAATCCTATGCATAATGCCTCGGTCGGTAATATTTTCCATAAAAATAAATGTTAAGCCGGCTACTCACACACCTGCTGCAGGGGCAATTTTCATAGGGTAGCATTTAACGAACCACCAAATTAGTTGCCGAATGATGCTCTAAAAAATTACATTGATTACCAAAAATACTAGATTCGCACCAAATTTTCAACTCCTTTTAAATATAAAGTGCAACTCAAAGAAGTAACATGTCGATAACCTATTAAATTAAATTGTTACCAAATAAATTAGTCACTACCCAAAAATACTTAATGATCACCTAATTTCAAACACCAAATTTCATATAATTTACATCCAAATATTACAGGGCTCGTAATCCTATTAAAATTATTTACACCCAAATAATTCTTTCGATACCCAGAAATACTACATGATCACCAAATTTCACGCGGCAATTGTTTTTTAACGCCAGACGCGCAAAGCAGTTCCAATCTAGTCTAACCTCATTGCTAGCACACTGATGCGGTTTTCCATACGGTCCGTCTCGCTCGCACGTCGCACCGCGTGCGAGCAAGACAGCGCTAAATGATTCTATTTTATAGAAGCTTCAAAATTTCTGTAACTTTAATGAGTACATAACATAATTTAATTTAATATATTTCATAATTTAATTTAATATATTTTCAACAGTGCTTTCCTTACTGGTCGCATACAGCTATTTGCTCTCAGATGTTTTTGCCTCTACTCTATTCGCTGATTATCGTCAATTTGCCTCGGTAGTAGTATTTTTCTATGACATCTATTTTTATTTCAAACTAGTGGACATTGGAACAGTATTGACGGATCTCCGCTGGCGCGGAGCTCCTATTTTGGGTTGTTTTGGCCCTTCGGGCCGATGCAAAACTAACATAACCTAAACCTACCTATACCTATTTCTACCTATTAACTTCCTCCATCCATGAAAGTCTATCTAAATTAATAAAGTAAACTCATTTGAGGACCTTTATCCATTTTCATAACAAACTAACAATTTAATAAATCAACAAAACTCATTTTCAAATAAAAGTTTTCAATCAAACGCGCTCACGTCAACGCATAAAAAAAAAAAATTCTTGCAGTTTGTAAACCATCAGCAATAGGTAGTTAGAATGAAACAGCAATAGGTACCTTTCACTCTAACGACATATCAATAGGTTTTATGCTTCAGACAATTCTTTGTATTTAATTGAGTGAGATAGCAGTATACGTGTTATTATTTCACACAGCCACATTGCGCGTTGCTTTTTAAATTAATTTAGAATTTTACTTTCTAATTTATAACATTTTGGAAATGACTAAAATATTTATAGTGCTAAAAACAATTAATTTGTAACTGTTTACTAAAATGTAGCATGCGATGTGTATAATATTTGGATGTAATTCTAATGAAAAAAGGTGCATGAGATTAGGTGGTAGTTTAGTGTTTTTGGTGGTACTTGACAATTTTTTTGATGCGATTATAAATTTATAGGAACGCAATAAGTAAAATAGGTGCAAGTGCTGCAAAAATAGGTAGAATTTTTTTGGTGACTCGGAATTGCTGATCGATAATTTTTTTTGAGTGTTCAACCTTATTTTAGGGTTCGAAAATTTGATGATATCAAAAGTTATTTAGGTGATCATTTTATTTGTTCCCATTTTCATATATTTCGAATTGGCCCGATTTCGAAATGTATGAAAATTGCCCCTGCAGAAGGTGTGTGAGTAGCCGGCTTAACCCTTTAGCCGCGATCGACTGATACATGATATAATGGGACCAAGTGACAGTGTAAATGACACCTTGATTTTTGACAGAGTGGGAAATTGTAACTTGGATTCTCGACGCCATCTTGGCGAGATTCACGTCTATTTCTTTTTATAAATGGTTTAATTCATTAAATATAATTACGTAGATAATTTATCCTTTCACTGACTCTATGGCTAAGGCCCTCGAGGCTGCCATTTCTCTTTTATAATAATAAAATTGAAATTGAAACTTTTTGGACGTTCTTTAACGGGTTATTTAGTTAAATATTATGAATTAACATCAAACTTGAGATTCTTTGAGTTGGTTGTTTCAAATAAATCAGTTGGTTCTAAAAGTGACTTAATTTTGTACGCAAGGAAATCCAGAATCCAATAATCGATTTGTAAAATATCGGCACAATAAATCTTAATTATACGTAACTATGTACGTGGAAAACCGTCTCTTGTTTCGTATTTGTTTATTTATGGAATGTTTCTTTTATCTCGCGAGCGCGAGTGAGCCATGGTTGTGTGTTGAGCTATACATGCACATTGTCTGTGTGTGTCAGCGTAGGAGCTATGAGTTCACGTTGTCTATGTGTTCGTATGTGTTAAAACCCACGATCGTGAGATAAAAGTAAAGTACCTTCTAGTTAGGTTAGGTTAGGTAAGATAAAAGTACCTATAAGGTGAGATAAAAGTACCTAGTTACTCTAGTTAGGCTGTGTTTGAGCACTAGGGGAGCGATAGGCGGTTTTCTGTAGGGTATACTTCCCCAGTTGGGCTGGTCCAAATTTGAGCGTTGTGTATGGTGGAAATTCTTTTTGCTGATTCTTTTTGATTAAAATGTTATTGGATTTTGAGTCTTATTGTTTGAATGGTAAAGTAGCTTTTTGAAGGAATTACTTTGGAGCAATTAGTTCAACTGAAATGATTTTAAGTATTAAAAGAGTATACCTACCATAAATGTTTTATATCACGTTATTGGATTGTATTTTACTTCGGAGATCTATATGTAAGAGATCTATAAGCTGGCGATCAATAAAATGTACTGACACAAATTTGATTGTCTGATTATACTAACTTTTGTAAGTCTTATTTTATACAAATAAATTGGTGATCAATAAATTACCGTTACCTATAGGTACTTATTTTATTTTATTATAACGGTCATACCCTTATTTCCATACCCTTTTTTAGGGTTCCGTACCGAAAGGGTAAAACGGGACCTTATTACTAAGACTCCGCTGTCCGTCCGTCCGTCTGTCACCAGGCCGCATCCCATGAACCGTGATAGTTAAACAGTTGACATTTTCACAGATGATGTCAAGATGATGTATTTCTGTTGCCGCTATAACAACAAATACAAAAAAAATAGATCCAATCCCATACAACAGACATGATTATTTTGCCGTTTTTATAGATAATGGTACGGAACCCCTCGTGCGCGAGTCCGACTTCCACTTGGCCAGTTTTTTTATTCCTTTAGTTTTACATAAATGGCGGCGGAAGGTGAGTCGATTAACTAAAGAGTACATTATTAATACAGAGAAGTGTTAACTGTTAACCCTCTGCACGCCTCTGTCAATCAGCCATGTGTCACACACACGCCAAACTCTTTTAGAGCGCAGATATTGGCAGGGCGCAAAGCAGGTGGAGTGGAGGGAGTAGTCTAAATGATCACAGCGCTCGCTACGGCTAAAATTTACATTTTTGTCGCTGACTTGTGCTGTCAAATCCATATTGCAGTAAACATTTTCTAATCGCTTTTGAGATAAATTTAATATGGTCCTGTACCTCTACCACGAGTTTGTATCGAAAGTTCTTACCGTACTCGCTAGCGACTGCGTAAACGATTTAGTATGGACAAAAGTACAGCGCCTCTGGCGGTCACTCATAGAACTAAGGATCAGTAGTATGAGTCCTACGGTAAATTACCTATCGAAAATTAAACGCTAGCGACTAACGTTCTGTAGCTGTCAAGTAGCCGTTTCTGTAGAAAATCGGTACCATGAGTTACAAATTTGACAGAAGCTATCGAACAATACGATATCGACTGTAGAAAACTATTACTATACTCGCTAGCGACTGCGCAAACAATTTGTATGGAAAAAAGTACAGCGCCTCTGGCGGTCACTCATAGAACTAGGGATCGGTAGTATGAGTCATAACAGTAAATTACCTATCGAAAACTACGAGTATCAACGCTAGCGACTGACGTTTCCGTAGAAAATCGGTACCATGAGCTACAAATTTGACAGAAGCTATCGAACAATACGATATCGACTGTAGAAAACTATTTCACTTGCAAAATGGAGCGTGAGAACCGTGAAAACGTTAGAAATCATGTGTCAATTAAGCTACGGTAGCTTAGTCGTTTAGGCATGCAGCTGTTAAGCGGCGGTCGTGGGTTCGAATCCCAGCTCGTACCAATGAGTTTTTCGGAACTTATGTACCTACGGAATATCGTTTGATATTTACCGTTAGATTATCGGTGAAGGAAAACATCGTGAGGAAACCTGCATACATCCGCGAAGAAATTCAATGATATATGGGAAGTCCCCAACCCACTCTGGGTCAGCGTGGGGACTACTGCCCAATCCCCCTCATCTATAAGAGGAGGCCTGTGCCCAGCAGTGGGATGTATATAGGCTGATGATGATGTGTTATTTAAATTTATTTTATGTCACACCTGGCCATAAAGCGGCAATTACTGCACGCTCCGCGCGCGGGATATCCCACTTCCTGGACAGAGGGTGACATAAAATTTTGTACTTAACACGGGCGGTAATAAAGAAAGCCTCAGATCGCATATTTATCGCCCTTGCCTTCGGCTCGGGCGTCAAATACCTGCGATCTGAGACATTCTTTGTTTTACCGCCCTTGTTAAGTAATGTACTATTAAGCATTATTTATATAAATGGCAATTTTGGTGTGGTATATGTTGGGGAAGGCTGCGAATACTATGAAAACGAACGACATGAACAGGGAAAATTTCAAGCTAATATGATCCAGAAAATGAGTTATTTACCTGAACAAATTCAAGGTATTTTATAGTAAATTATAATAATAATGAACTAGCTGCCTTTGCTTAAAATAGGTAAAATAAAAGAGTATACATACATAATAAAAATCTTTATTTTTTTTCCAAAGTATTGACAACTCTATTTCCTAATAATTCCTAAACATTGTCCAAACAAATCTAATCATCAATTTTACATTCTTAACTCTAACTACCTTAATCTATTGCTCTCCCGCTCTGCTTCCTGTTGGAATAAAAATGAAAATGAATAAAAAAAAATGAATAAAATGAACTTTATTCTGTAAGTAGGCCGCAATGGCACTTTTACAAGTCAAACCCTACTAGCGTTTCACAGAGGCCACTGCCGAGAAGAAACGCCGAAAGAAACTCGACAGTCAGCCATTTTCTCACAAAAATAAGCTTATTACAATGATAAATGATAATACTTAACCTACTTAAGATCAAGAAATCTAAGTATCTATATAAAGCAACACAAAAACAAAGAATAAAATGAGGAAAAAAACCAGTTATGTACAGTGTGTAATTCTGCAAGAAAACATTTCGAAACTGTATACCTTAGCATTGTCAAATTCTATTTAGGAAAAAAAAAATTGAATCCTTTAGACTATAAATTTAGTTATAAATCTTTTGATATGTTTTCTTGCAAGAACTGCGTCAACTAGATAAAATTAAAAAATACACAATATATGAATCTTTACTCTATTTAAGTATCTGGTTTGGGCCATGCTTTTCTGTCTGTTAGATAGTCCTCAACCTTGTAATAAGCCTTCGACATCAATGATTTTTTCAAGTACTTTTTAAGAGCTGGAAAAGGTAAATTCAAAACTTCATCAGGTAACTTATTATAAAAACGGACACATTGACCTACAAAAGATTTGTATACTTTACGGACACGAAATTTTTTAGTGGCAATTTTATTTTTATTTCTAGTATTAAAATTATGTATATCAGAATTTTTACAGAAGGAGTCTATGTTCTTAAGGACATAAACAATATTCTCATAGATGTACTGGGACGCTACAGTTAAAATGTTGATTTCTTTAAAGAGTTCTCTTAAAGATTCACGTGAGCCTAGGTTATATATGGAGCGAATGGCTCTTTTTTGTAACACAAAAATTGTCTGTATATCAGCTGCTTTACCCCAAACCAAGATACCATACGACATAACACTATGAAAATAGCTATGATAAACTAGGCGAGCTGTTTCTACATTGGTAAGTTGCCTGATTTTTCTGATAGCATATGCGGCTGAACTTAATTTACGCGCCATAACGGCTATGTGGGGACTCCATTGTAGATTTTTGTCTAATGTTATACCTAAGAATATTGCTTTATCTACTATTTCTAAGCACTCGTTATTTAAGAGTATACTAGTTTCCACCGGTCTAACATTAGGCAAAGAAAATCTGACACATTTAGTTTTCTTAGCATTAAGTAACAGATTGTTAACGGTAAACCAGTCAAGTACTTTGTCCAGTGTGCCATTAACTCTACTATAGTCAACTGATTTTCGGTCAACCTTAAAGATTAAAGATGTATCATCCGCGAATAAAACTATATCACAAAGATTACTTACTATAGACGGCAAGTCATTTATATAAACCAAAAATAAAAATGGACCTAAGATAGAGCCCTGAGGCACTCCTAACGTTACTATTGCCCCACTAGACTGGGTTCCATTTACAACAACTGCTTGAGTTCTATTGCTGAGATATGAAGACATAAGACTTAACGCATTAGCAGACAAACCATAATGTTTAAGTTTCAAAACGAGCGTCCCATGATCCACGCAATCGAAAGCTTTAGAAAGGTCACAAAAAATACCTATCGCATCACAGGAATTCTCCCAAATATCGTAAATATGTTTAATAAGCACAGATGCAGCGTCAGTCGTGGAGCGCCCTCTTGTGAAACCGAACTGTTTACTTGTAAGCAGTTTATTTCTATTAAAGTGCATTAGCATATCGTTTAACATTAATTTTTCAAAAACCTTACTTAATACAGGTAGTATCGATATGGGACGGAAGTTGGTTAGGTCGTTTAAATCACCCGATTTAAATAGAGGTATGACTTTACTAAACTTCATAAGATCAGGAAAAATACCCTCTGATATGCAGTTATTGTAAATCAAAGCTAATTGGGGCGCAATGACATCTATGATATGATTAATAACTTTTACTGATGTTCCCCATAAATCCTCGGTTTTCTTTAAATTGAGCGATTTAAATGTTTTAACAACCTTGATTGAATCTACTTGACTAAAATTAAACGTTACATCACATTTACTAATGTTAGCACAAAGCAAAGCTTTAGCTTGGGTTTTAGATGACTGCAGACATTTTGTAGTACTACTTGCTATATTTGAAAAATAGTTCTCGAATGCCAAGGCAACATCGTTATTTGACATGACCTGTTGGTCTTCCGTGAGAATGTTGACTTGATAATCGCGAGTTTTAAATTTACCAGATTCTCTATTTATAATATTCCAAACAGTTTTCACCTTGTTGTCAGATACTTTAAGTTTAGAACTAATATAATTTGCTTTAGCAGCAAAACACACTCTCTTGAAGATGTTTGAGTAACTCTTGACATAGTCCAGGAAATCACTGTTCTTGTTCACCTCCCTCTCACCATAAAGTTCATAAAGCCTATTTCTACTTCTATGTATACCTACGGTAGCCCAATCACTAAATTTTATCTTATTATTTTTATTTTTTGACCCAGAAATAGTTTTTACTGAAAAATTTTCATTGAAGCAATTAATAATTAAGCCGAATAAATCTTTATACATGCTATTCGAATTACTTTGTGAAAGTGATAACATACAAATATTATGGTTAATTTCATTTTTAAATAATTCCAAACGAGAACTAGTTATGGGTCGGTATGTTATAGTTTGGGGTTGTTCTTCTTGATTAATCATAGAGAAAGATGCCATTTGACCACTGTGGTCAGAGTTAAAACGATTTAAAATTTTCTTATCCAAACATTCACAGTTACAAAAAATATTATCTAAACAGGTCGCACTAGTAGCACCTACCCGGGTAGGCTCAAGGAACAAATTTATCAAATTAAAAGATTTAAATAAACTTAACAACTTGACAGTATTATTAGATGGTTCAAGTAAATTAACATTGAAATCACCACAAACTATAACATTTTTTTGGCTCTTAGTTACTAACCTCAACACATTTTCCATAGTGGATTCAAATGTGCAGAAGTCAGATGCAGGAGGCCTGTATACACATATGATTATATAGCTTTCTAGTTCTGTACAAGCAATTTCTACAATCCTCTCAATTGATAACTTTACTATATCCTTCCGTTCTTTGCATTTAAAAGAGCTTTTTACAATTATGAGAGAACCGCCATGAATGGCAGATTTTCTGGCATAGAAACTCACTAATTTAAAATTTACAAAGTCAAATATCATCTGTTCTTGTCTAAGCCAATGTTCAGTAATACACAAAACTTGAAAGTCACTATTATCTAAAAATAAACCTATTTGTAGTTCTTTGCTGGAAAAACCCTGAATATTTTGATGGAAAATATTAATATTCAATGGCTTTTCCGCTGTCTTACAATTTAGTTTAAAGGCATGCTATTTATGGCGCTATCAACATAGTGGAGTCTGCTAGGTGAGCTATTAAATTGGTTTGGTTCTAAATTAAACGCTAGCAGGTCCACCAAAGTCATTAAATATTTCTTTGGCAAATATATTTTCTCTGATGTCACCACCTGAATTTTCACCACCTACAGTCAGATCTGACAAAGGCTTGCCTTGCCAAATCCAACCGTGAATAAAAAAAACAAAATCAATTATTTATTCTGCAGGCCACAGGGACCTTTCACGTGTCCAAATATTAATTAACAATGTAGCAAAGTCTGACAATAACAATAATTTAAGAATTTCTGATAATTACCACAAAACTACAAATCAACAAAGTCAATATCTTACAGTGTAAATAAAATTGTAAGACTAGTTTAATATGGTTATAGATGTATATGGTCTCTAAAAGTCAATGACAATAAAGCTAATCCAGAACAGGATATCTCTCGACAACACAATAAAAGTGCCCGAGTGCGAGCCCTTCTGTGGACTGGAGATGAGAGGTTTTGCATCGGACTGCGGTACCATGCTGTCTGGCACCAGTAGTAGCTAGGTTGAGAACCGAGCCGCAGGATCGTCGCCGTGTATTAGGTCATTCAGGCCCGTCTCACTCCTGTCTAGAGAAGATACAAATAAAATCGAAATCAGCACCGTTTAAATAAATAAAAACACTATTGTCTACGTATATACAGGCCCGCTAGACGAGGACACAGACATAAGTAATTTCCACCTTTAACAGTTGATTTTAGCAAGGATCACATGCTGTTGAGCGACCGCGAGAATACTTATACTTATTATAAATAAATGCAAAAGTATCTTTCTGTCTGTTACCTTTTTTTGCATCGGCGTACGTTTAGAAGTTTTGCCGATTCTGTCCACTGACTCAAATTGATACCCTTGCCGGGGCTTCTAAGATCGCCATTTCTGTTAACACAAAGAAAAGGGACTTAATTTTATCCAATCACTTGAATCCAAAAATATTTCGTCATAAAACAAAACTTGCTTGCGCATATTGTATCACTCAGTTTAGGTAGGTACAGTATTAAACGAACTTTATTAAAATGTGCATTATAAATAGCTACTTACTTCTACATATTTAATCAACCAGTAACTAGAATACTATATTCTACGTGACACAAATTTAAACTAAAAGTAGAACGATACATATTTTCGCACTTATCTATACTTATGTACTTATCATATCATATGTACTTTATCAATAAAACTATATATACAAATGTGTAACAGGAATTAAAAAATAATAATAAACCTAAAAACTATACACCCAAAATATAACAAACACAATATAATTTATCCTAAATCATATCACACCCCACTCCGATACTCACCTGGACCAAACGTGCCAATGATACTGGCGGCATTGCCAGTGAAATTTGTTGGACCAGGTAAGAACAAGAGCGAGGGTCGCAGCCCCTTTCCCTCAAGCGCCGTCTTATATCCTTAATAAGGCTCTTAGCCTCAGCACACCAAGGTCCAGCTGTCTCGACCGCTACCGGAACGAAGTCATACACCGGTTCAAGGTTGGCGTATTTGCCGTGTTTGAGCTTGGCCGCACTCTCAGCCGCTGCGCCTGCCTTTTTAAAGGTGTGAGCAAGATGTGTAGGAGCGAAAGTACTGGAATTACGTGGCACTAGAAATACGCATTTTTATTTTTATAAATTATAACGTCCATAACCTCGTCATAACAAATGTCAAATTGATAAAATAACCGGAAAAAATTCAAGTGTCTCAAACACTGAACATTTTGACATTGTTCTATGACACTTTAAATTAAGAGGTTTATTTCTATGTTTTTAAAAGGAAGGCTTGGATGCGTAAATTTTTGCCTAGTATCATCCGTTCTCTGTCTTTTTAGTATATTTAGAAAGAGATAGATTTGTGTGCTGTGAAGTTAGGCACGTCATTTTGTGTCAAAACCTTAACTACGCGATGTATCGTTTTAACCTTAGCGACCGTAGTTAACGTGTAATTGACTAATGGTAGCAGTTAAATCGAAATCTATTCGAAACTCGTTTATACGCTAACGTAATAAGAGTTTTCGATAGCTAGTTTACGATCGAGACCCGCCTCAAATTGAAGAACGTAAAAAAATAAGAGTTTCCAATCGAGAACATATATCGGCAAAACTTGGATTGTCGCGTGTTTCGTGTTTAAATATACTAAATAATTACAAAAACGTTCGGCCATATTTGTTTGTTGCCATTGACAGATTGTAACAAACATGATCGGGTCAGTGTCACATTGACAATATAACCAAACAAAATACAAGATTCTCTCTAACACTATACATCGTGACACTATCCTGTGACTTTTCAAATTAGCAGGGTTATTTCTATATTTTCAATACGAAGTCTTGGATACATGGATTTTTGCCTAGTATAAATAGCGTTGTGTGCTATGGAGTCAAGTTTTTCATGATTTTGGTTTAAAATAGAGCTCATTATATAGCAAGGAGGTCTGAAATCCTACAGCAACCTATTTCATTTAGTGTATTCGTTTATATTTGGGTTTTAAATGGCTATAACATTAATTTTTCTCTTGAGTCACCAGTCCCCTGGCTCACTTTTTTGGTCACTCCAGAGACATTTTCGGTAAGCTAAGAGACATTTAGCTATTTATTAAAGCATCCGGCAACTTAATGCACTAAAATCAATTAAATAGTTATAAAACTTATAAGTCGAAGACTTAAGTCGATCAGAAACTAGTCAAACTTATCAATAAGAGCAGAAATATGATCAGATCTAACGTCAGAAAACATGAAAATAAAGATGAAACTATAGCATATTTTTACAAAAATAATTATAGTTAGAATTGACGAACAAATTTGAGAGCCTTTAGAAAGCATGTGGACTCACTAAGCGGTGGAATCTTCACCACTACCCGGGAAATGGTTATAAAACACATACATAGATAGCTTTAATAGAAACTAGGCAAGAGCTGAAACATGCAAGAGCTCCCAATTACAGCATACAATACCAAATTAATAACAGAAACCACTGAACGAAATACAGGCCCTAATTATTCATAATAAAATGAAATAAAAACAAGTTCCACATTTCCAAACATAAAGCCGGAGAAGTCCTGTGCATATTGATTGTCCGGACAATTTGATGAGAACCAACCCGTCGAACAAGCTGGCTTCCGTAGAGAATATTCTACTATAGTCCATATACATACCGGGGAATAAAGGTTATGTGACACACCATGAAGCTCTTCGAACACATTATCGACTCGAGGCTCCGGCAAGAGTGCACTGTCTCGGAATATCAGTACGGAAAAGAAAGCTACTTTACATGGCCTTTCTGGACCTACAGAAGGCTTTCGATTGCATCCCACGTCAGATGATCTGGTCGGCACTAGAGGTGAAGAACGTGCAACTAGTCTACATTGACATTATCCGAGACATGTACCGAGACGCGGTTTCTCTGGTGAGGATCGCTGTTGGCGACAGAAAACCCTTCCCGATCACAGTTGGTGTACACCAAGGCTCGGCACTGAGTCCTTTTCTGTTCAGTGTGGTGCTTGATGCTGTCACGTCGGAAATACAAGATCTGCCGCCGTGGCTGCTCATGTATGTAGATAACATCGCGCTGACAGACGAGGATAAACAGGTATTAGAGCAAAGGGTATACCAATGGAAGGGTGCGCTAGAGAACGGCTGTCTAAAGCTGAATGTCGCGAAAACCGAATACATGGCTTGTGGAAGTACGGATCCCGATCCTATCAAAATAGGGAATGATTTTGTCTTGAAAACAGACAAATTCAAGTACCTAGGATCCGTATTACATGAGTCCGGGACAATTTATCACAACATCTGAGCCCGAATCAGCGGTCGGCATGGTCTAAATGGAGGTCATCGGAGTCATCTGCGATCGCAGAATACCGCCTCGACTCAAAGGGCTAGTGTACAAGTGTGTTATCCGACCAGTCCTTTTATATAGCAGTGAGACGTGACCGGTTCTCGGAAGGCACATTCAGGAGCGGCGTTACGCGTGCGGATCGCATTCGTAACAAGTACGAGTACATCCGTGGCAGCTTCGGTGTTCGTGACGTAGCGGAGAAGCTCCAGAAATCTCGCTTTCGCTGGTTCGATCACGTCCCTCGTAGGCCATCTGACTATGTAGAAACAAATGCCTTGACCTAGCCCTCGATGGCCCTCTACCCAGCGGTAGACTCAAGAAGCGATGGCTGGATGTCGTGAAGGCCGACATGAGCGAGAATGGGCTAAAGAGGACACCCAGGATCGTGCAAAGCGGAGGAAAGTGAGCCGGAAAGCGGACCCTGGCAAGAGCCGGAATAACGCTAAGTAGAAGAAGAAGAGTCCATATACATACTGTCAAGCAGATAATGGAGCATTGTAAAGAGTACAACCGGCCTTTGTGTTTCGTCCTTTGTTGATTACGAAAAGGCTTTCGATAGTGTCCAACACTGCTGGGCTGTGTTCCATTTCCTCTAACGCTGCGGCATTGACAGTAGATATGTGAATATCCTCCGAGAGCTGTATCCGTGCAAGTACGAGTGCATGAGATAACCCATCCTGTGCCGTTAAACCGGGCTATACGCCAGGGAGAAACCATTTCACCCAAACTCTTCAACACTGCCTTGAGGGCATGATGAGGACTTTGAACTGGAGTGAAAGAGATATCGATATCTATGGCATTAAACTGTCGCACCTGAGGTTTGCAGATGACCTCATCCTCCAAGCGGAGAAAGTTGCAGTTATGTTTGACGAACTGAGTGTTGCATCCCTAAAGGTAAGGCTCAAGATGAACATGTCCAAGACTAAGATCACGACGTTCATACACTTAAGGTGCCAAGTATTACTGTTGGTGGTTGGGTACTCACCAAGGAAGTTCTACACAAACTGAATGTGGCACAGAGAGCCATGGACTGACCCATGTTAAGAATCCTCCTTTTTGATCGTGTCCCAAATGCTAAAGTCCGTCAGCGCACGAAAGTAGCGGACGTTGGAGTGCGAATAACACAACTTACTGAACCTTGCCCAAAGACATCAAAACTATCATCGGGCATACCACCAGCTCGATGGTCAGACAACATCTGCCGAATAGCAGGTAAAAAGTGGGACAGGACCGAGAAGAAATATGATCCCGATTCTCAGCCGTATCTACAGGCTGAATAGATCGATATATAGATAAAATACATATATAAAACACACATAGTAAAAATTTTGGTATCCAAAAATTTGTTCAAATGTCTCTTGAGTAACGGTTTTGTCTCTTGTGGGATACACTTTTGTCTCTTGAGTTACCATTTTGTCTCTTGGGTGACCAAGCTGTCCCCGAAAAAAAGAGGTATATTTTTAAATTTTATGTATAGTAGATGTATGGTGTTGGATTTATTTATACATGATTGTATTTTAATGGAAAAGAGAAATAAAAATAAGGACGTATGTTTGAGTTGGACTAATTATTATTAATATTAGGAGAAGTTTTTGTACTTTTTTTGTCACAAGTGACTCAAGAGACATGATTTGTTGTTGTAACTTTGTACATATAAATAATTTCACAAGTTTTAACATTTATGAGCGTCATGTATGTGTTTATTTACGCATTGCATTAATTATATTTTTGTTGACATGCTTTTTTATTGGATTTTATCATGGTTACCTAGGGGACCACTTTTGAGCTCGAAATCTGTTTATAGCAATAAAAAACATATAACTAATCATAGAAGTCCGCGGCAACTCTCGCGGTTCAAAAGTTCAATATTTGATCTACGATAAAAACATACAACTAAGTGAAAAACTCTATCTTTAAATTTTTATTTGTTCTTTGCCTTTTTGACAAGAAAAAGTTGATTGACCCAATTGACACATGGTACCTTTCAATCGAAAACTATTCGAAATGCGTTTGCTCGCTAGCGACTGTAGTAACGTAATGCGTGTTTTCGATAGCAACTCATGGTAGTGCTACTGGTCTGGTATAGTAAGATGTGTTATGTTGTGAATTGTAATAACACCCAAGAAGAATAGCGACTGTAAATTTTACCAATTTTCAAGACCGTGGTGGAAATGAGAAAGAAATAAGTGGATAATTTCCGTAAGAAAAACAAAGTAAGTCATCTAACCTGACAACAACAACTGAAAACAACAATTTTAATGTTATTGGCAATAATATGTTACTGACTACCATTCTCCAAAATTGTCTAATATAGTAAAATAACACAAGATTTCATTAATTTTTTTCACAATATTTGCTTACTTCTCGCTTGACAGCTGTGACAATATTGTCCATAATGGCCACCTGTCCGTGGCGCTGTCGTCGCGCACGGTCCCAATACCTTCATTTGACAGGCATGTAGATTGTAGGTTGCTTTGACATTTTACGCAACATCACCTACCTGTCACTGGCTCTGTGGACACGACACCTTTAAAGGTCAAGGGTCTCGACGACTAATTAATTTTAGTAAATACTAGTTATTGCCCGCGACTTCGTCCGCGTGTAACTCTTTCATCGCGATAGAATTCAAGTAATTGCTATTAACTTATATCAGGCGCTTACCTTAGGCATTGCTCTTTGACACAAATTTAGGGGGTAGTCCCTTGAAGGATGATTTCCGGGATATAAAGTATCCTATGTCCTTCCCCGGGACGGGTAAATCGGTTCAGCGATTTAGGCGTGAAGAGGTAACATACAGACACACTTTCGTATTTATAATATATATATATGTATGTATGGATCCATATAGATTATGCGACGTGTAGGTAGTTAGTCGTTTCAGTAAAAAAAAGGAAAACAATAGAACTGTGTTGTCCCTTCTGTTGTCAACACAGTGAATCCGCAACGCGCACGTGACTCCTTTGGAGTTGCGGGCATCTATATATTTTTTTTTATATATTCATATATATATATAAAAAAAAAAACGGACGCCTGATAGTTCAGGTGGACCGTACGCTTTTTTGCCACCGTCAATAATACAAAATTGTTTATACCAAGTTTATACCTAATTTTATTCTAGTCACATGCTTTCCTACACCTACACGTGTCGTTCAACTAATACGTACGTACCTAGTCAGGCTTGTTAAGAGGCCTTATAAGAGAATTCCGCAAAATGCTTGGTTTTTGATCAAAGCTTCTGGCGCAAATATCCGTAATTTTATAGAAATTATTGAAGTATTTCATAGCCCGTTTCTTATTCTAGATAGTAAAATTACTTAACTTTTGTTTTTTTAACGTTAACCTTGGTAAAAACGCGTTCTCTTGGCTGGGTTTTTCAATATTTTGCGGTTAGGCGTAACGTTTTGATTCTCGATTTTGACGTGGAAAGGACTTATTTTTGTACAACATGAACACATTTCAATTCTACATATGATAAACTAGATAGCAACATCTTTAAATAAGTAGGATTCATTTATAATTTAGGTTTAAATAGCATCCGAATGTTGCCTAGTTTATGTATGAAAACAGGGTTACATTTTATTTTTTCCTCGCAAGCTGCGTTAACATTTTGCTCTAAAGATAAAAGTGTTGCAAAGAGTAACTCTTCTTGTGTATCAGATATTTTTAAAATCATAATTGGACTAAAAGTAAATTTTGTAAAAATTTGTAAACATAGCCCATAATTCCCATAAATTACGCTGCATTGATGCCCTGCACTCAGACGGCCAGCGTTGCCAGATGGGTACGCAATAGTACGCATTGCGTACTATTTTATGGTCTTGCGTACTCGCGTACTCATCCTTCGATTTGCGTACTATTTTTATATTTTAGCACTTGACAGCCTAGCTGTTACTCCACTTAACAGAAAAAATATTATTTAGGTTTTCCGATTAATATTATTTAGGAACGCACCCAAAAAATTAACTACATACTTCTATAGATTATCTGTGGCTGTCGCACTGACAAGCAAGTGACACTCACAATGGCCAAACCACAAACAAATTCAAATGACATTAAGACACCATAATAGTCAAGGCAAAATCGAACATTGATAGATTACGGTTTGATTTAGTTTGACTGTACTGTATGATTATAACTTTTATAAGTTCATATGTCAGCGCCGCAGTTTTGATTTGGTTTGCGCTGTGCTGTTGGCATCTTGGCTCTCGGTAAAATTAAATAAAGCGGTTTTTTCATGTAATTTCACGTCGTCATCGTCAAATACAAGTTAAGTTTGTAGTACAATTTGTTGCGGCTTGTTATTGTTTTATCGATCGTATTGATCAAAAAAGGACAGGAATTGACAAGTTTCTTGACATTTTATCAATGTTCCTATCTAGAACAGAACTATTGCGACCTAATGACATAATAAAATCAAAAACCGGCCAAGTGCGTGTCGGGCCACGCGCAAGGTAGGGTTCCGTAGTCGTCTACCCGTTACATTATATGGACTAAAAAGTTCGCAAACTTATATTTACTATGTTTTTGACAAAATTAACAACATTATCTAAGGTATCAATGGAAATTGTACGAAAGTTTGCTTTTGCAAAGTACATTTCTGAAGTTCGACTATTACTCGTTAACTAGTAATGTCTACTTAGCTGTGATAGTTTTCCTTTTAAATTCATCGTATTTACTACTAACATGATTTTTTTCACATGCCTAGTAGCCACCGTTTAGTTAGCAGGGGTGGGGGGGGGACACTTGACCATAGCTAAAAATATCACTTCAAAGCTTAATATCACGCTAACCAATTCTTTAATCAAAAAACGCTTTTAGAAACCTAATAATATTTTTAAAAGAGCTATCCAACGATACCCCACACGATGGGGTTTGGCAGAAAAAAAAATTGCACCACCACTTTACATGTAGGGGAGGTACCCTAAAAAAATTTTTTTTATAAGATTTTATTCTACCGTTTTGTCGGCGTCATTGATATGTATACTCATGCCAAATTACAGCTTTCTAGTACTAACGGTTACTGAGAAAAACGGGGGTCGGACGGACGGACGGACGGACGGACGGACGGACGGACATGGCGAAACTATAAGGGTTCCTTGTTTACTACGGAACCCTAAAAAGGGCAATGTTACTATCAAAAACTTTAATAAAATCATGGTTACCTATAATCACTTTATTGGTATTATCAATACTTTTGTCAAAATTTGAAATCAAAAAATAATTAAAAACTTGTAAGGCCTCTTATGATTTAAAAACCGGCCAAGTGCGTGTCCGGCCACGCGCAAGGTAGGGTTCCGTAGTAGTCCGCCCGTTACATTATGTGGACTAAAAAGTTCGCAAACTTGTATTTACTATTATATGTTTTTGACAGAATTAACAACATTATCTACGTATAAGGTATCAATGGAAATTGTACGAAAGTTTGCTTTAGCAAAGTACATTTCTGAAGTTCGACTATTACTCGTTAACTAGTAATGTCTACTCAGCTGTGATAGTTTTCCTTTTAAATTCATCGTATTTACTACTACCATGATTTTTTTCACGTGCCTAGTAGCCACCGTTTAGCTGGCAGGGGGGGGGGGGGGGGGGGGGGACACTTGACCATAACAAAAATTTTCACTTCAAAGCTTAATATCACCCCAACCTATTCTTTAATCAAAAAATGCTTTTAGAAACCTTATAATATTTTTAAACGAGCTATCCAACGACACCCCAGACGATGGGGTTTGACAGAAAAAAAAATTGCACCACCACTTTACATGTAGGGGAGGTACCCTAAAATTTTTTTTTAAAGATTTTATTCTACCGTTTTGTCGGCGTCATTGATATGTATACTCATGCCAAATTACAGCTTTCTAGTACTAACGGTTACTGAGAAAAACGGGGGTCGGACGGACGGACGGACATGGTGAAACTATAAGGTTTCCTTGTTTACTACGGAACCCTAAAAATGTGAAATTTATGTAGGTCTATATACAGTCTCTGTTATAATAAATAATCCGATATTATCATGGTGTATAATTTCTTCAGCTGACAACCAAAACAAAATCCAAAATCCGTGAAACGGTGAAATGTGTTATTTTAAGGCCTTTGTTTATGCACCAGCTGCATAAAGCACAGTTTGTCAATAAATGTTGTTCGGCGTACTCAAACTTGAATTTGCGTACTATTTTTAAGAGCTGCGCGTAACGAAACGTAAAACCCATCTGGCAACACTGCAGACGGCGCCGAGCGCTCTCAGAGGTCGGACCTATGTCGCTTTCGCCGATCGTGCGACTTTGCGAACATCGGAATTATGTTTCACAGAATTCCAAGACACGCTGAACTCGTATACCGTGATTTAATGAGTTTGATCCTTAAGTATTTTATTTTGTGATTTTCACTCAACTCCTCATATATTCATCACATCATAACACCAGCGTGTTTGGGCTTGTTGGATTTGTCTTGATGAGTACTATCGGAATAAATAAGGCTTAGGGTCTCATGATGGGGTCAGGAGATAGTCAGTGGAACTGGAACTCCTCATATGGTTATCACAGCACCGCCGTGTTTGGACTCTTTGGGTTTGTCTTGATGAGTACTATCGGAATAAATGAGGTCCAGGGTCTCATGATGGAGACAGGAGATGGTCACTGGAACTCTTCATATGCTCATCGCAGCACCGCCGTGTTTGGGCTCTTTAGATTTGTCTTGATGAGTACCATCGGAATAGGTGAGGTTCAGGGTCTCATGATGGAGTCAGGAGGTAGTCACTGGAACTCCTCATATGATTATCACAGCACCGCCGCTGTTCGGTGCAATGCACCTTACACGCGTAACATGCGCCTGCGTGCGTATGCAATTATTAAGTTGCATTGATCGATTAGATTTACTTTTAATGTATTCACGGATTCCGTCGCGACCGGGTGCATTCGAACATATAACATTTTAACATTTAACATTTTCAACTAACTTAGATAATAGTAACAGTTTGTGTAGCAGTAGTTTTAGTTAATAAACATTTTATACTCTTTTCGTGACTTTAACACTCGACCACAATCCGCACCGCCCACATTGGTCCTTCGAACCCAGGACCTCGCGCGTTTTGATATTGTGGTTGATTGGCGTGTGAGGTGAACGAACTTTTTAACTTCGCGGGTGAGGATTGGAGCGAGTACAGGAGAAGAGTAGCAGACTCAACGGTGGTATTTGGCAGTAACAGAACAGCGCTGAGAAACATTCAAGTAAGATCTTTCCTTATTATACTAACACCAAGCAATCAAGATGGCTTACATCCAACGTCAGGCAGAAATCCAACGGGCCATCGAGACTGCATTGTCTAACTTTAAAAAAGATAGTTCTGAGAGAAAATCGAAACTTGAATACTTCGAGACTCGTTTGGACACTTTAAGTGGTTTATGGGTCGAATTTAAATTCAATCATGAGCAAATTTCGATGTTGGAAAGCCGGACTGATCCATACTTTACTAACAAAATTTATGAAGCGACTAAAGAAAGTTATGCAATTCTTAACAGTAAGCTAACTGAGGGTTACCAGGCACTGTTACAAAACAAACCGATTACTCAATTAGAGCAAGTGTCTTCGGATTTAAAAGCACCATCTACGGGTGAAAGCAGCAGGGCATCGGAAACAAACCCAACTAACCCAAGTCCAATAGTGGGCGCTGACGCTGAACGCAAACAGCGCAACAAACAGCAGAGGGGAACAGATAGTAAGATGGACGAAATGTTGCGCAAACAGTATGCAAACATAAAAGCGTTTGTGCGGACCGTCAATAATATACAACTTGATCAATTGACCGAGAAATGGGAGCTTGAAGATGCTCTTAAGTCATTGGGATCTCGCTGGTCAGTTATCGATTCATTGCATTGGGAAATAGAGAGTGAGGATTCCCAATTGGATTCGGGGTATGAAAATGCGTTTAACAATCATGAGAATACTTATAACACGCTGAAGAAAACTATCAATAAAAAGATTTGGTCAGTGGCACATCGGGACAAGTCCACTCCTGTTTTAGACATTCCCACTTTTCACGGAAATTACAACTCATGGGTATCGTTTAAAGACTTGTTTAATGAAGCAATCCATAATAATTCGGCGTTATCCAACGCTCAAAAAATGCAGTTTTTGAAGGCAAAGGTAAAGGGAGAAGCCGAGCGACTTATTCAGCATCTGCAAATAAGTTCCGATAATTATACAGTTTGCTGGGAGATTCTGAACAATCGCTACAACAATACAAAACTAATATTTACGTCCCACATGAACATCTTGTTTGGGCTTCCAAACATGCAGCAACAATCATTGGCCCAAATCAAGAAAATGCATGACACGGCGACTGAGACCTTGCATGCCATTAAGAACCTGGGCGTAGACACAAGTACGTGGGATCCGATCCTAGTTTATATTCTAACTCAGAAAATGGACTCGGAAACACACAAGGACTACATAGAGTCATTAAAAAACTCTCGGGAATTACCAACGCTGCAAGAGCTCTTCGATTTCCTGGAAGGGAAATTCACGAGCTTAGAGTCATCACGGCGTAAACAAGAGCCTGTAATCCCTAAAACATTCTCTCAGCAGCCATATCACCACACATCTAACAATATGAAGAAACCTGTTAATACATACAATAATCGTCCTTATTCTTATAATCAACAAAACATTAGTTCAGCAAGTAGAAATAATGGAAATATAACGATTGCGAAAACATTGCACGTATCCAGTATCAAATGTCCGTTGTGCAAATATCCGCACGGAATATACAGTTGTCGACACTTTTTGCAAATGCCAAGTGAAAAACGATATCAGACGGTCAATAAACTTGCATTATGCATAAATTGCTTATTTAGCCATCACGGAAATGCCTGCAATTCAAATAAAACATGCCATAAATGTGCAGGTCAACATAACACATTATTACACGAGGCGTGTGCGAAGTTTGCTACATCAGCGGCTCAGCCATCGACCTCAACACAGGGAGCAAACGCGACCATTTCCGATAAACAAACAGCTCACGTGACTAACATTTCACAAGAGGCGCGTTCTGAAATTTTACTGGCCACCGCCCAAATAAAAGTTAGGGCAGCTGACGGTACCTACCACATCCTTAGAGCCCTAGTAGACGCTGGGTCTCAAATTTCACTTATATCAGAACAAGCGGCTCAAATACTTAACTTAAAAAGAGAGAAGTGCCGAGGTATAATTTATGGAGTAGGCCAGAGAGAAAACAATTGCAAGGGTAAATTAACCATAACATGTACCTCCATGTACACAGATTTTACGTTCAACGCAGAAGTTATCATAATGAACAACCTTATCAAGAGCCTACCAAACAAAACATTTACAAAACCGTCCTGGTCTATGCTACAAAACATTAATCTGGCCGATCCCGACTTTAACATTAGTCGACCAGTAGATTTGCTACTAGGAGCAGATATTTACTCACACATCCTCTTGAGTGGGATGATAAAAAATGAAGATGCGTCACAACCTTTGGCACAGCAAACTCAAATCGGGTGGTTATTATGCGGTAATGCACAAACATTTCATTGTAATGTAGTCATTAACAATTTGGAAGATATACAACAGTTTTGGGAAGTGGAGGACATCACGGAGGAAGGGAACTTATCACAGGAAGAGTTGAAATGTATACAACATTTTGAAGAAAACACGCATAGAACAGTCGACGGGAGATATCAAGTACGGCTTCCCATGAAGCCAAACTTTCATGAAAAATTGGGTGACTCCAAAAGGAAAGCCATAGCTCAATTTAAGCATATGGAAAAAAGACTAGAGAGGCAAAACAAGTTGGCAGAGGCTTACGAAACATTTATGAAGGAATATAGTGACTTGGGGCATATGAAACCCTCCGTAGGTACTCCCAAAATTGAATGTTACTTAACACAACAAATTATAGAGCGAAAAGAATCAACATCAACAAAGTACAGAGTAGTCTACAATGCCTCCTCTAAAACATCGACAGGGTACTCCTTAAATGATTTAATGTATACAGGCCCTAATTTACAAAATGATCTACAAACACTATTGTTAAAATGGAGACAGTACGAGTTCGTATACACAGCGGATGTCGAAAAAATGTACCGACAGATCCTGGTGCATGAGGATGATCAACAGCTGCAGAAGATTATTTGGAGAGAAGGTCAAGGACCACTTAAGTCATTCCAGCTGACAACTCTAACATATGGCCAAAGATCAGCCCCATTTCTGGCGATGATGACACTGAGAAAGCTAGCACACGATGAACGAAGTAATTATCCAGAAGCAGCCAAAGTCTTAGAAGAATCCTTTTACATGGACGACTTGGTGCATGGGTCATATTCCATAGAGCAAGCAACACGATTAATTAACGATGTGATCGACCTTTTAAAATCAGGTGGATTTATTTTGCGCAAGTGGTCCTCAAACGGAGAAGAAGTATTAGAACAGATTGAAAACAAACAAAATAATGAAAGCTTGCTTTTCAATTCTACACAAAACGATATTTCAAAAACACTTGGATTAAGCTGGAATCCCAACCAAGACAGCTTCACTTTTCAATGCAAATTAGAAAAACCGAAAACTAATCCAACAAAAAGGACTCTCTTGTCTGATATTTCCAAACTTTTCGACCCACTAGGCTGGCTTGCTCCGCTTAGTACTAAACTGAAACTTTTATTCCAGAAAGTTTGGAAGCAAAGTCTACAGTGGAACCAAAACATACCAGAAGAAATTAATAAGGAGTGGTCCGATATACTAGAAAACATACATGTCATCAACGATATTAAAATACCAAGATGGCTATCATGTAAAGAGAATGACGTCATACAGCTTCACGGGTACTGCGACGCGTCCTTGGAAGCCTATGCCTGTGTTGTATACGCTCGCATCAACAATAAAACTCCCCCCGTGTTGGTAGCGGCAAAAACGAAAGTTGTCCCACTGAAAAAAAAATTAAGTTTGCCAAAATTGGAACTGAGTGGCGCACATCTACTTTCTAAATTAATGGCAAAAATTAAAACATCTCTAAACCAACACAAGTTAGAGACGTATGGTTGGACCGATTCAAAGATCGTGCTGGGCTGGCTACAAGGCGACCCAAGTCGCTGGAAACCCTTTGTAGCGAATCGCGTCCAACAAATAAAACAAGTAATGACTGGAGATCAATGGCGCTACGTAAAATCAGCGGAAAATCCATCTGACGCAGCAAGCAGAGGCCAGACGGCATTACAGTTGAAAGACAACTCGCTGTGGTGGAAAGGTCCAACTTGGTTGGCACAGTTCGAACCAGAGCTAGAAAGCCTCTCGAATTTAAAATATACAACAACAGAAGAGGAGAAAAAATCATACCAATCTAATGTTATACAAAATGACAACAATAGCCCAGATATCATAAATAACTTACTACAAAAATATAGCTCTATTACGAAAGTAATACGAATCGTAGCCTACATTTTAAGGGCATTCACTTCGAAGCGCGAGTGTTTACCTAGCTATATCACATTACAGGAGTTGCGAAAAGCAAAGTTGAAAATAATTAGAAGTGTGCAAAATATGGAATGGGGAACGGAAATTGAATATTTGCGTACGCATAACGTAGTGGAGTCAAAGAGCAAACTAATTAAGTTAAACCCATTTATTGATGGTAACAACATACTTCGCGTGGGAGGTCGTCTCAAAGAAGCGCATTTATCCTACGAGATGAAACATCCAAAAATCATCCCCAAAGAGTCAAGGCTGACAACTTTGCTTATCGAACAGGCTCACTTGTTAACATTTCACGGCGGTGCAAAGCTCACTTTAAGCAAACTAAGAGAAGAATATTGGGTGATGGGAGGAAACAACAGAGTCAAGCAACAGATCAGAAAATGTGTTAAGTGCCAGAAAATTGATGGGAAAACACAGAGCCAATTAATGGGTGATCTTCCCACAGCCCGCGTTTTATCATACTGGTGTCGATTATACAGGATTCGTTGACATAAAGGCTAGCAAAGCTCGAGGAAGCAGAACACTGAAGGGCTACATTGCCATTTTCATCTGCATGGTTACAAAAGCTGTGCATTTGGAACTCGTAACAGACTTAACAAGCTCAGCATTTCTAGCCGCTCTACGCAGAATGGCAGCGAGAAAAGGAGCCCCACGTCATATATACAGCGACCAAGGAACGAACTTCGTGGGGGCCAACAATATATTACAAGGACAGTGGCAGCAACTTCAGAATGACGACTTTCTGACGGAAATCACCGACATGGAGATCGAGTGGCATTTTAACGCACCCTCATGGCCATCCGCTGGCGGTCTCTGGGAAAGAGCTGTCAGAAGTCTGAAACATCATTTAAAACGTGTAGTGGGCGAACAAAAACTAACCTTCGAGGAGTATGCCACCGTACTAGCCCAGTTAGAAGCGTGTTTAAATTCCCGGCCACTGTGCCCATTAACAGAAAACATGGATGACATAAATGCGTTATGTCCGTCACATTTTTTAACCGGGAGAGCCGGTACCACTATAATCGAAACAGGGGAGGACGCGAGAACAAGGTGGCATCTAACACAAAAAATATTCAACGATATATGGAAACGTTGGAAAACCGAGTATTTAAGCCAACTAACAGCAAGACAAAAATGGCTCAAACCTCAGAAAAACCTTGAAATAGGAAACGTTGTAGTCATTCACGAAGATAATTTGCCGGCAGGAAAATGGGCGCTAGGACGAGTTACAGACATCCATCCAGGTCAAGATGGACATGTAAGAGTAGTGACACTCAAAACAGCGAAGGGCATACTCAAGAGGCCAGTAGTTAAATTATCTGCCTTGCCCTTGGACGAACAGAAAACTGAGAGTGAAACAGTAGAACAGGACGCCCCGAAGCGTAACCAAAAGCAAACAAAAAGGGGATGTTTATCAACTATGATAATGATGCTAATGTATTTTTTCACATTGTTATCAGCAGGAAGTTGCGTCAAGCTGACCTCAATAAACGAAGGACAAGGATTATACTTTGATAAATTAGGAGGCATGCAGCTAATCAGGGATGAATGGAAATTAGTTGCATACTACGATATGGACCCATACTGGGAAGGTATAACCGCATACAAAAAATACAATATACAGTTGGAAAACATTTGTAAACAAGTTAGAACCTTATCACACTGTGACGTTCTCTTATTACAATTACGTCACGCGTACGATGAACTACAGCACTACGACCGAGTCTTATCCACACATCAGCTGAAACGAGACGCACGCAAGAAACGGGGATTAATTAACGGAGTTGGAAACATCGCGAGCGCTCTGTTTGGAGTCCTAGACGATCGTTTCGCCAAACAATACCAAAAGGATATAGGCCTCCTCAGAGAAAACGAAAAACATCTCGTCACGATGTGGAAAAACCAAACATCAGTCATCGAAGCTGAGTACAACATGCTTTTGCGAACCCGAGATACAATCCAAAAACAACACAAGTTAATACACCAGCATTTACTTGCCTTGGAAAACGACACCGCCGCCATGACAAAAGAATTAACCGCAGCCGAGAGAATGTCCCAATTTACCATAATTGCCATGGCCGCCAATAATTTATTAACACACCTTAAAACGATCCAGGATACCCTACTAGAAACAATAACAAACATATATAACGGAAAAATGAACACGCATATTATAAACCCTGAACAATTGCAAAAAGAATTAAACATTATATCAGGTCAACTTTTAAGCGATCTTACCCTTCCCATTGATAACATACAGACAAACCTACAAAACATATACCAAGTATTAAAAGTAAAAGCAAGAATGACTGACCAATATATGATATTCGAGATACGCATCCCATTAATAACCCGTGACCGTTACGTCCTTTATAACATTATTCCGGTTCCGCACAGCTCAGCCAGAAATATGATATCTGTTATCCCGATAGAAAAATACGTCGCTATGAACTTTCAAAAAGATGCATACATGCCCCTACGAGAAAAGGATCTTGAAAATTGTATACTGCGAGACACGCTTATTTACATGTGCTACTTTAAGGTTCCCATATATAAGATGAGTAATGATAAAGATTTATGTATAAAAGACGAAGAGAACAACCAACAATGCAAAACAAACATCGACGCGTGCCAGAACAAGTGGATTAGCTTAGCAAGCCCTAATCATTACTTGTACTTTTGTTGTGATAGGTGTCAGTTTCGAACCATTTGTAAGGATCGGGTTACGGCTCAGACATTAACCCGAGCTAATATAATTTACATTGAAGAGAACTGCATTGTAAAAACTGATAACTTTGCAATTCACACACATATGAGTATGGAGAGCAAAACAGATTTAAAATACAACATAATTACACCAGAAATTGACCCTATTAACCACGTATTAAACATAACAGTCCAAGAATTTGGAAATAACAGCCAGAACATGGCGATGGAAGAAGAAGAGAGGAAAAACATAGAGGAAAGAATCAAAGCGCTAAAAGAGAGTCAAATGTCCGGAGACAATTACTCTATTCATGACGTGCATCATTACGCGGCCATATACTGCCTCTGGGCCGTAATGATCGTCATAGTAGTCGTATTCCTATGTAGGAAAACACGCTGTCAATGGCAGTTATTAAGAGCACGAGCATATCCAGAAGTTCCAGCAGCAGCGGGTTACGTCGAGAGTCCCCGGCCGGGCTCGCCGCGCCCGCGCAGGGCGAGCGCGAGCGCGACCTCGACACCGCGCGCGGCCCGGCGCACCAGCAGCAGCACCAGTGATATTCGTGACAGTGATAAGTGTAGTGTAAGTGCGCGAAGCCGGGCGAAAAGTGTAAGTGAAGGAGAAATAAATAGTGCGCGAGTGAAAGTACTGAAATACCATGATGAGAGCGGATCTACATTTATGGACAGGGGAAGCTCCCCAATTTTAAGAAAAATATCCTTTAATGAATAATAATGTCATGTCCTGTTATATTTTAACTATTTTAAGTCAATTGTTGAATCATCTTGTACCGCCCTCTTCATCATCTTTATTTCATCTCATCGTTTGCCCCCGGCAAGATGTTCGGTGCAATGCACCTTACACGCGTAACATGCGCCTGCGTGCGTATGCAATTATTAAGTTGCATTGATCGATTAGATTTACTTTCAATGTATTCACGGATTCCGTCGCGACCGGGTGCATTCGAACATATAACATTTTAACATTTAACATTTTCAACTAACTTAGATAATAGTAACAGTTTGTGTAGCAGTAGTTTTAGTTAATAAACATTTTATACTCTTTTCGTGACTTTAACACTCGACCACAATCCGCACCGCCCACAGCCGCCGTGTTTGGGCTCTTTAGACTTGTCTTGATTAGTACCATCGGAATAGGTGAGGTTCAGGGTCTCATGATGGAGTCAGGAGATAGTCAATGGAACTCTTCATATGGTTATCGCAGCACCGCCGTGTTTGGTCTCTTTGGGTTGGTCTTGATGAGCACCATCGGAATAGGTGAGGTTCAAGGTCTCATGATGGAGTCAGGAGATAGTCAATGGAACTCCTCATATGGTTATCGCAGCACCGCCGTGTTTGGTCTCTTTGGGTTTGTCTTGATGAGTACCATCGGAATAGGTGAGGTTTAGGGTCTCATGATAGAGTCAGGAGATAGTCAATGGAACTCCTCATATGGTTATCACAGCACCGCCGCGTTTGGTCTCTTTGGGTTTGTCTTGATGAGTACCATCGGAATAGGTGAGGTTCAGGGTCTCATGATGGAGTCAGGAGATAGTCACTGGAACTCCTCATATGGTTATCACAGCACCGCCGTGTTTGGGCTGTTTGGGTTTGTCTTAGTGAGTACAGCCGGATTAAATGAGGTCCAGGGATGACGGAGTCAGGAGATGATCACCGGAACTCTCCATATGCTCATAACAGCATCACCGTGTTTGGGCTCTTTGGATTTGTCTTGATGAGTAACATCGCAAGAGTTGAGGTCCAGCATCTCATGATGGAGTACAAAATGCAAATACAAAATCATTTATTTACCAAACATTTTCAAACCAAACTGTAAGTAACAATGACACCCACACTAGGCAAAGCCTGTATCGTGGGTTTCAAACATAGATATACATTATCAGTAAGGTATGCGGCTACAGGTATTAGCAGGTAGGTAGGTAGTCAGGAGACGGTCTCCAGAATTCCTCATATGCTCATCACAGCAGCGCCGTGTTAAGAAAACAAATTTTTAGCGTTTTTCGAAATTCACCCTCTGAAGGGATGAAGAAGTGGTTGGAAGTTTGTATGGGGAGCAATTTTTTTTAAACGAGAAACTTGAAACTTTGTTTATAGACCTAGCATTCAGTTACTTATATAAGAAAACTAATTTCAGCGTTTTTGAAATTCATCCCTTAAGGGTCGAAAAAAGGAGGTTGAATGTTTGTATGGTAAACGAGTAATATTCTAAATGAGAGACTATACAAATGTCGTTAGTAGTAATATATAGAGTAGGTTAGTAACTAGGTAATTAGATCCAAACATTAGGTAAAAAAACTAGACTACCCGTGCGAAGCCGGGGCGGGCCGCTAGTTATATATATTTCTGGAATCGTCTTTTCCCCACTTGTTAGGATAGCAAAAAAAATTTTTTTACGGAACACACAAAATGGGGTCCACAGTTCACCATATTGTTTTTTTTTTTTTGGAACTTTACATATCCTATGTCACCCGGGATGACGTAAGGATTCCAACCATACCTCACACATCTAAATCGGTTAAGGCGTTGAGAAGTTCTGGGGGAACAAAAAAATTCACATACATACATACATGAAACCTGAAAATATTAAACTCCTTTTTTGGGCAGTCGTGTAAATAAGAATAGGCAGCTTTATATGGATAACTTTTTTGAAAACTCAAAAACTGCCGAGTTAAAACGAGTTGTCTAATAACCATTCATTTCACACAATTTTTTTTTTCATATTAACAGATGAGGGTAGTTTCACTCTACTCGCGGCCCTGGTAAAGCGTAGCATCTCCATGGTAATAGTCCAGTTTGAGAGTAGGAAACCCCAATTTTTCCAATTTCTTTTTTGGGTTCCGTACCCAAAGGGTAAAACGGGATCCTATTACTAAGACTCCGCTGACCGTCTGTCTGTCTGTCACCAGGCTGTATCTCAAAAGCCGTGATAGTTAGACAGTGGAAATTTTCACAGATGATGTATTTATGTTGCCGCTATAACAACAAATACTAAAAGACAGAATAAAATAAATATTTATGTGGGCTCCCATACAACCCTTCGTGCGCGAGTCCGACTCGCACTTGGCCGGTTTTTCCTATTCCTTCACTTAGGAACCCGTACCCGTGCCCCGTTTACTATCCGTATTTACGAATAACAGATGATGATGATATTTTATTTACCCAAAAAAGTTACCAATCAACTTGTATTGATTTTTTTTATAATTTTTAACAGGGTCTGTACAGGTTTCAGGTCGGTAACCCCTGTGATATGTCAATCTATATATTATCTAACATGTAAATGTCAGTATCGAATAACAGATGAGGGTAGAATTTGCCTCTCGTATCTTAGACCATAACATGTTATTGGTACTAAAGCATTTTAGTTATTCATATTATTTATGACATAATGACTAAGAGTTTAGAATGAATGTACCATAATAGATATTATCCTACCAGACCAGTCCTACCACTTATGACTATTGGCCGGCGAGATGCCAGGGGCGTTTTTTTACGTATAAATATTATGTCGACAGTAAATAATGACATTGCATAATTTTTTACACGGAGTTTCCACCAAATCTAAATATATTGTCCGAGGTGAACAATACACATCACTATTAGGCCTTTTGAACGTTAGGACAAATGACCTTATAACAAAAGTTGATAGGAAAAAAATCATTTTCGATCAAAATGTGTGAGGTGAATCACAAATGAGGCTTCAAACGTCAGGATATATCATCAGTATGACAAACTATATGCGAGAATACAAAAATATTGTATGACAAAAACTTTCGATTTTCCGATAGCTACTTATGTATATTTTCTTGAAATGTAGTACATATTAAAGTGCTGCTTTCCAAACATCAAATACATGTTTAATTATACATTGTTAACAACATTAACAAACCTTAATAAACAATGTAAACTTTGAGACTGACGAAATGATCAAGACTTTACGTCCGTGTTGAAACGCACACATACGCGCTGTAAGTGTGCTGTAGAGCAGTGCGCTCGTATGCCGAGCGCTAACGCCATCTATCGAGTAAGATTTCGTGAAAATGATGAACGCTCAAACTTATAAGGAACCTTAACACGGCTAATATAAATTATGTACCAGCTCTTTGTAGGTAATATCAACGCTCCAGCTCAGTGAACCTTTATGACAGCGTTATTGGCTGAATGACATGAATACCTTATTAAAATTAAAAAAGTTTCGAGACAAAATGGCCGACATTGCTGCGAGTTGAGCGTGTTTCTTTTAAAAAAAAGGATAATAGTTTTGCTGGACTTCAAAAGTGGGGTTAAGAATTTCTAAGATAAAATTATTTTGGTGTTTTTTTTAATTACCAAGGGGGCCAATTACTGATGCTGTAAATTAGGTTATGTTGTTGCTAGAAATGTAGAAATTTGGTAATTTTCTGCGTTGACTGGACACTGAACTTTTTTTTTAAATTCAAAATAGGTTTGCGCTCGACCACAAATCACCTGATGGCATGGAACGCACTTTACCTAGTATAAATAGTTAAATACTGATTCACTCTCGCCTTGAAGACCGAAATGTTGTAGTTTACAGGGAATAAGGAATCCGGCAAGGAGTTCCACAGCTTGGCTATTCTCACGATAGAATTGGAAGCAAAACGCTTCGTGGGAGTTTTAGGAACTGCTATTATATTTACCCTTGAGAGGTCCATTTGCATGTTGCATAATTGTTTCATAACAACTCAATTTTTATTATAACTACAATATTAGAATAAAATGTAGCTTTTCCAATATCAATAGGCCCGAGCGCTCGGCAACTGCATAGGGAACTAAGCAAAAGGCTCATCGACGCAACTGGTGACCAAAGAGCTGGCAGCTTCCTCGCACGGCGTTTAAGTATTGCCATACAGCGAGGGAATGCTGCCAGCGTCTTTGGTACCATGCCACGGGGGCCCATTTTAGATATAATTTAATTAAATTAATTTTAATTTTACTTTAGTTTTTGATACCTAACTTGTATTTGCCGTAACTCATAGTTGCCTTATGTATAAACCTACTGTCCTCGTAATCCCTGTAGGCCAAGATAAATTATGTGTATTGTATACTTAACCCAATTTTTATCCAACAGTGCGTATTTATCGTTCTCGTACGATGAAGTTTTCACACCGACTCAGTTCCGCAAGGATTCCTTGATTTTAGAATGTTGTCAAGTTTCCAAGCTAAAGTTTGTAACCTCATATTTAGCCTGCATGCACAGTAACATACTGGCTACTGCAAAGTTAGTTTACCAAAGTTATTATATTCAATTTATGGCCTTTGGTGCTTTACCTTCCTTGTTGGTATACTTATACGTTTACAACACGGTAGATCAACAGTGAAAATAAATGAATCATACAGTAACAATTAAAACTCGAAAATACTTTGTAAATCATCATCATCATATCAGCCGAAAGACGTCCAGCTGGACATAGGCATCCCCCAAAGAGTGCCACAATGAACCGGTTGAGAACCGGTTCTGCGCCATGCGGATCGTCATCCTTGTCGACAAGTTCTGGTGTGTTCTTATTTCCTAAACCTTCCCCAGCCTAAGCGACGCGTATGGGACACCGTGGAATTTAGACGCGTCAGCGGTGTCCAAAGCCGCCCAATTTCCCCAGGCCGGCGTACACCAACACATGAAAAACATGTCCAGTGGATTCAGCCTACACTACTAAGAAAAGCACGAAGTAACGAAGTATTAAGGGTCAAGTGAATAGCCATTTTCTGGGTGCGCTCGCTTCACCATCGGGCTCATTTTTGTCCCCTGGCTAGATGCTGACCGAGAGCAATCCTATCTTTCATATAAAAAGTCCAAGTAAGTATTAAAAAGTAACATTTGCTTATTTTATTCTTGCTCCTTGTCGAATCGGATTAAACTGGTGTGATCCTTATTTTTAACACCCGAAGTGGCCGTAAAATTCTCGTTTACGAGGAATCGTCGATTTTTTAGAGCGTTCCTAATACGAGGTGTTTCGGAGCGCGGCGGTAATCCAATCTTTTATTTATATGTACTCCTTGAAAGAGGTCCGCTGTTTGGACAAAAGGTTTAGGGGCTACGCGTACACCGACGTTCGATGCCGAATAAATCGGCCAATATGAAGATTTTAAAGTATGTCTTAGTTTCAAGTGTTAGTCAAGTGTATTAGCAGTTTTATCAAGGAATTATAATATGTTTGACATTTCTTGCATTATTTTTATTATAAAAGAGAAATGGCAGCCTCAAGGGCCTTGAGAGTCAGTAATAAATAAGTCAGATAAATGAACTACGAAATATTGAATAATGTTATTTAGCAATAATATATAATGTACGTAACTCTGGCGACGAGACTCCCCATTTCTTGCATTTTTTAGCAGTCTGAAGCAGGGGCTATGATACATATAATTTCGTTCCTGTCGCACTTTCATACTTGACAGTAAGGGACGGATGCAATATTTCCGACATATAAGCGACCATCTTAGCCCCTCTGAGAGCAATAAAAGCCCAACACCATGCAAACACCTTACATATCAGTTTGACAGGAGGCCTACAAAATGTATAACAAGCCCCAATTGGAAGCCTAATGTAAAATGCAACATCGATAGTTACCCAAAACTCCGTGCATCGTATGAAGCGTTTGTTTCCGAAATTGACTCGCAAATTTTGCAAAGGTAATAGGATTGAATTGATATTGTCGGAACCATATTACTAGTTTAATAAGCAGTTAGGCCTGTTTGCCTTTCGAAGAGTGAAATAGAAATAATTTGTAAGTGTTGGTTGTATTTCTCTTATGTACCTACGCAGCATTTTAGAGTTCGGCTGTGTAATATGGACGCCTTTAAACGCTGTTCATAGAACACGAATCGAAAGTATCCTACTAATATTATACCTGCGAAAGTTTAGATGTAGTTTAAATGTTTGTTACTCAAACACGCAAAACCGGCTGAATGGATTATGATGAAACTTGGTAGGTATACAAGGAGTCTATAGCCTGGATACTTTTTTTGGATACTATTTATCCCAAAATCACCCCTTAAAGGAATTACATTGGGGGTGGAAACTGTGGAAGTTTAAGCGGACGAAGTCGCGGGAAAAAGCTAGTTCAAAATAAATAATTAGGGTCGCTCAATTTTCGCCAAGGTGTAAATCCCTCAGACAAAACGGCAGGTGCCATAGACTAGTATTCAGTTCCCTTAAATAAACGTCGCGTATTCTTGGACCAGATCTTCCTATACAATTTTTACGCAATTACATAGACTCTTCACCTCTCCTCGAAAAAGTTTTTCTTAAATTGCCCCGCCGTATTCCGCCATTACAATTTCGCCTTGTCATGACTACAATACAAATTTTAAAATACAGTATCGCTCTCCGTAGCTTAATCTTCTAATAGTGTGAACACTTTCCAACCTGTTAGCTGATTATATTGCACACCAACGTTTGCATTATGGCTTCTGTTACGTATCCAAACTATCGTTCGTTCGTTTAAATAAATAAATATTGGGAGACAATCTTACACTAAATCGAACTAGCCCCATAGTAAGCTCAATAAGGCTTGTTTCATGGGTACTAGACGACGGAATATAGAAAACATCAAGACTCAGAAACAAATTTTCATGCTCATCACACGAATATGTGACCTGACCGGGATTCGAACCCGGGACCGTCAGCTTCATAGGCAGGGTCACTACCCACTAGGCTAATCTACACACTAGGTTTCTTTATTCTTTTGCTTAAAGGCCTTAAAGTAATAATCGAATTTTGAATTCCATAGCTTTAAGTTTAGCGGATATTTCCAGTATCTCATACTCATACTCATACTCTGTATACAATTATACTCTGTATATAATAATTACTTTGAATACAACGTAATATTGGCGTGTAAGTAAAGTAGTTGACATGGATATTTTTATAAATATGATTTCTTAAACAATAATGGAATTACAGGTTTGTTAGTGTATTTCATAAGTTTCATAACATATATTTTCTTCTGTACATGAACGTTTGTTTCCGTAAAAAAAAAACAAAACAAAAAATGTTGTGTATTCTTCTCACCCTCCTCTGTTTATATCTCGAAATGCTGGCCAAGACCAATCTTATTTACTGCTGTTACAAAAATATACTGAAGGTGGAGGGAGTCGTCGTCACCCCACCACCCCATTTAGAATTTCGGTCGTATGCTTTCATTACTCAGTTATTTCAAAAAATCCTCTCAGCCATACGTCCACGTATGATTTCAAATTACTTTTTTATACTCTTTCATACTCTGCGGCATTTATTACGGCGCCACTAAAACTAAATTGACAATTACATAAAACGAAACGGCTCAGGTTCATATCGGGTTTATGTCAGCTTAGTGTTGGACTATTTCCCATTAATTCGGTACATGTCCCAGTTTATCATAGATATAAGTTCTGATTTATCTTCGAAAAATCTGAGTTTCAATAGGATTTATAAGTATATAGTTCGTACAAAACTCTAAGGCCAAATTCTGTCAAACGAAAGCAAGCAAAAAACGACTAAGAGCTCTTACTGTAAGGTAGATTCTTGCTTGCGCTCATTTGACAACATTTGGACTTACAGTTTTGAACGTACTCTGCCATGCAGTTCAAATGATTTAAGTATGGCGTGCTTTACAGTATAATATGATTTAATCCTAATTATTACACTCAAAATTAACACATTAATCCTCTAATAGGTGAAAATTATGTTAATCATGTGTTAATCATGTGTTGTGTGATAATGTATAATGATATAATATGACATGTAAAATGTGTTTTTACTAATAAATACTGTATTCTGTATTCTGTATTCTAGATTTTGCAGTCCACTGTTTTCATTAAGGTTGGTGACAATATGTTCATCATGACTATCGGTTTGGTGGCGTTACGAAGATAAAGTCTACGGGTCTTTATAAAAAGCGAGTTTTAAAATACTCCGAATAGACGAAGATTACAACTAATATTACAGCAGGATAATGACGCAGCTTTCCAAATGAGGGCTATGAGATATTTTAAGTACTTAAAAGTATAAGTATTTCATTCAAAAGTATCTATTTAATTTCTGAAAGTATGTATCTCCATATACTTAATTGATTTTTAAACAACAATAATTACAATTACAATACGGTATTATTAAACTCATAGTAAAATCAGCAACTTTTTATTAAATGTCAAAAACGATTTGTTAATATGAAGTTTGTATGGAAATACTGTCTTAGTGACGTCACTAAGACAGTGTGAATTGGTTTGTCCAAACCAGCGTCCTTTTTAAATCTTTATGCTTATAAAATCTTTCAATTAGCTAAAATAAATTAATAATTGATGTTTTTCGAGTATTTTCGTTAGATCTTTTATTAGTCAAGTAAAAAAAAACTATTTTTTCCTTAGTTTAATACCCTATTAAACCCTTAAATGAATAGAAAATGTCAAAGTGATAAAAACCAAAACGAACCTAAAATTAAATTAGGTAAATCAAAAAAACATTACAGTCCTTTTTTTGGGCAGTCGTGTAAAAAAAGGCCCCCGTGGCAACGTACCGAAGACGCTGGCATTCCCTCGCTGAATGGCTATGCTAAGTGCTGTGCGAGGAAGCTGCCAAGTTCTTTGGTCCCCAGTGATGTCGACGAGTCTTTTGCTCAGGTGATTGAAAAGGTTCCGAGCGCTTGGACATATTGAATCTGTATTTTAACATATTGAAATTATTGGCGAATCGCCTTGGTTTTATCTCTTTCACTTAAGAGTAATTAAGTGCGATGCACTGCTATTGAAATGAAATTGTCGAATGGAATATAGTAGATTGTTAACCATCAAGGGTTGAAAGCGACCCATTCGACCCGACATATTTTGGCGTTCGAACGAAGTGAGAGCGCCAATAGTTCAAGGGTGAAATGGGTGCTTTCACCCGAGATAAACACTCTACTATTAATTTCGACTATGAGGAAAAATAAATGAGAAATAAAAGTAATAGTAAATGATATTCTACGGATTCAGCAATAAAAACATGCGCTGCAGCCACCAGCAGCCAGCCCCGCGCGCGTCCGGCATATTCGCTTGTTATATAAATCGGTCGAACTTTCCGAACAGGAGAGATGAAAATAAATTTTTAGTTACAGATTGGATATTGATAGGGCCCTTTATCATTTCGCTTCAATAACAATCTAACCGGATCGAGAGCTTTCATTCGAAAAGTTTTTGTAAGCTTTTCAGCAGAAATTGGTGAAATATAAAATTACGTTTAAACCTTGTTAACCGAGCGAAAGTCCGCTTGTTTATTCTCCTCTTTTCTCAACTAATTCTCTTAAACTTTAGTGAGTAGGTTCGATCATTATATAGTTTGTTTGTCGATTATATTTTAAAAATGTTCAATAAACTCTCGCGAGGTCTTCAGCTCACAGAGCCACTAGTTGTCATGGTAAATATATATGCTATACCATTTATATGCTGGTCATTATCTAGTACTCAACAACCCATCGGATCTCCACCTTTACAAACACCCATCTTTCCCCATATCTATCTAAGGCGACTTGCTGACTTGTCGGTGCGGAGGCGGTACGATATGTGAAAACTGTCAAACGTCAGTGTCAACTGTCAGTCAACTCAGTACTATTTTTAGTGCGCCCCTACATTTAAATGAGTGCTTCCTGACTAGCGCGGGATGCGCGGAAGCGGGACGATGCGAAGGCAGTACTGGTCCGCTTCTGCGCGTAATATTACTACTGCGCAAATGTACTACAAAGATTCTCACTTGACGGAATACTGTCAGTATTACATTTGCGCAGTAGCAATATCATGCGCAGAATTAAGCGAAGCAGTATTATTGCCTTCGCATCGCCCCGCTACCGCGCATCCCGCGCCAGTCAGAAAGCACTCATTTAAATTTTTGAAGTGAAAACTTCTTTAGCGGCGCTGAGCACTTTTATACTGGGGAAAAATGTATAAACTCGCGATAAATTCCAAGACCAGGTTAGTTGACCCCTCCTAGTATCGTGATTGCTATGTTACGAGGGGTCCCCAGCTGGTCTTCTTAGAAAGCCAAGGTTCTAACTGTTTTAAGACAATCCTAAGATTTTCCATAAAGATCATATTTCAAATAAATTCTCATGGAAAGTAGCTCTTATTGTCCCTAAAAAAGCGTTTCCAAAGTCCAATATCGGATAGCCAGACTGACCGATTTCCGTAAAGATCATATTTCAAATAAATTCTCATGGAAAGTAGTTCTTATTGTCCCTAAATACGGTGACAGTTCCCTTCAAAATACCTAGTGGCCAAGAGTGATGGATAAAATACCAAGGGCCTGACACGCTTTGTAAGAGAAAGATAGTCTTATTGCGATTCCTATGAGAGGAAGTAGAAAATAGTGCGATGTTTTGTCCTTATCACCGATCGAAAAATTTTGTATTTGTGTCAAAGTTTTGTGTCAAGAAGATTCCAAAACAAATTGGCAATATTTGGTAGTGCATTTTATAAATAGAGAATTAATGATAAGTTTAGTTTAAATGAATAATAATTTACCAATTATCAGATCCGTAGTGTTTGGGTGTTCAGTGCAAACATGGTGGGGTGTTCAGTGTTGGGCTGTAAAAGCAAACTCGACCGAAAAAAGGCGGATGTTACATTCCATGCGTAATTTGCGTAAGTACATTTTCTTTGCATTTTGGACCCGTGTTTATTTCTAAAATCTCACCGGTACCAAGTTACTGAGCTAAATCATACGAGTAAGTTATATCATGAGACACTTGATGAAATAGGAAAAATATGTAAATTAATTCAAAAATAACCTCCAAACATTTCACATATAAACCGATCAAATCGCGTAGTATAAATCTACCATAGAAGCCAGCTTAGAATTGATGTCCCATCATTCAGTCGGTTTATAATTCGATTTCGGGATACCAACAAATAATAAAAAAACCCCTGAAGATTACCCCACGTTTCGGGAAATTCAAGTAATTTGATTTTTTAAGTTTTTAGGGTTCCGTAGTAAACAAGGAACCCTTATAGTTTCGCCATGTCCGTCCGTCCGTCCGTCCGACCCCCGACAAAGAAAGTAAACGAGTCACATTAAATGAATAGATATTAATAATATAATATTTCCTAAAAAATAAAATTAATTTTCAAAATACACCAAATTTGGGTTCTTCCTTAGAGCAAACAGCTAAATTAAATTTTCTTAAATAAACGCCTAATTCTAACCAGTCATATATATTTTTGAAGTGAAAACTTCTTTAGCGGCGCTGAGCACTTTTGTACTGGGGAAAAATGTATAAACTCGCGATAAATTCTATGACCAGGTTAGTTGACCCCTCCTAGTATCGTGATTGCTATGTTACGAGGGGTCCCCAGCTGGTCTTCTTAGAAAGCCAAGGTTCTAACTGTTTTAAGACAATCCTAAGATTTTCCATAAAGATCATATTTCAAATAAATTCTCATGGAATGTAGCTCTTATTGTCCCTAAAAAAGCGTTTCCAAAGTCCAATATCGGATAGCCAGACTGACCGATTTCCGTAAAGATCATATTTCAAATAAATTCTCATGGAAAGTAGTTCTTATTGTCCCTAAATACGGTGACATTTAACTTCAAAATACCTAATGGCCAAGAGTGATGGATAAAATACCAAGGGCCTGACCAGGGGGAGGAAACTTAAAGGAAAGTGCTGCTTCCTATTAAATTTGATGTCGACATATTTTGTGTAATCCGTCTCAAGCAGGTTTCGTTTTCATTTCATCTTTCCCAATACAATTAATCAAAGCTGAACGTAAAAAGGAACGTTACAATTTATCGTAAAAATTTATTTTTCAACTCTATGGTCACAGATTTTATAATACTCTATGGTCGTATGGTTGCCATGGTTATTTTTAAATATTGAAATAAAACGTGTGTCAATAACGTGTCAACATATTGAAAATAAAACAATCGTAATTAAAATTTATAAGATTTTCTGCATTATTCTTGTGAAAAGCAGTTATCGGATACGCCGAGTTAAGTAAGTATTTTTTAATTCATTATTTACTATCCCTGTTCACACCGATGCGATGTTACATTTATATTCCAATCAATTGATTTATTTAGGTAGGTAGTCTGTTTTGCCGGGTGGTTATGCAGCTCATACATAAATGAATATCAACGAAAACAGTTGATTACTTAGCAATATAAACGTTTGAGTATTGAACTACGTGAGCTATACGATAAACGAATATGAAGCCCACTTTTTTCTTCGTGTTGTCTTTGAAATAGGTATAGTAGATAATTAGAGACATAATTTCAAAAATACACGCATACCTCCTACGCTCTCATCTCATTATTTAATGTTATGTTTTGCAGGTGCATAGTGCATACAATCATGCCACGTCCTCATGCTGAGAAAAAGTCAGGACAGAGGTATTTTCAACATGGATGTCAATTGTTGGAGAAAACAACACTTACAATACATGAAATCATCAAATCAGGAAGATACAGCGTGCATCCATTTCAAGGTGAAAAAAATGGATACGTATTTTTGTAGACGATTGTCCTTCACCAATTCGTTTACCAGTTAGTGATTGAAGAAGTTAATCAAATCGCTATCAAGTTATAGGTAATCGTATTTAATCCTTCTTTTAATATACTACTCATAAATAAGTTAGTCTAAAATAAATAAATGATATTATATATACAACTTAATTTTATTAGTCTCCTGACTCGAATAATTATTTGTGTACAAATCACTTAACCCTTTCAATACGGCGTGATTATAATTTGTACTCAAATTGGAGGAGTTAACACGCCAATCCGAGAAAGATTTTTTATAGATAAAAGTAAACAATAAAAAACTGTTCATGTACAGTCGAGGTCAAAAATATCTTTACAATTGAGTGTGACAAAAATATCTTTACATTTAAATAAGTTTACTCACTACATGACAAAAACATGCTTACAACGTATTATTATGACAGTTTCATCTTTTCACTTAATGCACCAAAGTTCTGTTTACAATTTATCTTCCATAAAATCATTTACACACATTGTGACATAATAGGTTTACATTGCATGTTACAGAATAAGATTCACTGTCAATGTGCCATAAATAGGTTTACATTCAGTATGGCACTTGGAACTTTACGTTCAAGCGTACATTGTTTTGCTTACAACTCTTGTTACGTAAATATCTTTACAGTTTGACACAAACCACCGTTCTTCTTTCAATTATGACGTGTAGATCGCAAAATGTGAGACAAACATATACACTGACACGTCTGCACTGTTTTCGTGAATTGTCAGTTCATTTTATTCAAGTATGTTTCATATAGCAAGTACATAAAGTAGCTTATTGGAGATTTACATGTTGTATACCTACATATTTTGCAGCTGTTAGGAACTGATTACATATTTAATGGTTTTATATAACGGGAACAAATAAAATGATCACCTAAATAACTTTTGATATCACCAAATTTTCGAAACCTAAAATAAAGCTCAACATTCAAAAAAATGTATCGATCATCAATCTCGGGTCACCTAAACAGTCATACCTGTTATTCCAGCAGTTAAAGCTATTTTATTTACTTATTGCGTTCCCAGAAATTTTATAATCGCATCAAAAAGTTGTTTTTGTATACATACCACCAAAAATACTAAACTTACACCTAATCTCGTGCATCATTTTTGAAGTGAAAACTTCTTTAGCGGCGCTGAGCACTTTTTGTGATGGGGGAAAATTGTTAAACTGGCGACGATTCGTAAGACCAGCTAGTTGACCCCTCCTAGTATCATGATTGCGATGTTAGGAGGTCAACTCAACTAAACTCAGCTGGTCTTATGATTTACGATGCGTAAGACACAATGATACTCGGGGACATATTATGTATATATGTGAATGGATTATACGAATATGAATATGAACATGAGTATGAATATGAATATAAATACGGATACGGATTTACAGATACCGATACCGATACGGAGACGGATATGAATATCTTTGTTATTTACTTTCTTTATTGAGTTTTCACTTCTGCCTGCACTCCCGGAGTGCAACCCGTTGTTTTTTTTTAAATTGAAAATGAGGCCGACGCTTATGCGAGCTCACCCAGAAGATTCACTCGTACCTTAAAAAGGTCCAGGTTATTTGAACTCGGAAGTACCTACATACGCCATTCGAATACCAAACCAGTAAACATTATAAAAAAAGATGATTTTGACCAGGTAATGAAAGTAGCCAGTCGTACGTCGTCTGGATATCTGATGGAAGAAGGGGGAAGGCGGTATCAGCTCATGGAGTTCCTGAGCACACTCAACGAATCTAAAGAAATAAAAATGGGCAATAGGTAGTATTGCTTACAATTTTTGAAGTGAAAACTTCTTTAGCGGCTCTGAGCACTTTTGTACTGGGGAAAATTTGTTGAACTCGCGACAGATTCTAAGATTCTAAGACCAGCTAGTTGACCGCTCCTAGTAATCGTGATTGCGATGTTAGGAGGTGTCAACTCAGCTAAACTCAGCTGGCCCCTATACCACAAAACTTTACAAGTCTACAATTTGACAAATTTACACAATTTTCCATAGAAAAAGTTCACAAATTTGTCGAATTGTACGCTTGTAAAGTATTGTGGTACAGGTTCCTGGTCTTAGATGCGTAAGACACAATGATACTCGGGACATATTATGTAAATGGATTATGCGAATATGAACATGAGTATGAGTACAGTACAGATACGGATACCGATACGGATACCGATACCGATATGAATATCTTTGTTATTTGGGTCATTGTCAGTCGGAAAAACAAAAGTTGTCCATTCGGTGGACAATAGTTAACGGCTTGTGTGCATGTAATTTACGTTTTTATTATATGGATTTATAGACACGGAATTACAGATTATGCGGGTTATCAGATCAATCGAAAATTAAGCTTTGTAGCCCTTAACTTTTGGCATGTCCTGTCCACCGAAAAGACGCGCACCTAAATCTGACAATGACCCATTTACTATCTTTATTGAGTTTTCACTTCTGCCGGCACTCCCGGAGTGCAACCCGTTGTTTTTTTTAATGTAAGGGCGCAGTAAAAAGTGGTACTGCCTCGACTGACAGTTGACACTGACATTTGACAGTTTTCTCATATCGTACCGCCTTCGCACCGACAAATCAGAAAGTCGCCTTAAATACACAAATCGAACTGCAATTTTCAACCCCAAAAGAGACAAATGGCCCCATTCGTAGTACAAAGATTGGCTATCGTGTAGCTTTTACGGGTGCAATTCTGTAACATTGGGGTGACAAATTAGCAGCACTTTAATCTAAACGATGCACATAACGCCTCGACCCTTTGATTAAAGTAGCGTTATGAGACGGCAACTTATTTTTTTCCCGCTGGTCGCTGCGAATAAAAAAATATCTTTGGCAATGGCAAATAAGGGTTGCCAGTTGTGGGAATTTACCGTGAAGTTAGGCGTAAATGAAGAACTTTATTTTACTAAACGGTTAAAACTCGCGTATTAATTGTCACTTCGGGCGACATGTTTCGAACTCTTCGGGAGTTCTTCTTCAGGAGGAGTGCGTCTGCGACCCGCGCCGATTGCACACTGTTGAACTACCCGGCGCCCACCTCAAGGCCCGTGACGCACGCGCAGAAAGCGTTTCAGCTCGGCCGTTTAGTAAAATAAAGTTATAACATGTCTCACGAAAGTTTAAATTCAAGTAAGTAAATTAAGAATTTATTTTATAGGATGATTTGACTACAAAAATACAAATACAAATGCGTTTATTTTTCTCTTTAAATTACAATGGTGTTTTTTTTTTTTTTTTTTTTTATGTATGACTGAACAGCGATTGACCTTAGTCTCACCTGATGGAAAGCGACGACAAGGCCTAAGATGTAGCTCACTGGTTCAGTAATAGCCTATTCACTCTTGCCTTGAAGAGGCCCAGATTATAATTGTCCGGAAATACAGAAGACGGGAGCAAGTTCCACTCCTTTGCTGTTCGCATTAGAAAAGAGGAAGCAAATCGCTTCGTGCGAATAAACGGAATATTAACAACATAAGGATGACACCGCTCCCCTCGTCTGGACGTCCGCTGATGGAACGGAGAGGGCGGAATTAAATCGTGTAATTCCTGTGCACACTCCCCAAAATGTATCCGATAAAATACTGATAGGCAAGCGACTCGACGGCGGTGTTTCAGGCTTTGCAATTTAGACTCAACTGACGGATCGTCCTCAAAAAGTTTGCGAGCTCGGCGCTCGATTGAATCCAATGCCGCTAACTGATACTTGGCAGAGCCGTCCCACAGGTGGCAGCAGTACTCCATACACGACCGAATTTGAGCTTTGTATAGGGAGAGAAGCTGATTCCGTGAGAAGTACCGCCTCACCTTGTACAGGATACCAAGTTTTTTAGCAGCAGTTTTGGCCTTGGATTCAATCGTGGACCCGAAGTTTAAGTTCGAATTCAAACTTAAACCAAGGAGCTCAAGGTGATCCGTCAGTGATAGAGATACATTTTGAAAAGTAGGAGTCAAGGTGAAAGGACTCCGTTTTGCGGTGAAAATACACGCCTGAGTTTTGGCGGCATTGAATGCAACCAGGTTGGCGTCACCCCAATCAGATACAGCCTTCAAGGTTGCATCTGTTCGCGCCACCATATTTCCCCTGAGGATTTCGGTTTCATCCCTGCTAGTCTGCGCAACGGATAGATACCTCTCCGTGACTGTGCTGTCATCAGCATACCCAATGATACCGGGTTTAAGCAGGTCATTTATATGCAGCAGAAAGAGAGTCGCGGAAAGTACTGAACCCTGAGGCACCCCGGCATTAATTTCCAGGAGGTCAGACGAGCACCCGTCGATGACAACTCGAATAGACCGGTTCCTCAGGAAGTTGGAGATCCACGAGCACAGACCAGAGGGGATCCCATACGCGAAAAGCTTGCTGATAAGGCCGTCGTGCCATACCCTATCGAAGGCCTTAGAGATGTCAAGAGACACGGCTATGGCTTCACCATGCTTCTCGATGGCCTCGCCCCAAAGGTGAGTGGCGTATATCAGAAGGTCCCCAGTGGAACGGTTTTGGCGAAATCCGTACTGCCGGTCACTGAGGAGATCGTTACCTTCTAGATATGCCAGGAGCTTGGTGTTGAGAACACGCTCCATAATCTTGCAGAGTATGGAGGTGATTGCGATGGGTCGATAATTCGAAGGGTTAGCACGGCTCCCTTTTTTCGGTACGGGTTGTACATTTGCAACCTTCCACGAGTCCGGGACCACACCCTTCCTCAGGGAAAGCCGAAACAGGCGTGTTAATACGGGAGACACTTCGGGAGCACACGTTCTCAGCACTACGGCTGGAATGCCGTCAGGACCACTCGCCTTATTCACGTCCAGATTGCGCAACGCTTTCAGTACCTCCCTTTGGTGTATTTTGATATCGGGCATTGAAGTCCCACAATAAGGTATAGTGGGAGGTACTGCATTGCCAGCATCTAGACGCGAATTCCCCGCAAACAAGGAGACAAAGAAGTTTGCCTTCTCAGCGGCAGTATGAGCCAATGATCCATCAGGCTTTACCAGAGGAGGGAGTGAAGGGCGACAGAAATTCGATTCCACCGATTTCGCAAGAGACCAGAATGCCTTACTCCCAGAAGGGTACGAGGCTAGTTTGGCTCCAATGCGACTGACGTGGTGGAATCGAGCTTTCCGCATCACCTTCTTGCTTGACTTGGCAGCTTTGTTGAACATTTGCTTCTTAGCTCGAACATCCGGAGCTTTGCAGTTACGAGCGTCCGCCCACGATAAATATGCCGAGTGTTTGTGCGCTTCAGCCTGAGCACAATCGGCGCTAAACCATGGGCGCGCTGTGCCACCAGTAGAAACGTCAGAGAAAGGGATAAAATACTCCATCCCCTGACGCAGCACGTCGGTGACAGCTTCTGCGCAGCTCGACGGATCGTCACTTGTGAAACAAGTTTGCTGCCAAGGATAAGAAGCGAAAAAGTGGCGCATCTCATCCCAGTCAGCTGACTTGAATCGCCACACTCGCCGAGAGCCTCTGGGGCTGCGATCGGGCGGAGAGTGGGATGACACAGATTTCACCAGACAGTGGTCGGACGTCCCCAAGGGGCATGATACCGACACAGTGTACCTGTCTGGATCCGTTGTCAGAAAAAGGTCCAAGCAATTAGGCGTGTGACCAGCAACATCCGGAACGCGAGTCGGTTCATCGACCAGCTGGGTGAGATCCAGCGATAGTGCAAATTTGTACGCTTCTCTCCCAGCGTGGTCAGTCAACTGGTATGGGCACAACCACTCCTCATGGTGGGCATTGAAATCCCCCAGAAAAACCAACTCCGCGCATGGGTAACGTTGCTGGGCCACACCCGCCGCTTCACTGAGATGCTCGAAGAGTTTAGTTGCCTCCCGATCACCGCTGTGCGACCGATAGACCAGAGCGTATATAATTTTCTGTACGCCTAGATCCACCAGTAGCCAAAGGATTGAAAAATCTGGATCTTCAAGGTTACCGAGACGCAGACAACAGATATCGTCTCGGACGAAAACACATACCCCAGCACGGGGCACAAAAGTGTGCTCCAGGGTGTACCCAGGGTATTGTAAGTAAGTCGCATCCGTTGGACATCCGATCTGCGTCTCGGTGAGGCAGAGTAAGTGGGGCTTTTCAGTCTCAAGATGGTGGTGGACTGCAGCGAGATTAGAGTGCAGACCTCGGATATTTGAGAGGTGCACTTTAAATGAGAGGAAGTGCATCCGCTGTCGAACCTTACTTTTTTGCCTCGACTTCATTAAAAATGTGAAAGATGTGAATAGGCTAGGAGGGCGGCAGTTGAACAGGTGCAGTGCTACTCACCCAGCAGCGCACTCAAGTCGCCTACACTAATGAATAGGGAGCCTGGTCTGGAGACTGCGGGGACGCCCGAACCCCCCCAAAGACGGCTGTCGGGTCCTCTCTCCGGTCGCCAACCGGCACTACAGCGCATCTCCGGGATTTTTCGCGAGTTGGCGGGGCAGCCTTTCAAGATTGGCGAGACCCCTACTTGGGCCCCCAACTACCTGCGGTCGGCCAGCGGATAACCGTGCTTCGGATCCCGCTACCCTCCGCGACCAGGCACCCAGTGCAGCAAACAAGAGGCACCGAAACCGGTAAGCAACACCGCAACCCTGTTCAGACCCGTCCTCCTTGATGGCTTCTCCCGTCTTCACGCCGGAACATGGCCGGAGCCATTTGGCGGCGAGGCTTAGTCCAGGAGGGTGGTGACAAGCCGCGGTCGAAACCTACCACCAGAAAGGGCTGTTCATTTGGCGCTACCCAGGGGACACGTGTGGGTATCTAGAGCAAAAGCCCACGGACGCGAACAGCTTTATCCCCCAAAATGTGTGTATCGGTAATACTTGAAGAAAAAAAAATGTGCGGTATAAAATGGAACGAAGACATCTTGACCCTTGCCCGAGTGACCGGCTAAGTTCAAAATAACTGCGACTAACATTGAAGTGAGTATATACCTGTACATTTTATTTTTATTTACTTTATTTTATCAAAAATGGGAATGCTCTTGGCCAGCATCTAGCCAGGGAGCAAAGATGAGTGGGGCCAACGGCGAAGAGAGCTGAGAGACAGAGAGAAGAAGATGCCTATTCACTAGTGCCTTCAATAGGTCCAGGTTATATGAACTCGGAAATATAGACGCCGGCAGGGAATTCCAAATCTTAGCAGTCAGTGCGCATTATAAAAGATGATGAAAAGCGCTTGTTTCGAGTAAGAGGCATTTCAGCCAGGTAAGGATAGTAACCAGCCGTACGTCTGGATGTCCGATGGAAGAAGGGGAAGGCAGTTATGATCTCATGGAGCTCCCGAGCACACTCACCGAAGTACAATTTGTAGAGGACGCTCAGACACGTTACTTTGCGTTTATGTGCTACAATTAAGACGATATATCGATTGAAAGAGACACCCTTTGTTTTTCGCTCACGACAAAACGGGATGCAACCCTCTCCGAGAATGGCTTTTTAGTCAAATCTCGTTAAATATCTGACTGTGTGCAGGTTTATTAAATTTCCTCTTGTCAGTACCTAGATGAGGTAAAATACCATCATATTAACTTAATCGTGTCTTTTAATAATGCGTTGTTTTAGTAGGCTGAGGAAAAAAAGGAAAATATAGACTCGACTTTGGATTTATTTTCTATCAAGAAAATTTTAAGCAATCATGTTTCGGTATTGTCAGTACCACAAACATATAGTCAAGAATCATATATCTGAAAATCAGCCCCTACTGTTTACTAGTCTGGGCAGGACAGCGTTTCAAAGTCTCCAAATTTCTCAGTGTAGCGCCTTAATATTCATGAAAAAAGTCCTTACTCACACCTAACCAGTTCCAAAGTTCATTATGTAGTGAATGATCTAACAGCCCAACCTATTTTAGTATTACTTATTTTTTCACAACTGCCCAAAAAAAGGAGTGTAATGTTTTTACTTGGTCTGTTTTGGCGGAATTATTACTTTTGGCAACCCTGGCATGGTATCCAGGGCTGGCGTGTAATTACGCCGTAATCCCGCCATAAAGACGCTGGTAAATTCGTTTTCTGCGGCACACTGATAAACGAAACTCTATGGTACACACGTAATAAGGGTGAGTATTTCTGATATTTTCTTCCGCAGATACCTACTGTCGTTTCGCGCTGTTTTTCGGCTTTTGTTATATTATTTGTTGAGATATTTGAATACATATAGATGTTATCTCTCTATACAGACGGACATGTCTTGAACGAAGTGAGAACGCCAATAGTTCACTTTCTCAATTTATCTGCATGATGACACGCGTATATGGATCTCTATAGAAATCTTTACTCTGTACTTACGGTTTCTGCCATTGCCCAATATAATTTAGTCCTATTTACCATACTATATTTTAATACTCTTCTGCTCTAGCGCAGAAATTGACCACTTTCAGCACGCCACTAAGATGAACAATGACCCACTTTCAGAGTGTGAGAAATGAACAGTTTTGCTAACTTTATCATGACTCATTAGACATACTATCGAAGACACAGGTAACTGACCGAGACCGTCCGTGAGCCTTATTGCAACGAGATAAGGCCTACTTATGGTCAGTTAACATTGACGTCGATAATACATCAAATGAGAATAACAAATATAATACAAAATAAATAGGTTTGAAGTTATTTACGAAAATAGACGAAAATTAACCATTATTCATATACATTTATATTTTTTGCCGGAATGATGAGCGGAAGAATGAATAGAGCGCTCGTGGCCCAGCGGCGCCTGCGTACCGCTTGCGCTTGCTAAGGTTAAGCAACGTGGGCAGCGGTCAGAACTTGGATGGGTGACCGCTTAGAGTGGTTACTAACTGAGCGCTCCCGTGCTTTGGAAGGCACGCTAAGCCGTTGATCCCGGTTGCTGTCTATGGCAGCAGTCGTTAAGCCATGTTGGAGGCCTTCGGGCGGCTTGAGAACTTCTAATAGTCAAGTTGCCCACTCACTTGACAAAGCCTAATCCCAATAAGGTCTAGTTTCCCCTTGGGGTTGGAAGGTCAGATGGCAGTCGCTTTCGTAAAAACTAGTGCCTAAGCCAAATCTTGGGATTAGGTAGCGGACCCCAGGCATCCTTCAGGATGCAACTGTACTGGGATAACGCTAGGAGGATGATTTATATTTTTTGCCTATTTTCCATACAAAAAGTTATATGATGTTATAAATTGTTGACTTTAGGTATTAATTTTTAATCAGGAAGCGATGCCAATCCCTTAAGCGGACCGACGCCATTTTTTTTGCAGCTATGGCTATAAATATTCATCCATAAACCTATTTATTTGTTTCTTTCGGCCATTATTTATATTCAAAGTTATTGAACTGGGTCAACCAATACCGGGTAGGGCCGGATGCCTTTGTCCCCTAAATCAGCGACAAACAATGGCCCTTTCATCTTAGATAAATCGAGGATTTCCTTAAAACCGCTGTTGGGTTATACTTACAGCCACCATTGATGTTACGAGCGTGGGGTCCGCTTAAATAAAAAAATGCAGTAATTAAAACAAGCACTTTATTACGGAGTTAACTCTCACAATTGACAACATTTCATATTTTTAACTACTTTATTTTATGAACTAGTTAGAAAATAGGTAAAAATTTAAGCCACCCGTATTTTTTCTTTTTTAATTTAACTCATTATTTCATACAAAAAAAACACGTTGAAAAGTAGGTCATTCCAAAAGGGCGTAAGTAAAATATGACGTCAACTTCCCAACAAGAATCCAGAGCCACTCCAGAGCAGCGATTGTCTGTACTCTGTACTAAGGTCTCCCTGAATACAGCGAGGAAGATGACGTCAACTTTCGGTTTACAGTAATTTGCGATTTTTTACAAAATTAACGGAGAAAAAAATGTTTTTTGTGTACTTCACACGTTTTTACCGAAATGGTTTTCGAATTAAGACTTTTGGAAATTATGAAATATTGTCAATTGGGAACATGCATTGAGATTACATCGAGAAACTATTTTATTTTTTATTTATTTTATTTTGGCCACAAACAGTCATTACTGGTACAATAAATCTTACATTGTATTAATTAATAGACCACAGTGCCGAAAAAGATGTGAAATAAATCACAGATTAGAGATAAATACAAAAATGTGAGCTTACATAGACGTCAAGGTAATTACATTAAATTCTTTAGTCTTACTATATCAGTACCTAATCCAGTAATGGTAGCGATTACAAGTGTATTACTGAAAGATATATTATTATTTCATTGCGAAATATTTTAATTTAAAGTTACGTAAATTGAAACGTAATTAAAAGCGCGCAGTGACGTCACTCGTGTCAGTCACTTCAGTAACTTCAGAGAAAAACATTCAAAACTATCTATAAAATTTAAAAACATTAATTATTAATGATTTATTAGCGCTCGTGGCCCAGCGGCGCCTGCGTACCGCTTGTGCTTGCTAAGGTTAAGCAACGTGGGCAGCGGTCAGAACTTGGATGGGTGACTGCTTTGAGTGGTTACTAACTGAGCGCTCCCGTGCTTTGGAAAGCACGCTAAGCCGTTGATTCCGGTTGCTGTCTATGGCAGCAGTCGTTAAGCCATGTTGGAGGCCTTCGGGCGGCTTGAGAACTTCTAACAGTCAAGTTGCCCACTCACTTGACAAAGCCTAATCCCAATAAGGTCTAGTTTCCCCTTGGGGTTGGAAGGTCAGATGGCAGTCGCTTTCGTAAAAACTAGTGCCTAAGCCAAATCTTGGGATTAGGTAGCGGACCCCAGGCATCCTTCAGGATGCAACTGTACTGGGATAACGCTAGGAGGATGATGAATTGTTAATGATTTATTAAATTAAATGAAACTGAAAATGTATTATTTCTGTGATGAAAATGATTTTCATGCGCCATGAAAGTTTGAAATTTGCACTAGTAACGTCATGCCAAGGCAGTGAGCGTTTACGCGCGAAATTTGAAATGTCGGTTTTAGATTTTAATTAAATAAATTATTTGTGCATATTTTAACTTTTCCGTGATTGGTATCTTTACATTAACTCCGTTAATCTTTAAGATAGGCTAGTTCAATGAGACAATGCATGTCCCACACACACGAACTGTACTTAAAATGTCACTAGTCGCACTAATCACTTATCTTTGTTCCGATTTATCACTTCGATCGCGGTAGTTATTGAGATCGCTCGCATGCTCATGTCGGAGGTTGCCCTGGATTTTCCCCAGGCTACTCTCCAACCGCGCATTCCTTCGCCTTATTGGACCCAGCCTACAAAGCCACAGACATGTTAAAAAAAAACACTGAAAATAAAATGAAAAGGTATGTCATAGATTGACTCAGGTTAAAAAAAAGTTTACCAATATGTACGCTTTTTGGACCTTATAGCGAAGGAGTAGAGTGCAATAGTGTACATATTTATGAACCTGACTGTAAATTAGCTGTCAAATTTAAGATAGACATCTAGGTCAGGGGTCGGCAAATAGCGCGAGCCCAACACAAGCCTGACTTAGGCTGGGTTGCACCAAACCGTATGTAATCGTAAGCGGTGTTCGTCAAATCTGATGGTATGGAAAGTTTGACAAGTTTCTATGGGATGACAGCTGCCGGCGCCATATTTGACGATAACCGGCCTGTGTTCGTATGTTGGTGCAACCGACCCTAACAATAAGCCAGTACAGTCAAATCTGCATTTTTGGTATGTTATTTACACTACACCCCTTAGGCGACTTCCTGATTTGTCGGTGCGGAGGCAGTACGATATGAGAAAAGTGTCAAATGTCAGTGTCAGCTGTCAGTCGACGCAATACCATTTTTTACTACACCCCTACATTTAAATGAGTGCTTCCTGACTGGCGCGGGATGCGCGGTAGCGGGACGATGCGAAGGCGGTACTGCTCCGCTTCTGCGCATGATATTACTACTGCGCAAACGTAATACTGACAGTATTATGTCAAGTGAGAATCTTTGCGACGTCAGTAAGTTTACGTCAAAGAAGAAAATGTCACATATCGATCCCGCCCCGCCAAGTCAGGAAGACGCCTTAGGAGTATGTGAAACTATGTTTTGCTTTACTTTACCTTAAAAATAATATTGACAAGTAGGTAAGAAAAAAAGAAAAAAAAACGAAATAAGTCCGAAATTTTTACAGTTCATTACGCACTACGAAGGTGGCACACCTTTTTTTTGCTTGCAAAACGTATTTTCACACTCTCCTAAGGGGTCCAAATAACATACCAAAAATGCAGCTTTACATCGCACTTTGCGATTTTAATGTACAATTTGACTGCTCTAGACACGCTTTGGTAGAGAAAGATAGCCGTTTTGCGGTTCCTATAAGAGGAAATGGAAATGTATGTTTTGTCTCTATCACCATCATCATCCTCCTAGCGTTATCCCAGTACAGTTGCATCCTGAAGGATGCCTGGGGTCCGCTACCTAATCCCAAGATTTGGCGTAGGCACTAGTTTTTACGAAAGCGACTGCCATCTGACCTTCCAACCCCGAGGGGAAACTAAACCTTATTGGGATTAGGCTTTGTCAAGGGAGTGGGCAACTTGACTGTTAAAAGTTCTCAAGCCGCCCGAAGGCCTCCAACTCGGCTTAACGACTGCTGCCATAGGCAGCAACCGGGATCAACGGCTTAACGTGCCTTCCAAAGCACGGGAGCGCTCAGTTAGTAACCACTCAAAGCGGTCACCCATCCAAGTCCTGACCGCTGCCCACGTTGCTTAACCTTAGCAAGCGCAAGCGGTGCGCAAGCGCCGCTGGGCCACAAGCGCTCTAGCGTTATGTCTCTATCACCGACCCAGCATTTTTTCATGGGCGGGTTATAGGCACATGCACACTTCTATCAGCGCTTACTTCCACGTGCGCCAACGCGAAACTAACATTATCGAAAAGCCACCGTACCTACACACTGACATGAAACTAGAATTGAAAAGGTATGTCATAGATTGCCTCCCTGGATGTCGTGCGTGCGTACCGAACAAAGGGTCCTGTAGAAAGACTCAACTGACCCTACCTAAATTAAATATAATTCAATACGTTATCGAAAACATTGGCCATCAATAAATTTTGTGATCGTCTAGTTCAAACAATACGAATAGGACCCTTTACGTTGTGTTAAAATCATAATGAAAATAAACCGTTAAAATAATAACCCTTAAATTGTGTTATAATAAAAACACAATTAACGCAATTAATAAAAAGCCGTTAATAAAACAAGTCTGAAATAAATATCGATACTTAAAATCAATATTTCAAAATAATGACCGAAGATAAATTTTATCGCCCGCAATTTTTATCAAGTGATAAAAATCATAGTAATCCACAATGATTAATTTAATCCGCAATAAAACAATAATGAAGAATTAAATCAGAATAATCTGCATTCGTCAAAGCAATAATAATCTAACTACATAAGTGAACATGCGACTCACCCGATTCAGCAACAGCTCGAACAAAGATAATTGATTCAATTAATTAATTACAATATGTGAATTATTATTAATAAGTAAATAAAATACAAACATGTTTCACTTAAAACTAACTAAAATTATACTATGATAATATATGCTCCAACACGATGCAAACAACGACGACCTGTAAAAACCAGACTACAAGGGGACCTTAGGAATTCAGACCTTTAGATCTTAAAAGGGGACCTAATCCTATGTTATATCTTTGACATTGAGGGGGCTCCCTACACCCTACACCCCCTACCATCCAGCAAATCCGTCATGAACAACCTATCTATCCCTTAACTACACAGTTCAAACCATCCCTCCTATTTATTCATTCCTCATCAATCTCTCGTACTATTTTTTTTTTATAGTAAGTACTTTACGCAGAATGCCAAATAACTAGTTTTATTTATTTTATTTAAAGTTACGCTAAGCTTTACGCGCTGCTGAATTTACGCTTCCCTAATCCGTCATGCAGCCGCGGTATTTGTGACAAAGTTAGTGATTGTTGTCGATTATGTACAAGGTAATCTGAATATCATTTATATGCTACAACACACTCTGTACTGCAAACTCCTTAAAATGCGACGCAGAGCTCTCTGCCTTCACACACGGCTCCGATACCAGGGGTTAGCTTATGTCGAGAGATTACGCCCCAGAGAATGCAGAGATTATGTTACAGTCATATGAACGACTCAGGCCTTGCTTGAGTACCTAACGTGTAGTGTAACGGCTCCTAACTTCTAAAGAACTGACCCGTCAGATTCTTTAGGTAAGAGCCTGATTCAGCTCCAGTAATCCCAGGATCTAATATCAGCCAAGATACCTTCTGCCGAGTGTACCTAAATGTGTGTATGCAAATTGACTAATCATGTGGTGTGTCAGCTAGTGTGTGTTAGTGTGTGTGTGGTGTGTACGAGAGAGTGTGCTCATTATAGCCAGGCTATGCCATGGAATACAATGGTTGTGTGTAATAGTTTTTTTGTTGTAAGTTCACTATCTTGTCACAAATAATAGGATCAAAAGCAATCAAATGTTTGACACTGCAACGCCCTCAAAATGTTGGAAAGAGTTAATAAAAATATTAGATGTGTGTAGCAATAACTCTCTCCTAAAAAATCAAGTACTTCGCAATGTCAACACTTAATTCATGCAATTTTAATTTAAAATAATGTTCATGAAAATATAAACTACTATTTTAAATTGCACTTTCATTCCATGACGTAATAAAGATATATTATGTATATAGAATTTAATGTTGACCCTAGTGGTCCCTAATAAATCTTCTCTGTAACGCTCCGTCAGCTCAATTGATATGCAGAAACGATCTAACATAGCCAATAATGCTGCCATGAAAAACAACAACGATTTTTTAAACTGCTTGCAGAACTCTAGAACCAGTGAAATGCCCGTCGAGATGACCTAAAAATATGAAGGAACAACCTTAATACCTATCATTTGTAATACATAATAATTTTATTGTACTACCTGTTACACTGACTCTATTAACAATTATAATTTACACTTAATAAATTAAAAATAATAATAATTAAACACTTAGAGTCATTACACATATCGTTCATTGTCAATTTTCACTATAACTACGTATTTCCCTACAATAAAACTACTTAATTGTTCACTACAAAAGTCAGAATGTCTTTGTATAAATAACACATAAAAACTGAATTAATGGACCACTAATTTATAATTAAAACCGCGAACGCGCACACATAATTTTAAATAAATATCAATTATTTAATTAATCTTAAAGGAGATTCTATCGGACTGATTTTTAACCTGTCGCTAGGCCTCCCGTAACTCGACTGCCCTGATTTTTTTAAAACAATATCTAACATGAATTTACATGCATATTCAAATGTAGTAATTACCTTATATTTCATATTAAGATACGTCATTCTGGCTTCCAAATTATTAATAATTTTAACTAATGAGCGTAAGTGTTATATTATCAACGGTTAACATAGGCTCTTTTTGTGTTTAAAACCCTATTTTTGTCAAGTGGGCACGCCGAGCTTAGCAATGTGAGAAACGTATATCAAGTCCTTCAGCCTAACCACTTCAGTCCAAACATAAACTATGAAATTTATTGCCACAGTGTTTACGTTATTATATTTTAAAGAAAGCTTGTCGTGGGAACATTTTTTTAGGCATGTGTATTGAATAATATGAATAAGTATATAAAACAATAATCGGGTACTGTAACCATTGTGGTTACAGAGCGCCCTCAGATAGACGATACAATTTTATAATCTAAGAGTATAAAAATGTGAGGAAATCTTAATAAAACGCAATTTATCCCTTTTTTTTAACAAAATATTTATTTGTTTTTTGGTAAAATCCCCTACCGGCCAGTTACAAACAAAAATCAATTCGCTGATTTATATTAATTAAACGACTCGATAATTTTTATGTAGCAAATAACGGAAATACGAGAAAAATTTTTTATGGGAATATATTAATACTATGCAAATCGACTGTGCAAATCGATTTTTGCCTTTGGATGGGGAAATGCCTTTTATAAAGTATATATTTTTTTTATACACATAAGGTTCTTATTCTATTTGAATAACAAAAATATAGCAACTTACTCTATTACATTAAGAAAAATTTAACATTATAACTTACTTCAGCACATTAAAGGAAATATAACATGAAAGGAAATACTCTTAACTTAGAACTACTTAATTATGATTACAATTCGAATAATTTCACGTAACAATCAATTTTTTTATTTATTAGAAATACTAAATACAGTCTAATGGGAACGTTGTTCTTAAATAATTATTTTTTATTATAATAATACTTTTCTAAATTGAAAGAATTGTAGTTTCCTTTGATTTGTTTAGTTTTTGGGTCAATTAACGTATACGTATTTTGATATGGAATGGCAGCAATCATATAAGGTCCGTCATACTTCAAAAATAATTTCGCTGCCTCATGTTTAAGCGCATCTGATTTCGGATGCACTCTTAACTTAACTAATTGCCCTAACTCATAAGTGATTAATCGATGATTTGCATCAAAATACTTTTGCCTTTTATCAGCACTTAATTGTAAATATTTAGCCGCTTGTATACGAGCCTCCCGTAAAGTTTCAGTAGGTTTTTCCTTAATTACTGATTTATTTTCTATAGGTGAAATATATTGTTCACCGTACATTAAATAATATGGTGAATATCCGGTAGATTGGTGCACTGTTTTATTGTGGCATTCTTCTATATTATTCAACACATGTGTCCATTTTGAATGTGATTCATTACAATAAATTCTTAACATATTTCCTAATTCCCTATGGAAACGTTCTGTACTGTTTGGTCGAGGGTTATACACGGATGTATGAGTCGCTTTTATGGATAATTCTTTTAAACCATTTATCCACCCTTTTGAAGTAAACTGACTTCCGTGATCTGTCACAATACACTTTGGATGTAGAATATTGCAAAACTTTCGTACGCAGATTAGTACCGATTTTGTAGTACTTCGTTTTATAGGATAAAGTTTTACGAACTTGGACAATACATCTTGTAATACGAATACAAAATGACAACCAGATCTCCCTGTAGGTAATGGTCCATAAAGATCTGCCATAACCTTTTCACCAATTTCTTGTGATAACACTGGTTTGCACGGTCCTACAGTATTACAATTATTTATTTTAGCCAATTGGCACTTATGACATGTTCTTAACAATGATTTAGTTCTTGTCTTAAGTGAATACCAAAAATATTTACAATTCAATATTTTTATGATTTTATAACTTCCCGAATGTCCTAATTCTTCATGGTAATGTTTAATCAAATCGTCTATCATATCTTCCGGTATAACTAGTTTTTTATGTTCTCCTTCGACCGATACATATAAAATGCCGTTACAAAGTTCGTATATACCCTTACCGCCGCGAACTTGGATTTTTTCTTCAGGCTCGTTGACCAATTTATTCATAATCAAATTAAGTTTTTCATCTTTCATTTGAAGTTGTGATATGTTTCTTAACTCTATTTTAAGTTTCTTGGTGTTTTCCGTAGAAAAAACTAATATTTCAGGCATTTTTGTTCTGTCTTCCTGAACCGTTTTAACATCATATGAATAACGCGACAAAATATCTGCGCCTATATTATCCTTTCCGGCAATGTATTCAACAGCATGGTCAAACCGATTTAAATAGATCAGCCAACGAACCACTCGGCTACAGTGCATTTTCCATGACCGTAAAAAGGTAAGAGAATGATGATCTGTTCTAATGACTACTTCAACCCCTCTCAAGTAACATTCGAATTTTTTTAGACAGTATATTATAGCCCACATTTCCTGTTCAGAAACTGTCCAGCGTTTTTCAACGTCGGTTAAGCCTTTGCTGCAAAATCCTATTACCTGATGATCACCATTCGAATCTAATTGATAAACATATCCTCCAATTGCAGTCCCAGAGCTATCAGTTTGCAAATAAAACTTTTTATTAGGGTCAGGATATTTTAATAAGACACTCTCAATAAACAAGTCCTTAACTTTTTCAAAAAGTTCTTGTTCTTCTGTTCCCCAACGCCATTTCACACCGGTTTTTAGCAACTCACATAAAGGTTTTATTGTATGTCCGTATTTATTGATAAAACGCCGATAATAGTTGCATAGCCCTAAAAATGCCCTCAGATGTTTAATTTTTTTAGGTGTAGGAAATTCTTTGATAGCTTTAATTTTTTCTTCATCCATTTCAATTCCGTATGGCGAAATTACATGTCCTAACATTTTTACACGTTGCAATAAAAATTGGCATTTGGATAAGTTACATGTTAATCCTGCTAACTCAAATCGTTCCAATACTTTATCCAAATGTGTCATATGATCCTCAAGTGTACCTTTACTATAACAACATACATCGTCTAAATAATTAGTACAGAATTCACGCACTTCTAGTCCTAAAATCTTGTCCATTGCTCTAGTAAATCCTGACACAGAGGTTTTCAAGCCTTGTGGTAGTCGTAAATATACGTATGATTTATTATTAAATATAAATCCGGTATATTTTATACTATCTTCGTGAAGTTTTATCTGAAAATACGCGTTATTCAAATCTAACGTCGAAATAAATTTTACCCCATGAAATTGTTGTAAGATTTCAGATATTATTGGTGGTTTTTCAGTTTCTCCTTCAATTCGTGTATTTAACTCTCGTGCATCTAATAATATACGCACAGATCCATCTTTCTTTAATGTGTATGTTAATGGGCTGGCGTAGGGCGTAGCGGCCCTTTTTATAATTCCTAATTGTTCAAATTCACGTATTTTATCTTCAACTTTATTTCGATAGGCGAAAGGAACTGGATAAGGGTATTTAGTAAATGGAGTTTCGTTCAACATTTTTATTTTGTGCTCATACAAATGGGTACATCCCAGATTTGGTGAAAATACCTTTTTACGTCTTAAAAGGACCTTTAACAATGCTTGTTTTTCATTTTGTTCAAGTTCTAAAATTTCGACATATTTATCAAAGTCTATCTCGGCCGAACCGTCATTATTTTGTGTCAGTTCAATATGACACATATCGCTCGATAATAAGTCCTCAGTTGGAGGAGCGGAGGTATTCAGGACTATGTTAGATTTGTTTATATAGACCTCCTTGTTATTTAAGTTTCTCATAATAATTTTAGGTTCATTTGTACAGTCAATTAATACCTTATTGTCTTCCAACCAGTTATAACCTAATATTATCGGACGGATTAGTTTATCTACAACTAAACACGGAGTGTTTATTAATTCGTCCTCAATTAATAACGGAATCAACACTAATTTATTTATACGAGCTGAACGTTGACCAATTGCACCTTTCAAGGTTAAACTTGCGATAGGTATTGTTGGAAAATTACAATCAGGGGCTTGTAACCTTTCTAAAGTGTCCCTCGCAATCGCAGTAACTTGTGAACCTGTATCAATTAAGCATTGTATCGATTCGTTATTAATTTTAACTGTAATTTCCGGTAACGTAGGCAAATCCCTACCTATACTATCTTTCTCGTTATATTCATTTTCCTCAAATATTGAAGAAAATCCATAGTCCCTTATATTCGTAGTGAATTCAGGACTTTGCTGAAATTTTTTACACTCTCCTAAATGACAGCTAATATTTTGAAAAATCGAATCTGAAACAATTTCCTCACTCGTGTCACTGTCATAATAACCTATACCATATTTATTTGTTTTACTTATGGCAAAGATTGGGACTGTTAAATTTCCTTCTCGGTTTCCTAAAGCGTTCCCGGGTATCCAACCCATATCTAACATTATCTTTAAACTTAAATTACAACAGACGACTCCTTGTCCTGCCGCCAAACCTGGAGTCTGGGATTCGGCGGTGTTTAGTTTTCCTTTTCTTTGTTCGACGCCGATCCTTCAAGGTCGATGACATTTCCCGATTTCTTTTCGGAAATCCAAGAATTTCCATATCCTTTGCGAATATTTTCTAACGTTGCCGAGGCTCTAACCGATTTAGGTTTCTCGATCTGTGGAATAGTAATGGATTTTTGTGCTGATGTAATGTCATCAGTTGCCATGTCCATACCAGCAAGGAATTCTACAGCCGATTCAGCCCCGCCGCATCCTTTCAAAATCCACATTCTGCGAATATCTTGTGGAAATTGCTGTATGATCTCATTCACCAATTCAGGCTCATCATAGTTAGGTAGCATTTTTGCTTCATCAAATAATTCGATAAAGTGGTTCAACATTGTTTTTGATGTTGTTGAATTCCATTTTCCATTGGTGACTTTCCTTTTAATACGCAGTTGTTCATCTTTGCCCCAATATTGTTTCAGAAAATCTGCCTTAAAATCTTCAAAGGTTTTCCACTTTTTCTGAAAGATTCGGGCCCATTTTCTTGCTGTGCCAGTTAGGCAATCTATTATTGCCTTTGTGTCATTTTTTTTGTGATTTTATTTTGTACAAATACGTCTCCAAATCTTCCAGAAAAGTAACTGGGTGTATATTAGTCCCGTCAAAGTTTGGTTTAATGGGGCTTTGCACCATGATAACATTATTATCAGGAATCACAGGTGTCTGCACATCAGAGACGTCTCCGCTTGATGATCGTGTGCTGCGCTCCAACGTATCCAGCCGTTCCATGATAGGAGCAACTGAAGAAGCAATGACGTCACGTAATGTGGTCATCGATGTAACCGATGAAAAAGGTTCTTCGTCTTGATTGGAAGCCGGTGCTTTACGTTTCCTCGACGTCATTTTAAACGGGTTTTTTTTTTTTTTTTTTTTGTCCACTAATTAAATCACTCACTAATTTCTAATTAAGTCACTTGTTTACGTCTTTCACGCACTTGATATTGTTTGATTATTCACCGTGGCCTTCACAGTTAGCACAAACAAATTGAAATATAAACCGTTAAAATAGGTTACTTTTATATGAATATAAAAAAACACGATACATTATGTGTCGTTAAAACCATAACATTATAAATAATGAATATAATACTAAAACGAAAAACTAATTGAGTCATACATAACATTCGTAAAATAAGATATAACGTTTCTATTTCTTTTTGTATAAAATAATACGTAGAATATTAACTATCCATTACAAACGCCCTCAATTTCCTTAGACCAATAAAGATCAATATTAAAATTATTAAGAACATAATAATCAAAAATAATATGCATATTCATTGACTGCGACGAACAGTCATTTATGTAGTAAGATACAATTAAAACACAAAAATAATTTAGACATTCATAAAAAAAACAAATAGTAGCTCAACAACGAAATAATAACTCAGATACACAATCAAGTAATTAAATCAATTCAATTCAATTTAATTTTTAATGACTTGAATCGGAGGTCACGGCACCACTGTAGAAAGACTCAACTGACCCTACCTAAATTAAATATAATTCAATACGTTATCGAAAACATTGGCCATCAATAAATTTTGTGATCGTCTAGTTCAAACAATACGAATAGGACCCTTTACGTTGTGTTAAAATCATAATGAAAATAAACCGTTAAAATAATAACCCTTAAATTGTGTTATAATAAAAACACAATTAACGCAATTAATAAAAAGCCGTTAATAAAACAAGTCTGAAATAAATATCGATACTTAAAATCAATATTTCAAAATAATGACCGAAGATAAATTTTATCGCCCGCAATTTTTATCAAGTGATAAAAATCATAGTAATCCACAATGATTAATTTAATCCGCAATAAAACAATAATGAAGAATTAAATCAGAATAATCTGCATTCGTCAAAGCAATAATAATCTAACTACATAAGTGAACATGCGACTCACCCGATTCAGCAACAGCTCGAACAAAGATAATTGATTCAATTAATTAATTACAATATGTGAATTATTATTAATAAGTAAATAAAATACAAACATGTTTCACTTAAAACTAACTAAAATTATACTATGATAATATATGCTCCAACACGATGCAAACAACGACGACCTGTAAAAACCAGACTACAAGGGGACCTTAGGAATTCAGACCTTTAGATCTTAAAAGGGGACCTAATCCTATGTTATATCTTTGACATTGAGGGGGCTCCCTACACCCTACACCCCCTACCATCCAGCAAATCCGTCATGAACAACCTATCTATCCCTTAACTACACAGTTCAAACCATCCCTCCTATTTATTCATTCCTCATCAATCTCTCGTACTATTTTTTTTTTATAGTAAGTACTTTACGCAGAATGCCAAATAACTAGTTTTATTTATTTTATTTAAAGTTACGCTAAGCTTTACGCGCTGCTGAATTTACGCTTCCCTAATCCGTCATGCAGCCGCGGTATTTGTGACAAAGTTAGTGATTGTTGTCGATTATGTACAAGGTAATCTGAATATCATTTATATGCTACAACACACTCTGTACTGCAAACTCCTTAAAATGCGACGCAGAGCTCTCTGCCTTCACACACGGCTCCGATACCAGGGGTTAGCTTATGTCGAGAGATTACGCCCCAGAGAATGCAGAGATTATGTTACAGTCATATGAACGACTCAGGCCTTGCTTGAGTACCTAACGTGTAGTGTAACGGCTCCTAACTTCTAAAGAACTGACCCGTCAGATTCTTTAGGTAAGAGCCTGATTCAGCTCCAGTAATCCCAGGATCTAATATCAGCCAAGATACCTTCTGCCGAGTGTACCTAAATGTGTGTATGCAAATTGACTAATCATGTGGTGTGTCAGCTAGTGTGTGTTAGTGTGTGTGTGGTGTGTACGAGAGAGTGTGCTCATTATAGCCAGGCTATGCCATGGAATACAATGGTTGTGTGTAATAGTTTTTTGTTGTAAGTTCACTATCTTGTCACAAATAATAGGATCAAAAGCAATCAAATGTTTGACACTGCAACGCCCTCAAAATGTTGGAAAGAGTTAATAAAAATATTAGATGTGTGTAGCAATAACTCTCTCCTAAAAAATCAAGTACTTCGCAATGTCAACACTTAATTCATGCAATTTTAATTTAAAATAATGTTCATGAAAATATAAACTACTATTTTAAATTGCACTTTCATTCCATGACGTAATAAAGATATATTATGTATATAGAATTTAATGTTGACCCTAGTGGTCCCTAATAAATCTTCTCTGTAACGCTCCGTCAGCTCAATTGATATGCAGAAACGATCTAACATAGCCAATAATGCTGCCATGAAAAACAACAACGATTTTTTAAACTGCTTGCAGAACTCTAGAACCAGTGAAATGCCCGTCGAGATGACCTAAAAATATGAAGGAACAACCTTAATACCTATCATTTGTAATACATAATAATTTTATTGTACTACCTGTTACACTGACTCTATTAACAATTATAATTTACACTTAATAAATTAAAAATAATAATAATTAAACACTTAGAGTCATTACACATATCGTTCATTGTCAATTTTCACTATAACTACGTATTTCCCTACAATAAAACTACTTAATTGTTCACTACAAAAGTCAGAATGTCTTTGTATAAATAACACATAAAAACTGAATTAATGGACCACTAATTTATAATTAAAACCGCGAACGCGCACACATAATTTTAAATAAATATCAATTATTTAATTAATCTTAAAGGAGATTCTATCGGACTGATTTTTAACCTGTCGCTAGGCCTCCCGTAACTCGACTGCCCTGATTTTTTTAAAACAATATCTAACATGAATTTACATGCATATTCAAATGTAGTAATTACCTTATATTTCATATTAAGATACGTCATTCTGGCTTCCAAATTATTAATAATTTTAACTAATGAGCGTAAGTGTTATATTATCAACGGTTAACATAGGCTCTTTTTGTGTTTAAAACCCTATTTTTGTCAAGTGGGCACGCCGAGCTTAGCAATGTGAGAAACGTATATCAAGTCCTTCAGCCTAACCACTTCAGTCCAAACATAAACTATGAAATTTATTGCCACAGTGTTTACGTTATTATATTTTAAAGAAAGCTTGTCGTGGGAACATTTTTTTAGGCATGTGTATTGAATAATATGAATAAGTATATAAAACAATAATCGGGTACTGTAACCATTGTGGTTACAGTCCCATTATCAACGTCCTGTCTCCTAGATTACGGCAGGGTCGAATTACGTTCGCAATATAGTATGATAGTCTAACTACACTTCGCTCTTGGAATTGTAAAAGCTTGCGATACAAAGAAAACTAAGTCTAAACATTAGTAACTCTATATTACCCACCACAATAAAATACAAAACTGCAGTTCAGAACATAGCGAGTTAAAATCAGTAGCTCTAGTATAAGTTTTTTCGAAACATTAACTGATTCGAACGCGTTTGCGTTTTGTCTCAAAATGTATGAAAGTGGTATGAAAACATTATGAAAACGTGAACAGCGCCTCTGGTGGTCACTAGTGGAAACTAAAACAGCGAGTATAACATTTGTTGCTAACCGATGAACGCGCGTATTTCAAACTCGGTGAGAGCGTTTTCATACATTTTGAGACAAAACGCAAACGCGTTCGAATTAGTTAATGTTTCGAAAAAACTTATACTAGAGCTACAGGGATTAATAACAGACGGTCTGTATATACAGGAAGGATTATAAGTCGTGAACAGAAATATAAAAACATGATTCTATTAATGATTCTGAACCACTTTTACCATGACAACTTTGTCCGTGCCAAAATAAATCTGCTATTTTATATGGGCCTTGTTGCCTGAGTTAAATAAATAAATAAATAGGTGAAGGTGATCAGTCCTGATCGAAATGACCTCGTACAAGTTTCCAGCTTATCTCTCATCCCGAGGTTGAACACCTAAAATAACTGGATTATTAGTACTGTGTATGTAGGCCACTTGCGTATATAGATAAATAGTTAAATACATACTTACTTAAATACATTGAAAACATCCAAGACTTAGGAACAAATATTCGTGCTCATCACACAAATAAATGTAGGCAGGGTCACCAGAGTCACCACCAAACCAACTATTTAGGCTAAAGCGGTCGTCAATTGATGTTAGAGATTCTTCTAAATTGACATGTAATTTATAATGTATAAATAAACGTAATCGTATACAATTATTGTGAATAAGTAAATAAGAGTCTCTAGTATAAGTTTTTTCGAAACATTAACTAATTCGAACGCGTTTGCGTTTTGTCTCAAAATGTATGAAAACGCTCTCACCGAGTTTGAAATACGCGCCTTCATCGGTTAGCAACAAATGTTATACTCGCTGTTTTAGTTTCCACTAGTGACCACCAGAGGCGCTGTTCACGTTTTCATACCACTTTCATACATTTTGAGACAAAACGCAAACGCGTTCGAATTAGTTAATGTTTCGAAAAAACTTATACTAGAGCTAAAGAATATGAATCAATGTCAAACCGGATTTCTATAAAACTGGCATAGAATCCACCTGACGAAGCCTGCGTAGCGGATTTGGATTTATCTATGTGTTACTTCTCCATATTTGGTTAATAAATGATTCTTCATTCTTTACGGCATAGAATTCGTTCAGAAATGGAAAATAACATTAAAATATGCAGCCTAACGTTAAGAGGAGGGGTAGGGCAAGCTCTCTCCATACAAACTTAGTGCAGGATTTTCTTCGTTTGTGTTTGCATTAAAGTTATGATTTTTGGTCAGTATGCTTATTTTTCTGTTAGCTATCTCGTGATGTATTTTTTTTCATTGATATTTATTTGAAAGTTTTTCATTTTTCATTTTTTTGAAATATTTGAAAATTTTCACTTCACTTTCTTCGCATATCTAATATTTACATCAAAAAAAAAATTACATTAATTAGTGCCAAAACCTACGAATAAAACGTGCACAGAGTTTGTATGGAGAATGCCTTGCCCACCCCTGCGCCTTAAGCGGCCTACTCACAGCGCTAAAATCAGAGGCGATATCGGGAGAGTGGTGGGGAGCACCCTAGATCGCTCCCTAGATCGCCTCGTGTGTAGGTAAATCGTATATGATTATCGTACCCGATTTACCTACACACGAGGCGATTTAGGGAGCAATCTAGGGTGCTTACATGACTAACCTGCTGGTCTGCATTTCACCAAAACGAGGAACGGTCACCACAAAACGGTTTCACGATACTGTCATGTCCTTGGACTGGCCAGTGCATTGAACGTGACAATTCACACCGACTGTGGAAGCTAGTGTAAATATTTATGTAGCATTGCAGAATGCAGGTGTTCCGCAAAACAGGGAGGCTGTGTGAGGACACGTATTGGATTGAAATCGTATGTACATAATACTCCCAGCGTTAAATCGGTTGAGCCCTGTCTGCGGTGCTTGTGGTCCGCTTTGTCAAAATCAAAATCAAACATTTATTCTGCAAGTATTTAGCACTCAAGGGCTCTTTTATATGTCATAAATTATAATACAATTACAACAATCATTTAGGAACATAATATAAAATACCTGGGCACATATTTGCTGAGCTTATCCCATAATATAGAATGCAAAGGGTCTCTGTGATCAAATATACATATACGCGGAGATGTAAAGGGCTTAATCCCAAGATTCGTATGATCTATTTCTACGATAGCGACTGCCATCTGACCTACCAATCCAGAGCGACAACAAGACTACCTATTGCGATTTTAAATAGAAAACATCCGTGAGTCTCAGACATATTGAAATATAATAAACGGGTCACTCACGTCTTTAACGTCGAATATCGCTCGACATGTTTCGGACCAATACGTGGTCCTTAACAACCCGAAACAAGTCGAGCGATATTCGACGATAAAGACGTGAGTGACCCGTATATTTCAATAAGACTATTGCGACCTAATTTATACATTTATATTTTGGGTATTCGATATTAAGAAATTTAATATCGTTCCAATTCCAAACATCACTCTAAATCGAAAAATTTCGAGCTAAATACTGTTTAGGCCATTTTCTGTTTAATTGACACGTATCTTGACAATTTCTCAATGTTACTATCTAGAACAGGACTATTGCAACTTAATGACTTAAGTACATTTTAAATGTATTTTTTTTCGTTATAAGATATTGTTTCAATCATCATTCCAAATCACCCATTTTCGAGCTAAAAACTGCTTTTTACGCTAAATTTCACTTTCACGCCACACACAATAAAATCAAATAATATTAAAAAACCATCTTCCATGTATCTGGGTTAGGTACCCTTGTACTTAACTATTCCAAATTTTAATAAGTAATTTTTAATAAGTAGTTCTTGAGATATTTAGCGATGTGACAGTAAGACAGACAAAGTGAAACCATAAGGGTTCCTTTTTTACCTTTTTGGCACGGAACCCTAAAAAGGGTTATGTTACTATCACAAACTTTAATAAAATCATCGTATCCTTTAATCACTTTATTGGTATTGGCAATTCTTTTTCAAAATTTGAAATCAATATATTTTTAAGGCCTCTTAACTTAACGTGCGTAGAAGCAAGCGCGCCCGACAAATATCAATTTAATTTAAATAAAATGCATTGAGTCACAGTGACCCCGCACCTTGGCCGTTCGTTTCTATAAATATATCCGCGACGTGACTTTTACCTTCGACAGCTCTATTTGGATTTTGGAGTAAGATTTACCGTTCTACAGTGTAGCTAAGGCGACTTCCTGACTTGGCGGGGCGGGATCAATAATTCAATTCTGTAAAAAATGGCTTCCATCAAATTTATGATGATTTCACCAATGTCACGTGTTCAATGACGTTGTTCGGTAACGACGCCATGACAGTAGATAAGGTTTTGTACGGTAAATGGATTCTGCTCGTCGTCGCCCCGGGGCACGTGTGCTCACCAACGCGGCGACGGTCAAAATCCGGGGCGGGATCGATATGTGACATTTTCTTCTTTGATACTGTCAGTATTACATTTGCGCAGTAGTAATATTATGCGCAGAAGCGGACCAGTATTCTGCCTTTACATCGTCCCGCTTCCGCGCATCCCGCGCCAGTCAGGAAGCACTCATGTAAGGGCGCAGTAAAAAGGAGTACCGAGTTGACTGACAGTTGACACTGACATTGAACAGTTTTCTCATATGGTACCGCCTCCGCACCGACAAATCAGGAAGTCACCTAAAGACACAGTAAATATCTTAGCTAAAACAGTATCTCAACTAGTCCCTTAGGACCTTTTTAGACCTGCGCTGCGTTACACATTATAAGTACGTACGTATTCAACTAGCAGTTACTTTGTTACTACGTTTGCATAGTTTTCACTGATGTGTGTATTGCCCAGTCTTTTATTTACTTCATGTCTTTCTAGCGCCAGTAGTCTGTGTGTGTCTGTGCGTATGAATTTGACCGCACCTTTGTATTGTTTTACTGCTTCGAACTATATACTCGTATTTACTGAGCTAAAAGTCTTTTATCAACAGTTAGTCTTTGAAGTTAATTTGTTATCCAATGTTTTCGAATTGAAAATGTTTTGTGTAGGATTTAGTTTCTTGGAAAGTTCGAGTTAACTTTTGAATAGATGACAGTAAAGATGAGGTATTGTATATTTTTTTGGAAAATTTATAACTCGCCGAGTTTATTACGCCGGTTCCTCTCGAGGCAGAGGTTTATTATTATAACGGCAAGTAAAAAATATTACCGTGTGTAGGTAGTGCAGTAATTTACCTGTATGCATACTTACTTAATTGTAAGTCCATCAACGTTTGTAATGTGATAATTTAAAAAACCGGCCAAGTGCGAGTCGGACTCGCGCTCGAAGGGTTCCGTCGCATTATCTTTATAAACTGAAAAAAAAAACACATTTGTTGTATGGGAGCTCCCTTAAATATTTATTCTATTCTGTTTTTTAGTATTTGCTGTTATAGCGGCAACAGAAATACATCATCTGTGAAAATTTCAACTTTCTAACTATCACGGTTCTCGAGATATAGTCTGGTGACAGACGGACAGACAGACAGACGGACAGCGGAGCCTTAGTAATAGGGTCCCGTTTTACCCTTTGGGTACGGGACCCTAAGGTGCTAATAAGCCTGAACTGAAGAATAAATCACTTTGAATTTGAAAATGACGTGCCTAACCTAGACATGGGGAAAAACGTTACTTTTCGATCACCGTTATTGTTATTCCCGTTCCAAAAAAATCACATTGAAAAATCACCGTGACTTTGTCACTTCGGTTATTTCGTGTCACGACATTTACGTGTCGATCGTTCCCGGCAGTTACTGATATTTTTGGAACAACTGATGTTACTCTGTGACAGCGCACCGCAGTCACAGTCACAGTTAGTAACAGCGGTCACGAGGCACGACGCGACGCGTCGCTTACACACTGTTCCAGTGATATCGTCGCTAAGTAACAACGTTACAGTAACGTTGTTACTTCGTGACAAGTCACACTGTTACTTTTTAACGACGGATCACCGTGATTTTTTCATCGTGAAGTTATTTATCACCCACCTCTAGCCTAACCGCTCCGCCAGTGTCTTTACAGATATAGACTTTGTAGATAATATATGTTTATATTATCAGAATAGTAATTAGGTAGCTGTCAATCAGGCCGGGCGCTGTCAACCCTTCGCTGCGAAGTCATCAATTCTCTTTGTGGGCGTTCATCTAGCCCATGGTACGCATTAATCGAATCTGTCTACCAACAATCGCGACCAATCGGACGCTGAACGGGTTGATCTAGATTAGGCTGTAATATCATTTAGGGCTCCTAAAGATGCGCTGTGTTGCAGAGGCAGTAGTCTCATAGTAATTCTACTCGCTTGAGCGAGAAAACGAGTGTAAAATGTACTGAAAATGTTTACCTTGTTAACAACACAATTTTTTTATACTAATAAACTTTTTACATTGTTACATAAGCAATACAAAGTTGTTTATAATGTTGGCAACTTTTATTGGTTTACACTTTAAGTAGATAAGAGTTATATACATATAACAAAGCATCTAAAGATAAGGACCACTTGTTTTCCTTAAACACTCTCTCTGGAACCCTAATATTTTTAACGGAACCGCCCTCGACTGTTCCGTCTCTGCTAATTAAAAGTATTCTAGGAACCACAGACTATATTTTAATAGACATTACATTTACCCACAGGTCGTATGACCACCAAGCGTATGAGTAGAAAAAAAAAAGTTAAAAACCTAATTAGCTATTATTTATTAATTGGCTATTAGAGTATTTGTTGTTGTTTGTTGTTGTTAGCTGCCCACTTGATTTCCGAATTTAAAATGCTTTTCACACCACCTGCTCGATTTTGCTCAATTATATATCATACAAACCTTTCGGAAAGCAAATCATTACACGTGGCCCTAGGTTCTAGCGGGTTATAATTTCAAATTATTACCTGCCGGGTTTTCATTTGAGTTATAAATACTTTAATATATTAAATAGTAAAATAAAACGTTTCGTGAACAGTGTGTAAATGCACAGCTACCCACAGGTTATGGGCTTATCAAAATAAAAATAATGAAGAACTAAAAATATATAAAACATCGTACGTTATAATATTTTTCCCGAAAAACAAGTTTGCATTGCACGCGCCCTCATGTCTACCGGTGACGCGATTACAAGTCAAGTAAACAAAAATTCACAGATTTCGCAGTCCCGCATAAATCGGAGCATTGAAAGTTTACGAAAATATTTCCTTTTCTCTTGAATAACACTACAAGCTGAATAATAAGGAATTATTATATTATGTAGGATTTTCAAATTCCTACTCAAATGCACACTTCTCGTCTGCTACCGAATATTTGAACACCATTTCCATGACGATCAGTCAATAATCATTCTAGCTTTTCAAGATTCTTAAAAAATAAAAATATCTTCTTCAAAAATTTTCATTACACTCAGGATTCAGTTTTAATTCCCTTGGTGTATAATCTACTATAACCGAAATTCAAAATTCCAAGTTCTGTAGTTTCTGAGTTATGGCCGTTTCAATTTTGACAGCTGTCATCCAAAATGAACATCTCGCGGAGCCCTACAATTTTTCGCTACACTCCAGTAGTCTAGGGTGGGTAGTTTCCGAGATGTGGAGCTATCCTACAGGAACCGTGTATTTTTCCGGGATAAAAAGTAGCCTATGTGTTAATCCAGGTTATAAACTGTCTGTGTGTCAAATTTCATCGAAATCCGTTCAACCGTTTCTGCTTGAAAGATAAACAAACATCCATCTAAATTCATCCATCCATACAAACTTTCGCGTTTATAATATCAAGTAGGATTTACAAATATAAAACTCGAATGCACTTCTCGTCTGCATCCGAATCTTTTTACACCATTACCATGACGATTTGTCAATAATCACGATTTTGATGATTCTTAAAAATATACATATATATATTTTTTTAATTTATTTATAACAAAAGAATACAAATCGTGTACTTGAGCTAAAGTTTCGCCAAACTGCGAAGCAGTTTGTTGGCGATGCGCTTATCTTAAACATTAATAACTTAGGAGGTACAAGTACGCTACGAGATATGTTGCGGTCAATGTCAAGGACATGTTTACATTCCTGCATCTTATTTCATTGTAATAAGGCGAAATGTATACACGCCAACTTAGACGTCGACCGCACAGTAAAGATACAAATTACAATTACAATAGAAATACAGTTATCATTTGATGGAGCTTATGTACTTATCTAATAATATGGTTTTAATTTTTTCTTTTAGACTACCCACCTTTAATTTTGGGGTTTGTAGCAGGAAAGGGTGTTCATTATATATTTTGGGGATCAAATATTCTTTAGTTCTTTTTCCATAATAATTTTTAGCTAAGGGTTGTGATAATTTTAAAATTTTAGAAAATCTCTTCTTCAAAAATGTTCACTACACTCAGGACTAGGTCGGTAAATTCTGGAGTCCGTCGTTCCGTTCAAATTTTCAAAATTCTAACTCGAATGCACTTCACGTGTGCATCCGCATCTTTTAATACCGTCACCATGATAATTGGTCAATAATCATAGAAGATACATCACTTTTTATATACGGAAAACTCGTTTTTCTACATTACCAAATCTAAAGGGACCACCTACAGGTCATAATTGTAAACCGATTTTCAATTTTTTTTTCACCATTTTGTAGCTAAACTAATACCCTAGGACCTGTATTTTCATTTTTTTTTAAGTCGGTTTTCTTTTCGAAATATTTACAATTTAGTAAACAAACACCTCTAAAAAAACCCGACTACTTTTACATTTCTCAAAATTCCAAAAAAAGTTACCTTCCGATTTTCAAAGTTCAAACGCTCACACGTGTCTCGATAAATTCCGCAACTCATGGTATTATTGCCATCTCGATCCTCCCAAAATCCTCGAAGATATGGCCAAAAATACTTTTCAGGCGATTCGCATCTGATAACCATTTTCAATGGTAAAACATTGTTTTGTTGAGTTTTTTTCGTCGTCAACCCAATGGTTAAAAAAGCTGGGTAGAGCTGCGGTATAAACGATAGCAAGTGTGGAGTGTAATGACCATAGTCAAGACACAATCCTTTTAAAATACCACTAAAATAATACGTAATTGGATAAGTGATTTCGGAGATATCATAGAAAAGTAATAGAATGCACAGTACGGTTAGCATAAGATAGCGCGCGAGCTGTCTAGCCGCGAGATAGACTATCCAGAAAATGACGCGTAACTTATCTAGCTCGCACGCCACCTTGCGCTGGCCTTGCAGATAAGAGTAATTAAATCGAATTTACAAATACAGAGGGAGAATAATACCTAGCCGATATAAATATAATACGAGTAGGTAATATATTAAAATGTCAGCCGATAACTACTTACAAGAATAAATATCGGAATGCGTTAATGCCGAAATCGAACACACACGTTCATAAGCTCGTACCTATATAAACAAGCTTGTTTTCCTAAGAAACTGCAGTCTGCAAATTGAAGTTAGTGCGAATCCTACAGTGTCTTTGACTGGTCACGATGCACGCAGTTGCGAAGCTGACCCTCGCGTTATGTGTCGTTTTGACACGCCTGCCACCTCACTGCGTCTGTCACCCCGGACGACACGACTCAACTTACGTTCAAAACTACGCTCCTTACAATGAAGCTCTTGAAAACGACGGTGACAATGAAGATGATAAAACTAATCCGAACAATGGCCAACACCGTCTCGGTAACAGCAACAAAGAAACCAATTATAACCAAGAAAAACAAGCAGAAACTGAACTTGAACATCCAACCGCCAAAATCTATCAAGTCCGTGAAATTAAACCCGAAAATGATACGAGTACACTAATCTCTGCGTGCGATGATACTTCAATTATAATTGAAGCTAGGTCCGGTTACATGGAGTATTACAGCAATTATTACCGTGATATAGAGAACCGTGAGATAGGAAACCAAGTGTCAATTCCATATGGGAAAAACCTAGAAGTATCGTGTTTCAAACGCAACGGAGGATCTGCCGGACTGATCATGACGAGAGATGGAGTGCAAGTAAAAGTACCAGAAGGCATGAGTGAAGGTGCTATTACGTCAACAATTCCCGATCAACAAAAGTCCGAATTCGTTTGCACTGATGTCCAAACTGGCTGTGAGCGCTCACTGAATATTTCAGTGACACAAGTAATGAATGTCATCTCACCTAACATAAAGTTTCAATTATATCCCAGTGGACATTTTGAAATAAGCTACGGAAGTCCCATGACGGTGTCGTGTTCCGGACCAGCCGATGCCAGACTTGAAGTCACGAAAAACGGAACTACATTGAAAGCAGAGCGGGTCAATAAAAATACAATCCAGATCTTTGTCAGCGAACCAGATTATCCAACATCAGAATATGGATGCATTAACATTGATACTAATGCGCACGATCGTGTACACATTACAGTGGTTCCAACAATATCTATTCGAGCGAGAAACGAGGCAATTGCTCCTGACTATCATAACATGGTTACCGGTAAGTATATGTACCGTGTTACGTATGGAGACCCAATTGAAGTATATTGTTCCGCGCCACAAGATGTCCAGATCAGACACAACTCTGTTCCGGTATTATCGGAAAAAGTAAATAGCACTACATTCAAGTTTTCCATAAGCAAATTAAAGATCGGACATTCAGTTTTTCGTTGCATTGACAGCGATTCTTACGCTGTAAGTGAAAACGAGGAGCATGTAATAGTCATGCTTCGAATGGACGCCGTATCGCCGAATGTTCGCCGATTCGGAAGCAGGTACGTAGTGAGACCTGAGGAGCCTCTCGAGATAGTCTGTTCCGGGCCCGCCGCTGGACCACTCACCCTATCAAAGAACGGAAATACTGTCAAAGATGTACACATAGTAAACGATACTTCTATAAAGTTGGTCGTAAAAAAATCAGAAATATACGACGGCTACGACGAATATGTATGTTCTTCAAAAGAAGTAGAGCTTCCACACTTTCTAATGTGCGGCACAGACCCTATTGCAGTACAGGAAATAACACGCAACCAAGAAGAACAGCACGCAAGAGTAATTGTCGAGGTCAGCACTCCCCCTGAGGCCAAGGATTTTCGCTGCATGTCAAACGCCCTGGAATTTATGAATTGCTCGTGGTCTGCTTTAAGTTATGGTATCAATTTTACTTTATCCTATACAGATAATGGAAACACTATTCGAGCATGTGAGAAAATACAAGTAGGGATAGGACCTATGTTCTGCGTCTTTGACTATCGGTCTGGTATCAAAACGTTTATGTTCTTAATGCAATCGTGCAACGGGCTCGGCTGCACCAGTCAGAGTTTCTCAATCGATCATTTATCGATCTTGAGGCCTGCTCCTCCACTGCCAGTAAGCGTAGAGAGTATATATTCATTTGGAGTTAAATTGCGCTGGAATTTGACCTCCCTCGATTGTGCAGGACGGCGTCTTTGGTCTCACCGAGACTTTGACCATAAAGTGGAGTACTCGTATGCAGGAATGGTCACTAGCGCCAATTCGGTTTATATACAATGCTATACCCACACATATTGTACAGCTTCTTTTGATCTACCCTGTCCTGACCAGCTTTATGAAGTCCGAGTATACAACAAACTAAACAGCGCAGGGGATGAGTTCTGGTCTGATCCTACTTCCGTGACTGTTTCTACTTCTGCCGATATTGACCAGTCAAGAGAAGTCGTCGGCCCCACGTGCAACCAAGGACCGAAAAAACAAAATTAGTAATATTGTATTTTGTACAAGAGCTGGGACAATAAATATGTACGTCAGGATATAGTAGAAAATACTATATGAAATTTATACCCATTACAAAAACTATATAAAAAAAAAATTAGCTGTTTATTTCAGTAAAAAAACATAGTTTGATAATTACTTACAAATGATTTAAAAAAAGTATTTACGAAAGATTAAATTCTTACAATTAAGCACATATTATATTGTAATGTGGTGTTATTTTGGTTGCCAATAAATTTTATTCTATTCTATGTGTTATGTATTTGTATACCTACAAAATAGGTCGAATTTTAGATATGTCGCCATCACTGCTAAAAGACTTGGTTATTGCAAACTGGTTCGAGTGGTGATAAAAATAACGTTTTACAATGCGTTTAAGCAGTTTAGAAACGTTTTAGAAATTTTACGCTACAGAAAATTATAACGTATTTTTTGCGATTCAAATATTACACAAATCTGACTAATTTATACCCTTAATTTTTTGACGATATTATCGTCCTGTGGCTCGCGCCAAGTGTCGCTGGAAGGATGTAGTCTCACCTGTGACACGCGTGGGTAAGTATGTGTGCGTGCGCTGTCGGTACACGCGTCAACTGTTTGCGCGGGTGCGTAGCGCGTGGCGCGGATGAATCGCGAGACGCGACGGCATTCGATTCACACCAGGAGGGTCTCTCAGGGACGAGGTAATTAACCTCGGTGCGGGGGGTTCGTGTCCGTTCTGTATGTAATACTATTAAACTTATAGTTAATTACGCCGGTTCCTCTCGAGGCAGAGGTTTATTATTATAACGGCAAGTAAGAAATATTACCGTGTGTAGTGCAGTAATTTACCTGTATGCATACTTGTAATTCCATCAACGTTTGTTATGTGATAATGTATAAAAAACCGGCCAAGTGCGTGTCGGGCCACGCGCAAGGTATGGTTCCGTAGTCGTCTACCCGTTACATTATGTGGACTAAAAAGTTCGCAAACTTATATTTACTATGTTTTTGCCAGAATTAACAACATTATCTAAGGTACGGTCGCGCGCTTTAATTTATGACCCATTTCGCAAACTTTTCCTTTGAATTTCCATACATTTTGACAAGACTGTCAACCTTAACTGGGTCCGAAATTAAAACTCGTGACTGTATCAATGGAAATTGTACGAAAGTTTGCATTTCTGAAGTTCGACTATTACTCGTTAACTAGTAAAGTCTACTTAGCTGTGATAGTTTTCCTTTTAAATTCATCGTATATACTATTATCATGATTTTTTTCACATGCCTAGTAGCCACCGTTTGGCTGGCGGGGGGGGGGACACTTGACCAAAACAAAAATTATCAGTTCAAAGCTTAATATCACGCGAACCAATACTTTAATCAAAAAATGCTCTTTGAATCCTTATAATATTTTTGAAAGAGCTATCCAACGATACCCGACATGATGGGGTTTAGAAGAAAAAAAATGCCAACAAAACCACCACTTTACATGTAGGGGAGGTACCCAAAAAAAAATTTTTTTTTTTCAGATTTTATTCTACCATTTTGTCGGCGTCATTGATATGTATACTCATGCCAAATTACAGCTTTCTAGTACTAACGGTTACTAAGAAAAAAGGCGGACAGACGGACGGACGGAACCCTAAAAACGATTCTATTTTATTATTTTCCGAACCGTTGGTAGTTTATTGACATTCATAGGTGCTAATAAGTTAACAACACGTAGAACCGATGGCCGTTGGGGCCGAAAGGTTCTCGAGTGGCGACCACGGACTGGAAGGCGCAGCGTGGGTAGACCCCCCACAAGGTGGACTGATGACCTGGTAAAGGTCGCGGGAGTCCGCTGGATGCGGGTGGCGCAAGACCGGTCATTGTGGCACTCTTTGGGGGAGGCCTATGTCCAGCAGTGGACGTCTTTCGGCTGATATGATGATGATGATGATGATGAATTAATTGGAAAATGACGTGCCTAACCGCTCGGCCAGTGTCTTTACAGATATAGACTTTGTAGATATGTTTATATTATCAGAATAGTAATTAGGTAGCTGTCGATCGGGCCGGGCGCTGTCAACCCTTCGCTGCGGAGTCATCAATTCTCTTTGTGGGCTTTCATCTAGCCCATGGTACGCATTAATCGAATCTGTCTACCAACAATCGCGACCAATCGGACGCTGAACGAGTTAATCTAGATTAGGCTGTAATATCATTTAGGGCTCCTAAGGATGCGCTGTGTTGAGATTGAGGAAGTAGTCTCGTAGTAATTCGCTATTTGACAATCTTTTTATGGTGCCATTGGAACCAGTATTCATAGATGATCTCAAATGTTTATATGTGACCACAATTAACCACAATAAAGGGCAAAAATCAGGAACAAACCTAGCTCGACGCTAGCGGCCCTCCAAAAGGCTCCTACAAATTGGGACGGGCGAATGACGTCAGACGCAAAGTAACGAACCAACCGTTGTGTGGGAAAATAAGTGTTTTGCTGTTTTGGTCCTGAAATAATGCATTTAGGTACATAGTTGTCATACAATATATTATTAATTTTAACATGAGCAATATATTGATACCTTTCATTTGACTATTGGACGATAAAACAAAATTCATGATTTTCCGAATTTTCGATGTTAAATATAAATATCTTTTCTCAATTTGGAAAAAGTTTATAATTTTCAATTCATTCTGATATTTTGATGGTTAACTATCCATAAAGTGACACTCTGTTATAAATTTTAACATGTGTCAAGTACCCAATTATACTCGCTTGAGAGAGAAAACGAGGGGAATTATAATACTATGAGAATACTGCCTGACAGTGACCAGTGCACAACAAAGCTCCAAGTCAATAACGGGTCCGCAACGCGCTTGTGGCCCTTCTGCAGTCGCAAACGTCCCTCCGTCGTTTGTCATCAAGTAGACCTTATGCTTGACTGTGTTCAGAGCGAGGGACCTAAATTTGTCCTTTATGCTGTCAACACAGTGAATCCTCAAATTTTATAAAGGGTCGGCAACGCGCTCTTGAATTCTTTGGAATTGCGAGCGTCTATAGGCTGCGGTGTCCGCTTACCATCAGGTGGACCGTACGCTGGTTCGCCACCGTCATTGTATAAAAAAGACTTGTTTGTCACCGATGTAGTATGTATGTGGGTACCAAAATGTTTACCTTGTTAAAATTTTCATTATAATAAAGTTGTTACATTATTACAGAAATAAGCACTACAAAGTTGTTTATAATTTTGGCAACTTTTATTGGCTTATACTTTAAATATATATATATACGAGTTTGTATTAAAAATATACATATAACAAAGCGTATAAAGATAAGGACTACTTGTATTCCTTAGACGCTCCCTCTAGAACCCTCATATTTTTAACGGAACCGCCCTCGACTGTTCCGTCTCTACTGGTTAAAAGTATTGTAGGAACCACAGACTATAATTTAATAGACATTACATTTACGCACAGGTCGTATGACCAACAAGCGTATGAGTTGAAAAAAAGTTAAGTATCTAATTAGCTGCTCACTTGATTTCTGATTTTAAGATGCTTTATAAATTTTTCACACCACCCGCTCGACAATGCCCAATTATATATCATGCGAACCTTACCGCAAGCAAATCATTATTAGCCCTTGGCCTTAGCCGGGGTGTAATGTTGTCCTGAATTTCATTACAAACCGCCGGGTAATAATGTAATTTCACTTCTCATACTTCTTATTGTTATATTCTTAAACTCTAATTTCATTACATTTAGGCATTGAGAAAAGAAAAAAATACTACGGCTGGCCTTGCTTCTTTCGCGGCCTTTGCAGTAATGAATTATAAATAAATAAACATCCGCAGCGAAGGCTTCGTCTTGTAGATTCTGTTCCGCCTGATGTCTGTGGTAAGATCCCACACTGTTTATATGTACTTTGTGAAACTGTTTGTTTATTCGAGATAAAAATCGAATTTTCACCGTTAATGCGGCAATGTCTGTATGGCGGTCGGTCCCAACAGGGTTAAGGAAGTCGTAAATGGCCCCCGGCAGTTAGTTTTCATGGCGATGTTTATGACACTTTTATTTGAATTGATTCGAACAGAAAGTAGGTCATTAGGGTCGGTTGTAGGAAAATAAAGTTAGGTATTTGACGACCACTTTAGCCTACTGGGTAGTGACCCTAGCCTAGTTTGGTAAATATCTTATATATCTATCAGTGGCGGCGCGTCAAAAATATTCTTAGGGAAGCCGGAAATACTTGGCTTTTCCTATTCTTCATGAGCCGTAGTAAAAGAATTGGACTGGCTGAAAATTAGGCAAGCCGGTGGGAATCGAGTTGTATGGACGCTCCGCCACTGATATCTATTCCACATGAAAATGAATTGAGATATTGAATGTAGGGCATTTCACAGAAAGAGAATCTCATTATAATTTAAATAAAATGACCTAGAATTGCAAAAATGCCAGTAGCAGTAGAACCGATTATAATGTGTAGGTGTAGAACTAGAGTTATGAGATTACAGAATTCAAAAAATGATATTAAAAATTAAATACGAGGCTCATGAAAGTTTTAAGCTCAAGCCACACAGAGAGCGGGCGGGCCGCCCGCCCGCTCTCTGTGTGGCTTAAGCTTTAAAACCGTTGCCGTGTTCCTTTTTTCAAGCAGAATACAGGGAAGTAATAAAATTGTAGGCTTAAAAATATGAAATGTTGTCAAATAAACAGAAAATGTCCTAAATGTATTAGCATTATTTAACTAATATGCCCTTAACGTACCTAATAAATGAGCATGCATGCATTTTACATGTTAATTTGTAAAGTGAAAGTCCATTTACATTAAAACTTGTTGTAATTCCTTTTGCCATAGGGAAAAAGTTTAAGGCGCTACACTGAGAAATTTGGACATTTTGAAACGCTGTCCTGCCCAGACTAGCAAACAGTAGGGGCTGATTTTCAGATATATGATTCTTGACTATATGATTGTGGTACTGACAATAGCGAAACATGATTGCTTAAAATTTTCTCGTTAGAAAATAAATCCAAAGTCAAGTCTATGTTTCCTTTTTTCCTCAGAACCTCCTTTCCTCTAAAACTAACACATTATTTAAAGACAGGGTTAAGTTAATATGATGGTATTTTACCTCATCTAGGTACTGACAAGAGGAAATTTAATAAACCTGCACACAGTCAGATATTGAACGAGATTTGTCTAAAAAGCCATTCTCGGAGAGGGTTGCATCCCGTTTTGTCCTGAGCGAAAAACAAAGGGTGTCTCTTTCAATCGATATATCACCTTAATACGTACCTACCCTCATAATGAAATAATAACTACCAACAGTAGTCAAATTTAACGGACTGTTACAAAGTTTGATCACGGTCGTCGTAATGATGCTCTTTATTTGTTTACCACTCTGAAATTAATATCAGACACGAAATTTAAAATTTTGCGTTCATCTTGATTTTCTTTAAGGGTGTAAAATCAAAATTATCGCATCGCATTCTTTTAACCCTTAATTTGGCAAAAAAACGTCAAGGTCCCTAACTCTAGCCTCAAGACGCTGAATAGTCCAAACGATACTGGTTAAGAAAAACAAATACAAAATATTGGTCAAAGACTGTGGTACACCCAGGACCCGTTGTCAAATTAAGGGTTAAACTTTGTTCTGTTCTGACCAAACGGAGACAAACCAACACGAATTGATTTTCATACAGATTGGATTCTCTTTTTGGATCAGTGAGGGCAGCTACCCGATCCCGTCCTGCTAAGTGAAAATGGTCTAAGAAGACCTTCCCTCGACCCTAATAAAACTACTAAATATGTCAGTATTCATCTTACAAGAGAGGGTATTTTTTCGCGACAACAATTAAAATCAGACAGACAGTCTGTAAAGGCAATTTAATCTGAAAGCATGTTTGTCCGTCATAACGCTTCATAATGAGAATTTACATATTTTAGCAACAAGCTTTATGTAATAAAAACCCTTTCACTGGGAATTGAGGGACACAATAAGGCAACCCAGACTGTGACCTGTGACTGGTATTGTGTGGAAAGTGTGGGTCCGGCATAATGTCTCTAGCTGTCAACACAACGAATCCTTATAGTCAATAAAGGGTCAGCAACGCGCTTGTGATTCTTCTGGAATCCAACCGTCCAAAGGCTGCAGTGTCTGCTTACCACTAGACCGGCCGTAAGTTTGTCGTTATCATATCTCCAATAGCCGTGGCTACAAATTTTATCTTTTTTAATCTTATTTCTACTGATTAATATATTATGTTACAACTGAATAGTCTTATTAATACTATATCTGGATCATATATATATATATATATAACCTGCATACATCCGCGAAGAAATTCAAAAGTTGTATGTGAAGTCCCCAACCCGCTCTGGGCCAGCGTGGGGACTACTGCCCAATCCCTCTCATCTATGAGAGGAGGCCTGTGCCCAGCAGTGGGACGTGTATAGGCTGATGATGATATATATATATATATATATATATGTGGCAGGCAAATCGTATAATCCGCCGTATTACATTATGCCTTAGGCGTTTTACAAAACAGAGCTGTTTTGGCGGGTTAACGTTTAGCCGGATCGTCATTGCAATACGTTCTACAATATGGCGGCTCACGTTTAGCCGGATTGTATTTGCCGGATTGCATAATCCGCCGTTTTACATTACGGCTAGCGGATTATACAATCCAGCTGCGTATATATATATATATATATACCTCATATACAACACACATGCACGCACACACACTCACACACACACACACACACACACACACACACACACACACACACATACACAAACGCTTTCATTAACATTACCTAGATATTATGTCAAATGTACCTATGTACACTGTTTCGACGTCTATTATATAATAATCCATACCAATAGAGGGTTTGACTGAAAATCAGCGTTGCAGTATATTTGCTGCAACATGTATGCTGAGTCATGTCCTTTTAAACATTTTCATTATACCTTTTGTTAGTTTTAAGTCTTGAACATTTACCATGAATGTGATGTTTAATAAAGATTTCGGAGATATCATACAAAAGTAATTTCAATTCAATTCTTTAAAAAATGGCTTCCATCAAATTTATGATGGTTTCGCCAATGTCACGTGTTCAATGACGTTGTTCGGTAACGACGCCATGACAGTAGATAAGGTTTTGTACGGTAAATGGATTCTGCTCGTCGTCGCCCCGGGAAACGTAGTGGTTATATTCTCTTTGGCCCCGGGCACGTGTGCTCACCAACGCGGCGACGATCAAAATCCCATAGAAAAGTAACAGATGCACAGTACGGTTAGCATAAAATGGCGCGCGAACTGTCTAGCTGCGAGGCGAGATAGACTATCCAGAAAATGACGCGTAGTTTATGTAGCGGCGAGATAGCTCGCACGCCACCTTGCGCTGGCCTTGTAGATAAGACTAATTAAATCGAATTTATTTACAAATACAGAGGGAGAATAATACCTAGCAAATATAAATATGATAGGTAATATTTTAAAATTTCAGCCGATAACTACTTACTTACAAGAATAAATATCGGAATGCGTTAATGCCGAAATCGAACACACACGTTCATAAGCTCGTACCTATATAAACAAGCTTGTTTTCCTAAGAAACTGCAGTCTGCAATCTGAAGTTAGTGCGAATCCTACAGTGTCTTTGACTGGTCACGATGCACGCAGCTGCGAAGCTGACCCTCGCGTTATGTGTCGTTTTGACACGCCTGCCACCTCACTGCGTCTGTCACCCCGGACGACATGACTCAACTTACGTTCAAAACTACGCTCCTTACAATGAAGCTCTTGAAAACGACGGTGACAATGAAGATGATAAAACTAATCCGAACAATGGCCAACACCGTCTCAGTAACAACAACAACGAAACCAATTATAACCAAGAAAAACAAGCAGAAACTGAACTTGAATATCCAACCGCCAAAATCTATCAAGTCCGTGAAATTAAACCCGAAAATGATACGAGTACACTAATCTCTGCGTGCGATGATACTTCAATTATAATTGAAGCTAGGTCCGGTTACATGGAGTATTACAGCAATTATTACCGTGATATAGGAAACCAAGTGTCAATTCCATATGGGAAAAACCTAGAAGTATCGTGTTTCAAACGCAACGGAGGATCTGCCGGACTGATCATGACGAGAGATGGAGTGCAAGTACAAGTACCAGAAGGCATGAGTGAAGGTGCTATTAGGTCAACAATTCCCGATCAACAAAAGTCCGAATTCGTTTGCACTGATGTCCAAACTGGCTGTGAGCGCTCACTGAATATTACAGTGACACAAGTAATGAATGTCATCTCACCTAACACAAAGTTTCCATTTTATCGCAGTGAATATTCTGAAATACGCTACGGAAGTCCCATGACGGTGTCGTGTTCCGGACCAGCCGATGCCAGACTCGAAGTCACGAAAAACGGAACTACATTGAAAGCAGAGCGGGTGGATAAAAATACAATCCAGATCTTTGTCAGCGAACCAGATTATCCAACATCAGAATATGGATGCATTAACCTCGATACTAATACGTACGACCGTCTACACATTACAGTGGTTCCAGGAATATCTATTCGAGCGAGAAACGAGGCAATTACTCCTGACTATTATAACATGGTTACCGGTACGTATATGTACCGAGTTACGTATGGAGACCCGATTGAAGTATATTGTTCCGCGCCGCGGGATGTCAAGATCACACACGACTCTGTTCCTGTATTATCGGAAAAAGTAAATAGCACTACATTCAAGTCTTCCATAAGCAAATTAAAGATTGGACATTCAGTTTTTGGTTGCATTGACAGTGATGCTTACGCTGTAAATCAGAACGAGGAGCGTGTAATAGTCATGCTTCGAATGGACGCCGTATCGCCGAATGTTCGCCGATTCGGAAACAGGTACGTAGTGAGACCTGAGGAGCCTCTCGAGATAGTCTGTTCCGGGCCCGCCGCTGGACCACTCACCCTATCCAAGAACGGAAATACTGTCAAAGATGTACAAATAGTAAACGATACTTCTATAAAGTTGGTCGTAAAAAAATCAGAAATATACGACGGCTATGACGAATATATATGTTCTTCTAAAGAAGTAGAACTTCCACACTTTCTAATGTGCGGCACAGATCCTATTGCAGTACAGGAAGTAACACGCAACCAAGAAGAACAGCACGCAAGAGTAATTGTTGAGGTCAGCACTCCCGCTGAGGCCAAGGATTTTCGCTGCATGTCAAACGCTCTGGAATTTATGAATTGCTCGTGGTCTGCTTTAAGTTATGGCATCAATTTTACTTTATCTTATACAGATAATGGAAACACTATCCGAGCCTGTGAGAAAATACAAGCAACGATAGGACCTAAGTTCTGCGTCTTTGACTATCGATCTGGTATCAAAGCGTTTATATTCTTAATGCAATCGTGCAACGGGCTCGGCTGCACTAATCAGAGTTTCTCAATCGATCATTTATCGATCGTGAGGCCTGCTCCTCCACTGCCAGTAAGCGTAGATAGTATAAATTCATTTGGAGTTATATTGCGCTGGAATTTGACCTCCCTCGATTGTGCAGGACGGCGTCTTTGGTCTCACCGCGACTTTGACCATAAAGTGGAGTACTCGTATGCAGGAATGGTCACTAGCGCCAATTTGGTTTATATACAATGCTATGTTTCCCTGTATTGCTCAGCTGCTTTGCTTCTACCCTGTTCTGACCAGCTTTATGAAGTCCGAGTTTACCACAAACTAATCACCGCAGGGGATGAGTACTGGTCAGATCCTACTTCCGTTACTGTTTCTACTTCTGCCGATATTGACAAGGCAAGAGTCGTCGGCCCCACGTGTAACCAAGGACCGAAAAAACAAAACTAAACTCTGGTCCACCATTCGGCGGAGTTGTTTGACAAGTCAAAATGCACAAATGTTGCCACAGTACGGCCAGTGCTGTTCATATCGATATTATTTAAGGCCTCACTAGACGTACGGATCTTACGGACCTATTTATCGGGTACCCCTTGGTGCTTGCCGAGATCATCGAAAATCGAAATTAGTAGTGTTTCTCTCAATCTAAACTAAAATGCTCTCAATTTGACGAATTAAAATGATTTGTAAATTTTATGATTTTTTCTTCATATTTATTTTACTTTTGTCCGCTTAATGAGCCTTTAGTTACCGAAAGAAACTTTTACATTTATTAAATTAGGTAGTTAAGTAGTAGAACTTAAATCTTGATCGAAAAAACTTCCTATCGAATAGTATATCGATTTTAATATTCCGAAAATGCTGGCACATTTTTGTCCGTGAATAAGAGGGTACAGTTAGTTACTTTATATTTATCGACATATTTTTATCGATATATACCGTCACTATTTATTTTTTTCTTCTCCTGGCAACATCTCATCTGCCAGTTTACTCCGCCGAATTATGGAGTTGACCTTAGTAATATTGCATTTTGTGCAAGAGCTGAGACAATATGTACGTCAGAAAATACTAAATGAAACTTACACCCATTACAAAAATTAAGCTGTTTATTTCAGTAAAAATAACATAGTTTGATAATTACTTACTTAACTATTAATCTTAAATAACAAATGGTTTTTAAAAAAGTTTTTACGAAAGATTAAATTCTTCCAATTAAGCACATATATTGTAATGTGGTGTTATTTTAGTTGCCAATAAATTTTATTCTATTCTGTATATGTATTTGTATACCTACAAAGTAAAGTCCTTCCCAAAATTGAGACTGAATTTTGTCTTTTTTCGGTATACAGTAGATTTTAGCACATTCAATTCCACACAGACTTCATCGTGTGTCTTTCCACTTTCAAAAACGGATATAAACTTTTAGGGTTTCGAAGCCAGAATGGCAAAAACGGAACCCTTATAGATTCGTCATGTCTGTCTGTCTGTCCGTCCGTATGTCACAGCCGTTTTACTCGGAGACTGTAAGGACTACAATTATGAAATTTCGTAGGAAAATGTATTCTATGAACCGTTATATAAATGTGATGTGAAATAAGGAAAAAAAAATATTTTTGGGGGGCACCCCATACATGTAACAGGGGGGACGAATTTTTTTTTTACAATGCAAGTAGTTGTGTGGATTATCTTTGGATAGGGCTTTAAAAATGATATAGAGGTTACTAAGAAAGTTTTCCATTTAAGTCAATCGTTGGTGAGATATTAGCTCCCAAAGTCGTACAAAATGTGTCCCCCCCTCTATTTTCCACGACCGACACGCCACACAAGACTTAAGCCTTCGTTTCGGCATATTTCGAATATGTAAACACTCGGATGATAGCTAAACTAACTCGAGATTCATCTCATTATGCACAATAAGCCGAAGTCCGAAATTTGTGGCTAGACTGACAACGAAACGGAATTTTATTTGCGTCCTGCCTACGTCCTATATGTCTTAGTTAAAGAGGTTCGAAGTTGACAGCATCTCAGTAACAGAGGTTAAATAAAATATAAAATTCAAGAAAAACAAGTTAGCAAAAAGCCTTTTAAACATAGTCTCAGTAAAAGAGGTCAAAAACACTCACTGTCTCAGTTATACAGGTAATTTTGACGAAAAAATCGACTGGACTCGTCTCAGTTACAGAGGTCTCTGTTTTCCCACTAAGGCTGCGTTTCCACCAGAGATGCGCAAGGATGTGTTTTCATACATATATTTGACACCTCGCTCGGCGCGTTGCGGGGTGTCAAATGTATGAAAACGCATCCTCGCACATCTCTGGTGGAAACGCAGCCTCACAGAGGTAATTCAGTGGTAAAGTGTCAGGACTGCAGCAAGCGTCCCAGTTATAGAGTTTTCTCACTTACCCAGGTCCCACTTATCCAGGTTTTACTGTACCATTATACTATTCTGTGATGTAGTGGAAGCGGACCTGCGTGAATACGATGCCGGTGTAAAGCTACCTATTGAGAATTTGCACAGGACTGAACAAAGTGGCGTGCTCTTGGTGTCGGAGGCCAAGCCTCATTTTGGGTCGTCGTGCCAGCTCAGTTAGTTAGATAGTTAGGTATATCATAAGGATAATTATGATATTTTGATTTAACTTCTATGTATACATGTCTGGTTGTGTGACTAACCGATATCCGAAGGCGCACCAAAAATCCTGTTTTACCTTTTCTGTACGGAACCCTAATAAAAGCATAACTAATAATAATTTACATACTAAAACTGTTGCTACTTACGGTGAGCAGGAAAATCAACAAACTAATTTTAAAACACGAAAATATTTATGTGACTTATCTAATTAAAGTTAATTAACGAGTTCTGAGTTATTTTCTTATCATTGTTTTGACAGAACCACAATACAGACACGAATGTATTTTAAGATTACCTATACTGCTTAAAGCTAGATTAACCAATTAATATTTATTGCCCGATTTTTTCGGATTTATCAAATTAAACTTAATTTATACTGTTGTTCTGAGTTGTTATTTTCTTATCATTGTTTTGACATGGGTGTAGGTACTGCTATTTCGGCGAAATATTTTTCGTTACATTTCATTTCCCAACTAACGTATTGAAGTATTTTTAGTTGGCAACAAAGACTACAATGTATATACTTAGTTGGAAACTCAATTATTGGCACATTAAGATTTGGCAATTCTTGGAAATATACCTATTATGTTACCAAAGCTTCATTAAGACAAATAGTAATAATTTTGAAAAATAATGTTACCTACATCCATGCAATTTGTATGGCAAAAATACAAAAAGTATTTAAAAAATAGGTTTGTTTTTATCCGTCAAAGGGAAAAATGATCCTTATAAAATTATCTACAAGTCATTCTTTGGATGTATATCGATAGGACCTATAGCTTTCAAAATATACGAGCATTCATTAGGGTAAGTACAGCAGAAAAGATACTAGAGGGCAGATTACTAACATTTTTGTGCGCATCGGGCTACAAGCATGAAATTTGTACTATAGATAAAGTGTTCCGCGGTGATTCTTTTCAGATGTAGAGATTAGTTAGATTCGTCTCCTGTGCGAGGGGAGAGCGGGGTGAATTGGACCAAGCACACCTCTTTTTAGTCTTTTTCTCACTGATCAGTTAGGTTAGGTTAGGTTAGGCTACTGTGGCTTGCGGGGTATCGTTTTCGTGTAAAACAGACATCAGGAATTCATTTTTAGGGCTCCGTACCCAAAAGCTCCAAGCGGAACCCTATTTTTGTCAGTCATAAATCCGTCCGTCGTCTGTTTTACAGGTTTTACAGCCAAACGGTTTGATCTACGGGCTTCAAATTTTCACAGCTAAGGAGCCGTACAATATCAACTTCTCCAAATACACACTCTTATCTAGGAACTTCACTGTGGTGAGCAGAAAACTGGCCAATATTTCGCGCACAGTATACTCGTAAGTTAGGTACAGTCACGAGTTTTAATTTCGGACCCACTTAAGGTTGACAGTGGATTTTGATCGTCGCCGCGTTGGTGAGCACACGTGCCCGGGGCGACGACGAGCAGAATCCATTTACCGTACACCTACCTTACACCTACTGTCCCGTACCTTACCCTTGTTACGTACCTTATCTACTGTCATGGCGTCGTTACCGAACAACGTCATTGAACACGTGACATTGACGAAATCATCATGATGGAAGCAATTTTTTAAAGCATTTCATATTTTTAACTACTTTATTTTATGAACTATTTAGAAAATAGGTAAAAATTTAAGCCACCCGTATTTTTTCTTTTTCAATTTAACTCATTATTTCATACAAATAAACACGTTGAAAAGTAGGTCATTTCAAAAGGGCGTAAGTAAAATATGACGTCATCTTCCCAACAAGAATCCAGGAGGCCAATTCTCGGGCCGCTCGAGATGATGTCTATTAGACATATCTCGAAAAAAAATGGCGGATGTCGATCGAAAACCAAGTTTGCGTATTCTCGAAATCTCACACTCGAGATATGTCTACTCCCAGCGTTCGAGATACATCGAGTGGTCAGTAGCGATCGAGATGGTTTCATCCAGGTTTCATCACTATTTTTTTGACATTTGATCTGTCAATGGCGGGAAATATTGTTAGAATTCTAGGTATTAACCCAATATACGAACAAATTGAGGGACTCAACCATAGATATTGCAATTTGATATGTTACTAGATGAGTCCGAATCTTGTCGCGTGCGAGTCCGAAACATGTCGCGTGTGAATTCCGAAACATGTCGCGTGTGAATTCCAAAACATATCACGTGTGAATCCGAAACTGTTACTTGATGAGTCCGAAACATGTCGCGTGTGTGTCCGAAACATGTCGCTGGATGAGTCCGAAACAAGTCGGGTGTGAATCCGAAACATGTCGCGTGTCAGTCCGAAACATGTCGCGTGTCAGTCCGAAACATGTCGCGTGTGCGTCCGAAACATGTCGCGTGTGAATCTGAAACTGTTACTCGATGAGTCCAAAACATGTCGCGTGTCAGTCCGAAACATGTTGCTCGCTCACGCTTGCGCTCCGTACGTAGGGGCATCATAGCCATTGCGTGTAACCGGCATTACCTCGCACAGCTACATAGCGTAGCTTTAGTGAAAACGGTCGCATAGCTCGTAGCGCATCCTCGCAGCATAGCTGCTTAGCATAGCTCTAGTGGAAAACCAGCCTTAATCATTTATAATTGTGGCGATGGCGATACCGATGACGTAGACAGTGGCGCCGCGGTGGTGGCCGATATGTGTAACTAATCTATTACCGCGGCGTCCTGTCTGACGGGAAAATTAAAAAGTTAAGGAAGCAGTTGGCATAATTATCGATCGGTAAAAAATGGTTGTTGTAATGTTGTAAATTAATATTATTACAATAAGTATACTTGTTGTACAAGATCGACTATTTCAGATAATGTAATACAGGTATTGTAGAGAAATATGGAATTTGATTTACTTAACTACAATACTTTAAGTGCGTTTAAAGCAGCAAAAATTAAAGAAAACTATGTCAATCTATTCTTTCTTTCTTTTCTTTTAAAACGCGTTTGAAACGCGGGACACCGCGCTTGTAAAAAATTTCAGGCTTTCGAGGAGCCTTGCTCTAAATTAAATTACCGAATTAAGTTGGCGGAAAATATTGTATTGAATTGACAGCTTACAAATATACCTATTGAAAGAAAGTAGTCAAAGTTATTATGCGTTCCATTTCACGTAAGTATATAAAAGAGCAAATATACTTAAATATATTTGATGTGTTAAATCACCATATTTATTTATTAGTTAATTGTAAATGAATAACGCTTTTGTTTTTGATATAGGATATATTTAATTAAGTGGAAAACCTTATAAAATTATTTATTGATTTACACTCGATTGTAAACTAACACAATCGAAAAAAACGGAACGCGTATTGCAATAGACATCGAGATTATCGTTCGACATAATCTCGATCGTTCCCCAGAATAAGAAATTTAGCTGTGTTCGACATTTTGGTGAGATTTTTCGATAGACATTGCGTCAATCGAGATCATCTCGAATAGACATCATCTCGAGCGAACCGAGAATTGGCCCCCAGAGCCACTCCAGAGCAACGATTGTCTGTACTCTGTCTCTGAATACAGCGAGGAAGATGACGTCAACTTTTGGTTTACAGTAATTTGCGATTTTTTCCAAAATTAACGGAGAAAAAATCTAAAAAAATGTTTTTTGTGTACTTCGCACGTTTTTAGGCTAAAAACGTGCGAAGTACACAAAAAACATTTTTAGCTCTTAGTTTTTACCGAAATGGTTTTCGAATTAAGACTTTTGGAAATTATGAAATATTGTCAATTGAATTGAATTGAAGGTTGACAGTTCAGTCAAACTGTATAGAAAAGTCAAAGAAAAATTTTGCGAAATGGGTCATAAATTAAAGCGCGTGACGGTACCTATTGCCGTTTAGCGTTGCAAATAAAGAATATTTTTAATTTTTATTGTTCTCGTCTAGGTTGAGGTTCTGTTCTATTTATTGTTCACATATTGTATACTGTTTTGTATGAATAATAATAATTATTATTATTGACAGCCTGCATTTTCACACTGTAGGGCAGAGGCCCCCGTGAAGAAATATATACCTAAAATTAAAAAAATATATATACGAGTATGTAGGATTGATTAAGAGTCTTCTTGAATAAACACAAATTATATTTTTATTCACGCACTGTAATTTTTCCGCACACATCCTTTCGCCGCCATTTCTTATCTCCCCTCTCCCTCACATCCATCCATCCATCCCTTTCACTCCAACTCTGCTACGTTCCCTTTCACGCTACATTATACAATACTAGTATTCAGTTCCCAGGAGTCGCTGGGAAGACAGTGTGAAGGCGGATCTGCGGCAGCTTCAGGTCGAAGACTGGCAGGAGGCTGCGCAGGATCGGGAAAGGTGGCGTGCTCTCGTTTCGGAGGCCAAGAGCCTCTTTGGGTCGCTGCGCCGCTAAAGTAAGTAGTGAGTAGTAGTCGTAGTAAGTAGTATTCAGTTGAACATAAAATCCTACATATCAGGCTCTTTAGTCTGATCTCATTTTACACTGTCTTGCCCAAACAAAACGACTTAAGTAACATGCGTTTCCTATGAAGACACGACCTGAGGCATGTCGAATAACTTTCAAACCGTCCTAGAGTGCGTCTGGGATCACACACAATGAAGGGTTCCATACCGACACCTACTAATTCACATTTTAAACCACTATTTAATAAATCGTAGCAAAAAAGGTCGTATCTTTATGGGAAACTCACGGCACTTAAGTCGTTTTGTTTGAAGAAGACAGTTATTCAGCGTTTATTCAAAAACTGTTTGACGTAATTTATTCAAACCGAATATTCTTGAAAGTATTTACTTATTTACACCCTCCCAATTTTTTTCAGAAACTTTGAGTTTGCAGTTTGGAAATACCCCCGTATGAACTTTTTACGACTTTCACAGCGAATATCTCACCAACGGTTGACTTAAATGGAAAAGTTTTTTAGAAACCCCTATATCATTTTCAAAGACCTATCCATAGATACCCCGATGTGCATTGAGTTTTTTTTTCATCCCATATACAATGTTTAGGGCTTTGCAGACGGGTTTTCCACCGCGATACAAGTGGAAGACGAATTTATTTCTTCTTAATAGTCCATAAACTATCGCCTGACAAAATTTCATGCGAGAGGAAATGACTGATTTATTTATTTTTTTTTTACATGTGCTTGGCAGACGAGTATTCCACCACGCTACAAGTGGAAGACGATTTTTCTTCGTTAAGGTATTTTCTTAACTATCATTTAAACCTAGTTTCAGTCGAGAGGAAATGATTGAATTTAATTTTTTCTTTAAGTCTTTGGGAGGCTGCTGCTCCTCAACCCACCAACGGAATGGTGGCAGACATCCACAGTATTTTTACACGACTGCCCAAAAAAAGGAGTGTAATGTTTTCAGTTTTTTTTATATATCTTTCTTAATCACTGTACGGTCAACCTATTTGATTTCTGGGCCACTTCGTACCTTGTCACAGTAAAATCATTCGTACCATGTCACAAAAAAAAAAGATATAAAATCTCTAGCGGCTTTCATATTGATTTTCACTGTGACAAGGTACGAAGTGGCCTAGAAATCAAATTGCTTGACTGTACAAATTTTCGTGCGAGAGGAAATTACTGACGATTTTAGCGCCTGGCCCACGGTCCATTAAGCTGTCATACCCCTGGTGACGGATGTCAACTTGTACGAGTAAGTATCTTCTGTGTATTTTATATTCGAAAGAAAATAAATGTTTTAGCGAGACATGTTTATTCAAAAGCAAATCCAATAATAATACACAATCAGACAATAAACAATTGGAAAAGGATTGGAACGTAAATTGCTGGGGCAAAGATATTTTAGCCAGACTATTGCAGACTATAGTAAGAATTTAATATACCTAGTTTTTGTAATGAAATGTATACCACATTTCATTTAGTTTTTTCTACTATATCCTGACGTACATCTTGTCTCAGCTCTGATATAAAATACAATATTACTAATTTTGATCTTTCGGTCCTTGGTTGCACGTGGGACCGAGGACTCTTGACTTGTCAATATCGGCAGAAGTAGAAACAGCAACGGAAGTAGGATCTGACCAGTACTCATCCCCTGCGGTGATTAGTTTGTGGTATACTTGGACTTCATAAATCTGGTCGGGACAGGGCAGATCCAAAAGATCTGTGCAATATTCAAAGCATTGTATAGTATACTTGTAAACCGAATTGGCGTTAGTGACTATTCCTGCATACGAGTACTCCACTTTATGGTCAAAGTCGCGGTGAGACCAGAGACGCCGTCCTGCACAATCGAGGGAGGTCAGATTCCAGCGCAATATAACTCCAAATGAATGTATGCTCGTTATGGTTAATGGCAACGGAGGAGCAGGCTTCACTATCGATAAATGATCGATTGAGAAACTCTGATTGGTACAGCCGAGCCCGTTGCACGATTGCATTAAGAATATAAACGCTTTGATACCAGATCGATAGTCAAAAACGCAGAACTTAGGTCCTATCCCTGCTTGTATTTTCTCACAGGCTCGGATAGTGTTTCCATTATCTGTATAGGATAAAGTAAAATTGATGCCATAACTTAAAGCAGACCACGAGCAATTCATAAATTCCAGAGCGTTTGACATGCAGCGAAAATCCTTGGCCTCAGCGGGAGTGCTGACCTCAACAATTACTCTTGCGTGCTGTTCTTCTTGGTTGCGTGTTACTTCCTGTACTGCAATAGGATCTGTGCCGCACATTAGAAATTGTGGAAGCTCTACTTCTTTTGAAGAACATATATATTCGTCGTAGCCGTCGTATATTTCTGATTTATTTACGACCAACTTTATCGCAGTATCGTTTACTATGTGTACATCTTTGACAGTATTTCCGTTCTTGGATAGGGTGAGTGGTCCAGCGGCGGGCCCGGAACAGACTATCTCGAGAGGCTCCTCAGGTCTCACTACGTACCGGCTTCCAAATCGACGATTATTCGGCGATAAGACGTCCATTCGAAGCATGACTATTACGTGCTCCTCGTGCTGATTTACAGCGTAAGCATCACCAATGTCAATGCAACCAAAAACTGAGCGTCCGACCTTCAATTTGCTTATGGAAAACTTGACTGTAGTGCTATTTACTTTTTCCGATAATACGGGAACAGAGTCGTGTGTGATCTCGACATCGCCCGGCGCGGAACAATATATTTCAATTGGGTCACCATACGTAACACGGTACATATACGTACCGGTAGCCATGTTATAAAAGTCAGGAGTAATTGCCTCGTTTCTCGCTCGAATAGATATTCCTGGAACCACTGTAATGTGTAGGCTTTCGTTCGTATTAGTATCGAGGTTAATGCATCCATATTCTGACGTTGGATAATCTGGTTCGCTGACAAAGATCTGAATTGTATTTTTATTCAACCGCTCTGCTTTCAATAAAGTTCCGTTTTTCGTGATTTCGAGTTTGGCATCGGCTGGTCCGGAACACGACACCGTCATGGGGCTTCCGTAGCGTATTTCATATTTACTGCGATAAACCATGTTAGGTGAGATGACATTCATTACTTGTGTCACTGTAATATTCAGTGAGCGCTCACAGCCAGTTTGGACATCAGTGCAAACGAATTCGGACTTTTGTTGATCAGGAATTGTTGATTTAATAGCACCTCTCATGCCTTTTGTTACTTGTAATTGCATCCCATCACTCGTCATGATCAGTCCGGCAGATCCTCCGCTGCGTTTGAAACACGACACTTCTGGATTTTGCAATTTTTCTTGCTTATATGGAATTGACACTTGCTTTATTTTCTTAGGGTAATAATAATTGCTGTAATATTCAAAGGACAAAATGCCGTAATAAGATACATGGGCCGTAACTTCAATTATAATTGAATTATCATCGCACGCAGACATTAGCATACCCGTATTATTTCCGGGTTTTATTTCACGGACTTGATAGATTTGGGCAGATGGATATTCAAGTTCAAGTTTTGCTTGTTTTTCTTGGTCATTGAGACGGTGCTGGCCATTGTTCGGATTAGTTTTATCATCTTCATTGTTAACGTCGTTTTTAAGAGCTTCATTGTAAGGAGCGTAGTTTACAACGTTAGTCGAGTCATGTCGTCCGGGGTGACAGACGCAGTGAGGTGGCAGGCGTGTCAAAACGAGACATAACGCGAGGGTCAGCTTCGTAGCTGCGTGCATCGTGACCAGCCAGATACACTATAGGATTCTTACTAAGTTCAGTTTCCAGACTCCAGTTATCAAGAAGACAGACTTGCTTATATAAGAGTTCATAAAAGTGTGTTCAGTCTATATCAGCAGACATTCTAAAATTAGTATCATATTGATATTGGCTAGGTATTATTCTCCCTGTCTATATAGGTATGTAAATGTGATAGTTACTCTTATCTGCACGTCTGTTACTTTTTTAGGCCCATATCTCCGAAAGCACTTATGCAATTATGTGTTATTTTTAGTGGTATTTTAAAAGGATTGTATCCTATGGTCATTGTCATTACACTCCACTTTACTGTCTTGTGTAAATAGAGCAATGAATATAATAGTTATTTACGATACAAGGGTTGTAAAACAAAGAAAGGCCGATATCGCAGATGTTTGGGGCCCGAGCCGCAGGCGAGGGTCTCAAATATGCGAGAGAGGGCTTTCTGTTTTACGACCCGTGTTTTGTACACAATTTTACGTCACCACGTGGCCAAAAAGTGGGTTTTTCTAATCGCGCAGCGTGCAGAAAAACGCGCTTTTTGGCAAGGTGTGGTGTAAATGTTTTTTAATCATTACACAAAAATGGAAAAAATCAGCAAAATGAGTTTACACGTAAAAGGCCGATTTATCATCACAGTGGCCTGTCCTTCGTACTTTTTTTATGGTAAAAACCCTTCATAAAATAAATATGAATAATATATCTATTTAGATAAACGGACTCATTAGTTTTATTCAAAGATAGTCACATTATCGGTAACAACTAACAACGTTTCAAATTAGATTTAAAAAAACCTATAATGTTTGATTTTGTTTTTGATATCTTATATCTTTAAACGAGCAATTCTTGTATATTTATTTATTTATATGTATATTTATTTCGGGGATCTCGGAAACGGCTCTAACGATTTTGATGAAATTTGGTATGTGGGGGTTTTCGGGGACGAGCAATCGATCTAGCTAGGTCTCATGCCCGGGAAAACGCCGAGCAAGGTTCGGTCGCCCAGATATTGATTTATTTAAATGATTCAAGTAGTCTGATTTTTTGTGATAGCTCAGTTTCTTATCCTAGAATATATGAATTTGCTTTGGTTTAGCGACCGTAACTGTGTGTTATGACCCTTTGGTCAGGATTGACCGAGCGAAGTGATACTGTGTTTGATTTCTGTTTTTACTGATCAGCACACGAGGACGTGTGCTACGCAAGATGGCCGTGTCGGAGAAAGCATGCCTCGTGCTATCACCACCTTGACAACGACCTGACACCTGTAATTTTTTTAAATTTATTTCTTGAGCACCTGTGGTCTGCAGGTGTTGCCTTAAAAAAATAGCGGACACGTGAAGGCTATAGGTGTTGTTTACCGCCTTGGAGCTGCACGAGACTTTTTAGGATTCCGTACCCAAAGGGTAAGGCGACTTCCTGATTTGTCGGTGCGGAGGCAGTACGATATGAGAAAAGTGTCAAAAAATGTCAGTGTCAGCTATCAGTCGACGCAATACCATTTTTTACTACGCCCCTATATTTAAATTTAGCTTATTTAGCTAGACAGTTGAAATTTTCACAGATGATGTATTTCTGTTGCCGCAATAACAACAAATACTAAAATTTAGAATAAAATAAATATTTAGGGGGGATATGATTTTCTTCTCCATTCGGTCGCGGGTAAAAATAAACTGAATCTATAAACGGCCCCTGCGGTATTATGTCGAAGATGCTGGCTGCATGACATCGCTGTAGTATAACTTAAGGCGCTACACTGAGAAATTTGGAGACTTTGAAACGCTGCAGACTAGCAAACAGTAGGGGCTGATTTTCAGATATATGATTCTTGACTATATGATTGTGGTACTGACAATAAAGAAACATGATTGCTTAAAATTTTCTGGATAGAAAAAAAATCCAAAGTTGAGTCTATATTTTCCTTTTTTTCCTCAGCCTACTAAAACAACGCATTATTAAAAGACACGATTAAGTTAAGATGATGGTATTTTACCTCATCTAGGTACTGACAAGAGGAAATTTAATAAACCTGCACACAGTCAGATATTTAACGAGATTTGTCTAAAAAGCCATTCTCGGAGGGGGTTGCATCCCGTTTTGTCGTGAGCGAAAAACAAAGGGTGTCTCTTGCAATCGATATATCGCCTTAATATAAATAATATTAAAATCTTTAAATGTTAAAAGGGCCTTTCATTTCACAGGCTTCACTTATAGGTACGTTTAACAACAACAACAACAACAACAAATACTCTTTATTGCATAACCTCAACAAAAGTAACACTAACAGTACATAATGACAATGAGTAGAGGCAAACAAAAGGCGGTCTTATCGCTAATGAGCGATCTCTTCCAGACAACCTAAACAACAACAACATTTAACACACAACACACACACACACACATTTAATAACATTTTTAAACCTTGCTGAGATTCAGAATGAGTGTAATCTGCTAATCTTGGGCATAACATGGCACTTGCACCACAAATAGGCCTATAAATATAATGCTTTTTACAACCGTGTCGTTTAGCGGATTAAGCCAGAGCATTTCGCGGTTTGCCAAAGCCGAGGAATAAAATGATAGCTATTTAAAGTCGCTCAGAATTCGCATTGGAGATAAGACAGTAATTGCTAAAGATCTTAGGGGGGAGAGCGTAGAGAAAAATTCCCGTGAAGGAATTTTTATATTCGTGAAGGACCGGTATTGGAGTTTAAAGTTCTTAGTTCTTACTAGTATAGTATTGGAAATAGGGCGTTCATTCGTTGTCAGTACGATAACACTGACAAATAATTAACGCCGTATTTCCATCATCTTCCTCCTTTATCTCATTATCCTCGTATATTTATCTTATATTCTATCATTATCTTCCTAGCAATTACCCAGAGGTATCCTAAGTAGTGGGGCTTTGTTATTAATAATAGTTTTATAAAACGATCTGTCATTTAACCTTTTAACTCCAGAGTGAAATCTAGACCATGTTATCCTATTTATTGAGGAAATTTACATACATTGTAGGAAAGTTTTCCTAATTGTGGCCTATTAGTAGATACATATTTCATTTAAGTATTTTAATCTAGAAACGTATGGTACAAGCAAGACTAACGTTATAAATGTGTTTTGTAGCACAACTCCCTTAACAAATTATGTTTTTTAGCTTATTTTGTGTAGGTATTTTCTTTAATCACCAATTACATTTTAATGACATTCTATCACCGGGTGACCTTTAAGGTGGGTTTGTGATACCTAATAGTTCTTAAATTGCCATCGGTCATAGACTACGGTGTCCACTTAGTGGCTCGGTGGTTCATACACTTATTTGCCACGATTGTGATATTTAGAAGTAGATTGGTCAACTTCTGACAACCAATTAGGCCACGTCCGGCACACTCGCTAATTAATATAATTCTGGAATATTAATTAGGCACATTAGGTGAGTCTTGCGGACAGCCTGATAGAACTCGAGTTTTAACTTCATAATTAGCACCAAGTTATGCATTGTTATCAAGTTATTATGTAGGGCATTTCTATTAGCAGTTGTCTGGCAATTTGACCAATTTAGTCTAGCGAAGAACTATTTATATAATCTGTGGTCTAGCCTAGTACGAGGTAATGTTGTTGGTGAATCTGCCTAGGAAGCTAGTGGTCCAGGGTTCAAATCCCGACCAGGATATTTGTGTGGCGAACATTGTTCATGAATCTTGGATTTTTTTCTATGTATTTAATGTCCAGTATGGTTGACAAATATTTAGGTATATTCGTATTTATATTATTTTGGTTGATGGTGCCTGATTCTGCCACTGATCAAAGACATTTGGGTCATTGTCAGATTTAGGTGCGCGTCTTTTCGGTGGACATGCCAAAAGTTAAGGGCTACAATGCTTCATTTTCGATTCATCTGATAACCCGCATAATCTGTAGTTCCGTGTCTATAAAGCCATGTAATAAAAACGTAAATTACATGCACACAAGCCGTTAACTATTGACCACCGAATGGACAACTTTTGTTTTTCCGACTGACAATGACCCATTTGGGATGGAAAGGTTCTCGAGTGGCGACCACGTATCGGAAGGCGCAGCGTGGGTAGATTCCCCACAAGGTGGACTGATGGCCTAGTAAAGGTCGCGGGAGTCCGCTGAATGCTAGTGGCGCAGAACCGGTCGTTGTGTCACTCTTTGCGACCGACCCAAGGCGAGTCTAGGGCTGGGTTGCACCAAACCGTCTGTAATCGTAAGCGGTGTTCGTCAAATCTGATTTTATGGAGAGTTTGACAAGTTTCTATGGGATGACAGCTGCCGGCGCCATATTTGACGACGACCGGTCTGTTTTCGTACGTTGGTGCAACTGGCACTAGGTCTCCGACAATGCCGTAGATGGGAGAGGAGTTGACACTTTCCTGGGGAAAATACTTTTCTTATGAAACCCGGGAGTGTCAGTGCATCGACCCCTAAAATAAACAGGAGACCTTGCGCACGACCACGCCAATGGTGATGCTTATTCTTGCACGAGTCACCTGCCTGGGTATCGTGAACTGGCAGGAAGGGGCACTGAAATGTGCCCTGTCTACCTCTTTTGGAAATGGAAGCGTAGTAAGTACATTAAACCCTAACTCGGGAAACGCTATATTAAAATGCCCATTCATCAACCTTATTTTTCCCATCCGTTACCCCTTTTCATTAAAGTCAACTGCTTTCATATATAATTAAGTACCTACTTACGATTCTATTGACAAGTTGTAAAAAAAACTAAGACGATCTCTCATTTGGCGGCGCGGAGTCGGTGCGGTATCAGTAAGCTGTAGCTCTGTACGCGCGCAGCCGCTTAGACCGCGCGGACTACTGCAGGGGCGCGTAGCATCGCAGTGGAGAGTGTGTCCGTCTCACTCGCATTTATGTGGATCCGTAGGTGAAGAATAAAACCCTGGATGAAAGAGAAGGCTTGACAGTGAAGCTGGTGGATGGAGCGAGATGGGTAGATGTTGCTTGCTTGATTTATTTCCGTAGAATGACATGTACATGAATCCTATGATACTGACAGTGACATTTCTGATAGTGTAGTACAAGTTTCGATTCTTATGTCGGTCGACATGTTTATTAATTATTTTATAGGTACGCACTTCTGACGCGCATCTAATTATAACGTAACGTTGTTTTTTACACAGTTCCGTTAAAATAGAATTTAAATATGAGACACGTTTTATTACTTCCACTTCAATTATCGACATCTATTTATCGACAACACCGCTTCCTTAAATTATGTTTGTCAAGTGAATGCGTCCGCTAACGATATTTCAATTTCCAATTAAAGTGAAAAATTTAAAAATTCGACGCTAAAGGTAGGATTTGAACCCACGACCTCTGGAATCCGTCCATTGCTCTAACCAACTGAGCCACCGTGGTAATCCCTTGTTGACTCACCGTCACCGTCACCGTCATTCACCGTCGTGAATCCTTCTCTTCAGTACGTCACCGCATATTTCCGAAAATAAGGGGCAACGCAAGTTCAAAAAAAGACAACCTTACATTTCTACATAAATTGACTAGCTACATTCCCAAAAAATGCTTATTAACATTTTGATGTGACAGCGACACTCTTCCAGTTATATAAATGAACTGTCATGTCACTGCCTGTGTCATAGGGTTCATATACCGCCGCGGCAGGTACAGTCAAGGGCACCAATATGTATACACTTTCTCACCTTATTCCATTGAAATAAGGTCCAAAAGTGTATACATATTTATGCCCTTGACTGTACGTATAATAAATATGACCCTGTGAAATATTGAGCTTAAAGTGGGATCGAGAATACAATGAAGACGTCAGAGCTTAAGGGGACTAATTTGCGAATCACCTTTCGCATTTTAATGTGTGTGTTTAGAAATTTGGTTGCACGAGGTATCAAAATAGTCTTCATTGCCGGCAACGCCTATCGCGTTCACGTAAGCAGCTGGAAGCAAATATTACCATTGATAATATTACTTACGAAATTCTTGACATTGACAGCTGACAGATTTTTTATATCGTACCACCCTGACGTTAGGAACAGTAAAAGGGTATTTACTGTTTATGGGATACTTAACGGCACATCAAAAAATACTGACTGCGCATCAAAAAAATACTGGATTTGCAGCGAAAGTACTACTATAATTGCAGAGAAAAACGTGGTTTTGATGCGGAATTAATATTTTTGCTGTGTCAATTCAGCAGGTTTAGGTTGTGAGATTTTTTTGATAATGCCTTTAAATGGGTGCTATCATCCTTTTGTATAAAAAATGTGATTAAAAATACTAATTGCACAGCAAAGTACTAGTATATAATAAAGTGATAATTATTTTAGCAACAAGTTGAGTTCGCGACGCAATGTTCTTTATATATTTTTTATAAATTGCATTTCTAATAATTATCTACTGGCGACAAAAACCTAATACCTTTCATCTACCTAATCGTAGGTGAGAATTTCTGAAGAAAATTCTGCATCCATTACTTTCATATTTAAAGAAAAAACAACTTTTAACTTTCACGATATTGCAATTCAATCCGGATGCAAAACGTAAGTCTCAGATCGGCTCCCTGAATGATCATTTTTCTTTTACAAATACAGTTTTGAGTTTCCTTGGAGAAGGACAATTTCCGCGCTTTGAAAGGAAAGAAAAGTGGCACACCCAGACCTGTTTGCACTTCCCAAGTACATTTAAAACACTTTATTCGCCTGCAACTTCCTGGACACCGCTTGTTTTCTTGCTCTTGTAACTTGGAATAATGTTTTGCTGCAAGTTCGCTGCTTTTAGTTCTAACCGGTGTTATTTTGAATTGCCAAATTTACGTTTGAAAAGGGATACAAGGAAGATTTGAATTGGGATCGCTAAAAATAAAATAAAAAATAAAAATAAATAAGCATTTATTTACGAAAACAGTACTCTTTTACAACTTAGGCGACTTCCTGACTTGGCGGGGCGGGATCGATATGTGACATTTTCTTCTTTGACGTAAACTTACTGACGTCGCAAAGATTCTCACTTGACATAATACTGTCAGTATTACGTTTGCGCAGTAGTAATATCATGCGCAGAAGCGGAGCAGTACCGCCTTCGCATCGTCCCGCTACCGCGCATCCCGCGCCAGTCAGGAAGCACTCATTTAAATGTAGGGGCGTAGTAAAAAATGGTATCGCGTCGACTGACAGCTGTCACTGACATTTGACACTTATCTCATATCGTACTGCCTCCGCACCGACAAATCAGGAAGTCACCTTATATTAACCTCCGCCAAACTGTATAACAGTTTGTTGGCAGAAATAAGCTCCCTTTCTTTACATTACTGTTTTAAGTTAGCTATTTGATTAATTTATAAATGTGAGTTCATTATAAATGTTATAACATAAACTATTCTAACAATATTAACTAATTAAGTTTGTTGCATTTTCAATTGTTTTACCATAAGCTTTTTTAATTCAGATTTAAAGATATTATTGCTGGCACTTTTCCACATGCACATGCGCACATGCATGCATGTGTGCATGTTGCACATGCGCAGAAATAATTAGTATATAGGTGCCTAGTTTTAAGAATATATTGTTACTAACGCTTTCTATAGCTTAATAAATTGTTACTAACACAATGATCCAAGTTGGTCGTAAATAAAATATATTCATTCATTCATTCATTTTCCGGTTAACGGAATATTGTTATAAATTTTAGGAATGAGATAAGGAAAAAAGAGAATCCTTACTGACGTTCTTGTACAATAATCTTGATTATCGTTTGTGATCCTTCTAGTTTAATATCTATGTGCTTGCAGGAGAGAAGTCTTGACCGTAATTGTTTGTCACGTTTGTAAAGCGGCCGCGAAAGGAATTGAAAAAATATTCCCGCTCTTCCCACTCCCTAAAAACCCACTCGTGGAGATGTTCTGGACAGTCTCGTTTATTGCTCGATAAAAAAGATCCCACTGGGTTAAGTGCATCCTCAAGGGCCCTCACATAAACAAGATCGCTAGATAAACGACAATATAAAACATCTATCCTTTTCCGTCAAGAGATAATAGAAATTGACAGGTGCTTTATCTTTGTCGTTTATCACACAATAACTACAAGCATAATTCGTGGCCAGGGGGTCTATGATGGTGGCGTGATAGCGTAATAACTGTTCAATAAACAATTTAAATGCCCCACCCCCTCCTCGCACCCCCGGGTGCATCGCGCTTCTAATGACGATTGACCGACAGATGATCCTTGGCTTGATTCATTTATCTAGTGGTATCAGAATGTGACAGGTGCTTTATCTTGTCGTCTATCACGCTATAACGCTATCATGGATCCCCCTGGGATATGGTGTCGAGGTTAATTCTAGTGATTTGTAATTAGTGCAAAGGTACTTGGAGTGACATAGGACGGGTTATTGTAGTTCTAGTGTTTTTCTTTTTATTTTATTTTTCTTTTTATTTATTTATTTGTTCCCAATTAATACTTACAGACTAGCTACACGTATTAATTATTTTGGCAAATTAAAATAAGTACATTGAGAGAAACCTTACATCTAATACTTTTTGGTTAGCTTAGTTTAGTTTTTATTGAATAAAGTGGCCTAATTAAGACTTAAATATCCGGGCGGCCGAGCTTTGCTCGGCGTTTTCCCGGGCATAAGACCTAGCTAGATCGATTGCTCGTCCCCGAAAACACCCACATACCAAATATCATCAAAATCGTTAGAGCCGTTTCCGAGATCCCCGAAATAAATATATATATATATATAAATATAGATATATACAAGAATTGCTCGTTTAAAGATATAAGATTATCTCGCAGATTATCTCGCTGATTAGCTATTTTTTGTGCAAAGTAGCTGCCAGCATGACATTATGCCAAACATCGTATTACGTTATGTAAGCAAATTCAATGTTTATTACGATAACTATACTTAAAATTTCCACTAAAGTATTTTTGAATGTCATTTTCCTTTGGGAGCAGGAAACAGGATCAAAGTAAAAAAAAACTACCTTTGGTTAAGTCCGATTAGGTTGGAACCCGAAGACCCGTGATTTCGCTTATCATCGAGATAATTTCTGCAAAAAGCGGACTGACAATCTCAGAGACGTATCTTGATAGATATCCAAGCGATTTGCATTTTTCGGGAAGTTTACGGATTCATTTTTTTCATTATAAACCAACTAGCGGTTAACCTGGTCCATTTTAAAAATCGACGATTAACAAATCGAACGGGCACAAGGCGACTTCCTGACTTGGCGGGGTGGGATCGATATGTGACATTTTCTTCTTTGACGTAAACTTACTGACGTCGCAAAGATTCTCACTTGACATAATACTGTCAGTATTACGTTTGCGCAGTAGTAATATCATGCGCAGAAGCGCAGAAGTACCGCCTTCGCATCGTCCCGCTACCGCGCATCCCGCGCCAGTCAGGAAGCACCACAGATATATAAATACAGGAGATAGGCCGTCGCCGTACTAATTATTCCAATGCCAGTGTCGCCAGTGTTTGACTTGTGTGTGTTACAATCACATATGTAGTCTTGTAAACACTAGGTTCACGCACACATTGCTCATGCTCCCTACTTGGATTCTAATGCTGTGATTGGCGCGCACACACGCCGCAAAGGTTGTAAATACACACTACTACACGTAAACATCAACATCGGTGAACGTAATAGAGATGGGACAGCATTTTTTTAGTTTTTGTCGATATTTAAATTATTAACATGGGTAATTATAAGTTAGGTAACATGAATGAAAAAAAAGTGATAATCGAACATTTCTGTGGCTATCAATTAAAAAACCGCAAATCGGTTCATCTGTTTGGGAGATACAATTTTAAAGTGACGCGCGACGACCCGCCCTCCTGACGTCATAGTGCAGCACTCGCCACGCGCTCACTCCGTTCGCGCGCTTCCGTACTAGACTACCGTTGCAAAATGACGTCACACGCGCGGTTAGCGGGACTCACTTTAAATGCCTTTAAAATCAAAACTACTAGGTATTTTTGAATAAAACAAAAACTAATGTATTTGTATGAATCAAAGCTTTACCGTAACAAACTTTCAAGTGATTTTGCTGACCTATTGACATTCTCCATTCGACACCCTCGAGGGAATCAAAATGTACAGGGTCAGGACCTAACCTAGGACTATGAAATTCGGCAAATTATTACGTTTTACTATACTACGGTCATAATTGTATAGGTGACCATATCTTTTTTATAACCACAATTTCACTTAGTAAAACAACTGAATTTCTGAAAATTGTATTTCGAGAAAAACTGGAAAAAAACTGCGAGACTCGATTCTTGAAGTATTTATAATATTGAGGTGGACTCGTATGCTGCACGGCATCTCTAGTCGCCGCCTCGCCATCGTGACGATGGCATCGTCACTATCGCCACCAGTGCGAGCCAGACAGTCTTAGAGCACGGTCACGTCACTCGCCCCTAGTTCCGATGCTCTCGCGAGCTCCAGGGTAAACACCGCGAATACCGCGATCATTGTTTACATATTGTGTATTCTCATAATAAATAACTGTATAAGTGGCTTTCAATAATGATCACCTTTAGCAAGTAGAGACCCCACAATACGTTACTAAAAATTTGTATGGAACTTTGTAAGCGAGTTCGACTGCATTTGTCCATTTTTTATATGATGTATACAATATAAATGTGTATTTATATACTTTACTTTTATAAACTTATTGTAGAAACCCTAACTTAAGTAAAAGAAAAATATAGTATAGTAAGTAATAGTGTAATAAATTGAATACATAAACATAAATGGGGAGCCGGCTACGTCCAGCAGTGGACAAGGTACGCGAGACTTAGACCTCAATATCCCGAAACGGGAACTGCAAGAAATAAAATTACAAACCACTAAAACTATCGATAGAATGATCGCTTATGTACCGCACTAGTGCGCCCCACCTACCATCGTAAATCGTGCCACTAACTAAGACACTGCGACGACATTGTGTCGATCGGCAAACTTGCTGCCCATTGCGCGTTAGTTACGTGAACGTCTAAGGTGGCAATATACAAAACGGGCAATGAATAACAGTATAATAGAAATATCAGTTTTATTGCCACACTTAATTATTTACTAGTTTTTGGTTAAAAAGTATTAAAAATAGGCTTACCTGTGATAAGTGACTCCGCTATTACTTGAATTAACAATATTGCTTCGATTTCTGCACGTTATAACTGCACAAACCGGCATTTTACCCACAAAAACCGAGTTGTTTACTGCGCAATCGATGGCCGGCGACTGACACGACGAATCAAGTCTCCGAACAAATAGTGATCACACGATCAGGAAATGGCGACATGTGCCACGCCTACAACTCCCATCTCTTGTATTTATATATCTGTGGGAAGCACTCATTTAAATGTAGGGGCGTGGTAAAAAATGGTATCGCGTCGACTGACAGCTGACACTGACATTTGACACTTTTCTCATATCGTACTGCCTCCGACAAATCAGGAAGTCGCCTAAAGTCTAAAGTCGGATACGTGTTGCGAACTGCTACCGTAACCGAACTGTTATTTGGCTTGTTGCGAGCTGTTCGCGAACGGTTCGCGAGCCACGTATTAGGGATGTAACGAATATTCGCATATTTGCATTCTAATTCGTAGGAAACAATGCGAATATTTTGAATGCATTGTTTTATCCATTTTTAGGCGGATACTTAGTATCACATTTAAAATTGAAATTTTATAGACACGTATAGTAATAATTACAAACATAAAATGTTTTCAGAAATTTTGATTCAAAATTTCTTGCAAAATACAGTAATGATTTTGATTTAGTTTCAACGTAACACACATAATAATGATCTAAGCGAAATATAGACAGTAAATTAATGGAGGAATATTTGAAACATCAATATTATTTCATATATGTATATCAATTTATATTCTTATACGCGAATATGATCGGCAGATATTCAATATTCAAAAACCAACATGTTACATCCCTACCATGTACGGTATAAACTGGTTACGGGTAACCGTTCGGTTACACTTACAGCTCGCTAGTGAGTATCCTGTTTTGTGCATCCATTTTACCCAACTGCAGTAGAATGTTATTTATGTTTTTTTGCAGGGTTACAAGTATTTATACACCGGCGGTCATTCTTTTTTTGTATTGCCCTTCGTCAATCTTCTTCTTGACCACAAGTACAAGGTAATACTTCCATTGTTTGACTGACACACTTAACACTCAATAGTTGACATCTTTCACATCTATTGATATCAAAATATCAATAGTAGTAGACCTTATCGTGTAAAACACTGTTGTTTAGCTCACTGTCGGATGCAGAAAGTGAATGCGTCAAAGCAATTAAGGGGAGGTATCCCCAACGCAAATGTCCCGCTCTAACACGCGTGAGTTTATAATTAACCATCCCGCTCTCTACGCAAGCTCTGCGCGCAGTTTTGTAAATATTTAGCTATAGTCATTAAGCCAATCATTATATCAAAGCAAACCCTGCGAATTTGTCTATAACTATTTACGATCTTTAATTGAGTACAAAAATCCAAGTACTGATCGCGGCCCACGTTGCTTAACCTCGCATACAGTGCGCGGCACGCGGGCGCTGCTGGGCCACGAGCGCTCCACCAAACAGAAATCCAAACTTATGACACACGCATACGGCATAATAACAAAAATATGAAAAACATAAACAACAACACAAAATGTCACTAATGGTGCCAACTCAGCATGGGTAGTAACCAGCGCTCGATTTCCAATCGTCGGGACAATCAAGCTATATAAAAATATAGATAAATCAATGTTATTATTGCCGCTGAATATCTCACTCTATGAGCAAGCAATAATCTGCTTGCACTAATATTGAAACAACGGAACATATTCGCAATCAAAAATATCGGTTAACGTGGCTGGCCCAATAAGGAAAAATCAAGCGCCGTCTATATTGGAGCCCCCGGTTGTTTATTTATTCCAAACGATTGGCCATGGAAATAAGTCTGTATGGAGTCCCCATTTCTTACGCGCATAGAGTATGCAGCCGCAGATAGAAGCACCCTTATATTATGTTGCAGATAGCGAGCACAGGACTGCGAGCTGCTGTCTATGATAGCAGTCGTAAAGGCATTCAGGCGGCTTGAAAACTTTTAGTAGTCAAGTTGTCCACTCACTTGACTACCCTAATCCCAATAATGTCTAGTTTCTCCTCGGGTTAGAAGGTCAAGTGGGATTAGGTAGCGGACCCCAGGCGTCCTTCAGGATTCAACTGTACTGGGATAATGCTAGGAGGATGATTGATTGACAAGACTGCGAGCACAAACGGTCTGTTCAATAAACAATTTAAATGCCTCATGGGGTCCTCGTAACTCCGAGCGCATCGTGCTTCTAATGACGTTTGACAGACAGATGACCCTTGGCTTACATTCAAATAGGGCGTGTGTCGCTCCTGACTGTTATATCGGTGATGTCCCATGCCTAAGGTATTGCCCCGCGTGTGAATCCCTGTGTGTGCCTGTGACATGAACCCTTGACTTCGCAATGGAGGTAAGTATACTGTGACCTAAGAAAGACTATTTTCAAATTCTTTGTGTTAATTCCCATTTTAAACACGGTCTCACGGGTTTATTCGGGCCAGGAACAAACCTGGCGAAAAAAACGGAACTCAGCGTGCGTGATTTCGCGCCATTGTAGCATATAGGTCACTGCAGCGACGTATGAGAACAAAATGTCGTCGGGGTGCCTGCGTCATGAACTCATGAGTCATGACACAATGATGCTTAATTATGACCACGTTAACTTACAATGTTGCGTAGAAAGGTGACAGATCAGAAAAAAATAAAAATGCCATAAAAGATGTTGGATTTCCATTTTCTACTCTTTTTTTGCCAGTCTATAAAATCGTCATTGAAATGACCTCTACTCAGCTATAATGTCAAAGTACCTTGCGAGTATCTTGACGCTGGTCTTCCGTGGATACCTTTCAAGAGAATATAATAATCAGTCAATAAACCAATTTAAGTTAAACACTCAGCCAATCAATTCCATCCATAATCAATCGATTAAGCTTATAATTTCTTTGGTTGTACAGTTTAGGTGACAAATCCTGTCTGCTTCCTTAAACTCTATGGGCAAATAGCTTTCGCAAAGATTAGTATTTACCGTGCCAGCCGCGACCCGGATTAAGAAGGAGCTGCGGCGACATTAACCACGCCAGCGGATCCAATTTTTAACTGTTGACTGCTTGATAAAACCGATTAGGGAACAACTGTCATTTAACATTACAGCAGTTTATCTGAATTACTATTTTTGGAAAATCAAACTCACAGGACGGATAGAATAAGTATTTTAATTGAATGGAACAATAAAACCAAATAATTTTCAGTAAGTAATTAACAAAGTTTTCTGATAGACAATGACACACAGCGCGCAGTCAGTGTCAGTTCGGGCCCGATGGGCGCCTTTTTTGATAGTAGTTGTCACGTCATACGTTAAGGCGTTTTGATGCGCGATAAGCCGAGCTTAGACTCTAATTTAATATGTAACTGAGCGCGAGGACATGCGATTTTAAAGTAGTAGGTTTAAAAAGAAACTTATATGACATATATGATTTGATATTTAACATTTACTTTTCGGTGAAGATTGTGGGGGAACCTGGTCTAACACCAAATAGGTTTATTTTCGCTACCCAAAGATATTCTAGATGAGATTGCTCTTTAGTGATAGACCGCCTGTTGCCTAACTCTACCTAAATGTTGTTGTTTTGACTCTGTATCTGATTCGATCAAAGTACACCTTCACTCCGACCTTTTTAGTGGTTGTTGGCGTGGTGGGCACGACGTCGACGACACACGACCACTTTATAGGTTCTTGGCGTTCAAAGGGTTAACCAGACACAATAAGTAACCAGACCCTCACGCACATATTCTAAACTTTAGAGTTAATCGAATAACTTTAAAATAGTGTGAATTAGAATATCAGAGTGTGAAATGATGAAACATGTATAATTTTTTGTATGCTGCATTGGCAGTAAAAGCATTATGAATAATTATATTTCATCGTGTATTTATAACATTAAATAAGGAATATCCATCCATACGCTAAAATCAAAAATGAAACTGGTATAATATAAATTTGACTCCGAGGACATTCACGGCGCCCGAAGCTCTTGAAATTCAGCTGAATTTTCAGGAAATGCAATAGAATATTACAGTCGCTGCACCACGGAAAGTTCGAGATTTCGAGACACCCGACGGGAATGGATTGATAGACATGCAATCCGTGAAATATTCTCAAAGAGAATTGTGTAGTTGACATTTTTGAATATTGAAATGAAGTTCAATTTGATTTATAGAATTCTGTTCTATATGAATAGTCGCAAATAGATTGAATGAGTGCATTTTTTATGCCCAAAAGGTTTTAATTTTTTATAGATGTGTAAAAATTTATGTATGTTTTTAATTAATGTATGTTTATTATTATTTATTTTTAATTAGTATCCACGCCTCCACGGTGTTTATTGCATTACTTATTTCGGTTTGCGACCTGCTCAGTTAGATAGATAATGTTGTATTATTTCCGTAGCGGAAAGGATGCGAGATCGCTGAAAAAAATCATGATAGTAGTATATGTAATGAGTTTAAAATAAAAAACTATCAAATCTAAGTAGATATTACCGTCAAGCATCATTTTGCTCAATTGAGATACAGTCTACTTTATCAAGAAATAATATAAAAAATCGACAAAATTCAAGTGCTTGTTGCTAGGCTTATTTGAATACAGAACAATTTTGATTCTGAGAATGAAGATAATGTTTTTTTTTATTTGATGTCGGGTATACTCTGTGACTCTGACTATATGCAGTATGTATCTGGAAACATTTTATTACAGGTAAATAACGGTAAAACTACATACAATTTTTAGACAGTTTTATGCAAAAGAAACTCTATTACGTTAGTGTTAAAATAGATTATCCCTTAAAATAATAGCATAATTATGTCAGAATTATACTTTTAGTCAGAGATCGGATACCGGTATTTGCTCCATACAAAATACCGGTATTTATATCGTTCTTTTTCGTTCTTTGGTTCATAATTTCATTTTTAATGGGACATTCTAATAATACGAAGTTGTAAAGTAAATACATGATTCAGTCCTACGTAAAGACCATACAATAATTCAAAATATTGGACTATTTGTGGGATTTTTAAAAACACCGGTTTTGATCCCTGCTTTTAGTAATTAACATGTGCACGGTTTTAGTTAGAAACACTGGCTATGCTGCCGTTTATTGTTTTTTACGCTGTTACGTGAATCCTGAGTAATTTACCGGCGGAAATTGGCACGAATTTTTCCTACATGAAAACCAAGCCGGCAAAATTCTCTTTGAAGCTAGAGGAATGTCCGAGGCAGTAACGCTGTTCAGGCCAATCGCTAGCAAAGGCAATTTGCTTTCAGGCTGAATTTTAAAGTTTTACTGACGATTGATCGGGTGAACCATGTAGCCGGCTGGTAGGTTCGTGTAGACACTCGACTTTTTATCCGGGTTTAAAAAAAACTCGGCCAAGTGCGAGTCGGACTCGCGCACGAATGATTCCGTACTATTGTCTCTAAAACGGCAAAAAATCATGTCTGTTGTATGGGAGTCCCCTTAAATATTTATTTTATTTCGATTTTTAGTATTTGTTGTTATAAGTAGTGGCAACAGAAATGCATCATCTGTGAAAATTTCAACTTTCTAACTATCACTGTTCATGTCATACAGACTGGTGACAGACGGACATACGGACGGACAGCGGAGTCTTAGTAATAGGGTCCCGTTTTACGCTTTGGGCACGGAACCCTAAAAAACTTATGGTTTAAGAGCGGCTACGGGAAACCGTTTGCAAATTTATAGAGACACAAAATTCGTCTACAATACAATAAAATATCCTTGATTGCTCATGCTCACCAAATAGTATTAGGAGTGTAATAGGAGCTGGAGGCAAGCGTCTATAGGCTGTGGTACCCGCTTACCGTCAGGCGGGCCGTACGCTTGTTTGCCACCGACGTCGTATAACAAAAGTACACTAAGAAAACAGCAATTAAATTGGACACAAAAATGGTAGACAACAGGCGTTCTGCGCTAACAAGTGATCTCTTCCAGACACCTTTGGGTAATCCGTCTAGTTAGTGTGCTATTATTACCTATTAGTTGATCCGGGTGACTGGCAGCTTTTCTGCGGCGGGGTTGATATTTTTTTCTTAATAAAAAAAGAAGAAAAGTGGAGTCAGTCGACGTCAAAGGTGCGTGCTTTAATTATCTACCAAATATAATATGATAATGAACTGTGACTTTTAGCATAATAATATATAGGCGGAGAGATGGGACAGTGGCTTACTGAGACACTGGACATCTCATCACTTAAGTTTAAGTAATAACATAGTTATATAAGTTGTCAACACTAACAATCTATGGATACACTTAGTCCGAAATAAATGCATTTTATTTTTATTTATTTTATAGAGCAAATATAGAGCTAACATTAGCGAGTGAGCTAGACAACATTTCGACGTCTTAACATAGATTGAAGCGGGCACGCGAATTCAAACTAAACCGTGTTCAATTGAATACATCTTGCCAAATAGACCCCAGAGTAATGGATAAAATAGAGTTGCGTCAGAAAATATACTTACACAGCGGTGGTGGAAGAGACATATTTCATATTTATTTATTGGTAATATATCATTACACGTCAAGTTTTTACATTGTATAATGTCTGGCTTATAATTAAGTAATTAATTACATATTATAAAATAATTATTATACATAATTTCAATGTACAATTTACCTAAAAGGTGTTATTGTCATAGAGCTCACTATAATCGTAGAACGCCTGCTCGACAAGCCAAGAACTGGGGGCCGATTTTTGAGTGTCGGACGCTCGACTTTTCACTCGACATCTGTCAAAACATCATAGTTTTTTGACAGATGTCGAGTGAAAATTCGAGCGTTCGACACTCAAAAATCGGCCTCCAGCAAGACATTTCTAGTATACTCGTAAGTTAAGCTGCGTTTCTTTTCAGCCTGCATTCCCCGGCAGATTTATAAAGTTTGCAGATGCTATATTGACAAACTCGCTGGGTTATTTTCGACTGTTTTTTTGTTATTTTCAACCCTTACGTGTTTCGTTTACTACACGCATTTAAAAGTAAAAATTAACTTCGTTACTATCTTAAACTTTATTGAACATTTCAATCAGTTTATTCAAATAATCAATACATTTATCATAATTTGAGTTTATTTTTCAAATTTGTAAGTCCTGTTAATCTTAAATTGGTTCGAAATTGTCCAAGAAATAGCCGTGCTGATGTTTGTAGAATGCAGCGCCTTGGCTCCCACGACGTCATAAAAGTTGATGAGTTCTGGAAATTTACCAAAACCACGCATACTACACTATCCGTACCTATCTCTTAAATGCGCTTTAAGTATGCCAGTAGGTTATAATCCTAGCGTTACCCGGTCATGCCCAAGAATTACATGGTCTTTACACCTAATCCCAAGGCATAGGAACTGGAAACTTCAGCAGTTTAAATTCAGTTCAGTTCAGTTTTATTTGTACGAAAGCGACTGCTATCTGACTTTCCAACCCAGAGCGAAAACTAGATCTTTTTAGGGTTGTGTACCCGAAGGGTCCAAACGGAATCCTATTGTTATCACTCACGCGTCCGTCCGTCCGTCGTCTGTCACAAAATTTTGTTCCGAAGATTTTTTTAACATCCCATTTATTATTTACGGTATGGCATTTATTTCGAACCGTGACATCCCATTGACCTATGAACTTGAAATTTGGTGAAAATGTTTATTTTTATAATTTTTTTTAATTTATTGCCACAATATACAAAAACAAGTAATTTACATATTTTCGCCAAACTGCGCAGCAGTTTGTTGGCGAAGTTAGCACCCTTTTTTTACATTTACTTGATTAAACTACTTAGGCTATTACACTAAAAACTAATACATATATTATACCTACTCGCATAAAATGTCCCACAGCCCGTCACCGCACAAGCAGATGGCACCATAATCCTAATTCTTAGTATTAAACAGGAGTGGCAAACATTTTAGTGTCACCTAAAAGAGCAGCGCCAAGCATTGGGGCACTTATCTTAATACCATGGAGCAAGATAAACATAAACACTAGGTATTTGTGCGACCTAACTACTTTTCGTATATTTTAACAACAAATACTAATATATTGATAAATCAGACTTTTGAGGTTACAGATGTGCAAGTTGCCGAAGGTTTCCAAAAAGTTGGAAAAGTTCTCGGAAAATTCTTGAGAATTTCATAGAAATATAAGAAATTTCCATTTTACATTTCGGAAAGTTTTAAACCCCATACAAAAATGTGAGAAATTTCAGAAACTTACTCATGTGGAAAAATTCGCAATTTTGGATAGTTTCCGACGGCACATCAGTATTTGAGGTAGGGTCGGAACCATAAATGTGCGAAATCCGACTCGCACTTGGCCGGTTTTAACATTTTTTGATTAGACCGGTTTCCTTACGTTCTCCTTCATCGAAACCATTTTCAATGAAGGAAAACATAAGAACAAACCGCTTTCATTCACCGTACACGCTTTTTTAAATTAAAAATGGGATTACTCTTGGCCAGCATTTGAGGCCGAAGGTGAAGCGAGCTCACCCAAAAGATGCCTATTCACTCGTGCCTTAACATGGTCTAAACGTTTAAAAAAAAACGCAGTGGCACGAGCCGACGATCGACGAGCGTGAGCACGAAACACATTGGTAGATATCAGAATGCGAAATGTGTGTGCCATATTGACCCTCCAGTTGTTTTCTTTTCCTGTCGGTTTGCGAAAGCTAGGTCGAGAGTAAGCCGTCCGGAACAGTTATTTATTATTTATTCAAGGAATATGCTCAAAATCAGAATCAGAATGTTTTATTTGTGAAACAGGTATACAGGATGTTGGGATTAAAAACGCTCTAAAATAAACACTAGGATTTTCCTTTGGTTAAAGTTAAAATGGGATACTTTAAGGATGGCTGTAATATGGATATAAAGCTCGGTGTTTGTTTCTGATTTAGATATATATTTACGGTGTCATACCGTCTCCACGTGGGCCATCCTCGTTTTTGTGCACATTGTCACATCTGTGGATGTCACTACCGTGGATAAGTAAAGCCTGACCAGGAATATATGATCTTGCGCCATGTTGCGGAATTTTATTGGAACTAATTTCTTACACTGGCAATAAGTTTAATGACATTGTCAGCACGTCAGTGTCACTGTTGCGGTTTGTTCGAATATTAGTAATGTGTTAAATATTTAATCATAAATGAGAAAAAATTACCAAAACAATTCATAGCCAAGAGCGGAATATTATCAATGTGATGAAATGAAATTATTCAGCTGCAAAACAATTCATAATTTATGTCAGAGCTGACAGGTAAACAAGACAAAATGTCATAATAGTCTGTTGCCATATAAATCATAATAATAGCGCCCTCTTGACAATGATCATATATTTCTGGTCAGGCTTTAATTGCTGTTATATAATGATGAATTTATTGAGTATTGTGCATAAGCTTTTTTATGTATGTCTGACCTGATTGATTGTGTTTGAAGATTGCCCTTAGTCTCACCTGACGGAAAGCGACAACAAGTCCTAAGAAGTGGCTCGCTGCTTCAATAATAGTCTATTGTCTTTACCTTGAAGACGCTTACATTATAATTGTTCGGAAATACAGAGGAAGGTAGCAAGTTCCATTCCTTTTTCTTAACCTGACTGTGGCTTTAGAGGCCGGGCCCATAGGAGTGCGTGGTTGGAGAGTGGCCCGGGGAAAATCCAGGGGAAAACTCCGACACAACCACGCGGGCGGTTTAAACACTGGAATACTCTAAGACTTTGCGCTCCAGTGAGATTGGTTCAGTGGCTTCGACAGAATCTGAGGTGTCAGTGGAATCGAGCTAGTGGGAGTTTTGTCGCTGGTTTACTAAACCTAGCTTAGCTGAGAAGAGTTCAGCAAGAAACTCAGCTAGGCCCGACTGGATCGGACTGACTCTACCCGGTTTGCGGCAGTAACGGGACGAATAGGTACTATACGTGTCTGTATTGTCACGATCGCGCGGTGGACGTCCCCGCCGCCGACGGGAATGCCTGAGTGTACGCGTCGTGTGTATGTGTGTAATCAATACTTCATTAATTCATCATTAAATTCATACTTACAATGGCATATATTATAGCTATACACACTTCACACACGGTAGTGATACATCCACGGATATGACCGTACGCACAGAAATGAGAATGGCGTGCCTGTGTGGCGCAGCCTTAATCTAAATAAACGCAGAATCCACTGCCACAGGTGTACCGAGGTAAACAAACGGCAATATATCGTGCAGGTTTAAATACCTATCGATTTAAACGGCTTTGTAAATTATACAAACGAGATTTACCCTGCTTCCGAATGGTGATGTAGGTATTAATTGCTAACTAATTCATGGGGATTTTATTCAGACGGCTTTATTTGGATTTACTATGAACGGTAATTTAGACTCACCATAAACAACTTTGGTTTTTAATGTAATGGTAATGCTATTTTTTTATACGTGGGCCATTAGATGAAAAGTTGTACACTGAATTTATTTCTCAGAATTTTGAAATTGAAGGTTATCCCTACTCAGAATCGAAAACCATAATGTATTCATTCTAATCCTCGTAGGAGAAAAGAAGTGTCTCAATTTTTTCTCAAATTATTTTCCGTTCTGTTATCTTTATAAAAACCTCTAGAGAAAAGTATCGAAATGGATTAGGACGTTTTTAGAGTTCCGTACCTCAAAAGGAAAAAACGGAACCCTTACACTTTGTTGTCCGTCTGGCCGTCTGTCTGTTAAGACCCTTATCTCGGGAAAACGTGGTATCGAGTTGAAATTAAAACCAGATATTATACTCTGGTCTACAGTTACTTGAAGCTGAAAAAGAAACAAACGACCCGCGTGATAGTAAGCAGTCACCGTCGCCTATAGACGCTTGCAACTCCAGGGTTGTCCCCGCGACATGCCCATTGCTAACCCCTTTAAAAAATGTATAGGTACTTCTTTCGATCGAGCAGTGAAGAAGGCGTATGTGGGGCGGCCCTGTGGGAAACGTCCGGTTGGTCGTCCCAGATACCGCTGGAATGACGAAGCCCTCAAAGACCTAGCCAACCTCGGTATACCCAACTGGCGTGAGGTGACGCACAACAGGGAAGAGTGGCGTTCTCAGTGTTAGAGGCCAAGATCCTTTTTGAAAATGAAAAATGAAAATGAAATAATTTATTCGTGACATAATATATACATATACAACAGACAAAACTAACTAATAACTAAACTAATATATTTGCCACGAAACGGGCCCGCCTCAGCATAATGCTGACTCGACTCACAAGTCAGCGCTGGTCTTCCGGCGGGACCATTTTTGTGGATCACGTTGCCCGATGTTGAACGCGGCCCTTCTTTGGGTCATCTAGCCAGCGTAGTAAGTAAGTAAGTACTTCTTTCCTACCACTGACACCAAAGACCGCCAGGCTTCCTTGTCGCTAGCTATTTCCGTCTAGTTCCTGTGTCGGAGACTAAGATCCACTTTCGGTATTTGTCCTACAGCAGTAAGTAGGTAAGTAAAGTAAGTACTTCTTTCTTTCAGCAACCCATACTAGTCCCTCAGGATAACCTCGGTCTAGCTCATTACACAACCGGAGCGTTCGAGGGAATAAATTGCTCTGAAACTACTTATGTTCTAATTGGCTGCACATTAAAACTTTTTTTTTTTGAATTAAAGGTTCCCATCTTTTGCAAGTTCATCTTTTACAAGTTTAGTTTTTTCAATTTTATTTAATGTGCGATTTGGAACATGATAGGTACAGTCAGCATCAAAAGTAGCTTGGCATATGAAAACGTCAAAAGTCTTTATTACAAGGGAATAGGAACTTTTGACCTCTTCATATGTCAAGCTACTTTTAATGCTGACTGTACCTACGGTCACGCTTGTTAATTAATGTTTAGATTTGTAATTTTTTATCTACTTCTGATTCTGATTCGCAAACTTTTTCTTTGAATTTCTATACATCGATCGTCGATTTCTTGTACTACAAAACGGGCCGGCCTGGACAAGGAACGGTCTAGCGTGAATCATCCTTAATGCGCTCCTGGCATCGACACTTGTGTGCGACTTGTTTGGGTTTGGGCGATGGGCGCCAGTGTGTAGCGAATGCTGGAAATTTTCTGAGGCGCTGGATAAATATTCCACTGTTCCAATATAAATTGTTTGTTACCAATTAAGGATGATTCACGCTAGACCGTTCCATATCCGGGCCGGCCCGTTTTCTAATACAGGACGCGCGACGGCCGTCGATTTCTTGTAGGTACTAGATAACGGGCCGGCCCGGACACGGAACGGTCTAGCGTGAATCATCCTTTACTATCAAATATAATTTGTAATTTTTAGTAGTAGTCAATTAAGTAATTAAATGTGAAAAAAACATAAACCAGTACACAATGAGAAGTGAAGCGCTTCTTGTATTGAACGATCTAATTACTTACTCAAACAATTTGGGATAGTTTTGCCAACCAATTCTCACTAACCGGACTTACTGAAGTGTTACCCAACCCTTTGAATTGCTCTGATGTAGTTACAAAGTAAGCGGTATCAGCGACAGGAAAGCTTCACAACTAGGTTTGTAACAAACCTTTGAGAGGCGGTCGTTGTTACAAACGTGCCTAATTGCAACTACTCGCTCAATTGCCAGGGATTGCCGTACCAAGAAAAATACAAAATCTTAGCGAAAATGTGTTCAAAACCTTTTTTGTATAGAATTTTATGTAAATTTATTATGTCTCAGCGAAACTCTACGAAAATCTAAAAAAAACAGGCCTTTACACAATACCCACTCTACTACTCCCATCCACTAGTACTTTTGGCATGTTGTTAAGGTCATCTTTACCTACAACTATGCCAAAATTCGCTTTAATACGAATTATATCCGTCAAGTTTTCCTTCGTTGACGGAAAACTGTCAGCCGAGTCGGTACAATTTTTTTATTATGCGCCTACATTTAAATGCGTGCGAATACTAACGCTAGGCTACGCCGGATACTGCAAGTGTTAGCGAATTTAAGTAACACTTAGGCGACTTCCTGACTTGGCGGGGCGGGATCGATATGTGACAAATTTATTCTTTGACGTAAACTTACTGACGTCGCAAAGATTCTCACTTGACATAATACTATCAGTATTACGATTGCGCAGTAGTAATATCATGCGCAGAAGCCAAGCAGTACCGCCTTCGCATCGTCCCGCTACCGCGTATCCCGCGCCAGTCAGGAAGCACTCATTTAAATGTAGGGGCGTAGTAAAAAATGGTATCGCGTCGACTGACAGCTGACACTGACATTTGACACTTTTCCCATATCGTACTGCCTCCGCACCGACAAATCAGGAAGTCGCCTTACTTACACACGTCTTACGAATTTTCAACCAACCATTAAATAACCATTTTTCCCCATCACAAAAAGTGCTCAGCGCCGATAAAGAAGTTTTCACTTCAAAAATAACGACGACGTAACGTAGACGTGGTAACCCTAGTTAACACAAATGCAGCTAAACGGAGTTTCAGTAACGAGCTAAAACGTGCGGAAGACAAGCCCTTGCTTTTTAGTTCTTCAAGCGTGCTTTAGATCGCATGAAACTGCGATAATTGTCACCTCAGGAAAAGACGGTAATGAGTCTGTTGGGAAGGTACCGTAATTACCGTAATAGGGATGATGACACTATAAAAGAAAATCAATAAATCCAAATTTTCTACATAATGACTCAAATTCTCAATCAAATGGCAAAAAAAGTAATTCAAAAAAATAAATAATTACGTAATTATAAGTCTTCAAAGTTTTAAAAGTGGGTATTTTCTGTCGCTTTTCCGCAAAACGCACCTTTGTATTGAACGATTGTCATTTACTATGGCGCTACTCAAAGGTGACGTCACGGTCGAGTAGCACTTTCTCTCTCTAACTACGAACATTCTAACCGTTGTTGCTTCGTTATTTTTTGAGATATTTGAATAGGATTTTCACTATTTGGCATAGTTTTATGTCTTCTTTCTATTGAAGTAATAATTTTTTTTGAGTCATCATGCCTATTGTTCAAGTACGCAGCCGTCAAATGAAATGAAATGAAATTAATAGCAATAGAACTTTCAATAGTGTTTAAGTATTATTAATTACATGTCAATTATCATATTACATGCCAATTGTCTTCATAACATATTCGAATATTTTTATATGTCACGCTAAATATGTTTCTACCTTCAAAGATTAAAATCGCTGGACTAAAGAACTCATCATAACAGTAGAATAATTCCTGCGTCAACCACTTTTTCAGCCTGCGGGGTAATCACGTAACTTTATGTTTATACCACGTCGGTGGCAAACAAGCGTGCGGCCCGCCTGATGGTAAGCGGTCACCGCAGCCTATGAACGCTTGAACCCCAAGGGAGTCATACGCGCGTTGCCGACCCTTTTAAAAATACTGTGCCGTAATGTACTGCCGTTAGAGCATATTTAATGTCATTTTTCGACATTAGCTCATAGATTTATACGTGAAAATTGACATTAAATATGCTCTAATGGTAGTATATAACGTTACGTGATTACCCAGCTGGCCTTGAAATCGGTGTGTTGCGTCTCTTACAGAGTCTGGCAGGCGATTGTAAATAGAGGGGCCTTCGTAGTACGCGGATCGCTCGGACTTGGGCAGTTTATGTGTTGTTGCATGTATAAATAGCTCAACACTAAGGCGACTTCCTGATTTGTCGGTGCGGAGGCGGTACGATATGAGCAAGCTGTCAAATATCAGTGTCAACTGTCAGTCGAGGCAGTACGGCTTTTTACTGCGCCCCTACATTTAAATGAGTGCTTCCTGACTGGCGCGGGATGCGCGGTAGCGGGGTGATGCGAAGGCAGTACTGGTTCGCTTCTGCGCATGATATTACTACTGCGCAAATGTAATACTGACAGTATTCTATCAAGTGAAAATCTTTGCGACGTCAGTAAGTTTACGTCAAAGAAGAAAATGTCACATATCGATCCCGCCCCGCCAAGTCAGGAAGTCACCTAACACTCACAACACTGACAATAGGTTAAAAAGCTTAGATAAGGTTTTATTATAATAATACCTAGCCCACGGGTGTGTGCTAAAGCTGAGTTTAGCCGAAATAATAAAATGAACATGCTTGTTCGTATCAGTAAACAATTCACACAAATATCCTGCACGATTACCAATTTATCGAAGGCAATTACGGGCCCCGCTATCGATTCGCTGAAGCTGTCATTTGTCGAGCTCGCATCGACGAGGGGGCCCCAGAGCAAACAAACCGAGGGCCCTCAGCAACACTCATGCTGATGGACGGACGCGTGAAAGGGTTATACAGAACGGTTTTTACATATTCGAGTTTGACGGCCTATTTGAAGTGACCGAAATTACGGATGGGTTTTCGTTTGTGTGGGTTGAATTTGTTTGGGTTGTTTATTATTATTCTTATTCATTTGAAAACTTAGGCTAGGTTTGTATAATATTTAAAAAGTAAAATATAAAAATACACTTACAAAACATAAAAAACATTATAAAAACCTAACCTCGAGTGCTGCCGGCAGCGAGGCAGGGCCTAAGCTATCGGTGGTTAGGGCGACAGAGAGAGGAACCTCCTGACTATCCACGCCGTGTCCAGGAGTACCATCTTCCGAGCCATCTAGCGAGTCTCTTGAGGTGTTGGTCGAGACTCTTCGCTATTAAACCGTTCGCAGAAACGACTATCGGGACAATGGTCGTTGAATCAACATCCCACATGGCGGTTACCTCGTGTGCCAAGTCTAGGTACTTGCTTATGTTTATTATTATTATTAATCGTTTATTTCGAACACGGATTCTTATTTTTATATTTTTTGACATAAATTAAATAATAAGTTAAATTAAATTGATAGATGTTTAGTAAGTCTAGACCGTGTATGTGATAGTTAGAATGGACTGGTAAACGTAATTAAGAAGTAGATTTATTTTTGGAATTTTGGGTGTAGGTGTAGTACAGACACTTAACTCAGGTGCTATTATCTCTCAAGTGACGTCAAGGGGTGGCGGCAGGAACCTCGCCACTCCCTCTTTGACGTCTCTTCTCCGTACTGTATCCAATTATAAGCAATAGGTTTACTGCATGTTTATTTGTCGTCAGTAAGTTAGTCACTAATAGTCGTTAGATGAAGAAAAAGCCTGAATTATTTAAAATTGCCGTACGGTTTCAGAGGAGTTCGGTTGTTCAAAGACCTTTCTCTCCGGTTTTTCCGGAGGACTTCTCAGTAAACCAGTATATACATTTTAAAGGCCCGGCAATGCTCATATGTGACGCCTCTGGAGTTGCAAGCGTATATTATGACACGAAAACCGCTTACCGTCTGACGGGCCGTATGCCTATAGGTTATAGGTTTACGCGGGCTAGTTTTCCGCAACTCGACGTCGAATGCGCCTATTTTGTGTGGTGGGTTGACAACGTTACTCGTGCCAACCCAATTCTACTAGAAAGCCTAGCAGACCCTTGACGTTGCCGACGACTTCTGATAGGGACCTCGGTGATCCGAGGTGTTTTGCCCGGTATGCTGCCACCCCAGGGCATGTCAGGATGACGTGGGCGGCTGTCTCTTCACCCTCCATACAGGCTCTGCAGAGAGGGCTATGTTAGACTAATATTTAGATATAGAAGAAGCCAGAGGTAGGGCACAGCAAAATGTCATCTTGATCGAATTTGGAGCAGCCCAACTGGGGAAGTACCTCCGCCTGGCAGAAGACCACAGCTATAATAACATCATTCACTATACAAGTATCTGCGCATGATATTTACTATACGGTATTTCACTCATATAGTCAAATCAGCAACTTTTTATTAAATGTCAAAAACGATTTGTTAGTGTGAAGTTTGTAGAGAAATACTGTCTTAGTGACGTCACTAAGACAGTGTGAATTGGTTTGTTCAAATCAGCGTCCTTTTTTTAAATCGTTATTTTTATAACATTTTTCAATTAGCTAAAATAAATTAATAATTAATGTTTTCCGAGTATTTTCGTTAGATCTTTTATTAGTCAAGTAAAAACTAATTATTTTTTACCTTAGTTTAATACCCTATTGCGCAATTGTAAAAACTGTCACATATCGATCCCGCCCCGCCAAGTCAGGAAGTCGCCTTAGGGTGTTAAGTGAATTCCGACTAACTCCGCTAAATAGATAGATGAGTTGCTGATTTTGTGAATTAAATGGGTGGTAATAGGATAAGTTAAGTTTTGGGGCAGTTAGACTAGTGGTTTAAGTGTGCGGCTGTCAAGTGGCGGTTGCGGATTCAAGGCTCATGCCAATAAGTTGGGAACTTATGTGCAGAATATCATTTGATATTTACCGTTGGCTTTTCCGTGTCGGAAAAACATCAAAACGAAGCCTGACATACTGTTTTTATTAAATTATAAAATACTGCTCAGAATTAATAGTTTAATTAATTAATTTAATAGTTTATTCACAAAATTATACAAATGTTTACATTTCATACACTTCTGCCAAACCACAATGCGGGTTAAATATGGCGCCTCAATATATTTTATTGAAAAATCAGATTCTACCTTTGATTTTTACTTATTTCATCCCTTTAAAACCAACTTAATTTTGCTGTTTTGGTGTTAGTGCGGAGCCCTAAATAAATAATAAATATTTGTGGACAATCTTACACAAATCAACCTAGTCCCAAACTAAGCAAAGCTTGTACTATGGGTACTAAGCGACGATATACATACTTATATAGATAAATAGATACTTAAATACATAGAAAACATCCAAGACCCAAGAACAAAATATTCGTGCTCATCACACAAATAAATGCCCTGGCCGGGATTCGAACCCGGGACCTCCAGCTTCGTAGGCAGGGTCACTACCAACTAAGCCAAAGCGGTCGTCAAATATGTGCGAAGTCTCACGCGTACTTTTTGTACAGTCAGCCAAAAATATGATCTACTACATTTTAACTTTAATTTAAGGTTGCTTTCTTGCCTTACTTTACGGGTATTATTTCTGGCAATTCCCCGCAATTTTTCGACTGCCAATATTGTCAACGGCATATCACCATGACGTGATGATTTCCCATAAAGGCTTAAAAAGTAATACCCACAATACGATTGTCATTCGTATGTAATCAGGTCAAGCGGAACTGACCCCAATTTGTAGGTCAGCCATCGAATGTGCCTCATCAGCCGCGAAATTATTCACTCCGTTTGAAGATAACGGTTGAGCATTGTTCTAAGGCTCCGTTTGAGAAAGATCTTTATTACACCCATATAGTAATCCTCTTTAATGTGTTCAAAGACCGTAGGTAAGGACCAGCTTTTCAATATACCGTGCCCGCCAACCCCCGGCCACGCGAGCGCGGGCCGTAACCACATCACAAATAATGCAGTTACGACATCACGTACAACTTTACAGCACAGGTGTGCGCGCCGCCGCCGCATGTCCTGTCCGGAGTATTATCACCACAAATATGCGCACGCCAGCTTAACGATTGCACATGAAACACATGAAAGAAGGATTTAATAATTATATAAATAAATAATAATTTATTGAAAAAACGTTTTACAGAGATATACTTACGTACTAAAATGTAATAATAAGGGATAATTACAAAGGCCTGAACTAGGTTTCCCTGTGTTTCAGGCAAAAGATAGGCTATATGACTATTTTAAACATAACTTGCAAACTGTATAATAATATTAATTTAAATTTACAACGTAATAAAATTCTATTCTTAATAATTTCAGATAGTTCACTTATTATACTCGACTCGATAGAAAATAACAGACGCTTTATCTTGTCGTTTATCACGCGATAATCTGCGACCGCCAAATAACCTAATTTTTTTGTCGACTCTGTTTTTGAACATTAAAAAAAATCACCCGTTATGTATACAGATGACAGATACACTATAGAGCTGACGTTATACGAAGATCCCTATGACACTGACAGTGACATACCATATAGCGATGTGCATGTGTCGATACTTCAATATATCCAAAACACCATCACCAGTATCACCATTATCTCCAACCCCAAAATATTATTAGCCTAATATAATATATAAAATTATCACTATTGTTGTTATTGTCTTATTGTTGTAACTGATACTTAAATAGAGTAAAGATTCATATATTGTGTATTTTTTAATTTTATCTAGTTGACACAGTTCTTGCAAGAAAACGTATCAAAAGATTTATAACTAAATTTATAGTCTAACTAAAGGATTCCATTTTTTTTACCTAAATAGAATTTGATAATGCTTAGGTATACAGTTTCGAAATGTTTTCTTGCAGAATTACACACTGTACATAACTGGTTTTTTTCCTCATTTTATTCTTTGTTTTTGTGTTGCTTTATATAGATACTTAGATTTCTTGATCTTAAGTAGGTTAAGTATTATCATTTATCATTGTAATAAGCATATTTTTGTGAGAAAATGGCTGACTGTCGAGTTTCTTTCGGCGTTTCTTCTCGGCAGTGGCCTCTGTGAAACGCTAGTAGGGTTTGACTTGTAAAAGTGCCATTGCTGCCTACTTACAGAATAAAGTTCATTTTATTCATTTTATTCATTTTTAACATATTTATTTAACTATAATACTAATATCTTATTTGTACCATCTGACGCATGTCGCACAGCACGCTGTCCCGCACACCCCGCTCCGCTGGCTCCACAGAATACCAGCGCCGTTGACCACGCTAGCCGTGCCAGCTGCATATGCTGAGTGGAGGCCATTTCAGGTTCACATCCTGATCTAGGTACCTGTTTTGTTTTATTTTTCGCACTCTCTTATTGTCTACTTCCTCGATGTCTTTGTTAATGTGTTTTTCTTTTTATTGATGATGTGTTTACCTGAATAAATGTGATTCAATTCAATTCAATTCAATTGTTTTTTTTATCTGTGGCGGTTCTTATCAGCGTCCTCTCACGTACATTAATTTAAACCTCAAATGCGGTTATCGTGTAAAAGACGTTTCTGGCTACTAAACCGCCATTTTTAGGGTTCCGTTTCAGAATGGTCCAAACGGAACCCTATTGTTGTCACTCATGCGTGCTTCCGTCGGTCGTCTGTCACAAAAATATTTTTCGAAGATGTTTTCAACTTCCCTTTGACCTATTGACATAAAATTTGGACAAAACGTATTCTTACGCCGCACCAGAAGAAAGACCAGTACCTACAGGTCAAAACAATAAGTGTTAAATAATAAATAAATATGCAATTTAACGTTTTTTTATTTTTACACAGTCACGGTTACGTTAAATTAAAATGAAATATAAGACACGTTTTATTATTATCACTTCAATTATCGACATCTGTTATCGACGGCACCGCTTCCTTAGTCGATACAGACCAACGATATAACTTTTGCAGTACGTCACCGTGTATATTCCGTTAAGCATATTTCTGGGAAATAAGGGACAATTAAAGTTTCTTTCATATTGTTATTATGTAAATGTTACAATCCTACATAAATTAATTAGCTACATTCCCAAAAGATGCTTATTAACATTTCGATGTGACATCGACGCTGTTCCAAGGTTATATAAATGAACTGTCACTGCAAGTGTCATAGGAATCTTCAAATAACGTCCTACGTATAGGTGCAATAATTTGTATGATTGTTCATAGATGGTGCTCACTACGACTTTATTATAGTGGGCGGCGGTAGTGCGGGCTGCGTGATCGCTAATCGACTGACAGAGAAGAACTTTCAAGTGCTGCTCATCGAGGCTGGCAGGGACCCGCCTTTGGAGTCCCTGGTATATATTATTATTGTATCTATTTATTAAGTATGTATATCGTCGCTTAGTACCCATAGTACAAGCTTTGCTTAGTTAGGGACTAGTTGATTTGTGTAAGATTGTCCACAAATATTTATTTTATTTATTTTTATCATTATTTAGAGCCTAATATGTTCCACGTCTGGGAAAAGGCCTCCGCCCTATTTTTCCAATTATCATGGATTTGGATTCTTCTGGCCGATCCTTTGAAAATGAGTCCATCAGTGCATCCCTGGAGTGTATAGTTTTTAGTTTTTTAATTCATTCAGGTTTGTAAAACAATTGAGAATACCTATGCTGTTCTGTCTGACAAGGCTATTGTTTCATAATACATATAAGTTATATGAGACATATAGCCAGCCAGCCAGTCAAAATTGTTCAGTAGGGTTAATGGGTACCTGACTTTACGAACGAGTTAGAACATGTCACCTGTAATTTTCTGCTTAAAAAATAATTTAATAGTTTAAAAAACACTAGAAAAACACGCTTTATAGGTTTGTTGACCTTGAAACCTGATCGTGTTCAAAGTCCATTACGTGACCTTTCTCACAAGTGCAAACACGACTATGATACGATATTTCATCATGGAATGCCAGTGCCTATCTTCCGGCTTCATCATCAGACCTTGAAACCTAATCGTGGTCAAAGTTCATTACAAGACTTTTCTAACAAATCCAAACACAGCTATGATACGATGTTCCATTATGAAGTTCCAGTTCATGTCTTCCGGCTCTATCATCAGATCAGCTCGACAGTACCATATTATTGTATTGTCATTAGAACTATATACAGCTGCCAATTTTCATGACGCTACGATCCTTGGAAGATGGTTAAATTAGTTACCTTAGATTCCATTACATAGTTACATACAGGTCGACCTAATAAAAGCGTGTTAATGACAGCTGATATGGCACTGCGCGTACGATAAGTAACACGATTACCCTACAGTCCAATATGACTTCATATCATTTATAACGGAAATCTCGTTTTGTTTATAGTTTTTAGGGTTCCGTACCCGAAGGGTCAAAACGGAACCCTATTGCTATCACTCACGCGTCCGTCTGTCCGTCGTCTGTCACAAAATTTTGTTCCTTAGATTTTTTTAACTTCCTGTTGATCTATGTACTTGAAATTTGGTGATAATGTTTATTATTACGTATATTTTACCAACAAATACTAATATATTGATAAATCACATTTTTATGGTTGGTTCGGAACCCTAAATGTGCGAAGTCCCACTCGCACTTGGCCGGTTTTTTAGTAATCTGCTTCTGCCCCTGTCTGTGGACTCTTCTCAAGTCTTCTTGATCTAACTAATTTAATAGGTATTAAGGTTTCCACCATTTGCTAACAAATAACTAATTTATTACAGATACCCGCTTTAAGGTTTTACCTTTTTCAAACGCCTCATGATTGGAATTTCACTGCAGCCTACGACAAAAACAGACAATTTTATCAAAAAAACCTTTCCTTTCCATTGTCTCAAGGCAAAATGCTGGGAGGAGGTAGCAGCATAAACACTATGTTTTACGTAAGAGGTAACCCGCACGACTTCGAAACTTGGGCGGAGGTAGCTGAAGACCAAACATGGAACTATGAAAATGTCCTGCCATACTTTAAAAAGAAGCGAATTCATGGAAGATCAAAAGATCCTAAATTCTAAATACAGAGAATTCCATGGCACAAGCGGCTTTTTACATGTGTCGGTCGAGCGTCATCCAGAAGTAAAAAAATACGAGGAAATGTTTCGTGAGCTCGGATATGATATTCGTCTCGATGTAAACGGAAACGAAACTCTTGGGTTCGGGTCACCTTCATACACTCTGGCTAAGGGAATCCGTCAAAGTACCGCTTATAGTTTCATCAGGCCCGTTAAACATTGACATAATTTACATGTCCTCAAAAACACACAGGTAACTAAAATTCTGTTCGATGAATTTAAGAACGCTATAGGAGTTCAAGCGTTGACAGAGAACAATATAAGCATCTCTGTAATGGCTTATAAAGAAGTAATTGTAACTGCGGGAGCAATAAACTCTGCAAAATTGCTCATGCTTTCCGGCATCAGACCGCAAGGTCACTTGAATACATTCGGAATAAATACTCTTTCTGATTTGCCTGTTGGTGAAAATTTACAAGATCACCCGGGCGCCGTAGTGCAATATAAGTTTGCAAAAGCAAACAGACCTGCGAAAATTCCCAATTCATCAGAGATTGGAGACCCGCTTCTAAACGGCTACATAGCAATAAACAAATCACAGAAATACCCGGATTGTCAAGCAATGAATCTCCTACTTCCTAATGATTCAAAAGGTACCATAGAGAGTTGTCTTTTCTACAATCTTGACTTTGAAGTTTGTCAGAAATTAAATGACGCCGGTAAAGGCCGGGATACGCTTATGTTAACCATGAATTTGCTTCATCAAAAATCAAGAGGCGTCATTCAATTGAAGAGTGCTGACCCATTTGATAATCCTCTAATTTTCATGAGGTATCTTTCTGACGACTCAGATCTAGAAACGCTAGCAGGATGCTTGGAAGACTTTGACAGGATCAGGAACTCGACTTTTTTCAAAGACGTGCAAGGCGAGCTGGTCGATCTCAAATTACCGAAATGTGAGGGACTGGATTTAGGCAGTAGGGAGTACTGGAAATGTCACATTTTGAGCATGAGGATTACGATGTACCACTATTGTGGTGCGTGCGCCATGGGAAGGGTTGTAGACTCTCGCTTGCGCGTGCGCGGCGTGCAGCGCCTGCGCGTAGCCAACTCTTGTGCAATGCCACTTGTGACCCGTGGAAACATCAACGCACCGGGTATAATGCTAGCTGAGAAGGCTGCTGATATGATTAAGAAAGATAATGGCTGTGATATTGAAATGCAACATTGATGAGCAGAAAAGTATATCCTCTTTAAATGCTTCACTTAAGCTAACTAAGAGGAGCATTATAAACAGTCAAGCAGTAAATGAATAAATGATTACTTAGTTACTTCCATCAGTTTCTTTTAATATATGAGAATAAAAACCTTCTAAATATATTTCAAATGGTTTCATTTTATTCTCTTAGCATTAGAATAAGTATAATTCTGTGTCTTAAGGTCGAATGGGTACTTTGCTGCGCTATTCCGCCAAGTTTGAATTTCGGACTTCAAATCAAAATTCGAGGTCTCAGATCTCATACTTATGAAACCAATAAATATAAGTACGATCCCAAAGCTCAAAAAAGTCTGAGCAACCTTATGCCCTGAACAATTAAGTTGCGATTTATGAACAACTTGGACCTGCACATTATATTCCAAACTCGATGTATTGTTGCTAATATGTCGGGGTTCTTTTCTCTACCATCAATGTCTTACTTAATCATCATTAATCTTGATTGACGTCATGGGTTATTTCCAGCTGATACAACAAAGTGGTACTTTAACAAAAAGCAAAGCATTTTGGCAGACAATTCCACTTACATCAGGATCCAGGTTTTGTCAGGAAAATATTCTAGTGTTCTTCTTAGGGTTCCGTACCTCGAAAGGAAAAAACGGAACCCTTATAGGATCATTTTGTTGTCCGTCCGTCCGTCTGTCTGTCTGTCAAGACCCTTTTTCTCAAAAACGCGTAAAGGTATCAAGCTGGAATTTATATCAAATACTCAGGTCTACTGTTCCTTGGAGTTGTGAAAAAATCAAACTTCTAAGTCAACGCAATCAATAGATACAGGCGTTTATGTCGCAAATTTCCGCAAATTTTTGGCACTCGCAAGGGAATCAAAACCTACAGGGTACTTTCCGTGCACTAAGAATCTTGAAATTTGGTACGAAGTAACGTCTTATAGCACAGATAAAGGAAAAATTGCAAAAACCGTAAATTTTAAGTTACATCATATAATAAAAATATTTTTAATAATTTTAATTTTTTACTTGGACCATAACTATGGCTCGATTGTCGTGATGGGTGAACTGTTACTTATATACCTACAGGTTTGTACGGAACCCTCGGTGCGCGAGTCCGACTCGCACTTGGCCGGTTTTTTATGCTGAAATTTATTCAACTTAAGACTCTTCTTTCTCCAGGCTCCTTTTCTGGGCGGTTATGTCCTCCTGGTGATGCTTACACAATTTCCGTCCCGGGTTATGTAATACTACTTACTCGTATTCTATGCCCAGGTGCCATCCGTCATAGCTACGCCACGGTGTTCTGCGCTTTCGTTCTGAGCCAAAACGAAAGCGCGAATGTCAGAACTTCTGACACGTTAGCTCTGCACACGTGGAATCGTGCATCATCATATTCACCATACTTCTTCTTCATTCTTTGTACATGTACAATCTGTTTTGTCTGTATTTTTTACCTTTATCGTCATCATCATCATCATCCGGAATACATCCACTACTGGACATAGGGCTCCTCCAGAGAGCGCCACGACAATTGCTAATCGGCTTTCGTCATGTTTACAATAAAGTATTTACATATACATACATACATACATCCTCCTAGCGTTATCGCGGTTGTCTTAAGGGGTCTACTTTGACGCTACGCCAATTCCATAAAATATACAATCAAAATCAAATTGGAATGCCAAGTGGATGCTTCAAATCGACCGCATGAAATATCTCTTTGATTTAGATACACGTTTTCTCAATGGTTGTTAAAATCGTTTTATTTTCCCAGAAGAAAATTTGTAGTAGTTTCGAAAGGTAAATAAACTTGCCTTGTTATGTTTTCACAGAACTCGGGTCTCCATCTTGTACTATTATTTTGCTTCCCCGCACCGGTTTGCTTCATAGATTCGCTACACTTACGACAACTGAATACTAGACCAGTTTAGCTTGAGCTCCAATTACCCGTTATTGTTATAAAAACCGGGACCAGCTTATATAAGGATTATGCTGAGGTGAGTCTGAGCGGTGAATCTCGTATCTTGTAAATCTGGAAACATATTTGTAATACTAGAGGAAATGGTCCAAGTTAAATTGTAGGGATAAGTTCGCCTTTGTACCAAAATGTCCTTATTTGTTTGTATTTTTTGTGTTTTTTTGTGTACAATAAAGTTATTACATACATACATACATAAATTGTATGCGGCCATGCGGCATTGGAAATAACAGTTTAAAGCGTATTAAGGCTCAATATTTGGGGGATAATGACGTCCATTGCAAATGGTTGATCATTGGTTATCGACATATATGTATTGGATGTGACTTGATCTAATTTAAGTTGTAGGGTAACCGCTTAATTAAACAAATACACACAAGTTAACAAAAGCTTGTGAAATACGAAAATAGCGTTTGCGTAATGATTAAGTACGAGACAGAAAAATAGCTCCAAAATATTTCAGATTATTTGCAGTCGCTGACAAATTGGACTGTCTGACTAAACGTATTCAATTGAGAGCAAGATTACATTTATACGCTACACGTGCTAACAGAAAGGCTGTTTCTGCAATTTATCAGCAAACTGTCAGCAACCAATGACAACTGACAGTAAAGTCGGTACAGAATCTTTACTTTTATCATTGATGGCTACGAACATATTAAATTGCCAGGACGACATCAGTAAGACCTCCAAAAGTGAAAATTCCGCTCCTGATTTGTCGGTGCGGAGGCGGTACGATATGAGAAAACTGTCAAATGTCACGTGTCAACTGTCAGTAAACTCAGTACTACTTTTTACTGCGCCCCTACATTTAAATGAGTGCTTCCTGACTGGCGCGGGATGCGCGGAAGCGGGACGATGCGAAGGCAGTACTGGTCCGCTTCTGCACATAATATTACAACTGCGAAAATGTAATACTGACAATATTCCGTCAAGTGGGAATCTTTGCGACGCCAGTAAGTGTTTACATCAAAGAAGAAAATGTTACATATCGATCCCGCCCCGCCAAGTCAGGAAGTCGCCTAATACAGGACGCGCAACGGCCGCCGATTTCTTGTACTAGAAAACGGGCCGGCCCGGGCACGGACCGGTCTAGCGTGAATCATCCTTTATACCGTGACAATGGCGCATGCAACAGTGCCGAAATACCGAAAACTCAATAAAACAAATATACATACATGGTATAAATATCCCGTTAATTAATCGTAATTCTAGTCGATATTGATGTCGGACTCTGTAATAGACACACAATAAAGTAGGTAAATAAGATTTATAAAACCGATGAACCACTTTACACATTTATGTGTGAAAGCTTCGTTGTTTACGTTATAAAATTCGATACATTTATAATTATCGGCTTGATGCCCGGAATCCCCAAGTTTTCCCCTAAAATAAACATTTTCAAAACAGGCAACTCAAATACGTCGCGGCTAGTGATGGGCCATTATCGGAAATATTGCCGGAATATCTAACAGCCCTCAGCTTTGCTATCAGCTTTATAAAGTACGTTCTACGTTACAGATTGGACTTTATTTTGTAAACAATTTCAATAGGTATTTCACAACTGTATCATTTCCTAAACGTTTTGAAATATTTTTGATTATTTGAGCCTTTCAATGATATTAATTTAGTCAGATTATCAGGTATTATCCTGCTCATTAAAAACAGTCAGATCTATGTAAAGTTAAGTACCCTGTCTGTTAGCAATTATAAGCTAGCTCAGTTTAAAGGACAAAAACATCGTTCAGTTCTGTGTCTCCTAAAATTAATTAATTTAATATTGCTATTGGCAAAATTGCCAGCCTACATGAGCTACCGGAATTGGCAGTACATTAAGTACTTTACATACATAACCCTTAGTTTGGCAATAAAAAAAACAAAAGTTTTGTGATGACCAATACTCGTAGGATTGTATTCAGGGCAAAAGGCAAAAAGACGGTCAGATGACACCTCGCCATGTTTCTTACGCCGGTTTTCCTCGAGGCAGAGGTTTATTTAACGAACCAGGGGTAGTTTTTTGACTGGTGTATGTAATATGCCTAAATCAAAGAATAAATAATTTTATTAAAGGGTCGGCAATGCACTTTGGAGTTGCGGGCGTCTCTAGGCTGCGGTGTCCACTTACCATCAGGTGGACCATACGCTTGTTTGCCACCGTCGTTGTATAAAAAAAAGATTTTTTGATTTTCAATGTTTTCCTCAGGGGGGTTGATTACGTAAAGTTTGTCAATGAAGTTTGATCTAAAGTTTCTCCATACTAAAAATGACAGTAAGATTTATCAAACGTATACGTTTGACACGTGACATTAACAACTAGCAGTAGTCGAATTGATGCCAGATTACGGACATTGCCATCAGCAATATCCGTAATCCGTATCCGTATCCGTATTATATCTTTTTTTTGAGTTTTTTTTTGTGTACAATAAAGTTATTACATACATACATACATACAATATCCCCGGAACATGTTATTTTCGGGACTCCTATCGGTTGTGGGACATCACTAGCGCCCGCCCGCCGGCACGGCAAAAAGTTGGAGCTACGACGCAGATAAATCGTTTTCTATATTTTGCACACGTTCGCGATAAACTTCAGCTATATGACTACGGATCGGGTTGGCGTGACAAAAAAACGGTTAAATACGATTTGTTTATAGGCACTTTTTTGTTTCTAATGGAAATGCGCACTGCTAAGATTTGGAATTCCCTGCCGGCATCTGTATTTCCGAGTTCATATAACCTGAACCTCTTTAGGGCATGAGTGAATAGGCATCTTCTGGGTGAGCTCGCTTCACCGGCGGCCTCATCTTTGCCCCCTGGCTAGATACTGGCCAAGAGCAATCAAATTTTTAATTTAAAAAAATGGGATTCATACGAGTAACATGGACTATGGACGCTGTACGCCCCGGTCACAGCTGAGAGTCCACTGAGGCCCTGCACTTACTTATCGCTAGGATAGCTTCTCTAACTTACAAAGCAAGTATCATCACACCTTCTAAGGTGTCTGGTTCTACTCGTAAGGTTGTCTGTGGCTCTAGCCACTGCGTTCTCTTATAGTGCGATTCCACAGATGCTTTATACCGGTTGTGGAATGAGCTTCCTGCCGAGGTATTCCCAATGAGTAGCCTATGTAGCATGGGACTTTAAAAAAAAGGCGAGAGAAGGGTTCTTATGTGTCGGCAACGCGTGAGTGACGCCTCTGGTGTTGCAAGCGGCAGGCGGCAGCAACCACTTACCATCAGGTGGGCTGTCAGCTTGTTTGCCTCCGACGTAGTATAAAAAGAGAGGTTTTATTGTGTTCGACGCTCTTCCATTCGTTCTTCCATTAGAATTGAAAATCCTTTAAAGCTCACCAAAGCGTCGTTAGTATTCGTTAGTAATGCGAACTTTTTGCAAGCAACCAGAACTTGAAAAGGAATATTTATATCTTTGAGCTCAAATGCAAAGGAGGGATCTTTGAGGATTAAAAAAAAACCGTTTAAAGTAGTGTCCCCGTTTTCAACATTCCCGAGATTACATCTAGTTACGAGAGCACAGATTGTGATAGCGGCTTGAATAAAATAACCGGAATAATCCTCTTGAGAACGATTCAACTCGATGTATTTGGGCCAATGCACTGTTTTTTGTTCATATTCTTTTGCGGGAAGGAGAAAATTTTGATATGCTACGAGCGTCCCCAATAAATGATCGAATAATTCACCACCAAGGGTAGCTCAGTTGGCTAAGAGCAATGGACAGATTCCAGAGGTCGTGGGTACAATTCCTACCTGTGGCGTAAAATTTTTCAATTTGCACTTTGATTAGGAGAAAATTTGACAGAGTTTCTTAGATAGATCACTTAGAGTGTGCATAAATAATCAAATTGACATGCGAAACCTAACTTTCAGATTGACTCCTAGATTTGTAAAACTGCTGAATGGAAAGATGTCTGGAAAACTTGTCCTATTCTAGAACTAGTCGTGGTGACAGCTTGGCTACGATTCCAAATAAATCTCGAGAGGTCGTCAATATTGCTTAGAGTCCGTTCACCAATCGTGTCAGCAACCGAGAATATCCATCTTTGAAAATAGACGCTTATAATATTGAAATTTATACATTTTATACAAGCTGTATTTGCCCTATATTTATATACCCTATTGCTGTCACTCACGCGTCCGTCCCGTCCGTCTGTCCTTCCCTCGTCTGTCACAAAACATTTTTCAACTTCCCAATTGACCTACGAACTTGAAATTTTGTGATAGTGCTTATTACTACGTATATTTTACCAACAAATAAATCTGATTTTTTGAAGTTGCCTCGGAACCATAAATATGTGAAGTCCGACACGCACATTACTGGTTTTTTTTTACAATAAATGGCCAGCCAAAAAAGTATATAATTTTTGAACATGCTCACAAAATTATATACTTGAATTGGTTGTGAAATGCGTCCTGTAGAGGTGAACTAACGGAAATCCGTTCATACGATAGTACATTACTTACCAAGGGCGGTAAAATAAAGAATTTCTCAGATCGCAGATATTTGACGCCCGAGTCGAAGGCAACCGCCCGTGGTAAGTACAAAATTTTATATCACCCCCTGGCCAGGAAGTTCCGCGTGCGGAGCGAGCGGTAATTGCCACTTTATGGCCACGTGTGACATAAAGGCATTTTTGTCGATTTTTTTTCAATTTATTGCCACAATATACAAAAACAAATAATTTACATATTTTCGCCAAACTGCCCAGCAGTTTGTTGGCGAAGTTAGCAATCTTTTTTATATTTACTTGATTATTACACTAAAAACTTATACATATATTAAATAAATAAAATAAATAAATATTTGTGGACAATCTTACACAAATCAACCTAGTCCCAAACTAAGCAAAGCTTGTACTATGGGTACTAAGCGACGATATATATACTTATATAGATAAATAAATACTTAAATACATAGAAGACATCCAAGACCCAAGAACAAATATTGGTGCTCATCACACAAATAAATGCCCCGGCCGGGATTCGAACCCGGGACCTCCAGCTTCGTAGGCAGGTTCACTACCAACTAAGCTAAAGCGGTCGTCATTATACCTACTCGCATTAAATGTCCCTCTGCCCTGTCAACTAACAAGCAGATGGCACCATAATCCTAATTCTTAATAGCAAACAGGAGTGGCAAACATTTTAGTGGCATCTAAAAGAGCAGTTGAAGCAGATACAAATGACAATGATTATGTACAAATTACATGTAAAATTGTTCATAATTTTATTAATAAATATCTCAATCTCAAACCTTCGTTTCACTAGGTCAACCAAAACAATTAGGAAAACATTACGTAATTGTAACAAGTACAGTCAAGGGCACCAATATGTATACACTTTTTCACCTTAGCCCATTGAAATAAGTTCCAAAAATGTATACATATTTATGCCCTTGACTGTACCTGCATTAGTTTTAGTTATTAAGTCAATAGTATACAAGTCAGTGTTCTCCAAGTTGGACGAAGCATTCTCAATTTGTAATGTTTTAAGTTGGCAAAATCCCAAAAGAGAATTATTAGAAACGTTAAATCAATTACCAAGTTTCGTTCATCCGTAAAATTAATCAGTCTAACCTTCAATCTTATTTGTATTTTATTATCACAAAAGTTGCAAAACAGTAGATTCGCCGGAGTTGAATTAGACCCAAGTTCTGGCAACTAATTTGTTGTTCCAACCGAGAACAACTCGGTGCATCGCTGTAAATCTAAAACTCCGTAATAGGTACGAGTAACTTTTCGTTACCTACATTGAAAATGAAGATACTTTATTGTACACGTAACCTGCTCGTCGAGTCCGTAACGTTCAAGTGTACGTTACGTAAAGATAATAGTAGTTTATACAACTGCTACATAATAGGAGGCATTAAAACACGAGTGTGGTTCTAGTGTTTTAATGCCTAATTATTTACAGGTGCATACACTACCTTATCTACATCCTTAGATTAGAATAGAATATAATAGAATAGAATGCATTTTATGTGGACGCGAAGAGCCGGCGTCCGCAATGTTTGACGAGATATCCCGGCCCGCGCCACCCGGTGGCTTGGTGGCTGTGCTGTAATGAACGGAGATGACGGTAACGGTACAAATTTTGATTAGGTAATGGTCATCTCCGCTTCGGGCGCGCGGCTTGGAGTCGCGGGCCGCGGAATATTGTAAAGCTGGTCCCTACCTACACTTTTTGAGCACATAATTTGTTTTTTCCTTTCGAAGTTTCGGTGCAGAGCAGATTTGTCATTTATAGTACTTATTGAAAATGATATTTAGTATCACGCACGCTCGAAAACGTTACATAATGTGTCTCACATTTACGGTGGGTAGATCTAACACGAAATTGTGAGTTGCATATCGCATTCCAATTTCATTCCAACTAGTTTTGTGCTCGTTCTGACGGCTTAACTTGGCGCGTATGGTTTTTCTCTTTTATTAAAAACGGAAATTAGGGCTGACCTGGAAAATTTCCGGAAAAATAGGGAAAGCTCGCCCACGTTCCACCTGGAGGCGCACAGTGGAAAAAGAGGCGGCATCAGATGGCCTCGGCTGGGCGGAGCTGGAGGAGGCCGCGCTGGACCGCGAAGAATGGAAATCCCTTCTAAGAGCCCTATGTTCCTGATGAGGGATTACAGGATATCATCATCATCATCAAAAACGGGATTGCTCTTGACCAGCATCTAGCCAGGGGGCAAAGATGAGGCCGACGATGAAGCGAGCTCACCCAGAAGATGCATATTCAATCATCATCCTCCTAGCATTATCCCAGTACAGTTGCATCCTGAAGGATGCCTGGGGTCCGCTACCTAATCCCAAGATTTGGCGTAGGCACTAGTTTTTACGAAAGTGACTGACATCTGACCTTCCAACCCCAAGGGGAAACTAGACCTTATTAGGATTAGGCTTTGTCAAGTAAGTGGGCAACTTGACTGTTAGAAGTTCTCAATCCGCCCGAAGGCCTCCAACTTGGCTTAACGACTGCTGCCATAGACAGCAACCGGGATCAACGGCTTAACGTGCCTTCAAAGCACGGGAGCGCTCAGTTAGTAACCACTCAAAGCGGTCACCCATCCAAGTCCTGACCGCTGCCCACGTTGCTTAACCTTAGCAAGCGCAAGCGGTACGCAGGCGCCGCTGGGCCACGAGCGCTCCTTATTCAATCGTGCCTTAAAAAGGTCTAGGTAAATGAATGCACAAAATTTATTGAAATGGAGTGGTTCTGGTTCCCAATGTTGAATAGATACAGCGAGACCCATCACCTTACAAAAAATAAATCTACACATGGGACTCAGGTCTTGGGTGCCTATCAGTGAAAAAATGACCGAAACTATGTATTTATACAGTGTTGTCCGTAAATCTGAGGCCCGATTCAATATTTACTCACGACCCACAGTTTGGAAAATGTTGCTCTAGATTCTTACCGTAACCCACAGCTTTGTTTGAAACTGTGTTTTTATTTGAAAATACTTCAGGGCAAAAATGCTGTTTATACTCCTTGTGTAACAACTAGCCGGTTGAACCATTATTTTGGACAGGATTACGGAAGAACAAAGAAGCTATTATTGTACATAACCCTACTCAAGCAAACCACAGACTAATCTTGTTAAAATAACTTAAAGTCTTTTGACCTTCATTTGCGGCTTTAATTCGATTGACAGGCAAATATACACCGCAAAATAAACACATTTTCCTCACAAAAGACCCTCGAACAGGATATTTACCTACACACATAAATTTTATTCGGTAAAGCTTCGCCCGTTACCACAAGCATCCCATGGGACGAATATTAAAATTTTAAATGAGGGTGTGTGATTAAACATGTGTTAAAGTACTGGCCAATGAAATACATAAATCAAAGTTAATTCCGAACATTTTGTGGTTTGGTTAAGGTTAGTAATGGTAGTAGTTCAAAACGCTCATCTATTTAGGCAATTTTGTATGGCTACAGTTTAATTTGAGACGTTAGTGCCATTAAGGCGACTTCCTGATTTGTCGATGCGGAGGCAGTACGATATGAGAAGTGTCAAATGTCAGTGTCAGCTGTCAGTCGACCCGATACCTTTTTTTTACTACGCCCCTACATTTGAATGAGTGCTTCCTGACTGGCGCGGGATGCGCGGTAGCGGGACGATGCGAAGGCGGTACTGCTTTGCTTCTGCGCATGATATTACTACTGCGCAAACGTGATACTGACAGTATTATGTCAAGTGAGAATCTTTGCGACGTCAGTAAGTTTACGTCAAAGAAGAAAATGTCACATATCGATCACGCCCCGCCAAGTCAGGAAGTCGCCTAAGGCAAGGCCAGTTCATGAATCGACAAAAATATAAGTTTGAGCTTAGAGTGTGAAGAAATGCTGTAGAATTACACTACACAAACATTACTGTAGGTAGAAAAAGAAAGAAAGTAACAGAACGTCCTGCATAATGACATTTAGATGTACCTTGTACGCTTGAAAACGGTACATTACACACCCACATACATTCACACACATGCACGTACGCCCGCACCCACTCATGTTAATTTTGATTTTCGGAATTGGCAGGGTGCAAAGCGGGTGGAGGGGGTAGCCTAAACGATCACAGCGCTCACTACGGCTAAAATTTACATTTTGTCGTTGACTTGAGCTGTCAAATCCATATTGCAGTAAACATTTTCTAATCGTTTTTGAGATAAATTTAATATGGCCCTAGTAAAATGTGTTATTGTGAATTGTAAAAACACCACAGAATAGCGACTGTAAATTTTACCAATTTTCAAGACCGTGGTGGAAACAAGACCAAAGAAATAAGTGGGTAATTGCCGTAAGAAAAAAAAGTAAGTCACCTAACCTGACAACAACAACTGAAAACAACAATTTTAATGTTATTGGCAATAATGTTACAGACTACCATCGTCCAATATTGTCTAATATAGTAAAATAACATAAGATTTCATTATTTTTTTTTGACAATATTTACTTACTTCTCGCTTGACAGCTATGACAAATTGTCCATAATGGCCACCTGTCCGTGGCGCTGTCGTCGTGCACGGTCCCAATAGGCAGGTCACACGATATTTTGGAATAGGCAGGTCACACGATATTTTTTCCATGAATAGAACCTATTGTTAGACAGCTTTTAAAACCAGAAAAATCCTCTAGTGCTAATTAATCGTATAAATAAAACAAAAAAGCATTTTTTTCCGCCTGCAATAGTTTTCATTGGATGCGCAGGTTTTTGCTTACAACATCCGCCAATTGTTTTTGGTGCTTGGTAGACGAGTAAATATTGTGCCAGTACTTGTAAATATTGTAGTTGTTGGCGTTTGTGTGCTCACTTTGCTTTGGACCGTTAACGTTAATGAAAATTGTGGTTTTCGAATATTTTCCCACTGAAAGAACCATGGGCCGTTGAATCGACAGACAATCTTCCTGGCTTGATGATATATATTACTCCTGCACAAACTCCGTCAATTGAGGAAATGTGTGCGACCTCAGTAAGCTTACGTCAAAGATAAAAATAATACCAATATCGCCCTGTCAAGCTTGTAAGTCACCTAATGATACAATAAACATATTTGACGGATTTTGGTCGTCGCCGCGTTGGTGAACACACGTGCCCGGAGCGACGACGAGCAGAATCCACTACCGTACAAAACCAGTTCCCTACTGTCATTGCGTCGTTACCGAACAACGTCACTGAACAAGTATTGATTGGCGAAGTCATCATAGATTTGATGGAAAGAAGAAGAAACATATTTGACTTTGAAGGAATCCGCCATCTTGCAAAATGTACTCCATAAGAAATTGTCATTTTGTTTGAAAACTATTTTATCCCTAGGAGTATTCCTGGAGTAACCTCTGTTCTTCCATTATTCATTGTTTCCTAGTTATACAAAGTCTGAATAATAGCATAATATTTAATGTATATTGAACGGATCCGATTGCGCTCGTCTGCCGGTTCACTTAACGTTTCGAGACAGACATTAACTTCCAGTGCCAGCCAGTTATTTAATAGTCTTATTTATAATCGATTCTCGAAGGTCTCTACACTAGTGGCTCTGTGAGCTGTAGACCTCGTGAGTGTTTTTTTTATTTCCAAAACTATGTTAGATATCGAACCTGTAGAGCAGGGGTCAGCAACCTTTTTGCACCCACGGGCCACATAGTAGCTAAAAAAATCTTCGCGGGACGCAGATGATAATAATGATCACTGTCTGTTGATATCAACTCGAAACAAATTGGTACGTCGTACGCGACAGTAACGTAGTAAAAATTCGCACCTCTTTTTACGTGAAAAACGAGAAAGACGAAAAAACCGACTTTTCACAGATAAACCAGCTAGTTTCCTTACCAAACCCAGATAATTCGCATTTCAACCGCATCGTAATTTCGCGATTATATATCGCGATATAGAAACTTTAAGGGGGGGACGGGTCATAAAGTCATAACACACCTAGATGAAAACGCGAGCGCGAAATTTTTCGAACACTGATGCAAATGCGGCAAATACTTCACACGCATCAAGTCATAACACATGTAGATGAAAATGCGAGCGTAGGGAGCGCGAAATTTTTCGAACATTAAGTATGATGCAGGTGCGGAAACTACTTCATACGCATCAAGTTATGTAGATGTAAACGCGAGCGCGAAATTTTTCGAACACTGATTCAAACGCGGCAAATACTTCATACGCATCAAGTCATAACAAATCTCGTTGAAAACGCGAGCGTAGCGAGCGCGAAATTTTGCGAACATTATTATGCAGGTCTGGAAAATACTTCATACGCATCAAGTCATGTAGACGCAAACGCGAGCGCAGCGAGCGCGAAATTTTTCGAACATTATGATGCAGGTGCGTAAACTACTTCATACACATCAAGTTTGTAAACGCGAGCGCGAAATTTTTCGAACACTGATTCAAACGCGGCAAATACTTCATACGCATCAAGTCATAACAAATGTCGTTGAAAACGCGAGCGTAGCGAGCGCGAAATTTTGCGAACATTATTATGCAGGTCTGGAAAATACTTCATACGCATCAAGTCATGTAGACGCAAACGCGAGCGCAGCGAGCGCGAAATTTTTCGAACATTATGATGCAGGTGCGTAAACTACTTCATACACATCAAGTTATGTAGATGTAAACGCGAGCGCGAAATTTTTCGAACACTGATTCAAACGCGGCAAATACTTCATACGCATCAAGTCATAACAAATGTCGTTGAAAACGCGAGCGTAGCGAGCGCGAAATTTTGCGATCATTATTATGCAGGTTTGGAAAATACTTCATACGCATCAAGTCATGTAGACGCAAACGCGAGCGCAGCGAGCGCGAAATTTTTTGAACATTAAGATGCAGGTGTGGAAAATACTTCATACTGTCTAACGCAAATGCGGCGAGCGCGAAATTTTTGAAAAAAGTTTAGATAGATTTAACTGTAAAGTATACTTACAAACACATATCTCGTCCTGACCAACTGTGAAAATATTCGTGGTTGGCGATACAGACGCTTTCACGTATGTTAAGAATTTGCAAATTTTAGCTTTACAAACAATAAAGCCAGGGAGGCTCTCGGGCCGCACGGAAGGGGCTCGCGGGCCGCCTGTTGCCGACCGCTGCTGTAGAGGAGGACAAACCATAGATTTTTTTTTAGATTACTCGACAAAAATATTCGATGTAATCAAAGAACGTGCTCACAATACTTCACGAGAATCTGTTGTGAAATGCGACCCTTTGAGGTGAACATATCGAAATTCGGCCGCAGAAACACAAAATAATTGATAAAAAAATTGTATTTTTAAATTTTGAAAAAGTGACTCGATAAAAAAATTCTATAGAATTACCGCACCTGCTCACAAAATTTCACGAAAATCGGTTGATAAATGCGACCTGTAGAGGAGAACAAACCAATGACTAAAATAAAAAAAAATTAAATTTACAAAAATTTACTTGCCCAAAAAATTCTATGTAATCATAAAACCTGCTCACAAAACTTCACGAGAATCGGTTGAGAAATGCGACCTATAGAGGAAAAAACGGCCGCAGAAAAATACGAAATCATTGATACAAAGTTTGTTTTTTCGAATTTCAAAAAAGTGACTCGACAAAAAAATTCTATATAGTTACCAAACCTGCTCGCAAAATTTCACGAAAATCGGTTGATAAATGCGAACTGTAGAGGAGATCGTTTATAGAGATCGGAGATAGTTTGATATAGTTTGGACGCGGCGCCACTGTCGCTTATGACACAAAGTAGTGTTTATTTTGTAATTTAAAAATACTAATTCAAAACAATTATTATCAAAACAACAATAAATAAGCTCTTAGTGCTCGAAATAATAAGTGAAAGTGTTATCTCCGTGTATATTTAGCAGTTACCTAATAATAAACAGTGAAATATTATAAAACTTTGGTGAAATCAATCTAACTATTTAGGACGATAAAACAAAACAGTTATCTGAAATGGACCTAGAAAAGAGTGAACCATAAGATTACTGCAACACGGATAATGTTGTGAATGAAATAAATAACTTATAGTGTAATTAATTTGTGACTTTGAGTGTTATTAATAGTATGGGGGTATCTTCAAAAATTAACATTACCATTCGTGCGCCTGACTCGCCCAGTTTTACAATATGATAGTTATTTCGCACCGTTACCCCAGCGCTATCATAGCTCAGTTGCTCTAACACTCAACTGCTAAAGTAACTCTGTGTAACCGGGTTCAAATCCGGAGACGACCACAAACTTTGTGTGTTTTTATTTTTTTTATTTTCTTAATGAATAACATTAAGATTTTTTTGTAACACATCTTTGTGTTTTTTTTTTCTTTTTTTTTGTTTGTTTAAGAAGAGTCTTCCTTCAGTGACCAAGAACAATGTTGACCAGATCTAAAGACACAGAAAATAAATTACGTGATGCCTTAAATGAGCTCAAGAAGGCAAAAGAGGCGTGTACTACATTACTGCAAGAAAGGGAAGATGGCGAAATTGAATTTAAAAATATTTTGGAACGAAATTTGGTTCTAAAAAATGAGCTTGCAAAAAATGAAGCAAATTTCAAACAAGTTTGTAGCGAACGCGATGAATTACAGGCCGTTGTTGATGCACTTCTGCACTGTACTGATCACGAAGTGTACCAAAAATCTCTGTCGCACATATCAGACCTTGAAAAGCAGTTGGACGAAGCCAAAAAAAGCTTGCTTAGTCAAAAGGAACGCATTCTGGAACTGGAGCACGCATCTACAATGTCACTCTTTAACGAACTTGTTGTCACAGAGGAACATCGATCTGAGCCTACTGTTCACATTGATCTCACTTCTTATGACAGCAATGACTTCATAAATAAAACGTTACTTCGATCGAAGCAAAGAAAACCAAAACGTCAGCATGCGAAAGTCAATGCATTCAGGAATAGCATTCGATACAAGCTTAGTCTGCGTGGCTTAATCCAACGCAATATAATACTTAAGGAAGAAATTAGTAAATTACAAAGCAATATGCAGGGGATTGATGATCTAGAAGCAGAATTAGCAAAATTAAAGTTGAATTTAGATTCAACGTCAATAAAATATGTAGCAGCACAAAAGGAAATAAAAGAGTACATCGCGGCGCTAAACGCACTTACTACCGAATTAGGTGCACCTGACAACCAGAGACGTCAATCCCTACCACCGTGCAGAGTTACGCCAAGAACTTTTAACGAGCAGCCAAACCGATCGCTAACCAAAACAAACATCACTGAAGATCAGGCACCAGAATCTTCGACTTACGTGGACCCGAACCAGGCCCGGAACCAGGCCGGGAACCTAGACCCGGACCAGGAGCGTCGAATTATCAGCAAATACTCTAGTGGTGTTCAAGATCAATCGGTCTCATATAGTGACGACCACGTGATAGTTTTCTCAGATGGACTGGGCAAAGGATTGGGCAAATTACTAAGGTTACATTGTCCTAATTCTACGATTATAAATTATTGTTATCACGGTGCTAATTTACTGACTTTAGTTGAGAAAGCGCTTGTTCAGGATACTGCAGCTTTCCAGGGGAAAACCCTAGTATTCTTTACAGGAAGCGGTAGTTTTTCTGGTATTTGTAAAACTCAAATTGTTCAATGCTTTCAGCGGCTTTTGGACCTATACCGTGATTGTGACATAAAGAACTGTATTCTGTCGACATTGCCATATTTGCCAGAAACCCAAAGTATTAACAATGAAATCTACAAAATAAATATGACATTGTATAACTTGACAAATGCCCAAAGAGCTGGCTTCTATTTATTTGATGTTAACAAATTTAATTTTAATATTAATTTGACGTATAATAACAATTTATCGTGTGGGTATAAAGACAAACAAAAAATTGCTCGACTGTTAGGCTACGTAATTAAAAATAATAGCTTCAGTAATACTAAAACTAGCTTAATCAGAGTTTCGCTCGACCCACCTGTTTCTACTGAAAATTTTTGCATACCGGGAAGCTTAGAGATTTGATAGTGGTACATCAAAACATACAAGGTCTTCCCGGAAAAGAGCTAGAAATTAGTTTATTTTTAGAAAAGCATTGTGTGGATTGTATTTGTTTGTCCGAAACATGGTTAAGAGATTTCGAGAACACTAATAGTATTGGCGAATACATCACGGCAAGCTCGTTCTGCAGAAGGTCCGCAATAAGAGGGGGTACATCAATTCTAGTCAGAAAAAGTATAGAGTTTAGTAATAGACCCGACATTTGCGCCCTTTCAGTAGAGCGTGTAATTGAAATATCGTGCGTAGAGATGAAACATTGTATTATTATTTGCATATATCGACCGCCTTCAAGCAATTTTGACAACTTCGAAGCAGTGCTGGAAGAAGTCTTGAGGCGCGTGACTCGAGGTACAAAATCGGTAATTACTTGTGGTGACTTCAACGTCGATCTTCTAAAAAATACACCCGACCGCAGCAAGTTACTAAATTTGTTCAAATGCTTTAACCTTAATCATTTATTTACTTACCCGACCCGAATAACTGCTGTTACTAGAACATGTATCGATAATGTTTTATGTACCTTGGATTGTGAAACTAAAAATATAATTAATAACCTGAGGTCTGACCATACTGGTCAAATGGTGACTTTCAAACTCCAGGATGATTGTACTCCCTTGGGCACATACAATTGTAGACCTGTCACTGATGAAAAGATAGAACGTTTTAGAGAAAACCTAAGAAACAATCGTCTGCTTTCATCGAGTGACTGCTCTAAGGCACATCAAACAGCGGATAGCTACTACAAAGATTTTCTCTGTCATGTTACAAAGGAGTTTGAAAGATCTTTTCCTAACAAAACTAGACAGACTAAGTTAAAGCTACATTTTAATGACTGGGCTACAACGGGAATAAGAAAAAGCAGAGACCACTTATTTGAATTGTATAACCTAAAAGTAATTATTTTCGATAAAAGCTTTGTTGAATTTGTTAAAAATTATTCTAAAATTTTCAAAAAAGTTTGTATTAAAGCAAAATCGATGTACTTAAGTAATAGAATTAAAAGTTCGAAAAATGTTACTAAAACAACCTGGGCGGTTATCAACCAGGAATTAGGTAAATCCAAGACCAGTAGATCTAAAATCCAGTTAGTGATTAACAATGCGACACTTGACAAAAATTTGGATATAGCAAACTCATTTGTCAACTTTTTTTCAAATATTCCTGTAGAAACTACAAAATGTCTTAATTCAAATTACACAGTAGCTGAGCATATTTTAAGATTAAACGTCGCTGAAGGCCCTATTTTTAAGTTTCACCACATTAACGTAGCATATTTAATTAAAACATATAGGTCCCTAAAACTTAAAAATACAAAGGACATTTTTGAACTCTCTGTAAAATTACTGGATACCGTTATAGACATTTTGGCGCCTCACTTGTGTATTATTTTTAATTTGTGTATTGATAGTGGTACATTTCCGGAGCTTATGAAGTGTAGCAAAATTATTCCACTGTTTAAGTCTGGAGACCCTAAGGACTGTAATAATTTTAGACCCATATCGATTTTGCCAGCCTTAAGCAAAGTATTTGAGAAGATTATTTTGAATCAGCTATTGTTTCACTTTAATGCCAATAACATCTTACATACTCAACAGTTTGGCTTCACTAAGGGTCGTTCAACAGCTGATGCTACAGCTAGTCTTGTAAGATACATATTCGATGCCTTGAATGATTCGCACGATGCCATTGGGATTTTTTGTGATTTATCCAAGGCATTCGACTGTGTTAATCACCCGACGTTGCTGGCTAAATTAAATCATTATGGTGTCAAGGGTAAGTCCTTGGGTGTCCTGCAATCGTATTTGACAAACAGAACCCAGTGTGTCGATGTTGAGGGATCTAAATCAATAGAAATGTCAGTTGAAATGGGTGTTCCCCAGGGATCTGTATTGGGACCTTTCTTGTTTTTAACCTACATTAATGATTTACCGTACATACTGCACGATCAATGCAATGTAGTCCTATTTGCAGATGATACGTCGCTTTTGTTTAAAGTGCCCAGAGATAGCGATAGAGCAGAATCTATTATTAATCCTGTTTTGCAAAAGATATTACATTGGTTTACAGTAAATAATTTATTACTGAATCCAAAAAAAACAAAATGCATTAGATTCTCTACTTGTCGCCAGTCTCAAAAATATTACACACCAAACTTAATTATGGGAAGCCATACACTGGACTTCTCAGATAATACAGTGTTTCTTGGTTTGACAGTCGACTCCAAATTGCAGTGGGGATCGCACTTAGCTACGTTGGGTAATAGATTGTGTTCTGCTGCTTTTGCTGTGAGAAAGATTAGGCAGCTAACAGACATAGACACAGCTAAATTAGTATACTACAGCTACTTCCATAGTCTCATGTCTTACGGTGTCCTGGTTTGGGGAAAATCTGCAAATGTAGATAGCATATTCGTGTTACAAAAGCGGGCTGTTCGTGCTATTTACAATCTGAAACCAAGAACATCCTTGCGAGATCTATTTAGAAAAGTAAACATTATTACTCTACCGTCACTGTATATATATGAAGTCATTATGTATGCCAGAAGATACTACAATAATCTTCCGAAAAACAGTGACATTCACTCCTATAATACTAGGAACAAAGATAAACTTGCTGTGCGTCGCTTGCGAGTTGCCAAAGCCCGAAAATCATTTATTGGACAGGCGGTACATTTCTATAATAAGATTCCTAAGCATATAATAGATTTATCAGACCATAAATTTAAGAAACTAGTAAAATTGAAATTAACTGAAAAATCTTATTATAAAGTGTCGGAATACCTAACAGAAAAATATGTATGGAATGACTGTAATGTTTAAATGATAAGCTGACTTAATTAACCATATGTTATTATCAATAGTTTTTAAGTCGAAAATGTGTAAAAGTTGACGGACATAAGTGTATCAATGTATACCTACATGGAAATAAATTGAATTGAATTGAATAGATCAGCCAACGACGTAAAAAAATTTTTTTCAAAATTTACAAAAATTTACTCTACAAATAAATTATATGTAGTCATGGAACCTGCTCACAAAATTTCACGAGAATCGGTTGAGAAATGCGACCTGTAGAGGAAAAAACGGCCGCAGAAAAACACGAAATCATTGATACAATGTTTGTTTTTTTGAATTTCCAAAAAGTGACTCGACAAAAAAATTCTATATAGTTACCGAACCTGCTCACAAAATTTCACGAAAATCGGTTGATAAATGCGACCTGTAGAGGAGGACATACAAAAATCCGGCCGGACATACGAAAGCATTTTTGTCGAAGCTAAAACAGAGACCTCGTTTTACTCGGTCAATAATAAATGACAGTCGATCTCGTAAGTATTTTAACTGTTATATTAAATGATGTCGATCTGAAAATATGTGTTTATTTTGATACGAGTAACTATCATAACATAATATCGTCCTATTACTGCAAATACCGGTTAAGTCTAAAAAACGCGTTTTGAGATAAAGCCATTTGAATGTTTGGATGTTCTTTTCTATATAAATTAATAAACAAAGTTACACTGCATTGGTATATTCCTAAGTGTAATTTTATCTAGTTTACTACATTGTCATGCAAAGGATCCAGGCTGTATGTTATTGACGTTAAAAATACAATTCAAACGAAAGAGCCGCGTACTTAATCGGTTTTTCCTGTACAAACACACTTTTGTATAAATCCTTCAGAAAAGCATTTGATGGCTATACATCTATCTATTTAGCTTTAACTTACATATAATTTACTTAAAAACCACAAACTAACAGTAAATACCTCTTAGATTTCGAGTTTTTTCGACTTTACTAAAATTTGATCCAAGTATAAGCGGTTTTACATGTACAAAATATTGGAAATTCTCACTTAAGTCTAAATATTTTCACTAAATATTACTGATTACCGTGTGATGACTAAAAAAGTAGTTTTTAGAAGTAAAGGATTCATGTAATAGCCTGCAATTAATAATTTGTTCGTGTTTGAAATTAATAAACTAAAATTTAATCACTTTATTAATAGTTATTCATTCATTAAAAAGGTTACAAAAGAGGTGAAAAATCAAAGACAAACTTACGAATACTCTTTGACAGCAAATCAGTGCTTCAGGCTCTGAGCAGCGACAACTACACGTCAGGCCTAACCTAATATACGAATGTCACCAAACACTCGCAGAGGTATGCGGAGACAAGAACAAGGTAAAAAGTTACCTCAGGTTAGGTTAGGTTAGGTTATTGTAAAGTCAATGGGTAAAGGGACACAGCGGCTCGAGAGGAAACGATGCAGCGGATGAACTAGCCAGGAAAGGCTCAGAAACACCGGCATACGGGCCAGAGCCAATTGTGCCCCTGCCACAAAAATACATACAGAATGAACTAAATCGATACATAAAACACCTGCATCAAAGGCATTGGGAAGACCTAGACACATGCAGGCAGACAAAAGAAATAATATTAAAACAAAATCCCAAACTCACAACCAGACTACTGAGAACACACAGAAACCAACCCAACTACGTAAAGTAGTAGGCATCATAACAGGACACAACACACTAAACAAACATCTCTACAACTTGGGAATCACCGACAGTCCCTTGTGCAGAGCAGGCATGGGGGCAGAAGAGACTGCTAGACACATTCTACTAGACTGTAAGCAGGTAGAAGTATACAGGAAGAAACACATAGGAAATCCGAACACACTGCAGGAAGCAGTAAACAATATAAAGACACAAATAGGTTTCATACAGGAACTAGGGTGGTTAGTGTAGTGCTACCCCTTTTTCACGCAAAATAGGCACGTTGGATGTCGACTTGCCGTAGAACCAGTGAAGAAAAACCGATGCCCGTTGGGGCCGAAAGGTTCTCGAGTGGCGACCACGGACCGGAAGGCGCAGCGTGGGTAGACCGTAGACCCCCCACAAGGTGGACTGATGACCTCCTCTAAACCTACCTAAAGGTCGCGGGAGTCCGCTGGATACGGGTGGCGCAAGACCGGTCATTGTGGCACTCTTTGGGGGAGGCCTATGTCCAGCAGTGGACGTCTTTCGGCTGATATGATGATGATGATGATGACTCAGACACTGTAAACTAACTTACACTTTCAACCGGCCGGCATGGAGCTAGAGCTTGTTTACTACGGCACGGGGCATTCGCGTTATTACCTTTTGACCTTGTATTAATCTATCTACTCAAATACCCGAAATAAAAGTTCTACTCTCTATGCAGAACTGTTCTAGCATATTTTTTATTAAAATCTCTAGTTAGGTAAGTACTTAAATTTTCAACCGGCCGGCACGGAGCGATCGCGTTATGACCTTTTGACCTTATATTAATCTACCTACTCAAATACCCGAAATAAATGTATCTACTCCCTTTGCAGAACTATACAAGTAAGTACATTCTTTATTAAAATCTGTAGTACTTACTGCATCCTTCCCCGTGGCCATTCTAACCAGTCTTCTGCTCCTAGCACTCATTTTAGAACACACATTAGCATTAATTTGAGCTGGTAAGCAATAAATCAAAGACCAAATTGCAAAACTCAACCGTTGTATTGGCGCGTCAGTCGCAACTGAGTGAAGTTAGCTACAGTGTGAAGCAGATAAGCGCACTTAGCTGGTTTTGCCTGTACAGATACACGGTAAGACCTGGAATAAAGTTTCATGCAAAAACCTCTGGTAAACGCACTTTGATGGTTCTACCTGTACAGCTACTCGTTAAAACTGGAATATAGTTTCATACAAAACCTAGTAAGTCTATATATAGGTTTTTGGCTGTACAATATTGCAGTTTGACGAATAAGACGATTTTCAGGAAAAACACTATAAACATGTTTAATATATTTAGCTTGACTTAAAGTAAATAATTCTACTAGATAATCTTCTACGCAAATACCAAATAAGTATACTTAGTACTTACTTTCAGAACAAAAAAATACTATAATTTCATTAAATAAGTATGCAAAAATACGTTAAAACGCGATAGCAGTTTTTACTTGTAGGAGAAATTATAAATCTTTGTGTTATCATAGACATATGTCATTCTTCCAGTACATAATGCTAAAAAATCATCATTAAGCCGGTTTATGCTATAAGCTATCTTCGGAACGAAGGGTCGTATCAAAAAATGGGTTTTACCAGTTTGTAGAGCTTGAAAAATTAATTCTAATGGTCTAAAAAACTAATTTTCGACTTAAACTCACTTAACCGGTATTTGCAGTAATAGGACGATATAGGGGTACCTTTCAACTGGAACCATTCTTGGCTACGTTAAAAAAAATAGGCTAAACCGAACGTCGACATAAGACATTTTATATAACAAACGTTTTTTAGGGTTCCGTACTCGAAGGGTACCCTACGGAACCCTATAATATTGCTGTCAGTCACGCGTCCGTCCGTCTGCCATCTATCCGTCGTCTGTCATACAAGTTTACAGCCAAACGGTTGGAGCAGTCTTCAAATTTTCACAGTGTAAGTATCTTGTTCTAAGAGACAGTGGTGGATATTACGAAGAAAGTCAGGACCCTCAAATGGAGATGGACTGGACATATGATGCGGTCTAAAAAGGAGAAATGGACCCGGGAAGTCACAGAGTGGTACCCACGGAACGAGAAAAGAAATAGAGGTAGACCATGGGTAGACCACATAAAAGATGGGAGGATGACTTCCCAAAAAATTGGAGAAGACTCTCGAAAAACCGAGAAGAGTGGCGCAGCCTGGAGGAGGCCTATGTCAAAGACAGCTTGACCAAATAAAATATATTAGCAAACACACAAACAAATGTTAATTTAAGTCAAGAATAAAGGTTTTTTTTATTTTTATTTATTTATTATTTTAAGGAATGGGTGTCATCAACCTAAAATTAATTTAATTGTTTTAAGGGGGGCTCCCATGCAGCTTAACATATGAAATACAAATACAAATACAAATTCTTTATTTGCTTGAACACGGTTACATAAAGATCTTATATTAAAAAGTTCATGCGTATTCAACCTGCATGCAGGTGTGCAAATGTTAACAGTCATATTATTTATAATTAATTGGATGTCAAATGTATTACAATGTCAATATATTTATTTTGTCATATTATCATATTATGATTTAGCTTTCAGCGCGTCAAATATTCATTAATATTGTAGAAACAATTTTCCTGTAGCCATTTAGTCAATTTACTTTTGAATAACATCTTATTTTCTAGTTTAATGTTTGTAGGGAGTTTATTATACAAGACTATGCACATGTTAAAACAATTTTTCTTATAAATAAAAGTGTGGCAACGAGGCTGATATAGAAGGTCTCTGTATTGTGCTCGGGTGTGTCTTGCACTGGTGTCATTGCGCTGAGAGAAGTGGTGTGGGTTATTTTTAACCAGGAGACACGCTTCTTTTATGTACATGCATGGAAGTGGAAGTATTTTAAACTTTTCGAATAAGGGTTTACAGCTTGCAAGAAACCATGCATTGTCTATCGCACGAATGCATCTTTTTTGTAATATGAAAAGTCTTTCTATGTCTGTAGAATTTCCCCATAACAATAATCCATAGCTTAGTACTGAGGAAACATAGCCATGGTATGCAGTGAGAGCAGCTTCCACTGATACCGTTTGTCTAAGTCTTTTTAAGGCAAATACGAAGCGTGCCAGTTTTTTACAAATGTCATCTACATGGTATTTCCAATTTAAATTTTTGTCAATTTTGAAGCCTAGAAATGAGACTGTGTCAACTACTTCTATATTTGCGTTGTCATGTTTGATTTGAATGGGTAATAATTTACAGTTATATGGACCAAATATCATAGCTTTTGTTTTTGCAATATTAATTTTTAAATTATTGTTATTTAACCAACATATAGCATCTGATAGCGTTTCATTGAAAAAAAATATTGCTCTTCCCCATCGTTGTTTAGAGCTCGTTGAGAAGTTTAATACTTTTTTTTCCTTCATTTCTTTTTTTTTACTTTTTTTTAAAGGATGAGAAGCAACCACCAAATTCATCTATTTTTACAAAATTTTGTTCCGAGGGATTTTTAAACTTCCAATTGACCTATGAACTTAAAATTTGGTGATAATTTTGATTATTACGAATATTTTACTAACAAATTATACTAATATATTGATAAATAAGATTTTTCTTAGAAATTTCTTTATTCATCTTATAAAAACGAACTTAGTTTTGCGGTTGGTTCGGAAATCTAAATGCCCAAAGTCCGACTCGCACTTTTTTCATGCGATGATTTTTGATATTACAAACTTGTCCTTTATTTTTAACTACCGCGCTTAATTTATTGATGACACCCATTCCATCTCGATAAACCCTACATTAGAATACTTACCCCGCACTGTTAAAGTATGTACAGTCGAGGGCATATATATGTATACAATTTTGAACCCTTTTTCAACGGGATACGATGAAAAAATGTAAACATATTGTTACGATTGTCCCTTGACTGTACCTAATACAGGAAACACTTAGAAAGATATTAAAGTAAAGACGATTTACATTCCATTAGCATAAAACACTTGGAAGGGATTTTATAATTTATTGGGGAAGGCAAGTAAGTGATCCTTCAGACGACTCTTTGAATAATAAACGAAAGATGGATGGTAGGATTAATATTTTAAGGCTTTCATACACTTTGACATAGTGGAAACCTGTACAGAGTTGCGCGGATACGGTGGGAGGGGGCAACCAGTTACCCTTACCATGAGTTTGCAATGTTTGCATTACCATTTACCATACTCGCTAGCGACTGCGTAATAGTAGTTTATGCAACTGGTACATAATGAGGGGCATTAAAAAAAAACATGAGTATGTGTTTTCGTAATGGTTATTTGGTGTCGTTTCTCAGCGCGCGCTCAGCCCCGGGTAGCTTCCTAGACGGTATATTATAAAGCGGGGTCTTATCTACGGTTTTTGAACTTATTAAAGAGGATTTACTATATGGGTGTAGATAAACGATTTAGTATGGCGATTCTTAGTTCTACTGCGTAACCGCCAGAGGCGCGGTACACTGAGCGAATAAAATACGAATTATTAGTAAGTTTTTTAGTGAATCCCAAGACAAGGAGATTATATACTAACGGTTACAAAACAGTTTAGTAGTAATTAGTAGTTACAAGGATTTTTTTTGGTATTAATAAATAACTACTATTATCAAAAACTGTTTTGTAACCGTTAGTATATAATCTTCTTGTCCTGGCATTCACTGAAACTTACTAATAATTCGTATTTTTTTTTCGCTCAGTGTACTTTTGTCCATACTAAATCGTTTACGCAATGTACTGAGGCTAAATGCATGAATGAAATGAACTGCAAGTACAATTTTAACAATTTAGCCGCGGAAGCAAAAAAAAGTCCACGGGGTCCCAGCGCGCACAAGTTATTTACTAAACTTGCGAAGAGTCAGGTTGACCAAAGAGCTGCGAATTCCTCGCACAACGTACCTATCAGCAATGCGATACAGCGAGAAAATGCCGCCAAAATCTCCGGTACAATGCATCGAGGGCCTGTTTTAGATTTAAGTTTTATTATTATTTCAGTTATTGTCGTTAAGTATCCTTGTATATATTTTCTTGTCAATAAATAATTGACTAGCCGATGTTAGAGTACTCTCACAAGCGCGGGTTGCGTGTTGAGGCTACATGCGCATTGTCTATCTATGTGTGCATCAGCGTAGGCGCTATGAGTTCACATTGTCTATGTGTTCGTATGTGTCACAACTACAACAATGGCCAAACCGCGCTCGTGCGATACGAGTAATAGTACTATTCTAAGAATTATAGAAAACATCAAAGAATACCGCAGACTTGTGCACAAAGAACATGGCGTAAAGCAAACGAAGGCAATTTAATGAGTTCATAATGAATGACGCTGCTATAAGTAAGCATTACGTCTCAATGCTCTAACATCTGTGCGGTAATGGCCCGGTGTTTTAATGGTATTGTCGGTGTAATGGACTGATTATGCTAACGGTCACAAATCGAGGTGACGCTTTGGGCCCGAGGACGGGAAACGTCTAATTATATTTCAACATCTGGTGGCTCCAATAAAGTTGTTAGCTGTTTAAACCTGAAATGGGGAGATTTCCAATAAGGCATACAAATAAAAGAATTAAAGGTAAAGATCCTCATACATACTCGTAATGGTTATTATATCAACTTTTTAAATGGATAATACACAAATCGATACCTATATGTAAATAACTCAATATATCTTATACATCTAAGGTGACTTCCTGATTTGTCGGTGCGGAGGCGGTACCATATGAGAAAACTGTCAAATGTCAGTGTCCACTGTCAGTCAACTCAGTACCTACTACTTTTTACTGCGCCCTTACATTTAAATGAGTGCTTCCTGACTGGCGCGGGATGCGCGGAAGCGGGACGATGTGAAGGCAGTACTGGTTCGCTTCTGCGCATAATATACTACCTGCGCAAATGTAATACTGACAGTATTCCGTCAAGTGGGAATCTTTGCGACGTCAGTAAGTTGAAGAAAATGTCACATATCGATCCCGCCCCGCCAAGTCAGGAAGTCGCCTTTAGACTTTTAGACGACAAAAATAGTATGTTTCATGCATGTTTCATGTCACAGGCAAAAGTATAACTGAAATCGAAAGATTTGCAATCTTCTTCAAGTCTATATGTACATCTTCTCCTTGCCAGACACAGTAGACATCTTAGCCTATGAATGCTTGAGAATTCAGTAAAAACACAGTACACAGCGTTTCAGTCTTATTACTAATACACTGTGAACTAAAAAAATACATGTTAGAACACTAGTCTGCCTTTTATCCATCGTCTCGGAAAATCTCAAACATTCCAAACACACAGCCGCCCATCGCCACACCACATTAATCTAGGCGTTTTGGCGTGGTTAAGGAACAATCATCCAAACATCTAAACTTACGCATTTATAATTTAGCAGGATGTGTTGCCATGCATGTACAATGTGCAGTCATAATAAAAAACTCATGCAGTGCTTTAAAAAATGAATAACAATGTCACTTCCACAACGCACGCGTCAGGTAAAATACGCTTCGTATTTCGTAACCAAAATATTTAAAACATGTATAGCGCAATAGCGGCAATTATGAATCCATTCTCTTCCTATGTGCCTTTCTATTTTCATCCTTTATGCGAAAGGAATAAAGAATCAAATGCCTTGAAAAAAAAAAACACGTAGTTATTGCTTTCTATAACTTGAGTACAGAATTGTTATTCTAGCGGATATTTATTGGTGACCAAACTTGCGGTTGTCTACCTAAAATACACATTTTAATAGTCAAACTAGTCAATCGACGCTTGCTATGAAACAAATAAAACTTTCATCGTTTTTCGTGGTGCATACTTCAGCAGAAATATTTTTGGTTTATTTAGGCGACTTCCTGATTCGTCGGTGCGGAGGCGGTACCATATGAGAGAACTGTCAAATGTCAGTGTCAACTGTCAGTCGACTCAGTACCGCTTTTTACTGCGCCCCTACATTCAAATGAGTGCTTCCTGACTGGCGCGGGATGCGCCGTAGCGGGACGATGCGAAGGCGGTACTGCTCCACTTCTGAGCATGATATTACTACTGCGCAAACGTAATACTGACAGTGTTATGTCAAGTGAGAATCTTTGCGACGTCAGTAAGCTTACGTCAAAGAAGAAAATGTCACATATCGATCCCGCCCCGCCAAGTCAGGAAGTTGCCTAAGCAAGATTGACATCGGCACAGAACATCATTGTATATTTAATATTTGCTTGGGGGTTAATCTAAACCCGACCCACAGCGTCAGCTGCGACGTCCCTAACTCTATTATTACCCCCATCTCACTATACTCAACCTTCCTTTAACTCGAGAAAATAACACAAAAACTATAGTGCTAGCGGTATGCCAAAAGATGCTGCAAATGGTGTTAAAAGCATGAAAATCGATATGATAGATCTTTAGGACATATGAATCAATTTGAGTTATGACGCCATATTTTTTGTATGGAATTTAAAAAAAAATGTTCTGAAACCTATTGTGTGTGGTATAAAACGAAAGGGTTTTCTAAAAATATATCACATCATTACATTTAAGTCACTTGTCTTAAACTAAAATTAAAATCATTTTCAAAAAAATATGATAAGATTTAATATTTGCCTACTAACACCTATTTATTTTTGAGATGTAACTACTAAAATAAATGTTTTTTTTATACCAAGTTTGGGTTCCTCCAAGGTACGATAAAATTGTATTACCAATTTTTTGCAAAATATTATTACAAAGTTTGCTTAGCGAACATTAGCGAAGGAAAATTGGCGGAAATAATTCGTGACTAAACGAATCGTCATAACTCCTCCCCTTTTTCTTTTTTTTCGTCCAATGGGTCAAATTGATTCATATGGCATAAAGGTCAATCGTACCGATTCTCATGCTTTTAACCCCAAGAGTGGCGTTCTGTTGTGCCAGAGGCCAAAATCCTCTTTGGGGCATCCAGCCAGCGTAGTAAGTAAGTAAGTAACACCATTTGCAGCATTTTCCATATGTAGCCTTAGTGTACCGCCAGCACTACTACCCCATCCAGTCCCGGATGCGTTGGAATAATTTATAACCAAAATGTCCGACAGAAGAGTTTGTCTCGTATTGCGGTAACGCCTACCATTGTTCTCAATTATGAAAAGACGTGGGAATTATTTAGTATCTAATGGAGACTTTCGTGAACTAATTTGGGTGGGTCGTAAATGGGGTTCACAATTGTACTTTATTGTAACATGTAGCAGGGAAAATAATGAAAAGGAGATGCTTGAATTGTCTTTAGTTACAGATCGTATAATTTATGAGCATAGATAAATAATTGGACAAACGAGCGAAGCCAGTAAACGTTTCCGAGTCTTTTTTAATAATCCAGCGTTTGTACTTCGGTATTGTATTAAATGTTTGTTCGACGAGAACTCGAAAAGGTTCTACGCACTTTTTCGCTAGGCTAAGATGAATATTTCATGAGATTTTAAAGGGTGCAAGTTAATTATGAGTGGCCTCTCTTCCTTGGTTTCTCAATATTCTTAAAAATAAAAGTTATAGTATTTTTGCACTCAACGAGCTTTAAACGACGATACCCCAATCGATGAAGTAGGTCTTTTTTTCGCACCCTGTTAGCTATATTTATTTATCTTCAAAGATTCAAAGATTCAAAGATTTTATTTGCTCAGAATACATGTTATAAATAAGGTGTTAAAAATAAAAGAAAGTCCAGTGCATTCAGCCTGCATGCAGGCGTGCAAACATTTTTGTAGGAGCGACATAATTAATACAATAATAATAATTAAATATATCCACATAATTAGCAAATTTTACGGAACAATGTCAAGGTAGTCAAAATTCAAAATTATAATAATGATATTAGATAATAAAAAACAATAATAATTTAAAATGTCAGAAATAATAATTCATTAATTACATTGTCAATTTTGGTCCAAGTATTTCCTTACACTATAATAACATTTGTCCAGAAGCCAGCTAGTCATTTTGTTCTTAAACCTATTGCCTTGCAGTAATTTTATGTCATCCGGTAGTTTGTTATATAGTACTATGCACATGTTAAATATGTTCTTTGCATAGATCATTTTGCGAGCTCGTGGCTTGTATAGCATGTTCATAATTTTTTGTCTGGTCAGTCTGTGCATCAGATCCCCTCGCTTTTTGAATAAAGGTCGATGGGTATTCACAAAAAGACATACATCTCTAATGTATAGGCAGGGTAAGGGAAGAAGTTGTAATTTTTTAAATAAAGGGACACAAGAATCGTCAGACCAAGCATTACAAATGACGCGTATACATTTTTTTTGAATTTTGAAAACTCGTTCTACGTCGACAGAATTCCCCCACATAATCAGGCCAATTAAAAATCTTTGCGAATTAGTGTGTAGAAAATGTTATGTAGATTTATTATGTATCAGAACATTTTTCGCCACCGTTTATGAGTTCTTTAGGAAAATCTAAAAAAACAGACTTTTACCTCCCTTACCCGTTAGCTCCACCCCCATCCACCCAGTACTTTTAGTATGTTCTTTAGGACATGTTTACCTACAACTATGCCAAAATTCGCTTATTCATGAATTATTTCCGCTGTTTCCCTTTGTTGGCGGTACTATTACCGCATAGCACGTGCTCTGTCGTCTAATTAGGGCGCGACTACGATTATCAGAAGTGGAACAGGCTTGCCACGAAGTTTTTGATATGATTAGTACCTCTACCATGAGTTTGCATCGAAAACTCTTACTGTACTCGCTAGCGACTGCGTAAACGATTTAGTATGTATGTATGTATGTAATAACTTTATTGTACACAAAAAACACAAAAAATACAAACAAATAAGGACATTTTGGTACAAAGGCGAACTTATCCCTAAAAGGGATCTCTTCCAGTTAACCCTTGAGCAATTGAATGGAGACAGGAACCAGAATTACCAGGATTTAGTATGGACAAAAGTACAGCGCCTCTGGCGGTCACTCATAGAACTAAGGATCGGTAGACTACCGATACTAAGTATGAGTCCTATGGTAAATTACCTATCGAAAACTAAACGCTAGCGACTAACGTTCTCTAACTGTCAAGTAGCCGTTTCTGTAGAAAATCGGTACCATGAGTTACAAATTTGACAGACGCTATCGAACAATACAATTTAGACTGTAGAAAACTATTACTATACTCGCTAGCGACTGCGTCAACAATTTGTATGGGCAAAAGTACAGCGCCTCTGGCGGTCACTCATAGAACTAAGGGATCGGTAGTATGAGTCTAGCAGCTAGGTAGTTGACCACGTAACGTGTCAAACTTATTTGCTATTTGCTATGGTAGATCTATTTTGCTATAATTTGACTAATTAGCTTTTGTGATGCCATTCGCACCAGTTTTTAGAGACGATTTGTATGGGTTGGGATTTGTATGGGACCAATTAGAGCAATACAAAAGGTAGAGGCAAAGTTTTCAATTTTAGGCACGCTCGATTACGTTACTTAATCGCCCCTCAGGCCACACAAATATTGCACTGAGCGAAAAAAAATACTAATTATTAGTAAGTTTTAGTGAATCCCAAGACAATGAGATTATTACGTGTACTAATTATTACGTGTTTTTTGGTATTAGTAAATAACTACTATTATTAAAAACTGGTTTGTAACCGTTAGTACATAATCTCCTTGTCCTGGGGTTCACTAAAACTTACTTATACTTAGTATTATTTTTCGCTGTGTGTACCTACACTTCGACATCGCAAAACATAAAAACAGCCAGCGCGAACTAAATAATTTTCAACCGAAACAAATGAGTGTAGCTAGCGCGTAATTAGCATTTTCAGGGCTGCAATAAACCCTAATTTCACAACGAAAGAACCTAAAGCAGCGTGTTCACGCATGTAAAACTCCTCATTGCCATAAATTTGTTAGAGATGGTTTACCGTTGGGGCTGGTCATAAAAGTCGCGACACAAACGTATTATTTCCCCAACCCACTTACATCGGTAATCTTCCGAAAATCGAAAGTTTATTTTTTCATGACTACGTAAACTGTCAATATTTTTATCTTCGCTTTTTATTTAAATAAGCGCTGTTTATTATATTGTGATGCAGTGCTACATGTTCTGGTGTAATAGTTCCTCGAGGACTGGACTAATAGCGAATTTTACACCCAAAATACAAAAACACTTACGAAATACGTATAATAAACGGGAACTCGATTGGAAACGCATTATTAATAAAGAATGTATCAGTTACAATAATGCTAATTTGTAAATTGAAGTACAAATTCACATGCCCATTTTGGGGATTATGGCGAATAGTAGAATGTCTTGAAAGCTGTAATATCGTATCAAAGTAAAACATTGAATAGGATATTGCTCGAAGCCTCTTATAATAATTAAATACGAATTTGGTACAAACATCCGTTCACGCCAAAGCGTAATGCTTAATGCCATTAGTGATGATCTTAACGCGGAACCTTAGCAGTATACAAATTACGCACTTAATTATAGAAATACGACAGCTCCCCTACTGAATAAGACAGCAAAATTGGAACAGAATAGATATCCAAAGTGCGTTCGGCAATGTCAGATAAATTCCCGCCGATTCCGGGATCTTTCGGCCCATTTCTTTTGCTAATTATTGTTCCAACGGAGGCGGTACTGCGGGTAATGGCCATAATAAGATCTTTTGTAATCTCATTTATTAATTTTCGTCCCTCATTATTCTCTTCTCCTTTGTACGGTTTCTTGGTAAATTCTAAATAGACAACTTGCCCCCGAAAGACGTAATATATCTCGGGGTATTCCTAAATTTCGGAATCACAATTTCACAATGCAAACGCTGTTTCTCACATTAATGAAATATGCGGTCGCTTGTTTATTCGCAAAGCCTCTACATATTGTACGAAACCAAGTTGGATTATGTATTTAAATATCTTTGTGACCCCTCCCCGATCGTACGGGGACCCAGAAAGTTAAGTATTAAGTATCTTTATTCACATGTAAGTTATGCGTAGTTTGGCATACATTCATTAACATTGTTAATAACGTATTACTATAATTTAACACACGTGTTTGTTTCCGAGAAATGTTTCAGTAGGTAGGTGATTTGCTGCTACACTAATAGCTATATTTCCATAGCTATGTTCCTTTATCTCAGAACGGCATCGTAAGCAGATTATATCCCTTAATAGTCATAGTCATTTATTCGCTTAAAATGTGGTACAGAAGATGTTATACATTTATCACAAAGAATCACACATTTCACCAGCAACTGGCATGCAAAATTTTAATAAAACTAAATACAAAATTATATAATGTCAATCAAAGTAAATTAAAATTAAAATTGGATCTCACAAAAGTCAAGTTTTATAATAGCTGAAATAATCCATAACAGAGTAAAAAGATTCCTGTATTTAAAAATGTTTTTAATCTTGACTTAAATATGTTGCGTGGTAATTCTTTAATGTCATCGTGCAACCTATTATAAATACTAATTGCCATACAATAAGCGTTGTTGCCAAATAATTTAGTTTTTTTTAGGCGGAATAGCAAGACGATTTGGGTACCTAGTGTTAAATTTGTATTCATTATGATAGAATCGTAATTTGACGCCCACTTTAGTGGGTAGTGACCTTGCTTACAAAACAGGTGGTCCTGATGGGTTGGAATCCCAATCAGGGAATTTGTTTGTGTCTTTGTATTATTCATATAAAATACTGTGAAGAAAATAAATTATACACAGGCCTACAAGATTATTTATTATTTGTATTATTAGCACAAATAATATTTAGCGCCCAATAAAGCGATAGGAGTGCGCGGTTGCAGAGTGGCCTGGGGAAAATCCAGGGGAAGCCCCCGACACGACCCGTGGGCAGTTTAAACACTGGAATACTCTAAGTCTAGTGCCCATCGTGCAAACTTTGCTTAGTTTGGGTCTAGATCGTTTTGTGAAATATTGTCTCCTTATAATATAATGAAATTTATAATTATTATATTACATCTAAATTAATTTTGTATTAAGCAGTAACTAACGATTTCTCAACATAATTTGAGACGTTAGTGCCGTTAATGAAGCCTGAGTCTTCTGGTAGATGTCGCTGTACGCCTCCCTTAAGGCGTTGTATAAATGAAGGAAGGATTGACAAATTTCAAGCCGGGTAGCAATCGCACCTATAGCTCAGTTGGCTAGAGCCACTGGCCGCGAGTGCCGGGAGGTCGCAGGTTCGAATCCTGCTCGGTGCCTAAGTTTTTCAATTTTTCCTTTATTTCTAAAATTTCTATATTACATCTATTTTTTTGATATCATTACTAAAGCATGGCCGCTTTTATGTCGCATTCGTTTGTCATACACATACTTCCTATGTCCGACGTAAACGCGACCATAAGCATAAGCAGAACTGCGTGTGATGTTAACATTACTAACCTAAATTTTTTAATCAAAGTGAAAATTGAAAAATTCAACACCACAGGTGGGATTTGAACCCACGAACTCTGGAATCCGTCCATTGCTCTACCAATTGAGCCACCGTGGTATCCCTTGTAACAAACATATTAAAGTTTGTATGGGTATAGTACATTGTTATCAACGATTCCCAATGCAACTTGGGATGTTGGGGCCGTTTCAGAAGTTGTAATAGCTTCACGGTAGATGTCGCTACGAGCCTCCCTAATAAGGCTTAATAGATGAGTGTTAAGATTGAAAAATTCACCATTACAATTCAATCTTCAAGGCTCAATTGGTAGAGCAATGGACGGATTCCAGAGTTCGTGGGTTCAAATCCCACCTGTGGTGTTGAATTTTTCAATTTTCACTTTGATTAAAAAATTGAGATTTTCGCTAGCGGACGCATCCGCTTAACAAACATATTACTAACCTAATTTGTCACTAGCTTTTACAAGCCAATTTGTCCGGATGGAACTCATTTATATCTCGATGATTTTTTGGATAAAAGCTATCCTATGCCGCCCGCGACTTCGTCCGTACAATATTTTATATCGTACTTGCATACAAACTTGGGGAGCAAAGTTTAACGCCTTAGGGGATGATTTTTAGGTTAAAAACTATCCTATATCCTTCTTCGGGATACAAATTATCTATAAGTATGCCTAATTCAATCTGGATCTGTTCAGCGGTTCAATATAGCGGGCCATCATCTACCAAGCCCACACATAATAGTACATTACTTAACAAGGGCGGTAAAACAAAGAATAGAATCCTATTTGACGCCCGAGCCGAAGGCAAGGGCGATAAATATGCGATCTGAGGCTTTCTTTATTACCACCCGTGTTAAGTACAAAATTTTATGTCACCCCCTGGCCAGGAAGTGGGATTTCCCGCGCGCGGAGCGTGCGGTAATTGCAGCTTTATGGCCAGGTGTGACATAAATATTATTACGTACCAATTTTTCTTTATTTTTGGTCGGTCGGTTTTAACATATTCACCGCCACAGTAGATAGATTATAGAGACAAACATTCTAGACAGACAGTAGAGTTGTGTCTCACACGACTAAAGATGATTCACGCTAGAGCGTTCCGTGTCCGGGCCGGCCCGTTTTCTAGCACAAGAAATCGTCTTCGTAGCAAAAGACTGAAAATAAACCTTATTTGATAGCACGTAGCTTGCCTTTGCATCGACTTGATCGAATCGACTCGATATAAAAGTCATTGGCGTGTGGGGCACCTAATGTCCTGACTTTATGTCAAGTCAATGGCGGTGAAAAGATTTAGTGAGAAGTGAAAACACGGATTTATTTTGACTTTTATAATATTTATTATGTATTTATTTATCATTTTAGTATAGCATTGTTAGTAACATTTGTTCACTTATATGTCTAGATTAGATTAATATTGATAAGGGCTTTTAAAGATTTAAGTACGTAATGGAGTTTTCACTTTTCATCAGTCCTTATAGTACATTACTTAACAAGGGCGGTAAAACAAAGAATGAACTCAGATCGCAGGTATTTGACGCCCGAGCCGAAGGCAAGGGCGATAAACATGCGATCTGAGGCTTTCTTTATTCCCGCAGGTGTTTAGTACAAACTTTTATGTCACCCCCTGGCCAGGAAGTGGGATTTCTCGCGCGCGGAGCGTGCGGTAATTGCCGCTTTATGGCCAGGTGTGACATAAATTATGTTATGTCGCAAGTCGAGAGTTTGCGAGTTCAAATTAAGAGGCCTTACAAGTATTTTTTTTTTTTGATTTCAAATCGTGACAAAAGTATTGATAATACCAATAAAGAGATTACTTTATAGGTATCAAGTCGATGGCGGAGGTTAAATATACCAGCAGCTTTAAGGCGATATATCGATTGAAAGAGATGCACTATGTTTTTCGCTCACGACAAAACGGGATGGAACCCTCTCCAAGAATGGCTTTTTAGACAAATCTCGATAAATAACTGTGTGCACATAAATTAAATTTCCTCTTGTCAGTACCTATGTGAGGTAAAATACCATCATATTAACTTAATCGTGTTTTTTAATAATGTGTTGTTTTAGTAGGCTAGGTACAAAAAGGAAAATATAGACTCAACTTTGGATTTATTTTCTATCGAGAAAATTTTAAGAAATCATGTTTCGGCTATTGTCAGTACCACAATCATATAGTCAAGAATTATATATCTGAAAATCAGTCCCTATTGTTTCCTCGTCTGGGCAGAACAGCGATTCAAAGTATCTACATTTCTCAGTGTAGCGCCTTAATACCTATTTTTCTTAACTTTGAAATTTCGTTTGAAGCATAAAATTTAATATTATCTCTTTGCAACCGGGGATTTCACTGATAATTAGTTCCTGGAAACCCACTGAATCCTTCGTGACGGGAAAGCATTCGTCTCAAAAATATTTTCCGTAGAATTCTCGAGCTCGGTCGCCGACGGCGATTCCCTAGTGGTCGCTCATGTAATACGTCTTCTAGCTGCCCCAACGTCTCTGAGGAATGGAATACAGTATTTAAGTAATATTACGAGAACCCTGCTGTCCGCTTTAAGGATTCCGTATGAGTATGAGAGGTTAGCAGTGACTTTAAATTTCCAATTTGAAAGGTTCGTTCAATGTTTATTTTGTAGTCGTGAAGTCTCGTTTAAATTTAAAAGTATTAAAAAAATCAAATATATAAATATTTGTGGACAATCTTACACAAATCGACCGAGTCCCAAACTAAGCCTAGCGTATATGGGTACTGATAGGGTACTGATCAGGTTTAAAAAAAAAAACCGAGACATCAAATTAAAAAAAAATAGTTCATATAGCGACGTAAGGAAGGGTGTACCTAAAAAGTTAATTTTAAATAATTTAGCAAACCCGATTATTATGCTTAATACGTATTATCACAGTATTTAGATTTATACATACACTGAGAAAACGTGGAGAAAACAGTTCATCAATAATTTAGGTGATTCACATAAAGAGGGGATCAAAAAAAAATCAAAAAAAATCAAATCAAATATCTTTATTACAATAAACAAAGTTATAGATTTACAGTTTCTGGGGCCTCCCTTTAAGCTTATAGCCTGTGTTAGGATGCCCCGCTCTTCCAACATTTAATAACATGCACTTTGCAGATTTTACATTTAGTATATAACTTATTTAGTATTTAACTTTAACTTATCAAAGTGACAAATCACCAAAAAGTATGATGAGATTTTAAATATTATGGTGAAGCTAATCACATAATTGCCTTACTCCGTGATTATGTGATGAGCTTCACCATAACATTTAAAATTTTCATCATACTTTTTGGTGATTTGTCACTTTGATCCCCTCTTTATGTGAATCACCTAAATTATTGATGAACTGTTTTCTCAGTGTAATAACTTAAAAATGTACGTACTGTATAAATTAAAGAGTGTTAGGGTAAACGTCACAGTGCAGGTCAGTCACCCAATAGGCCTACTTGATACTTTCAAACTACCATTATAAAAGTTAAGTTGAGTCATTGTAAAATTATTAGGAATTTAGGTAAGCGTTGAGCTTACTAGGAGGCTAGTTCGATTTGTGTAAGCTGGTCCCCCTAATACTCGTATTAACACTTATATAGTTTTATCACAATTAGTTTAGTGTAGTAGTTGACCAACATTGGGACGCCAAGAGAAAGCCGTGTTACTTATAAGTACCTACTTCATAAAAAACTCTAAAAGATAATCTGTTCCATTCACAACCACAACATTAATATAAGTTGTCGTTAGCCCGAATTGTAAAATGTAAAGCAGACAATTAGATTATATTACAAGCCGTATACTTGTACAGGCGACGTCAAATATGTTTACAATTTTGCACCTTAATCCGTTGTAATAAGTCGAATGTATACATATATTACAAGCATACGAATAAATTATACACTCCGGCAAATAAATGACGTATTTTCTCGTAAAACTCTCGGCGGACCAAAGAGTAGTTAGGTACTGAAAGTACTTATCGAAGAAACTGCAGTTTTCTCAATTATTTTGAATTACAGTAAACGTCCCACTGCTTGACATCTTAATGTCAAATCATTTCATTAATGATCACCCTGTCATTATGACATAAGATTGAAAGTGCCATGTTGGGTCAGTACCAGTGTCGAGCAGGTCAAGCCCTGGGGCATTTACCTAATTATATACCTATAGATATACCTCTATATTCCTCCATTCCATAGGCATTCAATTTTTTTTAAAAACAGCTTTCATGAATTATTTAAATATGATGTTTAGTCCAGCTAGCCACTAGTTATGTTAATCACGTATGGATAGCAAAACAAAAAAATAAACCGGCCAAGTGCGAATCAGAATTCGCACAATATTTAGGGTTCGGAACCAACCGCAAAATTAAGCTTGTTTTAAGAGGAAAAATGGGTAAATTTCAAAGAAAAACTATGATTTATCAATATTTTAGTATTTGGTCTTAAAAAAAGTATACCTAACGTAAAATTATTTTGTGACAGACGACGGACGGACGGGTGACAGCAATAGGGTTCCTTTTTTGGGGTAGAGGTTCGGGCCCTTCGGGTACGGAACCCTTAAAACCTATATGACACGTGTTATTGTAAAAAGAATACCTTCGAGTAAATCTGACGCCGCTGGCGGCCATCGTCCGCACGACATCACGTAGCTGTTTTGTTTCCATCTATATTTTATTCCAAAAGGGATCTCACGGCGGTCTATTATACGAGTAAGACGACGATTATGTTTGGTAATGGAAGCTGTCAATTCATATACACTTTGGAGTATATATTATGTCACCGTCAGATTGTAAAAAAACTTTTGATCCAACTAGGAAGATTGTAAACTGTCGATAGATTGTAATCTACCGAAAAATAAAATTTTCAAATCCGTTACCTTATATCTTACCTTTGGAGGTTTCGCGTGATTGTAAACTACCGGAAGATTGTAATCTACCGAAAAATAATGCGCCGAATTTTAAGCAGTATGTTACGGTCCACAATATACTTATTATACTCTTTGAATCTGTCGACGTGAAACTGGAAACTTAGGTTAGGTTCGATAGTTATCTTTGTGTTCCTCAGAGCGGAAATAGAAGCCCCGCGCGCGGGGCTGCGTCGACTTGCTGGAGAAAAGCACAAAACAATTTTCGCTCCACAATATTCCGACAGTTTACAATCTCGCGGAGATCTCGATAGGTAGATTATAATCTAACTGCTTTTGCACTTTTATCTTTCGACAGTTTACAACCTCGCTAGTTAGATTATAGGGGTGTACAATTTTACGGCTATAGGTCGACTACGGAAGTGTAACGAGAGGTAGGGAACCGCCCCCCACTACCCTTTGACATCTCCCCTTTTGGTCTCAGTTAAACCGTACACCGGTAATAGAAGTGAAGCACAATTAAATTAATCCTATGATTTTAATCCAAATTTTATATACGAAAACCCAGTATAATTAAACATGAGTGATTGACAATGCATGCGATGAGTCAAAAACGCTATATAAATAAATAGCTATTAGTTATTTATTGACACCGATGTTTTTTTTCATTTGCATAGAATTCCTAGAATCCCTTCAGAATAATGAACCCTCCGCCTGTTAATATTCTTACGCCTGGTTTTCTGTATTCAATGCGCGCTTAATTAGTGAAATAAAGTGATTTCCGTCTCGCGCGGGAAATAATTTATTATCCAACTGAGGACGATCCTTCCTCTATGGAATACATATGTAGGTATATGTTGATCGTATTTACAAGCGATGGCATTGCAGAATTTATTTGGTGTAATACGTTACAAATATCATGTATTATAAAGGATTGACAATAGGCAACTAGCTTGCGCCCACGATTTCGTCCGTTCCGCCCCCTTCAGGAATGATTTTTGGGAAAAAACTATCCTATTTCCTTCCCCGGAACTGAAACTAGATCCATACGAAATTTAATCTAAATTGGTTCAGCACTTAGCTGGTTTTATTGCTTGACTACGACCAGACCAGGTATTTATTTTTCTATGCCCTTCGGTCCGCGTCAGTGCGTACTTCATACTTTACTGAAAAGTAGCTGAAATAAAAAATACTTCACTCTAGCATTTTCTTACCTGAGACACTTCAAGCGAGGTGTTATAAGACGATAGTGAGACTTAACCTAATTACACTCAAGCATTTTTTCCTTTGAACAATTTATCTTGACATTTCCTCGTAACTACATTCGGTGCTCCAGTTCCTGAGAAAATTGGTCCTTCGATAAAAGGCTAGATCGAATTACTCAATCGAAGGTGAGATCATTGAAGGACGTGTTGGTACAAGTATTTAACACCATTCACTTTATTGACCTTTTTATATTGCGTTAATGCCAAACGGTACAGTCAGCCTCAAAAGTAATTAGGTACGAAAATGAAGACGTCAAAACTCATTAGTATAAAGGAATAAGTTATAACACAACAACAGTTTTAACACAGTTGTTATACATGAACAGTATTTTATTGTTTACTTTTATCTATAAAAAATCTTTCTCGGATTGGCGTGTTAACTCGTCAAATTTGAGTACAAATTATAATCACGCCGTACTGAAAGGGTTAAGTGATTTGTACACAAATAATTATTCCAGTCAGGAGACTAATCAAATTAAGTTGTATATATAATATCATTTATTTATTTTTGATTAACTTATTTATGAGTAGTATATTAAAAGAAGGATTAAATAACCTCTTCATATGTGTAGTTACTGTTAATGCTGATTGTACGACCGGCCTGATGGAAGCGGTCACCGTAACCTATAGACGCTTGCAACTTCATTGGGGTCATATGCACGTTGCCAACCTTTTAAAAATGTATAGATACACTATTTTTTACTTACCTACAATATCGTTTTAAATTTTTTAGCTGTTGCCCGCGACTTTAGTCTAGACTCTTTATTAACTTAAATAATTGCTATAAAGTTATTTCAGGCTCAGGCTGAATTGCCGTTCCTTAAATAATAAATTTCGAAATAAAAACATTTTAATGCCCATCCCGGGGCCTTATACTCGTACCATCTTCATGTTAAAATTTTATATACACCCGTTAGGTAAGCGGATAGAGCATAAAAAGGTAAGAGACAGACAGGCAGACGGGCAGACAGATGGACAGACGAACAGTACCTAAGACATTCAGACAGAGTTACTGTGCTAATCAATGGCGTCAGGCCTTTTTAATTATTTCTAACGGCTGAAAAGCTGATTCGACGCACTATTATATAAAGTGACGCTGCAAAATAGACAGCGCGGACATGTGCTCGATATTTATGCAGACCTCGTTAACATGGTTTCAACCGCGCACAGACATGTATATAATCTAGATCACGCATCTGCACATACCTGTCTACAGTCACCAGCACCAATATCTGCCATAACAAAGACGGCACAAATATCTGACACGTCCTTACGGCTCTACAAATAGAGCAGTAACTGTACACTAGCAACGCCACAGCAAGAAATTTATAGTATGTGCTGCTGCTTGTGCATAGTGAGTGCCGGGGGGGGGGGGGGGGGGGGGGGGGGGGGGGCGAGTTCGATATGTGACATTTTCTTCTTTGGCGTGGGCTTACTTATATCGCAGAGATTTCCTCACTTGACGGAATATTGTCAGTATTATATTTGCGCAGTAGTAATATCTGGTACCACTTAACTCGTATAAAGAAGGGATTCACTCACTGACTGACTGACAGTTGACATTGACAGCTGACCGATTTCTTATATCGTACCGCCCCATCAAGTCAGGAAGTTGTGTTAAATGTGCGTAATTCATTGTTTTGAACAGTGTTATAAAGTAATTTGACACTAAATAGTTTTCAGATTTAGAATTAAGGCCGTCTATTACCACTTTTGAGTTTTTAAAAACCATCTGAGACATAGAATATAGTGTCTTAAAATCTAAAAAAAATATATGTGTTACATAAGGATGTTGTCTAGTCAAAATCAATCGCATCAGTTACATGATCTGATGAATTTCACTCGATAGAAAAAAATCGCGCAGTTACCCCTTTTTGGAATGTATTTTCAATACTACGGCTATATTACTGATATTTAACATTTAATTTTTGAACTCAATTAAAGATCGTAAATAGTTATAGACAAATTCGCAGGGTTTGCTTTGATAAAATGATTGGCTTAATGACTATAGCTAAATATTCACAAAACTGCGCGCAGAGCTTGCGTAGAGAGCGGGATGGTTAATTGTAAACTCACGCGTGTTAGAGCGGGACAGTTGCGTTGGGGATACCTCCCCTTAATAGTAGGACAAAAAAAAACATTAAACCTGAGCATCTACTTACACAATGTCTGTGACGACGCGGATATATCTTGAACCATTTTTATTAGATCCATACAATAAAATCTGCTAGCATCTGTTAGCATGGGCAAACGCTGTCCTAGATTGAAAACGGATCTGTATTCATTTGAATGAGTACTGTTAGTCAAAAGAAGTTCTGGGGAAATGTAAGTTCTAGTCAGATTTTTTAGAGCGGAAATTTAATTGAAAGCTTGTAGACAGTTTTTAAAAGGCAAAATAGAGATTTTTCCTCAGTTTGTATAGAGATTTATTTCGTTTAGTTCTAGAAAGGTGGCAGTGATAGCGTCTTGCACAAGTAATCTAACACAAAATCCCTTTGGATGGCTATTAATGGATGGATAATAAATAATTTTAATTTTTATATATACCTAATCTCTAAGGTCGAAGTTGCACCACGTCCGTAGGGAAAGTACCTACCGCTACCCTACACGTGACGCCTGGGTGGTTCTAAAAGTGCAACAAAAACTGGCAACCGTACTGTCTTCTCGAAGATCTGACGGTTCGAATTAAATACCATACGAGAAATAAATAAGTCGAATTCCTCAAAATAACGCCAGTATATTTTTAAGGTTACTTAAATAAACATATTTTTTTTATTATTACTAATGGGATTGCTCTTCTGGCCAGCATCTAGCCAGGGGGCAAAGATAAGGCCGACGATGAAGCGAGCTCACCCAGAAAATGCCTATTCACTCGTGCCTTAAAAAGGTCTAGCAGCAAATAATAGTACATTGTGAATTTAGGGAGGTAAGCAGGTCATTACGAACGAAAGTCATAGAAGTATTTTATTGACTTGAGTTTTTAATAACCCTTACCTCCCGTGATACACACAATGTTTTTCATCACATTTGCGAGGAAATAAATAACTACAAAACGCAGAAAAATCCATGTTTCATACAACCACACCAATCAAAAATTGACGAACTTGACAACTTCAACTCCAGTAGGTACTATCACTGCGAGAGGAGCGCAACGCGCAACCAATCACAGAGCAATATTCTTGCGGCGCGCGGCCCACTAGATTTTTTTCAACCAATCACAGAGCAGTATTCTTGCGGCGCGCGGCCAACTAGATTTTTTTCAACCAATCAAAACACACACAAACTCATAACTCCCACGGGAGTTATTAAATTCCATAACTCCCGCGGGAGGTAAATCGGCTATAACTGCTTTATACGCACGCGTGCAAAAACACACTTTACGAGCAAGTGTGATGAAAATGTATTTATTTGCTCTCTGATGGCATTTGTTTGCACTCAAAGGCATATCGGTACTCAAAACTGTGGAATCAAAGTAATCAAAAAGCTATTTCGGCTTCAGGCATTTTTTCAGTGCCCTTTGCCGAAGCTAAAAAAAGGCAGCAGAATTTCCATTACACTCGAATTCTGGCAGTTAACCCGCATCCCTAGTCGATCGTCCAGTGACTGCTTCCTATGTAGATTATTGTAGATGCCTCTCGTTAGCCCGGTCTGCCCCTGGGGTACATTCGACTTAAGGCATTTGGAATGTGAATAAAAAAAATATTGCACAATTTATATTTATATTTAACACACTGAGCGTGCAATCGGCGCGGTCCGCAGACGCACTCATCCTTAGGTAGAGCTCCCGAGGAGTTCGAAACATGTCGCCCATACGTGAGTTTTAACCGTTTAGTAAAATAAATTTATAACGAAAGTTTAAATTCAAGTATAAAATGAATTCTATACTGTAAAGTAGTCCGCATTGGCACTTTTGCAAGTCAAAAACTACTAGCGTTTCTCAAAGACCACTGCCGAGAAGAAACGCCGTAAGAAACTCGAGAGTCAGTAGTTTTTCCCAAATATATGCTTACTACAATGATAATATACTTAACCTACTTAAAATAAAAAGTCGGAATATCTTTATAAAACAACACAAAAATAAAAATAAAAATATAAATAACATTATTTTCTTCCCATTTTTATGTTGTTAATTTGATTATTATAACTTGGATATGGTTTATAAGTATAGTTATGTGTGTTTGTTTATTTTTGAGGATATCATACTTATTATAAGTTGCATAAAGAAAATAAGAACGAGGAACGAAAGTAGGTATGTATAATGTGTAGTTCCGTGAGAAAACATGTCGAAATTGTATATAAGTATATACGTAGGTATTATCAAATTCGAGATAAGGCAAAAATGTGTTATATATTAGTCGCTCCTGTGTCCTTACTTGACAAGCTTTTATTTAACTAGCACAGTTCGTATGTACTTAAGTTACCTAGTAAGTACTCCTCAAAATTTCAAATCCTTTTTCAGTCACTTTCTGGTATTAATTAAGATGCAGTAAATAAGTGCAGAAATTGGGCATTTGTTGAAATTTTTGACAGAAACCTAATCAATTCTAAAAGGTCAATCAGCAATATCAGCATAGGTATTCTAGAAGAGCCTGTTTGCACTTGTTATTAAGCAACTGCCATTAGATAAGTGCAGAAATTGGGCATTTGTTGAAATTTTTGACAGAAACCTAATCAATTCTAAAATGTCAATCAGCAATATCAGCATAGGTATTCTAAAAGAGCCTGTTTGCACTTGTTATTAAGCAACTGCCATTAGATAAGTGCAGAAATTGGGCATTTGTTGAAATTTTTGACAAAAACCTAATCAATTCTAAAATGTCAATCAGCAATATCAGCATAGGTATTCTAAAAGAGCCTGTTTGCACTTGTTATTAAGCAACTGCCATTAGATAAGTGCAGAAATTGGGCATTTGTTGAAATTTTTGACAGAAACCTAATTAATTCCAAAATGTCAATCAGCAATATCAGCATAGGTATTCTAAAAGAGCCTGTTTGCACTTGTTATTAAGCAACTGCCATTAGATAAGTGCAGAAATTGGGCATTTGTTGAAATTTTTGACAGAAACCTAATTAATTCTAAAATGTCAATCAGCAATATCCTCATAGGTATTCTAAAAGAGCCTGTTTGCACTTGTTATTAAGCAACTGCCATTAGATAAGTGCAGAAATTGGGCATTTGTTGAAATTTTTGACAGAAACCTAATTAATTCTAAAAAGTGAATTAGCAATATCAGCATAGGTATTCTAAAAGAGCCTGTTGGCACTTATTATTAAGCAACTGCCATTAGATTTTCAAATCCAGAGGGAAAAGGGTGTTTTTCTTCTAAATTTTAATCTCGGATGATTATAAAATACTACTTATGTTTTGGTAGGGCAAGTATAGTGACGAACCGAACGCGTAAGAAATATAAATCCGATTCGAATCCGAAACTTTAATTCGAATACTATAGGATCTCTGGACTATTCACAAAGCTTATCACTTCTTCGCTACATATGAGGACCAGTATTTACTCTGTCGGATTACGTATAACGTAGTAGGTTACCAGTTTTGGGGTTGTGCTGTACTAGGGACTATACAGTTGAATAAAAGGCTGTTGTGAATAGGCACGATAATCCTACAGCGGTATATATACACATCGTTCTTCTCGTCGTTATCGTAACGGTACACTCAGTATCAGAAGTAAATACTCACACATGAAGACATGAAAAGTTCTTATTCCCTTACAATAAAGTCGTTTGACGTGTTCATATGCGTCACTACTTTTGATGCTGTACAAAGTCCGTACTACACGATTTAAGGACCTTGCTAAAACGGCAGGTTCGCGGGTCTTGGGTGGTTTGATTTTCTAGAACATAACTTTTTTTTACTATTTCTAGACATAAAGGTAGACCGTTCCGTGTCCGGGCCGGCCCGATTTCTAATACAGGACGCGCGACGGCCATCGATTTGTTGTACTAGAAAATGGGCCGGCCCGGACACGGAACGGTCTCTAGCGTGAATCATCCTTAAATCCCTTTTGAAATTTTAAAAGCCCGCAGACCCGTTCCGATATTCTTTAATAAAAAATTTTAGGTATAATCAGGCGGCTTTCACTCCGTCATCGTCAGTCAGTTCGCCGCGCCACTGCAAGTACATCCCCGGACCGCTGCAAGTACATTCAGTGGCGAATTCCAGTCATTACACTCTTATTTATGGGCGAATTGCTACCGGACGGTCGCGTCGTCTCGTCATTCGCTTGGTGTGGTCAATATTTGTTATTTACCTATTATAATTTGGCGATTTGTTAACAGTGCAACTTCTGTACGTAGTACTATTACTTATTCTATGGTATAATGTTAAATACCTAGGCCTATGTTTATTATTTTTATTTATTTATTTAATAAACACAGGTTACATGAAATACAATACATTGCCCCGCAAAACTGTGGCTACAGTTTGACTGCGGATGTGCAGTAGACGTTTTTCTGCTGATATGTTTAATTAATATAAAAAAATTGAATTTTCTGGATACAATTAAAACTTAACTGAACTTAATTGGATCTTAATTAAAATCAATGGTATATATATAAATCAATCAATAAATGGTATTTATATCAAAATAGGTAACACAAAAGAATAAATATTTTTAATTATAAGTAACCGGGAGGTAAGGAGATAAAAGTAACACAAAATAATACATAAACAAAAAATCGTTGAAATTTTAAGAGATAACATTTTTTGTCATTTTTTCCGCAAAAGGTATCTTCCGTAACCGGACTGTTATATTCTCTGCCTACTCCAATGGACTGGTATATATATATGGTATGGTGTATGTATGTATTGATTGGGGCATATTCCCGGGAGTCAGGAATATTCCCGATAACGGTACATCACTAGTAATAAACCCGTAAACACGGCCGTATCTCCCGCATCCGATTTTTGAAACTCTGGCACAATATATTTACTGCCGCTTTTACATCCAATCTCCAAATATTTACGAGCGACTTAGTTATAAGTTTATCACGGGGCGGCATGGATGATGATCAGACAGCTATTCATAAAATACTTCAACTTTAACCTGGTTTGTTCTTTTTTTATTCTTCTTTTTTATTAAAAATGTAATTGCTCTTGGCCAGCATCTGGCCAGCTCACCCAGAAAAGGTCTAGGACAAAAAAAAAGGAAAGGAAGCAAAGGTCTTACATACATACTTTTCTTTTTTGAACCTGACCGTGGCTTTATAAGGTTGACAGTGTGTGTCAGAACAGAGACTTAATAAAGGGATCCAGAGGAAATCTCCGACACGACCATATGAGTCGTTTAAACACTGGAATTAAAAGTTTGGAGCTCACCAATGTGGGAAAGACATCAACTCTGATGTAGGTACATAAATCCAATTTTTTTTCGTGGGAAAAACCTGCGATCCAGTTTCCCAGACATCGGAGAATGAATGGGTTATGTGGTATTCTATTCACTTAAAACTCCACAGTTACCGCCATCTGCCTGTTATTTTATTTTATTTATTTGAATCAGGCAACAAGGCCCATGCGGGGGTGTTATGCGGTCTCCAGGATGTCATACTGAACGCACTGGAGCCCTCGGTGCTTACCTTTCGCACATTTTGAGCAAGCCGCCCTCCCTAGGGCTGACAGGCAAGTGCTGCGGCCCCCGCCACATGGAGCACTTGCCACCCCGGTGACCCCCTTTAGCCACCTTTTACGACAGGCGAGGGAGACCGTAGACCTAATTCTAGTCAGAATCTACACGGTTCTGATGTAGATTCTACTGTAACTGGAACCTCGAGAGAAAAATTTAAGTATACGGTGCTTTCATTCAAGTTAAAGATAGTATCGAAGATATTTTTTTGCTATTAATGCGTACCTATTTTTGATTTGATTTTTGAGGTCAAGTGTGAAACGATATTTTAAATTTAATGAAAATAATGACAAAGTATTAAATTTACCAAATGGCTATTTGGTAAATATGAGCATTTTTCGGTAAGTAATTTGATGAAATGATTGGCTAACCTACAATAATAACATAAATTGTTTTCGAATTAATCTAAGACGTTAGCACAAAATAAAGAATATACAGAAGGTCCGTTCCCGCCGTTCTTGAAAATACATACCTAAACTTGCCAGACTCACAGGGTTGCTTCTGTATTGATTCTGAATTTTAAAAAGGAGCAGATAAATTAAAAATTCTTCAACATGACATTTAAATATGAACCAGCGTATCTTGGTAAAAAACCGGCCAAGTGCGAGTCGGACTTCGCACATTTAGGGTTCCGAATCAACCTCAAAAATATGATTTATTCATATATTAGTATTTGTTGTTAAAATATACGTAATATTGAACATTGTCACCAAATTTCAAGTTCATAGGTCAATGAGAAGTCTAAAAATTCTTCGGAACAAATTTTGTGACATACGACGGACGGACGGACGGACGTCTGAGCGACACCAATAGGGTTCCGTTTTGACCCTTCGGGTACGGAACCCTAATAAATTGATGCGTGACCCGCTGCGAGTTGTGACTTGTGACCGGCGGCGGTCGAGAGCGCCAACAAAAATATACCTAATTAATTAGGTACCTACTTAACTAAACCATAGTACTACTTAAATACTGGCGTTTTACCAGCGAACGATAAGATGAATGTGTAATGGTTGATCGTCGTTATCAAAGCGACAAGTTTCAAAAAATTACCTACCTACCTAGGTATTGTAACTACCAAAATGAGAAAACCGTTTTATTTACCTTTCAATATCGTTTGAAAATTTGAAGAAAGTGTAGGCACCGTTTTTTGTTGTATTTAAGTGTATTTAAACAATAAAATACATTCCAACTGTAATAATATCGGTTATTCATTTTGACGTACGTGACATAAACTATCTACGTAGCGGCGAGGACGTCAAGTGATCAACGCGCGCACAACTAGCACTCGCGACGCGACAGTGACAGTCGCGACTAAGCTAGTCCGAAATCAACCGAGAATGCCTGTAAATGTTACGTCATTGTGCGTGCGGCGAAAATGGCACTTTGTACTGAGCGGACTCTCTGCTCCGGCGCGCGCCACCGCTATTTACTTTGTGACGTTAGGCAGTAGTCCCACCGCCGGCTAGTAGCGAGACTCTCATAGTAATTCTGCTCGCTTGAACGAGAAAGCGAGTATAATTACTATAAGAGTACCTACTCGCTGCGCCGGCGGTGGGACTAGTGCCTTAGGCTTAAGGGGAGGTATCCCCAACGCAAATGTCCCGCTCTAACACGCGTGAGTTTACAATTAACCATCCCGCTCTCTACGCAAGCTCTGCGCGCAGTTTTGTAAATATTTAGCTATAGTCATTAAGCCAATCATTTTATCAAAGCAAACCCTGCGAATTTGTCTATAACTATTTACGATCTTTAATTGAGTACAAAAATTAAATGTTAAATATCAGTAATATAGCCGTAGTATTGAAAATACATTCCAAAAAGGGGTAACTTCGCGATTTTTTTCTATCGAGTGAAATTCATCAGGTCATGTATGACTGCGATTTTGACTAGACAAGATCCTTATGTAACAAATATATTTTTTTTAGATTTTAAGACACTATATTCTATGTCTCAGATGGTTTTTAAAAACTCAAAAGTGGTAATACACGGCCTTAAAATGGTCATGTTTAGGTAAGAGCACGATTAGCGTAATGAAAGGCCGATGTAAATAGCGAGTTTACAAGTGTCTCCGCCTAACTACCTATTAGCCGCTAGTATATCTTGGACCCGTCGTCCGTATCAGCTTCACATGATCCGAGGTCAAATTTTTATTAATAAAGGAAAAATTGAAAAACTTAGGCACCGAGCAGGATTCGAACCTGCGACCTCCCGGCACTCGCGGCCAGTCGCTCTAGCCAACTGAGCTATAGGTGCGATTGCTACCCGGCTTGAAATTTGTCAATCCTTCCTTCATTTATACAACGCCTTACGCGTAATGAAGCCTGAGTCTTCTGGTAGATGTCGCTGTACGCCTCCCTTAAGGCGTTGTATAAATGAAGGAAGGATTGTCAAATTTCAAGCCGGTAGCAATCGCACATATAGCTCAGTTGGCTAGAGCGACTGGCCGCGAGGGCCGGGAGGTCGCAGGTTCGAATCCTGCTCGGTGCCAAAGTTTTTCAATATTTTCCTTTATTTCTAAAAAATTGTAGTTTGCGTTAGCAGCGTTACTGCTTAATACAAAATTAATCCGGGGTCAAGTTTAAATCCACTGTAGCCGACTTTTCATCTGGAGGTACCGGGTTCGAAACCATGGCTCAGTTTGTATTAAACAGTAGTTTTCGGTGAGGGAAAATATTGTGAGGACACTGGTCTAATCACAAAAAAGTATAGTCTTATCTCCGGGTTGGGCAATTTGTAATTGCTTTCGTTCAACTAGTGCCAAATATTGAGATTACGTGTCAAAGTGGACTTCGGGCATAAGCGGTTATATGATAGGAGAATAATGAGGTGATGTTTAGGCGACTTACTGACTTGGCGGGGCGGGATCGATATGTGACAATTTCTTCTTTGACGTAATTAAATTCTTTAAAAAATGGCTTCCATCAAATTTATGATGATTTCGCCAATGTCACGTGTTCAATGACGTTGTTCGGTAACGACGCCATGACAGTAGATAAGGTTTTGTCTAAATTTGTACGTGTGCTCACCAACGCGGCGACGATCAAAATCCCTTCTTTGACGTAAACTTACTGACGTCGCAAAGATTCTCACTTGACAGAATACTGTCAGTATTTTACGTTTGCGCATTTGTAATATCATGCGCAGAAGCGGAGCAGTACCGCCTTCGCATCGTCCCGCTACCGCGCATCCCGTGCCAGTCAGTAAGCACACATTTAAATGCAGGAGCGCAGTTAAAAATGGTACCGAGTCGACTGACAGCTGACACTGACATTTGACACTTTTCTCATATCGTACTGCCTCCGCACCGACAAATCAGGAAGTCGCCTTAAAGTGGTGGACTTTTAGTGATACGCTGTAAATATTATGGGCTCTGAACTCCCTTGGTATTGTTTCAGTAGTTTTATCGCAAAATCGCGATCCTTGAGGAGCTCCTTGCGACAAAATAACGCTATTAGAAACGTTTGTTCGCAAACTAAAGCTATAATAGTACAATAAATAAAATGTTAAAAGCTACTTAAAGATTTGTTTGAACGGGTCTATCGCGATATTTATGTATTTACCTTTTTAGGGTTCCGTACCTCGAAAGGAAAAAAACGGAACCCTTATAGGATCACTTTGTTGTCCGTCCGTCCGTCTATGTCTGTCTGACAAGACCCTTTTTCTGAGGATCGCGTGGAGGTATCAAGCTGGAATTAATATCAATTACTCAAGTCTACTGTCCCTTGGAGCTGTGAAAAAATCAAACTTATAAGCCAACGCAATCAAAAGATACAGCCGCTTATGCCGGAAATTTCCGCAAATTTTCGACACTCGCAAGGGAATCAAAACCTATAGGGTACTTCCCGTGAACTCAGAATCTTGAAATATGGTACGAAACAACGTCTTATAGCACAGATAAAGAAAAAATAGCGAAAACCGTAAACTTTTAGTTACATCATATAATAAAAATATTTTTGATAATTTTAATTTATTTACTTGGACCATAAATATGACTCGATTGTCGTGATGGGGGAACTTTTATATCTCAGATCTTAGGGTTTTGAAGCCGAAGGCAAGGGCGACAAATGTTATGTCTTCCCTTGACCAGGAAGTGGGATTTTCCGCGCGCGGAGCATGCGGTAATTGCCACTTTGTGGCTAGGTGTGATATAAACTTTATAACAAGACTATTATGAGCCAACTATGTTTACCCTTCAAACCGAATAAATCCTATTTTTAGCCTACCAATTATTCTTAGGTATAATAATTAATAACGTAAAAGGTAACTTTAAAAGCCAGCTAACTGAATAGGTCAAGCCGACCGAAAAATAGTCGTAATTATTAGACTGACTACCGTATAATTTCTTTGACGGGATTTTGAAAAGGGCTTGGGTCGCGCAAGCGAAAAAGTTAATTTGACTTCATTCAGAGACTCCAATTAGGCGAACAAGATACAAACTCAATTCTCATTGAGTAGGGGACGTTTTCATGAATATTGTTGCTAATTAGGTTACGGGTCTGTAATAACGAATGAAATAATGTATAAACAAAATTAGAATATTTTCTTTCAAGTTTATAATAAATGTATATGGTTGGATACAGTGTGTGGCGTGGGTTATAATTTGAATTATAACCCGTGCCACACACTGGAGGAGAAATTTGAATACTCAATTCAATTCTTTAAAAAGTGGCTTACATCAAATTTATGATGATTTCGCCAATGTCACGTGTTCAATGACGTTGTTCGGTAACGACGCCATGACAGTAGATAAGGTTTTGTACGGTAAATGGATTCTGCTCGTCGTCGCCCCGGGCACGTGTGCTCACCAACGCGACGATGATCAAAACCAATTTGAATACTCATATAACTTAAGAAACCTCTGCTATCCAAGATGTGTTTGTCCCTTTCTCAGAAACATAGGTAAATGTCAAAGTGACAGATAAGGACTTACCAAGCGTGTCTTATCCAACTTGACATTGGCAGAATCATCAAAGCCTTGATGGAGCCAATACACAAGATTGAATTGAATTGATTGAAGTACAAAATTTGATAGGGATATTTAAATTTTAGAAGTATAAAATGATTTATACTCAATTTGTTTATTTTAGCGTAAATTAAGGTTTTATAGGTTTAGTGAACGATTACGATCAAGGGGGTAGAAGCATTGTATACGCTGGCTCAGCGTAGTATTCGTGCATACGTAATACATCGTACACATACATAGTCTGATTAAGTAATATAGTAGCACTATATTACTTTATCGTGTGCGTGTATGCGCGTGTGTGCGTGTGTGTGCGTGTGTGTGTGCGTGCGTGCGTGCGTGCGTGCGTGTGTGTGTGTGTGCGTGCGTGCGTGCGTGCGTGCGTGCGTGCGTGCGTGCGTGTGTGTGTGTGTGTGTGTGTGTATGTGTGTGTGTGTGTGTGTGTGTGTGTGTGTGTGTGTGTGTGTGTGTGTGTGTGTGTGTGTGTGTGTATGTGTGTGTGTAGTGTGTATAAACTATTTCAAATTAAATTACTAAGGAACTCTTTAAATTAGATTTATTACTCTCAACTCAATCGACAAAGATTACAGTTTAATATAATTTTAATGATGCCTCTAGCAAATCCCAGAAAATAATGACGCGCGCCGGTCAGTTCACTCTCTTTTATTGACTCATCGCGCGGTGGAAGGTACTGGTTTAGGTCAGGTTCCAGTCGAAGCCGCTAGGGGGCGCCTCGTGTTGCTAACATGTGTGTGTGTAGTGTGTGTGTTTGCGTGTGTTTGTGTGCTACTCAAAGGTAAGCTGGGAGAGAATAGAATAGCGTGAATTGCGTGTCATGGTCGTTGTATAAAAGCTGACGCAACAATGTGATCCTAAATACCTGTCACGCTCTAACGACCGCATAAATAAAGATGCTTTTAACAATCTCTTCCATTTCACAAAATTCGGTTGTTTCTTGGAAGCGTGGATTCGGATCGGCCCACATCAGATTCTGATTGACAGAACCTAGGCGTCTATAAAAATATAAGTCGACGAGTAACGACGGGGCTTAAATCCGGTTTTGGTACGCACTGAGCGGGAGACGTAGCGGAAAAGTATTCCGATAGGTTTGCGCTTGAGAACAAACCACTTGATGATAAGCGATATTGTGGTCTAGGATGGAACACGCTTATCTACTTATAACAGATCACTCTCGCCTTGAAGACCAAAAGGTAGTTCATAGGGAACAAGGATTCCGGCAAGGAGTTCCACAAATTGGCTGTTCTCACAATGAAGAAGTGGCTGGAATGGCTTCTTGCCACAGTAAAAGACTTTTATCCATTACCTTTAAGGGGAGGTATCCCCAACGCAACTGTCCCGCTCTAACATGCGTGAGTTTACAATTAACCATCCCGCTCTCTACGCAAGCTCTGCGCGCAGTTTTGTAAATATTTAGCTATACGAGTAGTCATCAAGCCAGTCATTTTATCAAAGCAAACCCTGCGAAAATGTCTATAACTATTTACGATCTTTAATTGAGTACAAAAATTAAATGTTAAATATCTGTAATATAGCCGTAGTATTGAAAAAACATTCCAAAAAGGGGTAACTTCGCGTTTTTTTTCTATCGAGTGAAATTCACCAGGTCATGTAACTGACTGCGATTTTGACTAGACAATATCCTTATGTAACACATATATTTTTTTTAGATTTTAAGACACTATATTCTATGTCTCAGATGGTTTTTAAAAACTCAAAAGTGGTAATACACGGCCTTAAATCCAGTATATATAAAAGTACAAAATGCCGTTGTATTGTTAATTAGGTTTTTCCATCGTACAAACTCGAAATACTATTGGACCCGATGTGACGACCGGTATTTATTTATGAACGAGCTGTATTAATTTTTAGGGTTCCGTAGCTCGAAAAGAAAAAACGGAACCCTTATAAGATCACTTTTTTGTCCGTCTGTCTGTCAAGACCCTTTTTTCTCGGAAACGCCTGAAGGAATCGAGTTGAAATTAAAACCATATGCGGACCCTTGAAGCTGTGAAAGAATCAAACTTCTAAGTAAACGTAAATAAAAAAAAACCGGTCAAGTGCGAGTCCGACTCGCGCACCGAGGGTTCCGTACACAGTTCTTGTATATGTAGTTGTGTACCCGTCCCGACCCCATTAATTCAGGAACAATCTTAAAAAAACATGACAGCACCATCTATCGGCGCATTGTGTTACTAATTTGCGCGACTGATTAACTTAGTACGTATGTTGGTTTTTCAAGGATAATTCTTTACCACATCAACCGATTTCAATAATTGTTTTTTTATTTGAAAGAAAGTATTTTCAACGTAATATTGTAAATTTAAATATAAAACAAAAATATATACAAAGGTGATTAAATTACAAACTTAGTATAGAAGAGTTTTTTGATGATTAAAAAAAAGAAAAACTCGATAGGGCTATGGCTATATTTTTCCTGTAAAATATACATGCATATTAATGTTGTGTAATAATTTCAAATTTTTTTTCTTCATAAACTTCGGAGATAAGGGGGGGGAATGGTATTTTTTTTTACATTTTCCCTCGTAAATCGAAATTTCCCCAACGAAAAAAAAAACTAAAAATTGTTTCGGAATGTACAAGTCAAGCCCTTTCATATGATACCCCACTTGACATACTTGCCAGACTTTAAAATTTTGAACCCCCTTTTATCTGTCATTATTCACAGAAAATAAAATAAAATAATTTAAAAAACCATCTTCTATGTATCTGGGTTACCCTTGTTTATAACTATTCCAAATTTCAAATCGATAGGATAAGTAGTTCCTGAGATATTTAGCGATGTGACAGACAGACAGACAGACAGACAGACAGACAGACAAAGTGAAACCAATAGGGTTCCTTTTTTACCTTTTTGGTACGGAACCCTAATATGTTCGTTTATGCCGCAAAAAACGTACATTTCGTCACTATCAAGGGACTCAGAAATTTATAGAGTACTTACCGTTGACCTAGAACTATGAAATTTGGCAAGTAACATTGTCATATATATACTACAAGTACAGGAAAAAATCTGAAAACTGTACATTTGTAATGAAATCATAAAAAAATATCCTGATATAAATGCGAAAGTTAGGATGTTTGGATGTTTCGATGTTTGTTAGTCAATTAGATATTTACAATGCCTGCTACAGTACGAAAAATTCGTCTCTGAAGAACCAGTATAAGCCTGACCTCTGAATAAGCATATAAGCATATATATATGTGTCATTAATCTCAAGGTCAAGATATAGTAAGGAGGTCAGGTGAGGCGAGTGTAAAGACAGTTGTAAATATCGGGATATTTGACTATTATTGGCGTGTTGCTTTATACCGATGACATTCGGTAAAGTGGTTGGTAGAAGCTTATAAGATAATATCGATTCATTTATTAAAATAAGAGAAGTTGTGGCCTATATTTCCCTCGAGAGTTTGCTAAGGGGCTAATTTCTCTTTAAAGACAACTTCCATGGCTTCACACTAAATGAGTTTTAAGTCAATGCAAAAACAATGAGGAAGAATTACCAAGTTGAGTGTTTCAATTCCCCAGAGATCCAGACGCAATACATTTCTAAGTGAGGCTCAATATTAACGTTTTGCATTCCAATTATGATTCTAAAGCTCCGCGCTTGTTTCTAAACGAAACCATGTTTATAAAATAATAAATAATAATTACTGAACGTGTGACGAACGGAATGATTATTCTTAAATACTCATTCATTAAAACAATTGCATCCGTTCATCAGCTCATTCACTCTCTCTTCTAAAACATCTCATATCGCGTGTATGTGCTCCTACTGTGAATTTCAATTTTAATAATAAAAAGTGATTTAATCTTTTAAAAACGATTTCCATGAAATTTATGATGATTTAGGCGTCTATAGGCCTCGATGTCCACTTACCATCAATGAGGTGAACCATAAGATTTGCCGCCGTCGTTGTATAAAAAAAATCAAAAACGCTATCGCAGTGCGTATGCCGTGGTTTAATCTAGGTGCCGACAAAGCCCTGGGGGCCGGATTGGAGTTTTGTTGGGAAAAAATAAGCTTCGCGAGACCTCTGCGGCCGCTAAAGTGAATTTAATAGTAACCCCCTTCAACCCGTTTTATCTTAAATCGGAGCATTTTCCAGTACGCGTAATACCGGTTACAGCATCGATGTGTTGGATTTCGTATTTAAGGGGAGGTATCCCCAACGCAACTGTCCTGCTCTAACATGCGTGAGTTTACAATTAACCATCCCGCTCTCTACGCAAGCTCTGCGCGCAGTTTTGTAAATATTTAGCTATAGTCATCAAGCCAGTCATTTTATCAAAGCAAACCCTGCGAAAATGTCTATAACTATTTACGAAAAATTAAATGTTAAATATCAGTAATATAGCCGTAGTATTGAAAATACGTACATTGCAAAAAAGGGTAACTTCGCGATTTTTTTCTATCGAGTGAAATTCATCAGATCATGTAACTGACTGCGATTTTGACTAGACAAAATCCTCATGTAACACATATATTTTTTTTAGATTTTAAGACACTATATTACTCGTATATGTCTCAGATGGTTTTTAAAACTCAAAAGTGGTAATACCCGGCCTTAAGGCGAGGCCAGTTTATGAATCGACGTGAATATTATAGTTTGAGGTTAAAGTGTGAAGAATTATTGTAGAATTACACTACACAAAAATAACTGTAGATTGAAAAAGAAAGAAAGTAACAAAATAACGGAACAAAATATTAAAAATTATTTAGTCATTTTGTAAAAAAAATCTAAATATCATCGTAAAAATCAACTTTCCATGATGTTTTTTTACAAAAAAGGGTAGCTTTTTTACTGTTCTAACAAAATAACCGGATAGATTTTTTACAAATGATCCAGTATTCCAAAAATCAATCAAAATGTACTAAATACATACTAAATGTTCATGAAAACTACGCGCAGAGTTCCGTAGAGAGCGGGATGGTTAATTGTAAACTCACGCGTGTTAGAGCGGGACGTTTGCAGTGGAACTGCCTTGCCTTAAATAAAATGAATTCATCGTTGATTTGGACATTTGTACATTTGGAGCATACGAGAACTATAAGCTGAAGCTCTAATGAAAACAATAGTTGTCCCAATAGTAAAAAATAAAACCGGCGATCTGTCTGACCTAAAGAACAACAGGCCAATATCACTGGGCACAATAATTGGTAAAATATTTGAGAGGTTGCTGCAGCCAGAATTGTCAAAAAATATAAAGTTAAGTGACGCGCAGTTTGGCTTTCGTGCCGGGCTGTCAACCGAGTCCGCAATACTTAGTCTCAAAACAGTAGTTAACCATTACACTAGCAAACATACATCTGTGTATGCATGTTTTCTAGATTTAAGCCGCGCGTTTGATCTAGTAAATTACGACCTGTTGTGGGCTAAGCTCTTGCGGTCTAACGTGCCAGCGGACACGGTTGGCATCCTTAGATACTGGTACGAGAACCAAACAAATAATGTGAAATGGGGCGACACCCTCTCTAACGATTTTAGGCTAGAGTGCGGTGTACGTCAGGGCGGCATCACCTCGCCGGACCTCTTTTGCCTCTACGTTAATGGTTTGATTGAGGAGTTGAGGGGCACCAGGATGGGTTGCCACGTTGGTAATGTATGCGTTAACAACCTGAGCTACGCCGATGATATGGTGCTTCTCAGCCCCTCAAGCCAAGGCATTCAGAAGTTACTGACGATCTGCGAAATATACGCGAAAAAACACCATTTAAAATATAATATTTTAAAAACTGAAATGCTCGTTTTTCGTTACGGTAGGGGTCCGGACGTAGTACCGCCAGTTTATTTGAATGGAGCGCCGGTTCGGGTGGTAGCATCATTCAAGTATTTGGGCCACCTTCTGACGGAGAATCTTTGCGATGACATGGACATGGAACGGGAGCGCCGTGCGCTCGCGGTCCGCTGTAACATGTTGTCTCGAAGATTTTCCAAGTGCACCAGTGAAGTAAAAATCACGCTGTTTAGGGCTTTTTGCCAGTGCTTTTATACGTGTGCACTATGGTGTAACTACACAAAACGCTCCTATAACGCGCTCCGGGTGCAGTATAACGATGCGTTCAGAATACTCATGAAGTTACCTCGTTACTGCAGCGCCAAGGCCATGTTCGCTGATGCGGGAGTACCGGATTTTTATGCTATCCTGAGGTCCCGCATAGCTTCGGTCTGGGCTAACGTATGGCAGAACCCCTTTCAAAATGATATTCTGGCATTGTTTACTGTCAACCCCAGTAATAAAATCTTAAAGCACTGGTCATCTGTGCACCTGGGCTCTAACGGCGCATAACTTGTACCTAAAAAAAAATGTTAGGTATGAAATTCTTAACATGTATGTAGTACACATATGCCAGATAGTCATAGTCATTAATTTTAATTTAATTTAATTTAGTTTAAGTTTTTATTTAATGTATGAGTTTTTTGGACTTGAAATAAACAATTATTATTATTATTTGTATGTCTTTCCCGTTCACGGGACAATGGTGTCCCGGACCTTTGGGAGGCGTGCGCGGAGCCGAAGTACCGAGGCACCGAAGTGCCAACGAGTACCACATAGCCAACACGTAGAGGCCCTTTTGACAATTTAATGAAATGCAAGGGATACACCGAGCGGATGCTGTCCCTGCCCGTGTCATGGGACGCACACAGAGACAGCATTATTATTATTATTATTATTATAATCATTATGGCATCATTAAATGTGTCTAGGATGAGGACTGAGAACCTATAAAAATTCTATCATAAAAATTATCAATGTTTCTTAGGCTGAAATGCAAAATGAATTTTAGAAAAATTACGATATTTATGTTTCAGAATTCGAAACATCGAATTTTGTAAAGAAAAACGAAAACTGAGACATCTTTTCCGGAGTAGCGAGCCGTCTGAATAATTTGTTGTGACAAATTGTGGCCCCATTCAAAGAAGGCGTTAGATTTATGTATGTTTTTAGGTTTTGGGCGGGGTGGCGTGATTTTTGCAATTTGAAAAGCATTTTTTCTTGCATTGGGAAACGGGACGGAATTTAAATGTTGTTTTATGGCTGAAAGGGCTTTAGGGCATTTTGGCCGTTTTATATTCCGGCGTGACATCGGATCGTGTCGAAAAATGGTTTGAACTATCTCGGCGGTGGGGAAAGGAAATTGTTATTTTACACTATTTTACTGCTGTAAAATATATCAGAAATTTAAATTTTAGTTTTGCAATGGTTCCAGAATGCTACATGTTTTAAATAACGAAGCTTGGCTTCAAGCCGTATTGGGAGTTTTGCGAAAAGATAAAATATAATTTGTAGTAGGGTAGGGTTTAATAATATGACACACTAAATGGTCTAACATAGAAGAGGCATGTACCTTCATGTTGAAGAGAGGAATAGAGAAAGGTCAAGTGAAACTTCATAATATTCATAAAATATGACTGCAATAGTACAAAATCGTAGAAGCCGTATACATTTTCCAATCGCACAGAGCTGTCACATGAGCGAAGCCCCAAGAGTCGATTTCGAATCCATAATACATGATACCAACATAAGCTGACCTGTCAAAATGCGTTATTCGCTTGTGCTTTTGTAGGGCTTGTTGTTACATGACGGGTCAATGTAGTCTGGATCAGGACTTGTTGAATATTCATGACTTAAAAATGTGCCCACAATTTCAACAGTGCTTCATTCGGAAGCGAATTGACAAGTCGGCAGTGTGTTGAATTTACACGATTTCAGTGGATTGGAAGGCATGTAAAGCAGCGTAGTATGGTTTAAGAGGCCTTATAAGTTTTCAATTGACAAAGGTATTAGGTATGAATGTGGAGAGATATATAAGACATAGGGTAGGCCAAAGAAACGCACGCTACTAACGCAAACAACAAATTTTAAAAGTGAGTGACGAGATGTATGGAAAGGAATAAAATTAAACCTACAAATAATAAATTTGACCCAGATCGCTGTTATGGTAATGTTACTTTATATATTGATTTAAACTTACACGATTTTCACACATTATGATTGGGGAACGGGACTTAATCGCGTACAATTTTAACTAATTTACCTTTTTTAAGGTTTTGCCCGACGTTTCGAATGTATCACAACATCCGTGGTCGCGAGCTGACTGGCGTGAGCGGGTATCAACATCTTCTAGCCGCTAAACCTTAAAAAAGGTAAATTAGTTATAATTTTACGCGATTAAGTCCCGTTCCCCAATAATAAAATGTTACTTTATGCCTGTGGCTAATGCCCAAATTGTACGTCCATACTTAGGATACGCGTTCTCGATACGCTAAAACGATACAAATGTGCACAAAGCTTAAGGTGTGAACCACTGGGACGTTTACCCCGTCGTCTCGTCGTCCCGTCGTCCCGTTGTCCCGTCGCCCCGTCGTCGTCCCGTCGTCGTGGCATGGCTAGCCATGCCAGAGCGTATCAGATATTTCTGGCATTTTGTCCTAACAAATATTACAGTGGGCGACTGTATTTACGTTTACAAACAAAATTGCCATAAAGTTGGCGCTCGTACTTTCGCAACGTGACTTCGACAGGGGTCAAACTGATACTGCATTTCGCATTCCAATCTGTTTCATAGTAGTTCGCACGCTTGTTCTGTCAAGTTAGTATTGTATACGTAAAAGTGAACTCGGGAAATACATTGTAATCAAATTGGTTTGCGAAACTTAAGAGTTGAATCCCAGTTTCTCACCAAATCGTAAAAACCACCATAAAACGAGTAAGGCTTAGTTTGCTATTCATCCTGTAGCCGCCATAAGAAAGATCGTCTCAAGAATGTTATTCTGGTAAGATCACCATAAAAATACAAGTATATCAGCGGCAAAAATAACTGGTAAGAAAAGCCGCTCAAAAACATCTGCTATGCGACTCACCAACCGTCCTCACCAACAACACCTTCTATAAAAGAGTCATTTTTGCTCTCATATGAGGGACGAAAAGTACGACTTTGATCCCTCATTCGAGGGCAAAAATGACTCTTTTCTGTGTAGCAGGTGTGAAAAAATAATATTTTTGTGACAGTCCAGCACTAGGCCAGCAACTGCATTCACCGAAAAACGCCATTAAACGGCAGACCTAGAGATAAAATTACAAATTGACAGTGCTCCTGTATTTCACGATGACTATTTACTGTACTACTGTAAGCGGTATTTTTCCTCAAAGAATATGACTGATCTAGCACAAAGCGAAACCGGAAAATGCTTAAGTATTGCTAAAACAGGAATTTATTTATTCGAAACTATAGACGATGAATACCAATTTCAGCTTATTGTATTTCCCAGAAATTTAAAATCGCATTCTTTCGAAGAGCTTCAACTTAATTATCGCGAAAAAAAACGAAATGATTAGTTGTTCAGGCATTTTATTAAGAAGTTAAATCGATGCTCCTTCCAAGTACTTAAGCAAGTAACCGCCTATGCATAACTAATAAGATACATCCTTATGTAAGTAAGCTAGTAGTTCGCTGCACGAAAGTTGCCCCATCACTTATAACTTAAATATTTTGTTTACTCTATGTCATGTTCATCTATTTAGTGTTCTGTTATTTAAAAGTAAATCGAATAACGAGGTGCATAAGATTGTTTTTACAATTGTGAAGGATACTTATAACATGAAATTTCAGTAACTGAGTTATGACTGTGTATACGTATTTGATAGAAATGAAGTCGCAGTGAAGGATGATCTCGATTTTGAAAACTTTAATCGTAGGGGAAAGTAAATTGAATTGAATATGGATAAGACAACTTTCTGGCTTGGAAGTGCGGGGTAGGTATTCGGTATTTTTTAGGGTTCCGTCCCCGAAGGGTCCAAACGGGACCCTATTGCTGTCACTCACGCGTCCGTCTGTCCGTCGTCTGTCACAAAATTTTGTTCCGAAGATTTTTTTATTTTCCCATTAACCTATGAACTTGAAATTTTGTGATGTGATGATAATTTTTATTATTTCCTATATATTTTACCAACAAATAGTATAGTATTACCAAGTAATAGTATTGATCAATCAGATTTTATCTTTGAAATTTCCTTATTTTTCCAATTTTTTTGTTTGGTTCACCAAACTTAATTTTTCGGTTGGGTTCGAACCCTAAATGTGCGGATTCCGACACGCACTTGGCCGGTCTTTTTCTTTGACGTGAGGTTACTGATGTCGTCGCAAAGATTTCCTCACTTGACAGAATACTTGACAGTACCCTTATCATGAGTTTGCAATGTTTGCATTACCGTACTCGCTAGCGACTGCGTAAACAATTTAGTATGGCTATACTTAGTTCTATTGCGTAACCGCTAGAGGCGCTGTACTTTTGTTTTGTCCACGATAAATCGTTTACGCAGTCGCTAGCGAGTACGGTAATGCAAACATTGCAAACTCATGGTAAGGGTACTGTATTACATTTGAGTATAGTAACATAATACGCGGTAGCGGGACCTACTGTGGTATGATATGTGGTATGGTATGGTATGATATACAGGTTGTATTCACGGGGAACAAGACCTGAGACCGGAACCGCGTGGTCATGTCAGAGGTGTCCCCTCGAATCTCCCCAAGTCACTCTCCAACCCTACCTATAACACCACAGTCAGGTTTAAAAAAAAGGTCAGTTATTGGGTTTAAGGCGCTATACTGAGAAATTTGGAGACTTTGAAACGCTGTCCTGCCCAGACTAGCAAACCAGTAGGGGCTGATTTTCAGATATATGATTCTTGACTATATGATTGTGGTACTGACAATAGCGAAACATGATTGCTTGAAATTTTCTTGATAGAGAATAAATCCAAATTCGAGTCTATATTTTCCTTTTTTTCCTCAGCCTACTAAAACAACGCATTATTAAAAGACACGATTAAGTTAATATGACGGTATTTTACCTCATCTAGGTACTGACAAGAGGAAATGTAATAAAACTGCACACAGTCAGATATTTAACAAGATTTGTCTAAAAAGCCATTCTCGGAGAGGGTTGCATCCCGTTTTGTCGTGAGCGAAAAACAAAGGGTGTCTCTTTCAATCGATATATCGCCTTAATTTGCTAACCCGAAATGATTCCGATTGCCATTCGTCAGCGTATTTATAATTCAATCTTTCATCACTTGGTGAGTTACGGCCGGTTTAAAATATACACCAAATAAAAGAAACAAAAGAAATGATACAGATAAGCGCACCCTAATTTTCCGACCGTATAAAATAAAATACGTACCGGTGGTTTTAAAAATAATTGCAACTTTGTATTTTATGAACGAGGGAAGTTTTTAATCAAGTGAATTAAAAAGGTATTCAGTTCTGAACTGAATTGCAATGTCCTCTGATAACGCTTTTCCTTAAAGTTTCTGTTATTGCGCGTATTTTTCGTAAATATTGATGTTTGTTCTAAACGTGTACATTTCCAAGGATAATCTTTATCTGGTTTGAGAACTTATCATTTTACAACTATTAAACTAAAAATCATTGTTAAAGATGGGAGGGTTTTAAAGATCCCACCAAAAACGTCGAAAAAAAGGGTTCTATTTGAAAAATAAGAGTATCGGGAATTTTTTTGCAAATCGTGTTTTCACGTTTAGCAGACTGGAGCAAAGAGTAGTTCAAGATTAATATACTGAAAGAACAGATATTTAATCACTATAGATGTTGAGATCTATGTCGATAAACATTGGCAAAAGTGCATAATGTGTGGGCTCTTAAAGACAGACATAAAAGTAGCGATATCCCTATGATGTAAATAAATAAATATATATATTATGGACAATCTTACACAAATCAACCTAGCCCCAAACTAAGCAAAGCTTGTACTATGGGTACTAAGCGACGATATACATACTTATAAAGATATAAATAGATACTTAAATACATAGAAAACATCCAAGACCCAAGAACAAATATTCGTGCTCATCACACAAATAAACGCCGTGGCCGGGAATCGAACCCGGGACCTCTAGCTTCGTAGGCAGGGTCACTACCAACTAAACTAAAGCGGTCGCCAATGCATGCAATGTGCCGACGCATTTTTCGTTTTATATATTATATTAACGCATGGGAGCCACAATAGTAGTTTATGCAACTGGTACATAATGAGGGGAATACATTTATTATTGATGCCATTAGGTCACAATAGTCCCGTTCTAGATAGTAACATTGAGAAAATGTCAATATGCGTCTCAATTTAACAGAAAATGTCCTAAATAGATGAGCGTTTTTTTACTAATAAGGACCCTTAATGAAACTTTAGCATAAAACTGGACAGTTATAATCGTAGGCACATTATTTTATTATTTCAGTACAAAACAAATAGAAACTAGTTTAGCAACAGTAAATGAGTTGCAAGCTATAAATAACGCCGGGGCATGGAAACCATTTATCATGTTTTACATGGGCCGGATGCGTCCGCTGTTTTGGAAAATTTTCACACTGTAAATGGGCAATACAGTAATAGTACTTTATGCAACTGGTACATAATGAGGGGCATTAAAACACGAGTGCGTTTTATAAGGTCACACGAGTGTTTTAATGCCTAATTATGTACAGTTGCATACATTACTTTATGTCACACCTGGACATAAAGCGGCAATTACCGCACGCTCCGCGGGCGGGAAATCCCACTTCCTGGCCAGGGGTGAACATAAAATTTTGTACTTAACACGGGCGGTAATAGAGAAAGCCTCAGATCGCATATTTATCGCCCTTGCCTTCGGCTCGGGCGTCAAATACCTGCGATCTGAGACATTCTTTATTTTACCGCCCTTGTTAAGTAATGTACTATTATCTACACACATATTATAACTACTCTAAGATGGGTTCAGAAACCGTAGTAAATAAATACAATAATTGTGTTAATACAACCTTTTTTGCACGGTTGCGGAAATATCGAAATCAGAACTGGCAACCGATACCTGAATGTTATTTTAAAAAGTAAAGAGTCTCTATTCTGATGTGATCATGTCGTTCTAGCTCAAATTTCGTGCGATATATACTAAAAAAACATCGAGCTGACATTTCGCATCAACTGAATTTGAATTTTCAGTGATACTAGAATAGGGACATGTCAACTTTGACATTTAATTTTTGACAGTTTTGTTTGACGTTTAATATTTTAACATCATATATGAGATTAAAATTAAAAATTATATTACTGCTGTAGCCTTAGCCACAGATAAGAAAATTGCCATAAATTCATTGAATGTTGAAATGAGAGTCATTTTCTACGGTTTCCGAACGCATATTAGAGGATTTATGATATGTGTGTAGATAAAATTATTTTCAATCCAATAAAGTAATTGTTAAGTAGGTATTCCTCATCATCCCTCATTTTATTTTATATTCTCTTCGAGTAGGTACTATCGAACCAACTGAATCGTGACCCACCGTGGAACCTTGTCACAGAAAGTGTCATAATGATGTTACTTGTCAGGCAGTACGATGTCACTATGTCATTTCTGTGACAAGGTTCCACGGTGGTTCACGATTTAGTCGGTTCGGTAGTACCTAAACCACTCGTCCCGATCTTGAGCCATCTTTCTTATTTAGGAGTGACCCGCAATTTTCCTAACATCGTCAACTTATACAGTGGTATTCGACGCTCCTTTTACGCAAAGGTAGCCAATCTTCCACTCTTCCTCTCCCACCTTCTTCTTCTTGATCCACCTGCTTTCATATTTACATGATAGTAGTTTTTTTTATGACTTGGCTGCTGGGAAGGGCAAAGTGGGTTACTGTATTAGTTTAATTTAGTTTTTTAATTAATTTGTGTTTTCATGGGAATTGAATAAAAATATAGCTCAAAATCATGTTGATACACCGAGATCAAATTATCGAAAATCTAATATTAAAGCGCTCCAATTTTTGGGCACTCATATTTACGAAACACAAATTAAAATGTAAAACTGATCCCAAAATATATAGTTATAAATGAATTATTTGTAATAATTTCCCTTAACCTAATCAAACAAATATTCCTAAACCATATTTTTATTCACGTCAATCTATAACAGTAATAACAGATTTCAAACTCGTGTCATATTTAAAACATATTCTGATGGCCAGTCCACCAAAATCAAATTCAGTAGCTCAAGTATAAGACCGGCGTGAAGTTAGCAGCCTAAAGTCGGCAGCCCAAGATAATCCGACCAAATTAAGATGTCATTTTATAAACCTCCTCTAAAATCATATTTTAAGCATTTTCAAGAGCATATACAACGTTTTATAATAAACTTCACTTTATTGTCAAAACTACCAGTATTAAACCAACAAAAACGGCCAAATTTTCACAAAAATCATAGGGCAGCTAACTTCACAAACAGGCAGCCTACAACTTTTCTCGAAGTTTTCGATTTTTTTAAGGGACGCTGTCTAGATTACACCTAGCTTCTAGTATCGTAAAAAGCGGCTTAAAAAACTCTTTCAAATGAGGTGTAATTCGAGCACATTGAAAGACCGTGGCTACCTCAAAATCCAGAATAATACCTAGGAGCCTAAAACTTTTCTCGAATTTTACAAGTTTTCGATGAGACGCAGTCTAGATTACACTTAGTGTCTAGTATCGTAAGAAGCGGCTTAAAAAACTCTTTCAAATGAGGTGTAACTCGTGAACATTGAAAGACCGTGGCTACGTCAAAATCCAGAATAATACCTAGCAGCCTAAAACTTTTTTTGAATTTGTCAAGATTTTGATGAGACGGAGTCTAGATTACACTTTGTGTCTAGAATCTTAAGAAGCGGCTTAAAAAACTCTTTCAAACGAGGTATAACTCGTGAACATTGAAAGACCGTGGCTACCTCAAAATCCAGAATAATACCTAGCAGCCTAAAACTTTTTTTGAATTTTACAAGTTTTCGATGAGACGCAGTCTAGGTTACACTTTGTGTCTAGTATCGGAAGAAGTGGCTTAAAAAACTCTTTCAAATGAGGTGTAAATCGTGAACATTGAAAGACCGTGGCTACCTCAAAATCCAGAATAATACCTAGCAGCCTAAAACTTTTCTCGAATTTTACAAGTTTTCGATGAGACGCAGTCTAGGTTACACTTTGTGTCTAGTATCGTCAGATGCGGCTTAAAAAACTCTTTCAAATGAGGTGTAGTTCGAGAACATTGAAAGACCGTGGCTACCTCAAAATCCAGAATAATACCTAGCAGCCTAAAACTTTTCTCGAATTTTACAAGTTTTCGATGAGACGCAGTCTAGGTTACACTTTGTGTCTAGTATCGGAAGAAGCGGCTTAAAAAACTCTTTCAAATGAGGTGTTAATCGTGAACATTGAAAGACCGTGGCTACCTCAAAATCCAGAATAATACCTAGCAGCCTAAAACTTTTCTCGAATTTTACAAGTTTTCGATGAGACGCAGTCTAGGTTACACTTTGTGTCTAGTATCGTAAGATGCGGCTTAAACAACTCTTTCAAATGAGGTGTAGTTTGAGAACATTGAAAGACCGTGGCTACCTCAAAATCCAGAATAACACCTAGCAGCCTAAAACTTTTCTCGAATTTTACAAGTTTTCGATGAGACGCAGTCTAGGTTACACTTTGTGTCTAGTATCGGAAGAAGCGGCTTAAAAAACTCTTTCAAATGAGGTGTAAATCGTGAACATTGAAAGACCGTGGCTACCTCAAAATCCAGAATAATACCTAGCAGCCTAAAACTTTTTTTGAATTAGTTAAGATTTTGATGAGACGGAGTCTAGATTACACTTTGCGTCTAGTATCGTAAGAAGCGGCTTAAAAATCACTTTCAAACGAGGTATAACTCGTGAACATTGAAAGACCGTGACTACCTCAAAATCCAGAATAATACCTAGCAGCCTAAAACTTTTCTCGAATTTGTCAAGATTTTGATAAGACGCAGTCTAGGTTACACTTAGTGTCTAGTATCGTAAGAAGCGGCTTAAAAAACTCTTTCAAATGAGGTGTAATTCGTGAACATTGAAAGACTGTGGCTACCTCAAAATCCAGAATCATACCTAGCAGCCTAAAACTTTTCTCGAATTTGTCAAGATTTTGATAAGACGCAGTCTAGGTTACACTTAGTGTCTAGTATCGTAAGAAGCGGCTTAAAAAACTCTTTCAAATGAGGTGTAATTCGTGAACATTGAAAGACTGTGGCTATCTCAAAATCCAGAATAATACCTAGCAGCCTAAAACTTTTTTTGAATTTGTCAAGATTTTGATGAGACGGAGTCTAGATTACACTTTGTGTCTAGTATCGGAAGAAGCGGCTTAAAAAACTCTTTCAAATGAGGTGTTAATCGTGAACATTGAAAGACCGTGGCTACCTCAAAATCCAGAATAATACCTAGCAGCCTAAAACTTTTCTCGAATTTTACAAGTTTTCGATGAGACGCAGTCTAGGTTACACTTTGTGTCTAGTATCGTAAGATGCGGCTTAAAAAACTCTTACAAATGAGGTGTAGTTCGAGAACATTGAAAGACCGTGGCTACCTCAAAATCCAGAATAATACCTAGCAGCCTAAAACTTTTCTCGAATTTTACAAGTTTTCGATGAGACGCAGTCTAGGTTACACTTTGTGTCTAGTATTGTAAGATGCGGCTTAAAAAACTCTTTCAAATGAGGTGTAATTCGTGAACATTGAAAGACCGTGGCTACCTCAAAATCCAGAATAATACCTAGCAGCCTAAAACTTTTTTTGAATTTGTCAAGATTTTGATGAGACGGAGTCTAGATTACACTTTGCGTCTAGTATCGTAAGAAGCGGCTTAAAAAACACATTCAAACGAGGTATAACTCGTGAACATTGAAAGACCGTGGCTACCTCAAAATCCAGAATAATACCTAGCAGCCTAAAACTTTTCTCGAACTTTACAAGTTTTCGTTGAGGCGCAGTCTAGATTACACTTTGCGTCTAGTATCGGAAGAAGCGGCTTAAAAAACTCTTTCAAATGAGGTGTAATTCGTGAACATTGAAAGACCGTGCCTTCCTCAAAATCCAGAATAATACCTAGCAGCCTAAAACTTTTTTTGAATTTGTCAAGATTTTGATGAGACGGAGTCTAGATTACACTTTGCGTCTGGTATCGTAAGAAGCGGCTTAAAAAACACATTCAAACGAGATATAACTCGTGAACATTGAAAGACCGTGGCTACCTCAAAATCCAGAATAATACCTAGCAGCCTAAAACTTTTCTCGAATTTTACAAGTTTTCGATGAGACGCAGTCTAGGTTACACTTTGTGTCTAGTATCGGAAGAAGCGGCTTAAAAAACTCTTTCAAATGAGGTGTTAATCGTGAACATTGAAAGACCGTGGCTACCTCAAAATCCAGAATAATACCTAGCAGCCTAAAACTTTTCTCGAATTTTACAAGTTTTCGATGAGACGCAGTCTAGGTTACACTTTGTGTCTAGTATCGTAAGATGCGGCTTAAACAACTCTTTCAAATGAGGTGTAGTTTGAGAACATTGAAAGACCGTGGCTACCTCAAAATCCAGAATAACACCTAGCAGCCTAAAACTTTTCTCGAATTTTACAAGTTTTCGATGAGACGCAGTCTAGGTTACACTTTGTGTCTAGTATCGGAAGAAGCGGCTTAAAAAACTCTTTCAAATGAGGTGTAAATCGTGAACATTGAAAGACCGTGGCTACCTCAAAATCCAGAATAATACCTAGCAGCCTAAAACTTTTTTTGAATTAGTTAAGATTTTGATGAGACGGAGTCTAGATTACACTTTGCGTCTAGTATCGTAAGAAGCGGCTTAAAAATCACTTTCAAACGAGGTATAACTCGTGAACATTGAAAGACCGTGACTACCTCAAAATCCAGAATAATACCTAGCAGCCTAAAACTTTTCTCGAATTTGTCAAGATTTTGATAAGACGCAGTCTAGGTTACACTTAGTGTCTAGTATCGTAAGAAGCGGCTTAAAAAACTCTTTCAAATGAGGTGTAATTCGTGAACATTGAAAGACTGTGGCTACCTCAAAATCCAGAATCATACCTAGCAGCCTAAAACTTTTCTCGAATTTGTCAAGATTTTGATAAGACGCAGTCTAGGTTACACTTAGTGTCTAGTATCGTAAGAAGCGGCTTAAAAAACTCTTCCAAATGAGGTGTAATTCGTGAACATTGAAAGACTGTGGCTATCTCAAAATCCAGAATAATACCTAGCAGCCTAAAACTTTTTTTGAATTTGTCAAGATTTTGATGAGACGGAGTCTAGATTACACTTTGTGTCTAGTATCGGAAGAAGCGGCTTAAAAAACTCTTTCAAATGAGGTGTTAATCGTGAACATTGAAAGACCGTGGCTACCTCAAAATCCAGAATAATACCTAGCAGCCTAAAACTTTTCTCGAATTTTACAAGTTTTCGATGAGACGCAGTCTAGGTTACACTTTGTGTCTAGTATCGTAAGATGCGGCTTAAAAAACTCTTACAAATGAGGTGTAGTTCGAGAACATTGAAAGACCGTGGCTACCTCAAAATCCAGAATAATACCTAGCAGCCTAAAACTTTTCTCGAATTTTACAAGTTTTCGATGAGACGCAGTCTAGGTTACACTTTGTGTCTAGTATTGTAAGATGCGGCTTAAAAAACTCTTTCAAATGAGGTGTAATTCGTGAACATTGAAAGACCGTGGCTACCTCAAAATCCAGAATAATACCTAGCAGCCTAAAACTTTTTTTGAATTTGTCAAGATTTTGATGAGACGGAGTCTAGATTACACTTTGCGTCTAGTATCGTAAGAAGCGGCTTAAAAAACACATTCAAACGAGGTATAACTCGTGAACATTGAAAGACCGTGGCTACCTCAAAATCCAGAATAATACCTAGCAGCCTAAAACTTTTCTCGAACTTTACAAGTTTTCGTTGAGGCGCAGTCTAGATTACACTTTGCGTCTAGTATCGGAAGAAGCGGCTTAAAAAACTCTTTCAAATGAGGTGTAATTCGTGAACATTGAAAGACCGTGCCTTCCTCAAAATCCAGAATAATACCTAGCAGCCTAAAACTTTTTTTGAATTTGTCAAGATTTTGATGAGACGGAGTCTAGATTACACTTTGCGTCTAGTATCGTAAGAAGCGGCTTAAAAAACACATTCAAACGAGATATAACTCGTGAACATTGAAAGACCGTGGCTACCTCAAAATCCAGAATAATACCTAGCAGCCTAAAACTTTTCTCGAATTTTACAAGTTTTCGATGAGAGACAGTCTAGGTTACACTTTGTGTCTAGTACCATAAAAAGCGGCTTAAAGAACTCTTTCAAATAAGGTATAACTCGTGAACATTGAAAGACCGTGGCTACCTCAAAATACAGAATAACACCTGGCAGCCTAAAACTTTTTTCGAATTTGTCAAGATTTTAATGAGACGCAGTCTAGGTTACACTTTGTGTCTAGTATCGTAAGATGCGGCTTAAAAAACTCTTACAAATGAGGTGTAGTTCGAGAACATTGAAAGACCGTGGCTACCTCAAAATCCAGAATAATACCTAGCAGCCTAAAACTTTTCTCGAATTTTACAAGTTTTCGATGAGACGCAGTCTAGGTTACACTTTGTGTCTAGTATCGTAAGATGCGGCTTAAAAAACTCTTACAAATGAGGTGTAGTTCGAGAACATTGAAAGACCGTGGCTACCTCAAAATCCAGAATAATACCTAGCAGCCTAAAACTTTTCTCGAATTTTACAAGTTTTCGATGAGACGCAGTCTAGGTTACACTTTGTGTCTAGTATTGTAAGATGCGGCTTAAAAAACTCTTTCAAATGAGGTGTAATTCGTGAACATTGAAAGACCGTGGCTACCTCAAAATCCAGAATAATACCTAGCAGCCTAAAACTTTTTTTGAATTTGTCAAGATTTTGATGAGACGGAGTCTAGATTACACTTTGCGTCTAGTATCGTAAGAAGCGGCTTAAAAAACACATTCAAACGAGGTATAACTCGTGAACATTGAAAGACCGTGGCTACCTCAAAATCCAGAATAATACCTAGCAGCCTAAAACTTTTCTCGAACTTTACAAGTTTTCGTTGAGGCGCAGTCTAGATTACACTTTGCGTCTAGTATCGGAAGAAGCGGCTTAAAAAACTCTTTCAAATGAGGTGTAATTCGTGAACATTGAAAGACCGTGCCTTCCTCAAAATCCAGAATAATACCTAGCAGCCTAAAACTTTTTTTGAATTTGTCAAGATTTTGATGAGACGGAGTCTAGATTACACTTTGCGTCTGGTATCGTAAGAAGCGGCTTAAAAAACACATTCAAACGAGATATAACTCGTGAACATTGAAAGACCGTGGCTACCTCAAAATCCAGAATAATGTTACGAGCGTGGGGTACGGGATAGAGTTAAACACCTGTTAGGCGCAACTATGGTTTTATTTAGCGACTTAGAAACCGCCGGATAAGTTCACTGAGTCTACACGCACTAGTACACTGACTCGACTTACGCACAAAGTCCACTGAGTCCGCGCCTGCTAGTACTGACACAGTATACTTCACTGGCACTTGCACTACTAACACTTCACTGTACTCACTACTATCACTTCACTTTTCTACTGTACTACTATTTCTCTCTCCGTTCCGCTCCGGTATTCACTCACTTAAATACTGCCCTGCGCCGGGACCTTGTTCCCTTTATATACCCCTATCGAACATTCTAGACGATAATTTCGATCTTCATTTCGATAGTCATTACGGTTGTCTTTTCGTTATTCATCTGTTTCGAGTAGCGTTCACCATTCCCGAAACCTGTGCCTTAACGTCGATTCTCGAACGTTCTAATCCCATACATTTATCGTTTAATTTTCTATAGCATGGAATTTTCTGTTCAGCCACTTCTTCTAGAACCTTCCATGCTACTCAGCCTAATGAAAATTATCACTTAACATTTTGAAATAACTTACAAAAAGTGCATCGCCGACGGGATTCGAACCGGGTCACAGTGACTCTGTTCCCAATGCGCTATACCACTGGGCCACGGGGACTGTTAGTAGAGTCGGCGAATATTCGAATCCCTTGATGACTTGTTATCTCCATGACAACCGAACTGTTTATACCCCTCCGTTGCAACATTGCCCTCCGCTAAGTCATGCTCGTCCCGAGCATGATTCAATCCAAAAATCCGCATACCGTGCCAACCGTCGTATATGATCCCCCGAGAAAAGTTGAAGCCTCCGTCTACGTCGAACTGGGTGATAAAGCCAGGCCATTGTTCCTTCTCCGAGCCTTCTTCCGTAGCGGTAGTACCGAGCCATCAACCTTCTTCCAAAGTTCTCCCGAAGATCCTTTCGTGGCTGGTTCGGCTTCAGACATCTGGTTCGAAGATGTCCAATGTTCTCTTTCAATATGCCATTATCGGTCCGAGTCTGGTTTACCCTTCGAACCAATATCGCAGCTTCGATTGCTAAATGCTGCCGTTTTCTATCGCCTCTGTGCTCACGCTCCTTCAACTGAGCGTGATCTTCTTGCTCTTCTCCAGCCCAGGATGAACAACCGTCGCACTGTGGCATTTCGGGCTTTTCTTCTGACGCCGAGATGATTGGTACACTGACACCATTACTGGACTCCGAGTCGATTATTTCCTCCCTTAACTGGTCCGTTACTGTCACTACCACTACGTTGTCCTCCTCACCGACAACGTCATCCGCTTCTCCAACGACATCATCTACCTCAGCAACAATAACGTCCTTCTCACCAACAACATCGACCACAGCTCCAGCAATGTCCTCCATCTCCCAAACAACGTCATTCTCCCTTCCAACAACGCCCTCTTCTTCTGCCACCCGATCTGTTCTATTCGGCCGGATGCGTTCATTAAAAACAGCAAACTCTTGTTCTACGGCTGCAACCACATTTTTACGTAATGACCTCCAACACTCCAATTGCCGTTCTTCTAGTTTCCGGGCCCATTCCGATTGTTCCGCTTGCTTCCGGGCCCGTTCTGCATCACGTTCCGCTTGCTTCCGGGCCCATTCTGCCTCACGTTCCGCTTGCTTCCGGGCCCGTTCTGCATCACGTTCCGCTTGTTCCGCTTGCTTCCGGGCCCATTCTGCCTGACGTTCTGCTTGCCGTTCCATTTGTTGTTCCATCATTAATTTTAATGATGCCAACATCGACACAACGTCAGCTTGCCCAGATGCCGTGCCGGCTTGTTGAGTCACTTCTACTTCGACGGCACCTTGGCTAGACGTCGAAGCACCCGCTACGCTACGAGTCGTGACTCCATTTCTATCGTCGCATTCTATAACCATGTTGATTCTCTATCCCACTTCTGACACCAAATGTTACGAGCGTGGGGTACGGGATAGAGTTAAACACCTGTTAGGCGCAACTATGGTTTTATTTAGCGACTTAGAAACCGCCGGATAAGTTCACTGAGTCTACACGCACTAGTACACTGACTCGACTTACGCACAAAGTCCACTGAGTCCGCGCCTGCTAGTACTGACACAGTATACTTCACTGGCACTTGCACTACTAACACTTCACTGTACTCACTACTATCACTTCACTTTTCTACTGTACTACTATTTCTCTCTCCGTTCCGCTCCGGTATTCACTCACTTAAATACTGCCCTGCGCCGGGACCTTGTTCCCTTTATATACCCCTATCGAACATTCTAGACGATAATTTCGATCTTCATTTCGATAGTCATTACGGTTGTCTTTTCGTTATTCATCTGTTTCGAGTAGCGTTCACCATTCCCGAAACCTGTGCCTTAACGTCGATTCTCGAACGTTCTAATCCCATACATTTATCGTTTAATTTTCTATAGCATGGAATTTTCTGTTCAGCCACTTCTTCTAGAACCTTCCATGCTACTCAGCCTAATGAAAATTATCACTTAACATTTTGAAATAACTTACAAAAAGTGCATCGCCGACGGGATTCGAACCGGGTCACAGTGACTCTGTTCCCAATGCGCTATACCACTGGGCCACGGGGACTGTTAGTAGAGTCGGCGAATATTCGAATCCCTTGATGACTTGTTATCTCCATGACAACCGAACTGTTTATACCCCTCCGTTGCAACAATAATACCTAGCAGCCTAAAACTTTTCTCGAATTTTACAAGTTTTCGATGAGACGCAGTCTAGGTTACACTTTGTGTCTAGTATCGGAAGAAGCGGCTTAAAAAACTCTTTCAAATGAGGTGTTAATCGTGAACATTGAAAGACCGTGGCTACCTCAAAATCCAGAATAATACCTAGCAGCCTAAAACTTTTCTCGAATTTTACAAGTTTTCGATGAGACGCAGTCTAGGTTACACTTTGTGTCTAGTATCGTAAGATGCGGCTTAAACAACTCTTTCAAATGAGGTGTAGTTTGAGAACATTGAAAGACCGTGGCTACCTCAAAATCCAGAATAACACCTAGCAGCCTAAAACTTTTCTCGAATTTTACAAGTTTTCGATGAGACGCAGTCTAGGTTACACTTTGTGTCTAGTATCGGAAGAAGCGGCTTAAAAAACTCTTTCAAATGAGGTGTAAATCGTGAACATTGAAAGACCGTGGCTACCTCAAAATCCAGAATAATACCTAGCAGCCTAAAACTTTTTTTGAATTAGTTAAGATTTTGATGAGACGGAGTCTAGATTACACTTTGCGTCTAGTATCGTAAGAAGCGGCTTAAAAATCACTTTCAAACGAGGTATAACTCGTGAACATTGAAAGACCGTGACTACCTCAAAATCCAGAATAATACCTAGCAGCCTAAAACTTTTCTCGAATTTGTCAAGATTTTGATAAGACGCAGTCTAGGTTACACTTAGTGTCTAGTATCGTAAGAAGCGGCTTAAAAAACTCTTTCAAATGAGGTGTAATTCGTGAACATTGAAAGACTGTGGCTACCTCAAAATCCAGAATCATACCTAGCAGCCTAAAACTTTTCTCGAATTTGTCAAGATTTTGATAAGACGCAGTCTAGGTTACACTTAGTGTCTAGTATCGTAAGAAGCGGCTTAAAAAACTCTTCCAAATGAGGTGTAATTCGTGAACATTGAAAGACTGTGGCTATCTCAAAATCCAGAATAATACCTAGCAGCCTAAAACTTTTTTTGAATTTGTCAAGATTTTGATGAGACGGAGTCTAGATTACACTTTGTGTCTAGTATCGGAAGAAGCGGCTTAAAAAACTCTTTCAAATGAGGTGTTAATCGTGAACATTGAAAGACCGTGGCTACCTCAAAATCCAGAATAATACCTAGCAGCCTAAAACTTTTCTCGAATTTTACAAGTTTTCGATGAGACGCAGTCTAGGTTACACTTTGTGTCTAGTATCGTAAGATGCGGCTTAAAAAACTCTTACAAATGAGGTGTAGTTCGAGAACATTGAAAGACCGTGGCTACCTCAAAATCCAGAATAATACCTAGCAGCCTAAAACTTTTCTCGAATTTTACAAGTTTTCGATGAGACGCAGTCTAGGTTACACTTTGTGTCTAGTATTGTAAGATGCGGCTTAAAAAACTCTTTCAAATGAGGTGTAATTCGTGAACATTGAAAGACCGTGGCTACCTCAAAATCCAGAATAATACCTAGCAGCCTAAAACTTTTTTTGAATTTGTCAAGATTTTGATGAGACGGAGTCTAGATTACACTTTGCGTCTAGTATCGTAAGAAGCGGCTTAAAAAACACATTCAAACGAGGTATAACTCGTGAACATTGAAAGACCGTGGCTACCTCAAAATCCAGAATAATACCTAGCAGCCTAAAACTTTTCTCGAACTTTACAAGTTTTCGTTGAGGCGCAGTCTAGATTACACTTTGCGTCTAGTATCGGAAGAAGCGGCTTAAAAAACTCTTTCAAATGAGGTGTAATTCGTGAACATTGAAAGACCGTGCCTTCCTCAAAATCCAGAATAATACCTAGCAGCCTAAAACTTTTTTTGAATTTGTCAAGATTTTGATGAGACGGAGTCTAGATTACACTTTGCGTCTAGTATCGTAAGAAGCGGCTTAAAAAACACATTCAAACGAGATATAACTCGTGAACATTGAAAGACCGTGGCTACCTCAAAATCCAGAATAATACCTAGCAGCCTAAAACTTTTCTCGAATTTTACAAGTTTTCGATGAGAGACAGTCTAGGTTACACTTTGTGTCTAGTACCATAAAAAGCGGCTTAAAGAACTCTTTCAAATAAGGTATAACTCGTGAACATTGAAAGACCGTGGCTACCTCAAAATACAGAATAACACCTGGCAGCCTAAAACTTTTTTCGAATTTGTCAAGATTTTAATGAGACGCAGTCTAGGTTACACTTTGTGTCTAGTATCGTAAGATGCGGCTTAAAAAACTCTTACAAATGAGGTGTAGTTCGAGAACATTGAAAGACCGTGGCTACCTCAAAATCCAGAATAATACCTAGCAGCCTAAAACTTTTCTCGAATTTTACAAGTTTTCGATGAGACGCAGTCTAGGTTACACTTTATGTCTAGTATTGTAAGATGCGGCTTAAAAAACTCTTTCAAATGAGGTGTAATTCGTGAACATTGAAAGACCGTGGCTACCTCAAAATCCAGAATAATACCTAGCAGCCTAAAACTTTTTTTGAATTTGTCAAGATTTTGATGAGACGGAGTCTAGATTACACTTTGCGTCTAGTATCGTAAGAAGCGGCTTAAAAAACACATTCAAACGAGGTATAACTCGTGAACATTGAAAGACCGTGGCTACCTCAAAATCCAGAATAATACCTAGCAGCCTAAAACTTTTCTCGAACTTTACAAGTTTTCGTTGAGGCGCAGTCTAGGTTACACTTTGTGTCTAGTATCGTAAGAAGCGGCTTAAAAAACTCTTTCAAATGAGGTGTAATTCGTGAACATTGAAAGACCGTGGCTACCTCAAAATCCAGAATAATACCTAGCAGACTAAAACTTTTTTTGAATATGTCAAGATTTTGATGAGACGGAGTCTAGATTACACTTTGCGTCTAGTATCGTAAGAAGCGGCTTAAAAAACACATTCAAACGAGGTATAACTCGTGAACATTGAAAGACCGTGGCTACCTCAAAATCCAGAATAATACCTAGCAGCCTAAAACTTTTCTCGAACTTTACAAGTTTTCGTTGAGGCGCAGTCTAGGTTACACTTTGTGTCTAGTATCGTAAGAAGCGGCTTAAAAAACTCTTTCAAATGAGGTGTAATTCGTGAACATTGAAAGACCGTGGCTACCTCAAAATCCAGAATAATACCTAGCAGCTTAAAACTTTTTTTGAATTTGTCAAGATTTTGATGAGACGGAGTCTAGATTACACTTTGCGTCTAGTATCGTAAGAAGCGGCTTAAAAAACACATTCAAACGAGGTATAACTCGTGAACATTGAAAGACCGTGGCTACCTCAAAATCCAGAATAATACCTAGCAGCCTAAAACTTTTCTCGAATTTTACAAGTTTTCGATGAGACGCAGTCTAGGATTACACTTTGCGTCTAGTATCGTAAGAAGCGGCTTAAAAATCACTTTCAAACGAGGTATAACTCGTGAACATTGAAAGACCGTGGCTACCTCAAAATCCAGAATAATACCTAGCAGCCTAAAACTTTTCTCGAACTTTACAAGTTTTCGTTGAGGCGCAGTCTAGGTTACACTTTGCGTCTAGTATCGGAAGAAGCGGCTTAAAAAACTCTTTCAAATGAGGTGTAGTTCGTGAACATTGAAAGACCGTGGCTACCTCAAAATCCAGAATAATACCTAGCAGCCTAAAACTTTTTTTGAATTTGTCAAGATTTTGATGAGACGGAGTCTAGATTACACTTTGCGTCTAGTATCGTAAGAAGCGGCTTAAAAAACACATTCAAACGAGGTATAACTCGTGAACATTGAAAGACCGTGGCTACCTCAAAATCCAGAATAATACCTAGCAGCCTAAAACTTTTCTCGAACTTGACAAGTTTTCGTTGAGGCGCAGTCTAGGTTACACTTTGTGTCTAGTATCGTAAGAAGCGGCTTAAAAAACTCTTTCAAATGAGGTGTAGTTCGTGAACATTGAAAGACCGTGGCTACCTCAAAATCCAGAATAATACCTGGCAGCCTAAAACTTTTCTCGAATTTTACAAGTTTTCGATGAGAGACAGTCTAGGTTACACTTTGTGTCTAGTACCATAAAAAGCGGCTTAAAAAACTCTTTCAAATAAGGTATAACTCGTGAACATTGAAAGACCGTGGCTACCTCAAAATACAGAATAACACCTGGCAGCCTAAAACTTTTCTCGAATTTTACAAGTTTTCGATGAGACGCAGTCTAGGTAACACTTTGTGTCTAGTATTGTAAGATGCGGCTTAAAAAACTCTTTCAAATGAGGTGTAATTCGTGAACATTGAAAGACCGTGGCTACCTCAAAATCCAGAATAATACCTAGCAGCCTAAAACTTTTTTTGAATTTGTCAAGATTTTGATGAGACGGAGTCTAGATTACACTTTGCGTCTAGTATCGTAAGAAGCGGCTTAAAAAACACATTCAAACGAGGTATAACTCGTGAACATTGAAAGACCGTGGCTACCTCAAAATCCAGAATAATACCTAGCAGCCTAAAACTTTTCTCGAACTTTACAAGTTTTCGTTGAGGCGCAGTCTAGGTTACACTTTGTGTCTAGTATCGTAAGAAGCGGCTTAAAAAACTCTTTCAAATGAGGTGTAATTCGTGAACATTGAAAGACCGTGGCTACCTCAAAATCCAGAATAATACCTAGCAGCTTAAAACTTTTTTTGAATTTGTCAAGATTTTGATGAGACGGAGTCTAGATTACACTTTGCGTCTAGTATCGTAAGAAGCGGCTTAAAAAACACATTCAAACGAGGTATAACTCGTGAACATTGAAAGACCGTGGCTACCTCAAAATCCAGAATAATACCTAGCAGCCTAAAACTTTTCTCGAATTTTACAAGTTTTCGATGAGACGCAGTCTAGGTTACACTTTGTGTCTAGTATCGTAAGATGCGGCTTAAAAAACTCTTTCAAATGAGGTGTAGTTCGTAAACATTGAAAGACCGTGGCTACCTCAAAATCCAGAATAATACCTAGCAGCCTAAAACTTTTCTCGAATTTTACAAGTTTTCGATGAGACGCAGTCTAGGTTACACTTTGTGTCTAGTGTTGTAAGATGCGGCTTAAAAAACTCTTTCAAATGAGGTGTAATTCGTGAACATTGAAAGACCGTGGCTACCTCAAAATCCAGAATAATACCTAGCAGCCTAAACCTTTTTTTGAATTTGTCAAGATTTTGATGAGACGGAGTCTAGATTACACTTTGCGTCTAGTATTGTAAGAAGCGGCTTAAAAAACACATTCAAACGAGGTATAACTCGTGAACATTGAAAGACCGTGGCTACCTCAAAATCCAAAATAATACCTAGCAGCCTAAAACTTTTCTCGAACTTTACAAGTTTTCGTTGAGGCGCAGTCTAGGTTACACTTTGTGTCTAGTATCGTAAGAAGCGGCTTAAAAAACACTTTCAAACGAGGTATAACTCGTGAACATTGAATGACCGTGGCTACCTCAAAATCCAGAATAATACCTGGCAGCCTAAAACTTTTCTCGAATTTGTCAAGATTTTAATGAGACGCAGTCTAGGTTACACTTTGTGTCTAGTATCGTAAGAAGCGGCTTAAAAAACTCTTTCAAATGAGGTGTAATTCGTGAACATTGAAAGACCGTGGCTACCTCAAAATCCAGAATAATACCTAGCAGCCTAAAACTTTTTTCGAATTTGTCAAGATTTTAATGAGACGCAGTCTAGGTTACACTTTGTGTCTAGTATTGTAAGATGCGGCTTAAAAAACTCTTTCAAATGAGGTGTAATTCGTGAACATTGAAAGACCGTGGCTACCTCAAAATCCAGAATAATACCTAGCAGCCTAAAACTTTTTTTGAATTTGTCAAGATTTTGATGAGACGGAGTCTAGATTACACTTTGCGTCTAGTATCGTAAGAAGCGGCTTAAAAAACACATTCAAACGAGGTATAACTCGTGAACATTGAAAGACCGTGGCTACCTCAAAATCCAGAATAATACCTAGCAGCCTAAAACTTTTCTCGAACTTTACAAGTTTTCGTTGAGGCGCAGTCTAGGTTACACTTTGTGTCTAGTATCGTAAGAAGCGGCTTAAAAAACTCTTTCAAATGAGGTGTAATTCGTGAACATTGAAAGACCGTGGCTACCTCAAAATCCAGAATAATACCTAGCAGCTTAAAACTTTTTTTGAATTTGTCAAGATTTTGATGAGACGGAGTCTAGATTACACTTTGCGTCTAGTATCGTAAGAAGCGGCTTAAAAAACACATTCAAACGAGGTATAACTCGTGAACATTGAAAGACCGTGGCTACCTCAAAATCCAGAATAATACCTAGCAGCCTAAAACTTTTCTCGAATTTTACAAGTTTTCGATGAGACGCAGTCTAGGATTACACTTTGCGTCTAGTATCGTAAGAAGCGGCTTAAAAATCACTTTCAAACGAGGTATAACTCGTGAACATTGAAAGACCGTGGCTACCTCAAAATCCAGAATAATACCTAGCAGCCTAAAACTTTTCTCGAACTTTACAAGTTTTCGTTGAGGCGCAGTCTAGGTTACACTTTGCGTCTAGTATCGGAAGAAGCGGCTTAAAAAACTCTTTCAAATGAGGTGTAGTTCGTGAACATTGAAAGACCGTGGCTACCTCAAAATCCAGAATAATACCTAGCAGCCTAAAACTTTTTTTGAATTTGTCAAGATTTTGATGAGACGGAGTCTAGATTACACTTTGCGTCTAGTATCGTAAGAAGCGGCTTAAAAAACACATTCAAACGAGGTATAACTCGTGAACATTGAAAGACCGTGGCTACCTCAAAATCCAGAATAATACCTAGCAGCCTAAAACTTTTCTCGAACTTGACAAGTTTTCGTTGAGGCGCAGTCTAGGTTACACTTTGTGTCTAGTATCGTAAGAAGCGGCTTAAAAAACTCTTTCAAATGAGGTGTAGTTCGTGAACATTGAAAGACCGTGGCTACCTCAAAATCCAGAATAATACCTGGCAGCCTAAAACTTTTCTCGAATTTTACAAGTTTTCGATGAGAGACAGTCTAGGTTACACTTTGTGTCTAGTACCATAAAAAGCGGCTTAAAAAACTCTTTCAAATAAGGTATAACTCGTGAACATTGAAAGACCGTGGCTACCTCAAAATACAGAATAACACCTGGCAGCCTAAAACTTTTCTCGAATTTTACAAGTTTTCGATGAGACGCAGTCTAGGTAACACTTTGTGTCTAGTATTGTAAGATGCGGCTTAAAAAACTCTTTCAAATGAGGTGTAATTCGTGAACATTGAAAGACCGTGGCTACCTCAAAATCCAGAATAATACCTAGCAGCCTAAAACTTTTTTTGAATTTGTCAAGATTTTGATGAGACGGAGTCTAGATTACACTTTGCGTCTAGTATCGTAAGAAGCGGCTTAAAAAACACATTCAAACGAGGTATAACTCGTGAACATTGAAAGACCGTGGCTACCTCAAAATCCAGAATAATACCTAGCAGCCTAAAACTTTTCTCGAACTTTACAAGTTTTCGTTGAGGCGCAGTCTAGGTTACACTTTGTGTCTAGTATCGTAAGAAGCGGCTTAAAAAACTCTTTCAAATGAGGTGTAATTCGTGAACATTGAAAGACCGTGGCTACCTCAAAATCCAGAATAATACCTAGCAGCTTAAAACTTTTTTTGAATTTGTCAAGATTTTGATGAGACGGAGTCTAGATTACACTTTGCGTCTAGTATCGTAAGAAGCGGCTTAAAAAACACATTCAAACGAGGTATAACTCGTGAACATTGAAAGACCGTGGCTACCTCAAAATCCAGAATAATACCTAGCAGCCTAAAACTTTTCTCGAATTTTACAAGTTTTCGATGAGACGCAGTCTAGGTTACACTTTGTGTCTAGTATCGTAAGATGCGGCTTAAAAAACTCTTTCAAATGAGGTGTAGTTCGTAAACATTGAAAGACCGTGGCTACCTCAAAATCCAGAATAATACCTAGCAGCCTAAAACTTTTCTCGAATTTTACAAGTTTTCGATGAGACGCAGTCTAGGTTACACTTTGTGTCTAGTGTTGTAAGATGCGGCTTAAAAAACTCTTTCAAATGAGGTGTAATTCGTGAACATTGAAAGACCGTGGCTACCTCAAAATCCAGAATAATACCTAGCAGCCTAAACCTTTTTTTGAATTTGTCAAGATTTTGATGAGACGGAGTCTAGATTACACTTTGCGTCTAGTATTGTAAGAAGCGGCTTAAAAAACACATTCAAACGAGGTATAACTCGTGAACATTGAAAGACCGTGGCTACCTCAAAATCCAGAATAATACCTAGCAGCCTAAAACTTTTCTCGAACTTTACAAGTTTTCGTTGAGGCGCAGTCTAGGTTACACTTTGTGTCTAGTATCGTAAGAAGCGGCTTAAAAAACACTTTCAAACGAGGTATAACTCGTGAACATTGAATGACCGTGGCTACCTCAAAATCCAGAATAATACCTGGCAGCCTAAAACTTTTCTCGAATTTGTCAAGATTTTAATGAGACGCAGTCTAGGTTACACTTTGTGTCTAGTATCGTAAGAAGCGGCTTAAAAAACTCTTTCAAATGAGGTGTAATTCGTGAACATTTGTTGTGTGTAAAAAAAAAGAAAAAAAAGAGTTTAACTAGAGTAGCGAATGCTTAAAGGAACACTAAATAAAAGGTTACAATGGCTTCTCTTTCTTACACACAAACATACTTTGTTTAGTTTAATACTTACTCCTACAACTGAAGTTTGCCGGAATATCCTCTCGTAGAGCTTTAACTTTTAGTTCAAGGACCGTATAGGCTACCTGAAGGAAGGGATCGGACTGACAATTGAAACAATGCAATAAGAAACATTATCTATTCAAAGACCCGCGCTTACATGGCGGCCTCGGATACCGCTCAAACAGAATACCTTAGGGCTACACTTATCTAAAGGGCCGGCGCCGGGTTGATCGGAACGCGCGGAAACGCGCGACGTCAGCGCGACGCGTTAAAGTCTTTGTAAAACGACCCTGGCCAGGTATTTGGAACGAACTCACGGTTTGGAGGTCGGGCGTAGACGACTCCACGGAATCCCGTTGATGGCCGCCACTAGAACCGCACGCGCGCGCGCCAAAAAATAGGAAATCGATCTATCGGGAATCTGTCAAATCCCGGCGTGAGGCGGGGACTCATTTTCTTTTATTTTGGCCCTCCGCCCAAGGGCGGCGATACCTGTATTACTAGAGTTGAGGCGTTGTAAGCCGCGATACGCGTGTGTAGTGTCGTTTGTTTACATATTTGTGTTAAGGCGCTCCGCGCCGCGAGTGTGTCTCGTTCCACGGCATGTTTTCGCCGCGAGTGAAGATCGCGACGGGCTTTAGGCCCCCGCGCCGGCCGGCCCGTGCCGCCGCGCGACTCCAGGACCTTATGGGTCCCACCAACGCCCGCCACTAAGGCGACGCCATCCCTCCGCGACCGTAGGATGTCTCCAGGGGCGAGCTCGGCGTGCTAGCTCAGCCGCCGCGCCAGGCCAAGGTCGCGCGAGGGCACCGCCACCCTCCAGAGCAGCCGCACCGTCGTCTACCCTTCGCCAACGTGCCTCGGGTCCGCACCTTATCTCCGGCAACGGGATTCCGGGGAGTCGCCCTACGACCGATTTCCGAACCGTGAGTCCGCTTTGAATACCTGGCCAGGGTCGTTTCACAAAGACTTTAACGCGTCGCGCTGACGTCTCGCGTTTCCGCGCGTTCCGTTTTTAGCCGGCGCCGGTCTCTTAGTTAAGTGTAGCCTTAAGGTATTTTGTGTGAGCGGTATCCGAGGCCGCCATGTGAACGCGGGACGGTGAATAGAGGATAGTGCTTATCGCGTTGTTTCAATTGTCAGTCCGATCCCATCCTTCAGGCAACCTATACGGTCCTTGAACCAAAAGTTGAAGCTCTGCGAGAGAATATTCCGGCAAACTTCAGTGGTAGGAGTAAGTATTTAACCAAACAAAGTGTGTTTGTGTGTAAGGAAGGGAAACCATTGTAACCTTTTATTTAGTGTTCCTTTAAGCATTTGCTACAGTAGTTAAACTCTTTTTTTTTTTCTTTTTTTTACACACAACACATTGAAAGACCGTGGCTACCTCAAAATCCAGAATAATACCTAGCAGCCTAAAACTTTTTTCGAATTTGTCAAGATTTTAATGAGACGCAGTCTAGGTTACACTTTGTGTCTAGTATTGTAAGATGCGGCTTAAAAAACTCTTTCAAATGAGGTGTAATTCGTGAACATTGAAAGACCGTGGCTACCTCAAAATCCAGAATAATACCTAGCAGCCTAAAACTTTTTTTGAATTTGTCAAGATTTTGATGAGACGGAGTCTAGATTACACTTTGCGTCTAGTATCGTAAGAAGCGGCTTAAAAAACACATTCAAACGAGGTATAACTCGTGAACATTGAAAGACCGTGGCTACCTCAAAATCCAGAATAATACCTAGCAGCCTAAAACTTTTCTCGAACTTTACAAGTTTTCGTTGAGGCGCAGTCTAGGTTACACTTTGTGTCTAGTATCGTAAGAAGCGGCTTAAAAAACTCTTTCAAATGAGGTGTAATTCGTGAACATTGAAAGACCGTGGCTACCTCAAAATCCAGAATAATACCTAGCAGCTTAAAACTTTTTTTGAATTTGTCAAGATTTTGATGAGACGGAGTCTAGATTACACTTTGCGTCTAGTATCGTAAGAAGCGGCTTAAAAAACACATTCAAACGAGGTATAACTCGTGAACATTGAAAGACCGTGGCTACCTCAAAATCCAGAATAATACCTAGCAGCCTAAAACTTTTCTCGAATTTTACAAGTTTTCGATGAGACGCAGTCTAGGTTACACTTTGTGTCTAGTATTGTAAGATGCGGCTTAAAAAACTCTTTCAAATGAGATGTAATTCGTGAACATTGAAAGACCGTGGCTACCTCAAAATCCAGAATAATACCTAGCAGCCTAAAACTTTTTTCGAATTTGTCAAGATTTTAATGAGACGCAGTCTAGGTTACACTTTGTGTCTAGTATTGTAAGATGCGGCTTAAAAAACTCTTTCAAATGAGGTGTAATTCGTGAACATTGAAAGACCGTGGCTACCTCAAAATCCAGAATAATACCTAGCAGCCTAAAACTTTTTTTGAATTTGTCAAGATTTTGATGAGACGGAGTCTAGATTACACTTTGCGTCTAGTATCGTAAGAAGCGGCTTAAAAAACACATTCAAACGAGGTATAACTCGTGAACATTGAAAGACCGTGGCTACCTCAAAATCCAGAATAATACCTAGCAGCCTAAAACTTTTCTCGAATTTTACAAGTTTTCGATGAGACGCAGTCTAGGTTACACTTTGTGTCTAGTATCGTAAGATGCGGCTTAAAAAACTCTTTCAAATGAGGTGTAGTTCGTAAACATTGAAAGACCGTGGCTACCTCAAAATCCAGAATAATACCTAGCAGCCTAAAACTTTTCTCGAATTTTACAAGTTTTCGATGAGACGCAGTCTAGGTTACACTTTGTGTCTAGTGTTGTAAGATGCGGCTTAAAAAACTCTTTCAAATGAGGTGTAATTCGTGAACATTGAAAGACCGTGGCTACCTCAAAATCCAGAATAATACCTAGCAGCCTAAACCTTTTTTTGAATTTGTCAAGATTTTGATGAGACGGAGTCTAGATTACACTTTGCGTCTAGTATTGTAAGAAGCGGCTTAAAAAACACATTCAAACGAGGTATAACTCGTGAACATTGAAAGACCGTGGCTACCTCAAAATCCAGAATAATACCTAGCAGCCTAAAACTTTTCTCGAACTTTACAAGTTTTCGTTGAGGCGCAGTCTAGGTTACACTTTGTGTCTAGTATCGTAAGAAGCGGCTTAAAAAACACTTTCAAACGAGGTATAACTCGTGAACATTGAATGACCGTGGCTACCTCAAAATCCAGAATAATACCTGGCAGCCTAAAACTTTTCTCGAATTTGTCAAGATTTTAATGAGACGCAGTCTAGGTTACACTTTGTGTCTAGTATCGTAAGAAGCGGCTTAAAAAACTCTTTCAAATGAGGTGTAATTCGTGAACATTGAAAGACCGTGGCTACCTCAAAATCCAGAATAATACCTAGCAGCCTAAAACTTTTTTCGAATTTGTCAAGATTTTAATGAGACGCAGTCTAGGTTACACTTTGTGTCTAGTATTGTAAGATGCGGCTTAAAAAACTCTTTCAAATGAGGTGTAATTCGTGAACATTGAAAGACCGTGGCTACCTCAAAATCCAGAATAATACCTAGCAGCCTAAAACTTTTTTTGAATTTGTCAAGATTTTGATGAGACGGAGTCTAGATTACACTTTGCGTCTAGTATCGTAAGAAGCGGCTTAAAAAACACATTCAAACGAGGTATAACTCGTGAACATTGAAAGACCGTGGCTACCTCAAAATCCAGAATAATACCTAGCAGCCTAAAACTTTTCTCGAACTTTACAAGTTTTCGTTGAGGCGCAGTCTAGGTTACACTTTGTGTCTAGTATCGTAAGAAGCGGCTTAAAAAACTCTTTCAAATGAGGTGTAATTCGTGAATATTGAAAGACCGTGGCTACCTCAAAATCCAGAATAATACCTAGCAGCTTAAAACTTTTTTTGAATTTGTCAAGATTTTGATGAGACGGAGTCTAGATTACACTTTGCGTCTAGTATCGTAAGAAGCGGCTTAAAAAACACATTCAAACGAGGTATAACTCGTGAACATTGAAAGACCGTGGCTACCTCAAAATCCAGAATAATACCTAGCAGCCTAAAACTTTTCTCGAATTTTACAAGTTTTCGATGAGACGCAGTCTAGGTTACACTTTGTGTCTAGTATCGTAAGATGCGGCTTAAAAAACTCTTTCAAATGAGGTGTAGTTCGTAAACATTGAAAGACCGTGGCTACCTCAAAATCCAGAATAATACCTAGCAGCCTAAAACTTTTCTCGAATTTTACAAGTTTTCGATGAGACGCAGTCTAGGTTACACTTTGTGTCTAGTGTTGTAAGATGCGGCTTAAAAAACTCTTTCAAATGAGGTGTAATTCGTGAACATTGAAAGACCGTGGCTACCTCAAAATCCAGAATAATACCTAGCAGCCTAAACCTTTTTTTGAATTTGTCAAGATTTTGATGAGACGGAGTCTAGATTACACTTTGCGTCTAGTATTGTAAGAAGCGGCTTAAAAAACACATTCAAACGAGGTATAACTCGTGAACATTGAAAGACCGTGGCTACCTCAAAATCCAGAATAATACCTAGCAGCCTAAAACTTTTCTCGAACTTTACAAGTTTTCGTTGAGGCGCAGTCTAGGTCACACTTTGTGTCTAGTATCGTAAGAAGCGGCTTAAAAAACACTTTCAAACGAGGTATAACTCGTGAACATTGAATGACCGTGGCTACCTCAAAATCCAGAATAATACCTAGCAGCCTAAAACTTTTTTTGAATTTGTCAAGATTTTGATGAGACGGAGTCTAGATTACACTTTGCGTCTAGTATCGTAAGAAGCGGCTTAAAAAACACATTCAAACGAGGTATAACTCGTGAACATTGAAAGACCGTGGCTACCTCAAAATCCAGAATAATACCTAGCAGCCTAAAACTTTTCTCGAATTTTACAAGTTTTCGATGAGACGCAGTCTAGGTTACACTTTGTGTCTAGTATCGTAAGAAGCGACTTAAAAAACTCTTTCAAATGAGGTGTAATTCGTGAACATTGAAAGACCGTGGCTACCTCAAAATCCAGAATAATACCTAGCAGCCTAAAACTTTTTTTGAATTTGTCAAGATTTTGATGAGACGGAGTCTAGATTACACTTTGCGTCTAGTATTGTAAGAAGCGGCTTAAAAAACACATTCAAACGAGGTATAACTCGTGAACATTGAAAGACCGTGGCTACCTCAAAATCCAGAATAATACCTAGCAGCCTAAAACTTTTCTCGAACTTTACAAGTTTTCGTTGAGGCGCAGTCTAGGTTACACTTTGTGTCTAGTATCGTAAGAAGCGGCTTAAAAAACACTTTCAAACGAGGTATAACTCGTGAACATTGAATGACCGTGGCTACCTCAAAATCCAGAATAATACCTGGCAGCCTAAAACTTTTCTCGAATTTGTCAAGATTTTAATGAGACGCAGTCTAGGTTACACTTTGTGTCTAGTATCGTAAGAAGCGGCTTAAAAAACTCTTTCAAATGAGGTGTAATTCGTGAACATTGAAAGACCGTGGCTACCTCAAAATCCAGAATAATACCTAGCAGCCTAAAACTTTTCTCGAATTTTAAAAGTTTTCGATGAGACGCAGTCTAGGTTACACTTTGTGTCTAGTATCGTAAGATGCGGCTTAAAAAACTCTTTCAAATGAGGTGTAGCTTGAGAACATTGAAAGACCGTGGCTACCTCAAAATCCAGAATAATACCTAGCAGCCTAAAACTTTTCTCGAATTTTACAAGTTTTCGATGAGACGCAGTCTAGGTTACACTTTGTGTCTAGTATCGGAAGAAGCGGCTTAAAAAACTCTTTCAAATGAGGTGTTAATCGTGAACATTGAAAGACCGTGGCTACCTCAAAATCCAGAATAACACCTAGCAGCCTAAAACTTTTTTCGAATTTGTCAAGATTTTAATGAGACGCAGTCTAGGTTACACTTTGTGTCTAGTATCGTAAGAAGCGGCTTAAAAAACTCTTTCAAATGAGGTGTAATTCGTGAACATTGAAAGACCGTGGCTACCTCAAAATCCAGAAAAACACCCGGCACCCTAAATTTTTTTCGAATTTGTCAAGATTTTAATGAGACGCAGTCTAGGTTACACTTTGCGTCTAGTATCGTAAGAAGCGGCTTGAAAAACTCTTTCAAACGAGGTATAAATCGTGAACATTGAAAGACCGTGGCTACATTAAAATCTAGAATAATACCTAGCAGCCTAAAACTTTTTTGAATTTGTCAAGATTTTGATGAGACGCAGTGTAGATTACACTTTGTGTCTAATATTGCAAGAAGCGGCTTAAAAAACTCTTTCAAATGAGGTGTAATTCGTGAACATTGAAAGACCGTGGCTACCTCAAAATCCAGAATAACACCTAGCAGCCTAAAACTTTTCTCAAATTTTACAAGTTTTCGATGAGACACAGTCTAGGTTACACTTTGTGTCTAAAATCGTAAGAAGCGGCTTAAAAAACTCTTTCAAATGACGTATAACTCGTGAACATTGAAAGACCGTGGCTACCTCAAAATCCAGAATAACACCTAGCAGCCTAAAACTTTTTTCGAATTTGTCAAGATTTTAATGAGACGCAGTCTAGGTTACACTTTGTGTCTAGTATCGTAAGAAGCGGCTTAAAAAACTCTTTCAAATGAGGTATAACTCGTGAACATTGAAAGACCGTGGCTACCTCAAAATCCAGAATAACCCCTAGCAGCCTAAAACTTTTTTCGAATTTGTCAAGATTTTAATGAGACGCAGTCTATGTTACACTTTGTGTCTAGTATCGTAGGAAGCGGTTTAAAAAACTCTTTCAAATGACGTATAACTCGTGAACATTGAAAGACCGTGGCTACCTCAAAATCCAGAATAACACCTAGCAGCCTAAAACTTTTCTCGAATTTGTCAAGATTTTATTGAGACGCAGTCTAGGTTACACTTTGTGTCTAGTATCGTAGGAAGCGGTTTAAAAACTCTTTCAAATGAGGTGTAATTCGTGAACATTGAAACCGTGGGTACCTCAAAATCCAGAATAATACCTAGCAGCCTAAAACTTTTCTCGAATTTTACAAGTTTTCGATGAGACGCAGTCTAGGTTACACTTTGTGTCTAGTATCGTAAGAAGCGGCTTAAAAAACACTTTCAAACGAGGTATAACTCGTGAACATTGAAAGACTGTGGCTACCTCAAAATCCAGAATAATACCTAGCAGCCTAAAACTTTTTTTGAATTAGTCAAGATTTTGATGAGACGGAGTCTAGATTACACTTTGCGTCTAGTATCGTAAGAAGCGGCTTAAAAAACACTTTCAAACGAGGTATAACTCGTGAACATTGAAATACCGTGGCTACCTCAAAATCCAGAATAATACGTAGCAGCCTAAAACTTTTCTCGAATTTTACAATTCCCAAACTAAGCAAAGCTTGTACTATGGGTACTAAACGACGATATACATACTTATATAGATAAATAAATACTTAAATACATAGAAAACATCCAAGACCCAAGAACAAATATTCGTGATAAATGCCCCGGCCGGGATTCGAACCCGGGACCTCCAGTTTCGTAGGCAGGGTCACTACCAACTAAGCTAAAGCGGTCGTCAAACTTGGAGTTGGAGGTAATGTCTCTAGCCGCTGCCTTGATGAAATTTCGTTTGTAGAGCAATGCTTACAATACGAGTAGAAATCTTTATCGGCCAAGTCAGGTGAAGAGCAACCGTCGACTTCTTGAGCACATTGCTGATGAATCCACATTGTGTCACACTGGCTGGACCCAGTTCGTGAAAGTTGTTGACCATGCCCCGCGTCCACAGTACAAACAGTTGATGATGTTGTCACAGTCAGGCGCTGGAGCTGGACACATTTTTTTTAGATGTCGGCCCTCGAAATGGCTGAATGTACTTTTTGGTTTTCGGTGCCATGACTCCTCGGAAGATTTCATATGTTTCGCTGTCGATGGCGACTGCACACATAAGCCCTTCTTTTTTTTATGAGCAAGTGCTCTTTGTGTATGGAAAGTACTTCTGACCACAATGCACAGCGGTGCCCGTAGTACGTCATAGGGCTCCGAACATGATGTTTGAATTATGCCATGATACCGCGTGTAATTACTCATTATTAGTCATAGTATTTGAGAGTATAGATAGTATTTCAATTACTTATTTGTAACATTTACTTTTGTGCACTTAAAGTGAACGTATCGGATAAGTCCTCGTTACTAGCGCAATTAAGAATCTCATTAGCACAATACGCGATCAGGGTTTTTCCCTAAATTTGATTATTTGAGACGTGTTATATACAATGGATATTCAAACTGAAGGTATGTATTTTGTATTTTATAAGGTTTTTTTTTTAACTTTCATTCAGCAAATTTGTTTATATGAGGTACTACGCTGACTCAATAAAACTAGAACCGTTTTTCCCCCGAAGGGTAAAAAACGGATATTAAGGTTTCAGCCGAAGCTTGAACCACTGTGAGATTAGCCTTCCTATATTCATAGCTATACCTACGTAATACCCGTCATTCTTCATGTGCTAGAAGAGTACTCACCGATGACGTCACTATACCTGTCTCTGTCTACCCCTTCCATAGCGGCGCGCGGTGGCTTCTGGCTTCAGTACAATTTAGCCGGCAAGGCCCTGAAAGGGTGGTTCAAGCTTCGGCTGAAACCTAAATATCCGTTTTTTACCCTTCGGGGGAAAAACGGTTCTATTTAGGTGTTCGAGCCTTCGCTTGAACCACTGTGAGACGTGTTTGTAATCTGCCGGCGCCGCTAGAACTCTATGTGGGGCTAGACTAGAGTAAAAAGGAAGCGTACTGTGAAAATAATGGGTTAACCATTAAACTATGTATGACTGTATGATAAGAATGTACCCAAAATAAAACTATTTGAAGCGATGATCATAAACACCAGTATTGATCGCTTAGATAACTTAGAGTTGAAATTTCATTACAGTGTTCATAAACACTTGTTGTAAGTTAATGACTGTGGTTGTTACTTGAATTAAATTGCTATTGATATATGTTATATAGGTACATGAAGAAAATATTTCTTGAAGCTTTTATCCTTATCGCAGTATCTACCGGATTATTTACTGAACTCTTGTGACTGTGAGAGCTTGTCCAACACTGCCTGCTGTCCGTTAGGTAAGATACGTTGATACGTTCTGTTATTTTCTGACTGGATCTGAGTAATTGAAGACTTCTGACGCTTGACTTCCGAAGGTAAATACCTGAGTCCCAAATATACCTACTTCATATAGGCAATGTCGAATGGAATCGCCTTTGTATTTTTATTTATTTTTTCCCCGTAAAATACGGAATTTTTAAAATATGGCTTATGTTTGAAAGTTAATGTGATACTACTGAACTTTTCTTGTACTCAGAAGTCTACTTGATAAATTTATACAGTATAGAAATTCAATTCGTCATCTTTTATTCTTATACGGCTATCTACCTATTGCTATGACCATGTCCAACGCTTGGCCTTCTGGTGCCATTAATGATTATGAATATTTACACCTCATTTGAAAGAGTTTTTTAAGCCACTTCTTCCGATACTAGACACAAAGTGTAACCTAGACTGCGTCTCATCGAAAACTTGTAAAATTCGTAAAAAGTTTTAGGCTGCTAGGTATTATTCTGGATTTTGAGGTAGCCACGGTCTTTCAATGTTCACGAATTACACCTCATTTGAAAGAGTTTTTTAAGCCGCTTCTTACGATACTAGACACAAAGTGTAATCTAGACTGCGTCTTATCAAAATCTTGACAAATTCGAGAAAAGTTTTAGGCTTCTAGGTATTATTCTGGATTTTGAGGTAGCGACGGTCTTTCAATGTTCACGAATTACACCTCATTTGAAAGAGTTTTTTAAGCCGCTTCTTACGATACTAGACACAAAGTGTAATCTAGACTCCGTCTCATCAAAATCTTGACAAATTCAAAAAAAGTTTTAGGCTGCTAGGTATTATTCTGGATTTTGAGGTAGCCACGGTCTTTCAATGTTCTCGAACTAAACCTCGTTTGAAAGAGTTTTTTATGCCGCATCTTACGATACTAGACGCAAAGTGTAATCTAGACTCCGTCTCATCAAAATCTTGACTAATTCAAAAAAAGTTTTAGGCTGCTAGGTATTATTCTGGATTTTGAGGTAGCCACGGTCTTTCAATGTTCACGATTTACACCTCATTTGAAAGAGTTTTTTAAGCTGCTTCTTCCGATACTAGACACAAAGTGTAACCTAGACTGCGTCTCATCGAAAACTTGTAAAATTCGAGAAAAGTTTTAGGCTGCTAGGTATTATTCTGGATTTTGAGGTAGCCACGGTCTTTCAATGTTCTCGAACTACACCTCATTTGAAAGAGTTTTTTAAGCCGCATCTAACGATACTAGACACAAAGTGTAACCTAGACTGCGTCTCGTCGAAAACTTGTAAAATTCGAGAAAAGTTTTAGGCTGCTAGGTATTATTCTGGATTTTGAGGTAGCCACGGTCTTTCAATGTTCACGATTTACACCTCATTTTAAAGAGTTTTTAAGCCGCTTCTTACGATACTAGACGCAAAGTGTAATCTAGACTCCGTCTCATCAAAATCTTGACTAATTCAAAAAAAGTTTTAGGCTGCTAGGTATTATTCTGGATTTTGAGGTAGCCACGGTCTTTCAATGTTCTCGAACTAAACTTCGTTTGAAAGAGTTTTTTATGCCGCATCTTACGATACTAGACGCAAAGTGTAATCTAGACTCCGTCTCATCAAAATCTTGACTAATTCAAAAAAAGTTTTAGGCTGCTAGGTATTATTCTGGATTTTGAGGTAGCCACGGTCTTTCAATGTTCACGATTTACACCTCATTTGAAAGAGTTTTTTAAGCTGCTTCTTCCGATACTAGACACAAAGTGTAACCTAGACTGCGTCTCATCGAAAACTTGTAAAATTCGAGAAAAGTTTTAGGCTGCTAGGTATTATTCTGGATTTTGAGGTAGCCACGGTCTTTCAATGGTCTCGAACTACACCTCATTTGAAAGAGTTTTTTAAGCCGCATCTAACGATACTAGACACAAAGTGTAACCTAGACTGCGTCTCGTCGAAAACTTGTAAAATTCGAGAAAAGTTTTAGGCTGCTAGGTATTATTCTGGATTTTGAGGTAGCCACGGTCTTTCAATGTTCTCGAATTACACCTCATTTGAAAGAGTTTTTTAAGTCGCTTCTTACGATACTAGACACAAAGTGTAATCTAGACTCCGTCTCATCAAATACTTGACAAATTCAAAAAAAGTTTTAGGCTGCTAGGTATTATTCTGGATTTTGAGGTAGCCACGGTCTTTCAATGTTCACGATTAACACCTCATTTGAAAGAGTTTTTTAATCCGCTTCTTACGATACTAGACACTAAGTGTAACCTAGACTGCGTCTTATCAAAATCTTGACAAATTCGAGAAAAGTTTTAGGCTGCTAGGTATTATTCTGGATTTTGAGGTAGCTACGGTCTTTCAATGTTCTCGAACTAAACCTCGTTTGAAAGAGTTTTTTATGCCGCATCTTACGATTCTAGACACAAAGTGTAAACTTGACTGCGTCTCATCAAAATCTTGACAAATTCAAAAAAAGTTTTAGGCTGCTAGGTATTATTCTGGATTTTGAGGTAGCCACGGTCTTTCAATGTTCACGAATTACACCTCATTTGAAAGAGTTTTTTAAGCCGCTTCTTACGATACTAGACACAAAGTGTAATCTAGACTCCGTCTCATCAAAATCTTGACAAATTCAAAAAAAGTTTTAGGCTGCTAGGTATTATTCTGGATTTTGAGGTAGCCACGGTCTTTCAATGTTCTCGAACTAAACCTCGTTTGAAAGAGTTTTTTATGCCGCATCTTACGATTCTAGACACAAAGTGTAAACTTGACTGCGTCTCATCAAAATCTTGACAAATTCAAAAAAAGTTTTAGGCTGCTAGGTATTATTCTGGATTTTGAGGTAGCCACGGTCTTTCAATGTTCACGAATTACACCTCATTTGAAAGAGTTTTTTAAGCTGCTTCTTCCGATACTAGACATAAAGTGTAACCTAGACTGCGTCTCATCGAAAACTTGTAAAATTCGAGAAAAGTTTTAGGCTGCTAGGTATTATTCTGGATTTTGAGGTAGCCACGGTCTTTCAATGTTCTCGAATTACACCTCATTTGAAAGAGTTTTTTAAGCCGCTTCTTACGATACTAGACACAAAGTGTAATCTAGACTCCGTCTCATCAAATACTTGACAAATTCAAAAAAAGTTTTAGGCTGCTAGGTATTATTCTGGATTTTGAGGTAGCCACGGTCTTTCAATGTTCTCGAACTAAACCTCGTTTGAAAGAGTTTTTTATGCCGCATCTTACGATTCTAGACACAAAGTGTAAACTTGACTGCGTCTCATCAAAATCTTGACAAATTCAAAAAAAGTTTTAGGCTGCTAGGTATTATTCTGGATTTTGAGGTAGCCACGGTCTTTCAATGTTCACGAATTACACCTCATTTGAAAGAGTTTTTTAAGCCGCTTCTTACGATTCTAGACACAAAGTGTAACCTTGACTGCGTCTCATCAAAATCTTGTAAAATTCGAGAAAAGTTTTAGGCTGCTAGGTATTATTCTGGATTTTGAGGTAGCCACGGTCTTTCAATGTTCTCGAATTACACCTCATTTGAAAGAGTTTTTTAAGTCGCTTCTTACGATACTAGACACAAAGTGTAACCTAGACTGCGTCTCATCGAAATCTTGTAAAATTCGAGAAAAGTTTTAGGCTGCTAGGTATTATTCTGGATTTTGAGGTAGCCACGGTCTTTCAATGTTCTTGAACTACACCTCATTTGAAAGAGTTTTTTAAGCCGCATCTTACGATACTAGACACATAGTGTAACCTAGACTGCGTCTCATCGAAAACTTGTAAAATTCGAGAAAAGTTTTAGGCTGCTAGGTATTATTCTGGATTTTGAGGTAGCCACGGTCTTTCAATGTTCACGAGTTATACCTCGTTTGAAAGTGTTTTTTAAGCCGCTTCTTACGATACTAGACGCAAAGTGTAATCTAGACTCCATCTCATCAAAATCTTGACTAATTCAAAAAAAGTTTTAGGCTGCTAGGTATTATTCTGGATTTTGAGGTAGCCACGGTCTTTCAATGTTCACGAGTTATACCTCGTTTGAAAGTGTTTTTAAGCCGCTTCTTACGATACTAGACGCAAAGTGTAATCTAGACTCCATCTCATCAAAATCTTGACTAATTCAAAAAAAGTTTTAGGCTGCTAGGTATTATTCTGGATTTTGAGGTAGCCACGGTCTTTCAATGTTCACGAATTACACCTCATTTGAAAGAGTTTTTTAAGCCGCTTCTTACGATTCTAGACACAAAGTGTAACCTTGACTGCGTCTCATCAAAATCTTGACAAATTCAAAAAAGTTTTAGGCTGCTAGGTATTATTCTGGATTTTGAGGTAGCCACGGTCTTTCAATGTTCTCGAATTACACCTCATTTGAAAGAGTTTTTTAAGTCGCTTCTTACGATACTAGACACAAAGTGTAACCTAGACTGCGTCTCATCGAAATCTTGTAAAATTCGAGAAAAGTTTTAGGCTGCTAGGTATTATTCTGGATTTTGAGGTAGCCACGGTCTTTCAATGTTCTTGAACTAAACCTCGTTTGAAAGAGTTTTTTATGCCGCATCTTACGATTCTAGACACAAAGTGTAAACTTGACTGCGTCTCATCAAAATCTTGACAAATTCAAAAAAAGTTTTAGGCTGCTAGGTATTATTCTGGATTTTGAGGTAGCCACGGTCTTTCAATGTTCACGAATTACACCTCATTTGAAAGAGTTTTTTAAGCCGCTTCTTACGATTCTAGACACAAAGTGTAACCTTGACTGCGTCTCATCAAAATCTTGACAAATTCAAAAAAGTTTTAGGCTGCTAGGTATTATTCTGGATTTTGAGGTAGCCACGGTCTTTCAATGTTCTCGAATTACACCTCATTTGAAAGAGTTTTTGAAGTCGCTTCTTACGATACTAGACACAAAGTGTAACCTAGACTGCGTCTCATCGAAATCTTGTAAAATTCGAGAAAAGTTTTAGGCTGCTAGGTATTATTCTGGATTTTGAGGTAGCCACGGTCTTTCAATGTTCACGAATTACACCTCATTTGAAAGAGTTTTTTAAGCCGCATCTTACGATACTAGACACATAGAGTAACCTAGACTGCGTCTCATCGAAAACTTGTAAAATTCGAGAAAAGTTTTAGGCTGCTAGGTATTATTCTGGATTTTGAGGTAGCCACGGTCTTTCAATGTTCACGATTTACACCTCATTTGAAAGAGTTTTTTAAGCCACTTCTTCCGATACTAGACACAAAGTGTAACCTAGACTGCGTCTCGTCGAAAACTTGTAAAATTCGAGAAAAGTTTTAGGCTGCTAGGTATTATTCTGGATTTTGAGGTAGCAACGGTCTTTCAATGTTCACGAGTTATACCTCGTTTGAAAGTGTTTTTTAAGCCGCTTCTTACGATACTAGACACAAAGTGTAATCTAGACTCCGTCTCATCAAAATCTTGACTAATTCAAAAAAAGTTTTAGGCTGCTAGGTATTATTCTGGATTTTGAGGTAGCTACGGTCTTTCAATGTTCACGAATTATACCTCGTTTGAAAGTGTTTTTTAAGCCGCTTCTTACGATACTAGACGCAAAGTGTAATCTAGACTCCATCTCATCAAAATCTTGACTAATTCAAAAAAAGTTTTAGGCTGCTAGGTATTATTCTGGATTTTGAGGTAGCCACGGTCTTTCAATGTTCACGAATTACACCTCATTTGAAAGAGTTTTTTAAGCCGCTTCTTACGATACTAGACACAAAGTGTAATCTAGACTGCGTCTTATCAAAATCTTGACAAATTCGAGAAAAGTTTTAGGCTGCTAGGTATTATTCTGGATTTTGAGGTAGCCACGGTCTTTCAATGTTCTCGAATTACACCTCATTTGAAAGAGTTTTTTAAGTCGCTTCTTCCGATACTAGACACAAAGTGTAACCTAGACTGCGTCTCATCGAAAACTTGTAAAATTCGAGAAAAGTTTTAGGCTGCTAGGTATTATTCTGGATTTTGAGGTAGCCACGGTCTTTCAATTGTCTCGAATTACACCTCATTTGAAAGAGTTTTTTAAGCCGCTTCTTACGATACTAGACACAAAGTGTAATCTAGACTCCGTCTCATCAAATACTTGACAAATTCAAAAAAAGTTTTAGGCTGCTAGGTATTATTCTGGATTTTGAGGTAGCCACGGTCTTTCAATGTTCTTGAACTAAACCTCGTTTGAAAGAGTTTTTTATGCCGCATCTTACGATTCTAGACACAAAGTGTAAACTTGACTGCGTCTCATCAAAATCTTGACAAATTCAAAAAAAGTTTTAGGCTGCTAGGTATTATTCTGGATTTTGAGGTAGCCACGGTCTTTCAATGTTCACGAATTACACCTCATTTGAAAGAGTTTTTTAAGCCGCTTCTTACGATTCTAGACACAAAGTGTAACCTTGACTGCGTCTCATCAAAATCTTGACAAATTCAAAAAAGTTTTAGGCTGCTAGGTATTATTCTGGATTTTGAGGTAGCCACGGTCTTTCAATGTTCTCGAATTACACCTCATTTGAAAGAGTTTTTGAAGTCGCTTCTTACGATACTAGACACAAAGTGTAACCTAGACTGCGTCTCATCGAAATCTTGTAAAATTCGAGAAAAGTTTTAGGCTGCTAGGTATTATTCTGGATTTTGAGGTAGCCACGGTCTTTCAATGTTCACGAATTACACCTCATTTGAAAGAGTTTTTTAAGCCGCATCTTACGATACTAGACACATAGTGTAACCTAGACTGCGTCTCATCGAAAACTTGTAAAATTCGAGAAAAGTTTTAGGCTGCTAGGTATTATTCTGGATTTTGAGGTAGCCACGGTCTTTCAATGTTCACGAATTACACCTCATTTGAAAGAGTTTTTTAAGCCGCTTCTTACGATTCTAGACACAAAGTGTAACCTTGACTGCGTCTCATCAAAATCTTGACAAATTCAAAAAAGTTTTAGGCTGCTAGGTATTATTCTGGATTTTGAGGTAGCCACGGTCTTTCAATGTTCTCGAATTACACCTCATTTGAAAGAGTTTTTTAAGTCGCTTCTTACGATACTAGACACAAAGTGTAACCTAGACTGCGTCTCATCGAAATCTTGTAAAATTCGAGAAAAGTTTTAGGCTGCTAGGTATTATTCTGGATTTTGAGGTAGCCACGGTCTTTCAATGTTCACGAATTACACCTCATTTGAAAGAGTTTTTTAAGCCGCTTCTTACGATACTAGACGCAAAGTGTAATCTAGACTCCATCTCATCAAAATCTTGACTAATTCAAAAAAAGTTTTAGGCTGCTAGGTATTATTCTGGATTTTGAACTAGCCACGGTCTTTCAATGTTCACGATTTACACCTCATTTGAATGAGTTTTTTAAGCTGCTTCTTCCGATACTAGACACAAAGTGTAACCTAGACTGCGTCTCATCGAAAACTTGTAAAATTCGAGAAAAGTTTTAGGCTGCTAGGTATTATTCTGGATTTTGAGGTAGCCACGGTCTTTCAATTGTCTCGAATTACACCTCATTTGAAAGAGTTTTTTAAGCCGCTTCTTACGATACTAGACACAAAGTGTAATCTAGACTCCGTCTCATCAAATACTTGACAAATTCAAAAAAAGTTTTAGGCTGCTAGGTATTATTCTGGATTTTGAGGTAGCCACGGTCTTTCAATGTTCTTGAACTAAACCTCGTTTGAAAGAGTTTTTTATGCCGCATCTTACGATTCTAGACACAAAGTGTAAACTTGACTGCGTCTCATCAAAATCTTGACAAATTCAAAAAAAGTTTTAGGCTGCTAGGTATTATTCTGGATTTTGAGGTAGCCACGGTCTTTCAATGTTCACGAATTACACCTCATTTGAAAGAGTTTTTTAAGCCGCTTCTTACGATTCTAGACACAAAGTGTAACCTTGACTGCGTCTCATCAAAATCTTGACAAATTCAAAAAAGTTTTAGGCTGCTAGGTATTATTCTGGATTTTGAGGTAGCCACGGTCTTTCAATGTTCTCGAATTACACCTCATTTGAAAGAGTTTTTTAAGTCGCTTCTTACGATACTAGACACAAAGTGTAACCTAGACTGCGTCTCATCGAAATCTTGTAAAATTCGAGAAAAGTTTTAGGCTGCTAGGTATTATTCTGGATTTTGAGGTAGCCACGGTCTTTCAATGTTCACGAATTACACCTCATTTGAAAGAGTTTTTTAAGCCTCTTCTTACGATACTAGACGCAAAGTGTAATCTAGACTCCATCTCATCAAAATCTTGACTAATTCAAAAAAAGTTTTAGGCTGCTAGGTATTATTCTGGATTTTGAACTAGCCACGGTCTTTCAATGTTCACGATTTACACCTCATTTGAATGAGTTTTTTAAGCTGCTTCTTCCGATACTAGACACAAAGTGTAACCTAGACTGCGTCTCATCGAAAACTTGTAAAATTCGAGAAAAGTTTTAGGCTGCTAGGTATTATTCTGGATTTTGAGGTAGCCACGGTCTTTCAATTGTCTCGAATTACACCTCATTTGAAAGAGTTTTTTAAGCCGCTTCTTACGATACTAGACACAAAGTGTAATCTAGACTCCGTCTCATCAAATACTTGACAAATTCAAAAAAAGTTTTAGGCTGCTAGGTATTATTCTGGATTTTGAGGTAGCCACGGTCTTTCAATGTTCTTGAACTAAACCTCGTTTGAAAGAGTTTTTTATGCCGCATCTTACGATTCTAGACACAAAGTGTAAACTTGACTGCGTCTCATCAAAATCTTGACAAATTCAAAAAAAGTTTTAGGCTGCTAGGTATTATTCTGGATTTTGAGGTAGCCACGGTCTTTCAATGTTCACGAATTACACCTCATTTGAAAGAGTTTTTTAAGCCGCTTCTTACGATTCTAGACACAAAGTGTAACCTTGACTGCGTCTCATCAAAATCTTGACAAATTCAAAAAAGTTTTAGGCTGCTAGGTATTATTCTGGATTTTGAACTAGCCACGGTCTTTCAATGTTCACGATTTACACCTCATTTGAATGAGTTTTTTAAGCTGCTTCTTCCGATACTAGACACAAAGTGTAACCTAGACTGCGTCTCATCGAAAACTTGTAAAATTCGAGAAAAGTTTTAGGCTGCTAGGTATTATTCTGGATTTTGAGGTAGCCACGGTCTTTCAATTGTCTCGAATTACACCTCATTTGAAAGAGTTTTTTAAGCCGCTTCTTACGATACTAGACACAAAGTGTAATCTAGACTCCGTCTCATCAAATACTTGACAAATTCAAAAAAAGTTTTAGGCTGCTAGGTATTATTCTGGATTTTGAGGTAGCCACGGTCTTTCAATGTTCTTGAACTAAACCTCGTTTGAAAGAGTTTTTTATGCCGCATCTTACGATTCTAGACACAAAGTGTAAACTTGACTGCGTCTCATCAAAATCTTGACAAATTCAAAAAAAGTTTTAGGCTGCTAGGTATTATTCTGGATTTTGAGGTAGCCACGGTCTTTCAATGTTCACGAATTACACCTCATTTGAAAGAGTTTTTTAAGCCGCTTCTTACGATTCTAGACACAAAGTGTAACCTTGACTGCGTCTCATCAAAATCTTGACAAATTCAAAAAAGTTTAAGGCTGCTAGGTATTATTCTGGATTTTGAGGTAGCCACGGTCTTTCAATGTTCTCGAATTACACCTCATTTGAAAGAGTTTTTTAAGTCGCTTCTTACGATACTAGACACAAAGTGTAACCTAGACTGCGTCTCATCGAAATCTTGTAAAATTCGAGAAAAGTTTTAGGCTGCTAGGTATTATTCTGGATTTTGAGGTAGCCACGGTCTTTCAATGTTCACGAATTACACCTCATTTGAAAGAGTTTTTTAAGCCGCTTCTTACGATACTAGACGCAAAGTGTAATCTAGACTCCATCTCATCAAAATCTTGACTAATTCAAAAAAAGTTTTAGGCTGCTAGGTATTATTCTGGATTTTGAACTAGCCACGGTCTTTCAATGTTCACGATTTACACCTCATTTGAATGAGTTTTTTAAGCTGCTTCTTCCGATACTAGACACAAAGTGTAACCTAGACTGCGTCTCATCGAAAACTTGTAAAATTCGAGAAAAGTTTTAGGCTGCTAGGTATTATTCTGGATTTTGAGGTAGCCACGGTCTTTCAATTGTCTCGAATTACACCTCATTTGAAAGAGTTTTTTAAGCCGCTTCTTACGATACTAGACACAAAGTGTAATCTAGACTCCGTCTCATCAAATACTTGACAAATTCAAAAAAAGTTTTAGGCTGCTAGGTATTATTCTGGATTTTGAGGTAGCCACGGTCTTTCAATGTTCTTGAACTAAACCTCGTTTGAAAGAGTTTTTTATGCCGCATCTTACGATTCTAGACACAAAGTGTAAACTTGACTGCGTCTCATCAAAATCTTGACAAATTCAAAAAAAGTTTTAGGCTGCTAGGTATTATTCTGGATTTTGAGGTAGCCACGGTCTTTCAATGTTCACGAATTACACCTCATTTGAAAGAGTTTTTTAAGCCGCTTCTTACGATTCTAGACACAAAGTGTAACCTTGACTGCGTCTCATCAAAATCTTGACAAATTCAAAAAAGTTTTAGGCTGCTAGGTATTATTCTGGATTTTGAGGTAGCCACGGTCTTTCAATGTTCTCGAATTACACCTCATTTGAAAGAGTTTTTGAAGTCGCTTCTTACGATACTAGACACAAAGTGTAACCTAGACTGCGTCTCATCGAAATCTTGTAAAATTCGAGAAAAGTTTTAGGCTGCTAGGTATTATTCTGGATTTTGAGGTAGCCACGGTCTTTCAATGTTCACGAATTACACCTCATTTGAAAGAGTTTTTTAAGCCGCATCTTACGATACTAGACACATAGTGTAACCTAGACTGCGTCTCATCGAAAACTTGTAAAATTCGAGAAAAGTTTTAGGCTGCTAGGTATTATTCTGGATTTTGAGGTAGCCACGGTCTTTCAATGTTCACGATTTACACCTCATTTGAAAGAGTTTTTTAAGCCACTTCTTCCGATACTAGACACAAAGTGTAACCTAGACTGCGTCTCGTCGAAAACTTGTAAAATTCGAGAAAAGTTTTAGGCTGCTAGGTATTATTCTGGATTTTGAGGTAGCAACGGTCTTTCAATGTTCACGAGTTATACCTCGTTTGAAAGTGTTTTTTAAGCCGCTTCTTACGATACTAGACACAAAGTGTAATCTAGACTCCGTCTCATCAAAATCTTGACTAATTCAAAAAAAGTTTTAGGCTGCTAGGTATTATTCTGGATTTTGAGGTAGCTACGGTCTTTCAATGTTCACGAATTATACCTCGTTTGAAAGTGTTTTTTAAGCCGCTTCTTACGATACTAGACGCAAAGTGTAATCTAGACTCCATCTCATCAAAATCTTGACTAATTCAAAAAAAGTTTTAGGCTGCTAGGTATTATTCTGGATTTTGAGGTAGCCACGGTCTTTCAATGTTCACGAATTACACCTCATTTGAAAGAGTTTTTTAAGCCGCTTCTTACGATTCTAGACACAAAGTGTAACCTTGACTGCGTCTCATCAAAATCTTGACAAATTCAAAAAAGTTTTAGGCTGCTAGGTATTATTCTGGATTTTGAGGTAGCCACGGTCTTTCAATGTTCTCGAATTACACCTCATTTGAAAGAGTTTTTGAAGTCGCTTCTTACGATACTAGACACAAAGTGTAACCTAGACTGCGTCTCATCGAAATCTTGTAAAATTCGAGAAAAGTTTTAGGCTGCTAGGTATTATTCTGGATTTTGAGGTAGCCACGGTCTTTCAATGTTCACGAATTACACCTCATTTGAAAGAGTTTTTTAAGCCGCATCTTACGATACTAGACACATAGTGTAACCTAGACTGCGTCTCATCGAAAACTTGTAAAATTCGAGAAAAGTTTTAGGCTGCTAGGTATTATTCTGGATTTTGAGGTAGCCACGGTCTTTCAATGTTCACGAATTACACCTCATTTGAAAGAGTTTTTTAAGCCGCTTCTTACGATTCTAGACACAAAGTGTAAACTTGACTGCGTCTCATCAAAATCTTGACAAATTCAAAAAAAGTTTTAGGCTGCTAGGTATTATTCTGGATTTTGAGGTAGCCACGGTCTTTCAATGTTCACGAATTACACCTCATTTGAAAGAGTTTTTTAAGCCGCTTCTTACGATTCTAGACACAAAGTGTAACCTTGACTGCGTCTCATCAAAATCTTGACAAATTCAAAAAAGTTTTAGGCTGCTAGGTATTATTCTGGATTTTGAGGTAGCCACGGTCTTTCAATGTTCTCGAATTACACCTCATTTGAAAGAGTTTTTTAAGTCGCTTCTTACGATACTAGACACAAAGTGTAACCTAGACTGCGTCTCATCGAAATCTTGTAAAATTCGAGAAAAGTTTTAGGCTGCTAGGTATTATTCTGGATTTTGAGGTAGCCACGGTCTTTCAATGTTCACGAATTACACCTCATTTGAAAGAGTTTTTTAAGCCGCTTCTTACGATACTAGACGCAAAGTGTAATCTAGACTCCATCTCATCAAAATCTTGACTAATTCAAAAAAAGTTTTAGGCTGCTAGGTATTATTCTGGATTTTGAACTAGCCACGGTCTTTCAATGTTCACGATTTACACCTCATTTGAATGAGTTTTTTAAGCTGCTTCTTCCGATACTAGACACAAAGTGTAACCTAGACTGCGTCTCATCGAAAACTTGTAAAATTCGAGAAAAGTTTTAGGCTGCTAGGTATTATTCTGGATTTTGAGGTAGCCACGGTCTTTCAATTGTCTCGAATTACACCTCATTTGAAAGAGTTTTTTAAGCCGCTTCTTACGATACTAGACACAAAGTGTAATCTAGACTCCGTCTCATCAAATACTTGACAAATTCAAAAAAAGTTTTAGGCTGCTAGGTATTATTCTGGATTTTGAGGTAGCCACGGTCTTTCAATGTTCTTGAACTAAACCTCGTTTGAAAGAGTTTTTTATGCCGCATCTTACGATTCTAGACACAAAGTGTAAACTTGACTGCGTCTCATCAAAATCTTGACAAATTCAAAAAAAGTTTTAGGCTGCTAGGTATTATTCTGGATTTTGAGGTAGCCACGGTCTTTCAATGTTCACGAATTACACCTCATTTGAAAGAGTTTTTTAAGCCGCTTCTTACGATTCTAGACACAAAGTGTAACCTTGACTGCGTCTCATCAAAATCTTGACAAATTCAAAAAAGTTTTAGGCTGCTAGGTATTATTCTGGATTTTGAGGTAGCCACGGTCTTTCAATGTTCTCGAATTACACCTCATTTGAAAGAGTTTTTGAAGTCGCTTCTTACGATACTAGACACAAAGTGTAACCTAGACTGCGTCTCATCGAAATCTTGTAAAATTCGAGAAAAGTTTTAGGCTGCTAGGTATTATTCTGGATTTTGAACTAGCCACGGTCTTTCAATGTTCACGATTTACACCTCATTTGAATGAGTTTTTTAAGCTGCTTCTTCCGATACTAGACACAAAGTGTAACCTAGACTGCGTCTCATCGAAAACTTGTAAAATTCGAGAAAAGTTTTAGGCTGCTAGGTATTATTCTGGATTTTGAGGTAGCCACGGTCTTTCAATTGTCTCGAATTACACCTCATTTGAAAGAGTTTTTTAAGCCGCTTCTTACGATACTAGACACAAAGTGTAATCTAGACTCCGTCTCATCAAATACTTGACAAATTCAAAAAAAGTTTTAGGCTGCTAGGTATTATTCTGGATTTTGAGGTAGCCACGGTCTTTCAATGTTCTTGAACTAAACCTCGTTTGAAAGAGTTTTTTATGCCGCATCTTACGATTCTAGACACAAAGTGTAAACTTGACTGCGTCTCATCAAAATCTTGACAAATTCAAAAAAAGTTTTAGGCTGCTAGGTATTATTCTGGATTTTGAGGTAGCCACGGTCTTTCAATGTTCACGAATTACACCTCATTTGAAAGAGTTTTTTAAGCCGCTTCTTACGATTCTAGACACAAAGTGTAACCTTGACTGCGTCTCATCAAAATCTTGACAAATTCAAAAAAGTTTTAGGCTGCTAGGTATTATTCTGGATTTTGAGGTAGCCACGGTCTTTCAATGTTCTCGAATTACACCTCATTTGAAAGAGTTTTTTAAGTCGCTTCTTACGATACTAGACACAAAGTGTAACCTAGACTGCGTCTCATCGAAATCTTGTAAAATTCGAGAAAAGTTTTAGGCTGCTAGGTATTATTCTGGATTTTGAGGTAGCCACGGTCTTTCAATGTTCACGAATTACACCTCATTTGAAAGAGTTTTTTAAGCCGCTTCTTACGATACTAGACGCAAAGTGTAATCTAGACTCCATCTCATCAAAATCTTGACTAATTCAAAAAAAGTTTTAGGCTGCTAGGTATTATTCTGGATTTTGAACTAGCCACGGTCTTTCAATGTTCACGATTTACACCTCATTTGAATGAGTTTTTTAAGCTGCTTCTTCCGATACTAGACACAAAGTGTAACCTAGACTGCGTCTCATCGAAAACTTGTAAAATTCGAGAAAAGTTTTAGGCTGCTAGGTATTATTCTGGATTTTGAGGTAGCCACGGTCTTTCAATTGTCTCGAATTACACCTCATTTGAAAGAGTTTTTTAAGCCGCTTCTTACGATACTAGACACAAAGTGTAATCTAGACTCCGTCTCATCAAATACTTGACAAATTCAAAAAAAGTTTTAGGCTGCTAGGTATTATTCTGGATTTTGAGGTAGCCACGGTCTTTCAATGTTCTTGAACTAAACCTCGTTTGAAAGAGTTTTTTATGCCGCATCTTACGATTCTAGACACAAAGTGTAAACTTGACTGCGTCTCATCAAAATCTTGACAAATTCAAAAAAAGTTTTAGGCTGCTAGGTATTATTCTGGATTTTGAGGTAGCCACGGTCTTTCAATGTTCACGAATTACACCTCATTTGAAAGAGTTTTTTAAGCCGCTTCTTACGATTCTAGACACAAAGTGTAACCTTGACTGCGTCTCATCAAAATCTTGACAAATTCAAAAAAGTTTTAGGCTGCTAGGTATTATTCTGGATTTTGAGGTAGCCACGGTCTTTCAATGTTCTCGAATTACACCTCATTTGAAAGAGTTTTTGAAGTCGCTTCTTACGATACTAGACACAAAGTGTAACCTAGACTGCGTCTCATCGAAATCTTGTAAAATTCGAGAAAAGTTTTAGGCTGCTAGGTATTATTCTGGATTTTGAACTAGCCACGGTCTTTCAATGTTCACGATTTACACCTCATTTGAATGAGTTTTTTAAGCTGCTTCTTCCGATACTAGACACAAAGTGTAACCTAGACTGCGTCTCATCGAAAACTTGTAAAATTCGAGAAAAGTTTTAGGCTGCTAGGTATTATTCTGGATTTTGAGGTAGCCACGGTCTTTCAATTGTCTCGAATTACACCTCATTTGAAAGAGTTTTTTAAGCCGCTTCTTACGATACTAGACACAAAGTGTAATCTAGACTCCGTCTCATCAAATACTTGACAAATTCAAAAAAAGTTTTAGGCTGCTAGGTATTATTCTGGATTTTGAGGTAGCCACGGTCTTTCAATGTTCTTGAACTAAACCTCGTTTGAAAGAGTTTTTTATGCCGCATCTTACGATTCTAGACACAAAGTGTAAACTTGACTGCGTCTCATCAAAATCTTGACAAATTCAAAAAAAGTTTTAGGCTGCTAGGTATTATTCTGGATTTTGAGGTAGCCACGGTCTTTCAATGTTCACGAATTACACCTCATTTGAAAGAGTTTTTTAAGCCGCTTCTTACGATTCTAGACACAAAGTGTAACCTTGACTGCGTCTCATCAAAATCTTGACAAATTCAAAAAAGTTTTAGGCTGCTAGGTATTATTCTGGATTTTGAACTAGCCACGGTCTTTCAATGTTCACGATTTACACCTCATTTGAATGAGTTTTTTAAGCTGCTTCTTCCGATACTAGACACAAAGTGTAACCTAGACTGCGTCTCATCGAAAACTTGTAAAATTCGAGAAAAGTTTTAGGCTGCTAGGTATTATTCTGGATTTTGAGGTAGCCACGGTCTTTCAATTGTCTCGAATTACACCTCATTTGAAAGAGTTTTTTAAGCCGCTTCTTACGATACTAGACACAAAGTGTAATCTAGACTCCGTCTCATCAAATACTTGACAAATTCAAAAAAAGTTTTAGGCTGCTAGGTATTATTCTGGATTTTGAGGTAGCCACGGTCTTTCAATGTTCTTGAACTAAACCTCGTTTGAAAGAGTTTTTTATGCCGCATCTTACGATTCTAGACACAAAGTGTAAACTTGACTGCGTCTCATCAAAATCTTGACAAATTCAAAAAAAGTTTTAGGCTGCTAGGTATTATTCTGGATTTTGAGGTAGCCACGGTCTTTCAATGTTCACGAATTACACCTCATTTGAAAGAGTTTTTTAAGCCGCTTCTTACGATTCTAGACACAAAGTGTAACCTTGACTGCGTCTCATCAAAATCTTGACAAATTCAAAAAAGTTTTAGGCTGCTAGGTATTATTCTGGATTTTGAGGTAGCCACGGTCTTTCAATGTTCTCGAATTACACCTCATTTGAAAGAGTTTTTTAAGTCGCTTCTTACGATACTAGACACAAAGTGTAACCTAGACTGCGTCTCATCGAAATCTTGTAAAATTCGAGAAAAGTTTTAGGCTGCTAGGTATTATTCTGGATTTTGAGGTAGCCACGGTCTTTCAATGTTCACGAATTACACCTCATTTGAAAGAGTTTTTTAAGCCGCTTCTTACGATACTAGACGCAAAGTGTAATCTAGACTCCATCTCATCAAAATCTTGACTAATTCAAAAAAAGTTTTAGGCTGCTAGGTATTATTCTGGATTTTGAACTAGCCACGGTCTTTCAATGTTCACGATTTACACCTCATTTGAATGAGTTTTTTAAGCTGCTTCTTCCGATACTAGACACAAAGTGTAACCTAGACTGCGTCTCATCGAAAACTTGTAAAATTCGAGAAAAGTTTTAGGCTGCTAGGTATTATTCTGGATTTTGAGGTAGCCACGGTCTTTCAATTGTCTCGAATTACACCTCATTTGAAAGAGTTTTTTAAGCCGCTTCTTACGATACTAGACACAAAGTGTAATCTAGACTCCGTCTCATCAAATACTTGACAAATTCAAAAAAAGTTTTAGGCTGCTAGGTATTATTCTGGATTTTGAGGTAGCCACGGTCTTTCAATGTTCTTGAACTAAACCTCGTTTGAAAGAGTTTTTTATGCCGCATCTTACGATTCTAGACACAAAGTGTAAACTTGACTGCGTCTCATCAAAATCTTGACAAATTCAAAAAAAGTTTTAGGCTGCTAGGTATTATTCTGGATTTTGAGGTAGCCACGGTCTTTCAATGTTCACGAATTACACCTCATTTGAAAGAGTTTTTTAAGCCGCTTCTTACGATTCTAGACACAAAGTGTAACCTTGACTGCGTCTCATCAAAATCTTGACAAATTCAAAAAAGTTTTAGGCTGCTAGGTATTATTCTGGATTTTGAGGTAGCCACGGTCTTTCAATGTTCTCGAATTACACCTCATTTGAAAGAGTTTTTGAAGTCGCTTCTTACGATACTAGACACAAAGTGTAACCTAGACTGCGTCTCATCGAAATCTTGTAAAATTCGAGAAAAGTTTTAGGCTGCTAGGTATTATTCTGGATTTTGAGGTAGCCACGGTCTTTCAATGTTCACGAATTACACCTCATTTGAAAGAGTTTTTTAAGCCGCATCTTACGATACTAGACACATAGTGTAACCTAGACTGCGTCTCATCGAAAACTTGTAAAATTCGAGAAAAGTTTTAGGCTGCTAGGTATTATTCTGGATTTTGAGGTAGCCACGGTCTTTCAATGTTCACGATTTACACCTCATTTGAAAGAGTTTTTTAAGCCACTTCTTCCGATACTAGACACAAAGTGTAACCTAGACTGCGTCTCGTCGAAAACTTGTAAAATTCGAGAAAAGTTTTAGGCTGCTAGGTATTATTCTGGATTTTGAGGTAGCAACGGTCTTTCAATGTTCACGAGTTATACCTCGTTTGAAAGTGTTTTTTAAGCCGCTTCTTACGATACTAGACACAAAGTGTAATCTAGACTCCGTCTCATCAAAATCTTGACTAATTCAAAAAAAGTTTTAGGCTGCTAGGTATTATTCTGGATTTTGAGGTAGCTACGGTCTTTCAATGTTCACGAATTATACCTCGTTTGAAAGTGTTTTTTAAGCCGCTTCTTACGATACTAGACACAAAGTGTAACCTAGACTGCGTCTCATCGAAATCTTGTAAAATTCGAGAAAAGTTTTAGGCTGCTAGGTATTATTCTGGATTTTGAGGTAGCCACGGTCTTTCAATGTTCACGAATTACACCTCATTTGAAAGAGTTTTTTAAGCCGCATCTTACGATACTAGACACATAGTGTAACCTAGACTGCGTCTCATCGAAAACTTGTAAAATTCGAGAAAAGTTTTAGGCTGCTAGGTATTATTCTGGATTTTGAGGTAGCCACGGTCTTTCAATGTTCACGATTTACACCTCATTTGAAAGAGTTTTTTAAGCCACTTCTTCCGATACTAGACACAAAGTGTAACCTAGACTGCGTCTCGTCGAAAACTTGTAAAATTCGAGAAAAGTTTTAGGCTGCTAGGTATTATTCTGGATTTTGAGGTAGCTACGGTCTTTCAATGTTCACGGATTACACCTCATTTGAAAGAGTTTTTGAAGCCGCTTCTTACGATACTAGACACTAAGTGTAACCTAGACTGCGTCTCATCGAAAACTCGAAAAAATCTAAATCTCTGTGTTGACCATGTTAAGTTTTATTTGGATTACTTTGTGACAAAAATCGAATTATTTGTCGAAAGACAGTTCACGTGACCTTGAAAGTGGCTAAATTACGAGTTTTGTAGAGGTTCGTAAAAATGACTTCGTAATTCGGTCGGATTTTTTTGGGCTGCTAACTTTGGGCTGCTAACTTCACACTCGTAAGTATAAGTTTTTTCGAACCATTAACTAATTCGAACGCGTTTGCGTTTTGTCTTAAAATGTATGAAAGTGGTACGAAAGCGTGAACAGCGCCTCTGGTGGTCACTAGTGAAAACTAAAACAGCGAGTATAACATTTGTTGCTAACCGACGAACGCGCGTATTTTAAACTCGGTGAGAGCGTTTTCATACATTTTGAGACAAAACGCAAACGCGTTCGAATTAGCTAATGTTTCGAAAAAACTAATAGTAGAGCTACAGCACACCACACCTGCTAATTTACTTCCGTTACAAAGTCACACTGTCGTAAGCAGATTCGATACAAAATGTATCGTACTTAATATTTTAGGTTGATACACTGGGGTGATTGGACTGGATCTTTTCATTAGCTAATGGTTTGAAGGAACAGCTTGTGACAACCAAGTGGTTACACCCATGTAGTGCGAGAGTCGAGCGGTATTAAAATGAATAACATTGCATATCATAAAACAAATGACACCAATGATTTTTAGCATTAAATCGTTATTCTCCTAGCGTTTTCCTTCGTTAGCTTAGTGGCTTCGGCTTTACCTTTTGGGTTTGGATTCCCGGTCAGGGCATTTATTTGTGTGATGTACATCAATGTGTTCCTGAGTCTCGGATGTTTTCTATGTATTTAAGTATCTATTTATCTATGTAAGTATGTATATCATCGCCTGGTACCCATATCACAAGCTTTGTTTAGTTTGTGACCAGGTTGATCTGTGTAAGATTGTATACAAATTTTATTATTCTAAAAGCGCCCGGGGTTTAAGCACTAGTTTTACTTAACCTACTTTCTTAAGCGACTTTGACGTGGAACTTGTTATATTATACATTTATATGAACACTTCAGAACTTTAAGATAAAAAAAACTATTTTGTGCCTATTTTATGCAGTATGATATGTTTTAATCCACTATTATAATTACTTACTATTAAATTAAACATTTTTGATAAAATATATGGTATACCAAATGATTAAATATATAATAATATGAGATTATGTATCAAACAGAAACTAACACAATTATCTTCCATTACTTATTACAATTAGAATGTACTTCTTACTTACTTCTTACTTCCAGTGGCGTTACAACCCTTTGTGGGTCCTGGCCTCAATTAGAATGTAAGTCAATAAAAAAAGATTAAAATTGGAAATGAATTTGTAAGTTTAATTGAGCTCTTGGACTAAAAGGCAAAGCCCTAACCCAACCCACAGAGGTAAGTACAGTCTAGACTGCGAGTTGGTGTGTGTTTAATAAAGTTAAAACACGCGAGTGAAGAGTGCTAAAAAACTAACTTTGTTATCATTTCACGGAATAGGAAATGCAGCCATTGTGTGGCCATGTTTGGACAAGTCAAATAAAAGACACACCTGTGCTGATATGCCGATGCCAATATTTCCCATTCTCAGAAATTATGCCCTCGGTACCTAATATTGTCTTTGATGCAGGTACGTACTGACGGTACACAGAACGTGGTGTCTTTTAGGATCGACCCATTAACCTGGGAAGAGGATCCGCAAGATTGAGACCAGCAGAGAGGGACGCTATGCAATAAAGTAGTGGAGCATGACAAAACGTAGTTCGTGTCGGAGGTTTCCGCTGGATTTTCCCCAGGCCACTCTACAATCGCGCACTCACTCTCGCTTTATTGGGCCCAGCCCACCACAGTCAGGTTAAAAACACTAGCTTGCTGCTTATCCGCCTTCATCTTCGGGCTTATGTCACGTCCTCCCCTCCCGTATTCGAAACCCAGCGCATACCATGATACCACTGGGTATTGCATAAACCTATGTACGGGGCGACCAAGATTATTAAATCTATGTTGGCTTAACGATTGCTATCATAAACAGCAGCCGGGATCAACGGCTTAACGTGCCTTCCAAAGCACGGGAGCGCTCAGTTAGTAACCACTCAAAGCGGTCCCATATAAGAGCTGACCGATTGTTTGCCACTCCACCGCCACCACCACTGCAACCGTCGTTATATATAAAAAAAATAAAATAGAAAAGAATTTAAAAAAAAACGTTTTTGGCACGGAACCCGGAAAATGACTACTATCTAATTTCGTTATCTACTTACAGATAAATAAAACACAAACACAGGTAGTCAAAAATATTTTAGCTAACTAAATAAATTTTCTGTAAGCAGTCAATAAAATACCTTCTCTGTCCAGTGCATGCAAACGCCACTAAGCTCCATTTTATGCTGTCATGTTTCATTACTTTTCCTTCATTCGTAGATTTATTCTCATATTACATTCGAGAATGTCCGCCTCGTTCATTTTGAATCATACCGACGGAAAACAAATATAGTTTAAGGAAGAAAACTCCTACTTACTTAAATACTTTTACGTTTTCCTTAACTTACCGTTCCCATTTTGCGAGGCAAATTTTATCCAAATCACTGATTTATTGTTGCACTCGCCTCCACATAATTGTCCACACGCGGTGGTTTAAGGCGCAGGGGTGCGCAGTGGGCAAGGCATTCTTCATACAAACTCTGTGCACGTTTTATTCGTAGGTTTTGGTACTAACGAATAATATATTTTTCTCAAAAATAATATGTAATGTTCTCATAACATCTGTGAAGATAGTATTCGAAAGTGGCTCATCCTGGACAGTTGCCAGAAGTGTCCAGGAAGTAACACCTACTGTCCAGGTAGTAAGTATGTAAATCCCATTACATATCATAATATTTGAATTTAGAACTAGAAAATAAAGTTGGCAGTTTTTGACATTTAAAAAAAATTTAGGTACCATGGAGGTTGACGTGTCCGTATTGCACGATGTGAATTGGCGGGAAATACAGTTCAATCATGTTTTTAACTATTTCGAGACTAATTTAGAAATTAACATGAATAGATTAAATGAAATTAAATACTAATAGTAAACATAAAATAAATACGATTCTATTTACGATTAATTAAATACGATTTTATAAGTCTATTCTATTGGGGTTGTGGCATAATATCAGTGTCTTAACACAACATCTAGCTAAAAAAAGTTCACTTGTATTTTGACTGGATTGACTTCATTGATTTAATATATAAAGTAAGAAGTATAATTGATAAAAATGAGTTTATGTAGATGAATCATATTGCAATACATACACAGATATCACTAGGTACTGAAAAAAATACTTCCATCCAAGTCTAAGGTGGTATTTGACCATTTATAAAAAGTTCATCAAGTGCAAAGCGGAACATGAAAGTACTAGTTGGTCAGAATGCAGGTACTATTAACCGTTATTCATACAATTTGTTTCATTTTTGAGAAAAGCACTATACAAGCTTCGACCGTAAGTGCCATCCTGGCCTCGTATTATAGCCGGACCTCGCCTGCGGCTCGGCCGGCTAACTCATACTCGTCGAGGATGGCTTACTTACTGGTCTCTGCAGTAATGTACTATTATTTGGTTGTAAATATTAGATATGCGAAGAAAGTGATGTGGAAATTTACGAAAAATTTCATAGCAGAAAAATGAAAAAAAAAAAAAGTCTATATAAAAAAATCAGGAAATAGCTATCAAAAAAATAAGCATACTGACCAAAAATCATAACTTTAATGCAAACACAAACGAAGAAAATCCTGCACAAAGTTTGTATGGAGAGAGCTTGCCCTATCCAATCTATCCATCCTCTTAAGTGAGCGAGAGTAAGCAAATAAGACTTCAATTTAATCCCAAATTGCCAACCAAATACCCGAGCCGAATAGATACCCACAAGGATTAAAAAGTTATTAAGATAATTTACTAAAACTCTCATCACGTTCCTGCATGAATCCAATTTAAACTTTGTTCAAATTAGTTAAGGTCTTGTTTTAATTACATAATCGTATCATGCGAGTTTGGGATGTTTACGTATTTTCATCACACCGTAGTGTTTCGGTAAAGAGCAACGATGTAATTTTTTTATTCAAGGTCAAAAATTTAAATGTGTAAACATAGGTTCATAGGTCTTATAATTATTAATATAGTTTCTCTATGTCTTGCCATAAGGCATATATTATTATTGGCATTATATTGTTTGATTACTTACACTTCTTTGGGTCGGAGGTTTGAGCGTAGGTATGCCAACATTTTCGAGCATATTTATGCATATGTAAGTTCACTCGCTTTTCGTGTCACTGTTTGGGGGTTACTGACAGTGCTAACCCTAGATTAGTGTGTATGACTGGAAATAGATACTAACTTCACGCATATTGTGATCCCGACTAAAGCGTCACCAAGTGTCTAAGTTAGTAATTACTATCTTGGATATATACGTGACCAAAAGCTTAAAAAACTTGTGCTCAGACTCAAGACTCATAATCCTTCTATCGTTTTCTTGGTTGTGTCAAAGAGGAGTCCGAGTTCGTTTTGGTATCTAATCCTTGGCATAGGCACAAATTTTTACCGAAAGTGACTCCCATCTGACCTCCCAACCCAGAGAATAAATATACCTTGTTGGGATTACACCGGTTTCCTAACATTATTTTCCTGCGTCTATAGGCTGCGGTGTCCGCTTACCACCAGGTGGATCAACCCTTGTTTTCCACCATCGTCGTATAAAAAAAAAGTCCTCAGTGCCGCTAAAGAAGTTTTCACTGCAAAAACATCCACACATCACATTTTATTCGCATTTATAATATAAGTTAAGTAGGATAGTAGGATACATGACAGCTGTTGTCCCATTACCTCATGTCCACAACTCTTCGGTCAGCGCTAGTGGACATTATGCCCAAAATAGGATCATAATGCCTTCTAGGTCATGTTTGCAAAATGGCCGTTCAGGAAAATAGCCTGACGCAGAAACTACTCATCCTAAGTAAACCAGCTGTGGTTGGCGTAAATATTGTAACAATACATGTGCAAAATTGACCGTTTGTAAACCTTATTGACATGGGATAGGGTCTACTTACGGTCAATGTGGGTTCTTGTTTGTACAGGACCAGGTATTAGGAGATGGCGCCATGCTGCCCAGCAAATATTTTCAGGTTAGTGTGAAAAGGATTTTGGATTAAAAGGGTCGGTTGGCGACAATGTTTGAGATCTTGGTTGTACTTAGCCGTAATGTATTTGGAATGTTGTAAGGATAATATTCTTGTTCAGAATGAGATGAAAATACTAACACAGTTGCTATTCTTGTCTACTGTCTTTGAACATAAAATAGAGACCCATTTATAGGGTACATGCGATTTTCATTAGAGTACAGGGTTTGAACGCACTCGTCTCACCTTAGTGTGCCTTATTAGTACCTCACAGCGCAATGTAGTCAAAATCGAATGCGAGTTCTTGCAACAAATGGGTCTCATTAAATTATCGCGTCTCTATTTGCGAGTTCATATAACCTAGACCTTTTTGAGAAAAGAGGGAATAGGCACATAGGCACCTTTTGGGTGAGCTCGCTGCACCATCGGCGTCGGCCCTTATTTTGTCCCCTGCCTAGAGGCCAAGAGCAATTCCTTTTTAGGGTTCCGTAACCGAAGGGTCAAAACGAAACTCTATTGCTGTCACTCACGCGTCCGTCCGTCCGTCCGTCATTTGTCACACAGGTTTACAGCCAAACGGTTGGAGCAAATTTTAACAGTATAAACAATTGATGGCCCAAAGTCATACAAATAGTCAAAACTTATTTTTTAATGTTTTAAGGGGGGCTCCCATAAAAAAAGTGTCAAATAACGAACAGTGAACACCTCTTAGGATTACCTGCACACGGTTTGGTGCAACCCGCTGCCACAAAAATGGTAAAGTTTATTTTAATATCTTCTTAGTTACGATCTAGCAATAAAATAAGTGTGTATGAAGTTAATAACCTCAGAGTTTTCTCTACGAAATAACTTTTATAACTGCTTCACATCTTTCAAAATAAACAAACACTTTTTATATACAGCAAAATACTTCATTTAACAGCTAAAGAGTTCCATAACCGAAATTTAAATATTTATAAAGGTAATAAAATACGAAGACAATGTGTTGCCCGTCGTAACCAGGTTTTAAGTGCGTCTTAAAAGGGTTAACGACGAGTTTAAAAGTTCCCCATGCTTTACAACCCTCTCTCAATTTTTAACACGTATCCATTAGGTCACAAGATGGCGGTAAAATGGGTCATTGACCTTTTAGTAGATCGTGTTTAGGGATCCGTACTCGAAGGGTCCAAAGGAATCCTATTGCTGTCACTCACGCGTCCGTCCGTCCGTCCGTCGTCTGTCACAAAATTTGTTCCGAAGAATTTGTTCAAACTTTTCATTGATCTAATTAACTTGAAATTTGGTAATAATGTTTATTAATTACGTATATTTTATTGTACAAAAAATACTAATTGAAAAATCTGATATTTTCTTTGAAATTCCATTATTTTTCCTATTAAAACCCATTTAATTTTGTGGTTGATTCGAAACCCTAAAGGCCGCTCTACATGTTGGCCCAACGTCTGCCAATCTACGGGACGCAGCCATACGATAGAAGGAGATGGTAATACACCGTGCTCCCTCTATCGTATAGCTGCGTCCCGTAGATTGGCCGACGTTGGGCCAACATGGTAGAGCGGGCATAAAGGATGATTCACGCTAGACCGTTCCGTGTCAGGGCCGGCCCGTTTTCTAGTACAGGAAATTGACGGCGGTCGCGCGTCCGTCGATTTCTTGTAGGTACTACAAAACGGGCCGGCCCGGACACGGAACGGTCTAGCGTGAATCATCCTTTAATGTGCAAAGTCCGACACGCATATAGCCGGTTTTTTTTCTTACACGAGTACAAGCATACAGCGTTGCAGACTTTTGTATTGTGTGATTGATGTACCTAGGTCACAAATATATATTATTACCTAGAACTAGATAAACATATTTTTACACATGTCAACCTTTTTTTAAAACGAACTGCATGATGAGAAGCAGCCACCATAGCCTAGGAAGGACACAAGCGCGTTGCCGATTTTTTATTCACTTGACGATTAGTTGTGCTGACAGGTAATGCAGATCCCTCACTCTCAACATATTATAGAATACACCTTCGTACCAAATTTTAAAATTGTAGTACTTATAGTCTCCGAGTAAATCGGCTGTGATGTGATATACGGATGACCAGACATGACGAATCGCCATTTTGGCTACGGAACCCTAAAAAGAGCGGTAAGGGGACTTAAAACACGTTGTGAATGTAGCCCCTCTTGTCACTCTGATTTACAAGTGCGACAGAGCGAGAGAGAGATACACGAATGAACTTCGAATCTAAAGGTCCTCAGATCTGTTCCGGCGATTAGGAACGGATCAAAGAAAGCTTTAAGCTATACACGATTCCGCCACAGACGATTTCCTTCAATCAATTGTAATCTTGTACAGTCGACGTTAAAGATATGTATACTATTTTCGGCTTATTACAACGGAATAAGGTGCAAAATTGTAAATATATCGGTTACGTCGACTTACCTTAAATCTTACCGGCTTTTAGATTGGATTACAATTTGGGGAGGGTTTTTTTCTGTGTGGCCGTAAGTGAGGCTGTGAAGAAGATACTTTTTGTATTTTATTATAAGCGTAGGAACTAGTTTTAGGAAAGCGACTGTCATTTTACCTGCCAGCACAGAGCAAAAACTAGATCTTATTGGAAAATTACGATGTTTTCCTAGGGGAGATATAAAATGTTGTAGCATGGCATGAAAGAGCCAGTTTTCTTTACGGAGGAAAAAAGAGTAGTTACAATTAAAAAAATGTTATTATTTTGTTTGTAAATTATTCTTTATTTATTTGAGCATGTAATTTCGTACAAACAAATCTTAAACAATATATAAAAATCAACGAAATATGCATTTCAAAAAAATGTGTCATTTGGCTCTTTCATCACAATTCAGTATTGAAAGAGCTGTTACAAGTTTTGAAAGAGCCGGTTTGTATTACAACGCTTAATTAAGAAAATTAACAAAAATAATAATAAATGCGACATGAAAAAAACTCTTAATATAATTATAACAAATTTCTTTAAGTAGTTACTAACATTTTTAAGAAGATTTTAATTCTATCAGTAATTTTTAAGTAATTGTTTGTAACGCTTTAATCTTAACATAATTAATCAGTCATAGGTACATATACCTACTATATAACCTAACATACGAGTATAGGCGGCTTTTTATTAATAACAGTCTCTAAAATAAATAAAATATAAACCTTCTATCAAAACTAACATCAATAAATCTTCAGGAACTTCAAAAGTAATATTGCTACCTTTGAGCTTAAATATCTATCTATTCATTAATTATAAAAATCGGACTGTTAGCAACATGGAACATCATATTTATCTCGCAATTAGAAACATATCTTACAAAGAAATTCATTTGCCCCTTAATGCCACAAGACTCATGAGCACAACCAAAACAAATTTTGCACTGGAACCAATGGTCACTAATTTCATATGATTTGTTACAAACTGTGCAATCATCACTGTTTATTTTTGTTTTGGAGTTTTTTTGCTTCGAACAACCTCTTTTTTCACTTCAGCTAATAGGATAGAGTCGGATGAATCAGATGAGTTACGTATCTTGATAAGGTGGATTTTCCGGTTTTTTTCTTGAATTTTTATTAAGAGTTTTTATGGATTGTTTTGTAGTCATTTTTTTTATTAACTATATTTTTTGTTCTTTTTGCATTACCTTCTTTCTCTTCTAATCTATTTTTTCCGGAGTATCAGTTACTATGGCAGAGGCCATTTTTCTACTCTTCTTCTTATTCTTCAATTACCGATTTTTCGGGTCTTTTTCGTTTTTTTCGACCAGCGTTCTCCATAATGCAATATCTGAAGCAAATAATTCAATAACAAATAAAAAATGTGGGTATATAGTATTATTTTATTTTATTAAAAAAAACAATTTCAAGGTTAGGAAAGAGCCAGTTATGAAAGAGCCGGCTTTTTCAATGCCCATTCATCCGGCTCTTTCACTACTGGTTCCAGAAAAAAATATAACCTTAAAAATAACAACAATATCAAACCTTTTGCAGCTTAGTTTTTATGAATCTATAAGGCCAAATATATGCACAATTTGAATCTATAATCCATTTGCCTATAATTGTTAACAAAAAAATACCAAAAAACGACTTAAATGAAGCAAAAAACTTACTTTTGAGTGCCAAAAACTTTGATTCGATGTACCGGCGTCTGTTGGTTTCGGCGAACTGTCAAATGTTTGTGGGTGACGGGAAATCAGTGTTGCCACCTAAAAATAATATTGCCAACCAAATCTGTTCTAAAACTACTGAAATAATGCAAATGGCTCTTTCAAAACCTGGCTCTTTCATGCCATTTCTCCCCTACTTAAGGCAGGGTATTACCACTTTCGAGTTTTTTTAAACCATCTGAGACATAGAATATAGTGTATTAGGTTGTTAAAAAATATATATGTGTTACACAAGGATCTTGTCTAGTTAAAATCGCAGTCAGTTACATGACCTGATGAATTTCACTCGATAGAAAAAAATCGCAAAGTTACCCCTTTTTCATTAAAAGTTTAAAATGGTTTCATACGTTGTGTTATTTTTTCAATATGGCGGTTTGTTTACATTGTTAGCAAGTTCCATTTAAGAGGCCTTACAAGTTTTAAAATATTTTGATTTCAAATTTTGACAAAAGTATTGATAATACCAATAAAATGATTAAAGGATACGATGATATTACTAAAGTTTTAGATAGTAACATTGCTTTTTTTATTTTATTGTGTATAGTAAAAATTAAGCGAAAAAAAGCAGTTTTTAGCTCGAAAATTGTCGATTTGATGAAAAATCCAAAAAATACATTTATTATTGATGCCATTAGGTCACAATAGTCCCGTTCTAGATAGTAACATTGAGAAAATGTCAATATGCGTCTCAATTTAACAGAAAATGTCCTAAATAGATGAGCGTTTTTTTACTAATAAGGACCCTTAATGACACTTTAGCATAAAACTGGACAGTTATAATCGTAGGCACATTATTTTATTATTTCAGTACAAAACAAATAGAAACTAGTTTAGCAACAGTAAATGAGTTGCAAGCTATAAATAACGCCGGGGCATGGAAACCATTTATCATGTTTTACATGGGCCGGATGCGTCCGCTGTTTTGGAAAATTTTCACACTGTAAATGGGCAATACATAAATAATAAATGAACTTTATTCTGTAAGTAGGCCGCAATGGCACTTTTACAAGTCAAACCCTACTAGCGTTTCACAGAGGCCACTGCCGAGAAGAAACGCCGAAAGAAACTCGATAGTAATAGTAGTTTATGCAACTGGTACATAATGTGGGGCATTAAAACACGAGTGCGTTTTATAAGGTCACACGAGTGTTTTAATGCCTAATTATGTACAGTTGCATACATTACTTTATCTACACACATATTATAACTACTCTAAGATGGGTTCAGAAACCGTAGTAAATAAATACAATAATTGTGTTAATACAACCTTTTTTGCACGGTTGCGGAAATATAACCGATACCTGAATGTTATTTTAAAAAGTAAAGAGTCCCTATTCTGATGTGATCATGTCGTTCTAGCTCAAATTTCGTGTGATATATACTAAAAAAACATCGAGCTGACATTTCGCATCGACTGAATTTGAATTTTCAGTGATACTAGAATGTCAACATGTCAACTTTGACATTTAAATTTTGACAGTTTTGTTTGACGTTTAATATTTTAACATCATATATGAGATTAAAATGAAAATTATATTACTGCTGTAGCCTTAGCCACAGATAAGAAAATTGCCATAAATTCATTGAATGTTGAAATGAGAGTCATTTTCTACGGTTTCCGAACGCATATTAGAGGATTTATGATATGTGTGTAGATAAATTAGATAAATGGGCTAGTATCTGAATTATTCAATGTTGCTGACATTATAAAATAGTGAATAAGTTTTCTATATAATGTACACTAGACGAACACATTCCAATTTCGAACATCGATTTTCGTGGTTATAGCATTGATATTTTATTTTATATATTTTGACATTGGAAATGTCTTTGCGTTTGCTCCAGTATAGGTTTCGATTTCACGAAAAATTTGCGTAACATGAAATATAAGTATAGTGCGCGCCATCCACGAAGGTACGCCCCTCCACAGCCCATGCCGTACAACTGCGCACAGATTAGTATGAGATTTGCTGTGGAGGGGCGCGTCGTCGTGGATGGCGCGCACTATAGCATAACTTCTAGACAGTTTTACGAAACGTAACGTGCGTAGTAGTTGACACCCCTTTTATTCACGTCTATTATGATCACATAAGATTGAAAAGTGCCAGGTATTATGTAAGTATCGTGTACGTTTACCTTATTGAGTTGGACTCGGTTTTATACTTGCCCTCCATTATTGGGTTATGGGTTTCGCCGAAAATAATAAAGGAAGGAAAAAGCTAGGCGTGTTTGAGAAATTTTCACATCATTTGTCTCTTATCCCTCCGCCATGATTGATGCCGAGGCGGGAGAAAACATCAAGTTTTCCCTTCGTCGTCAGGTAATTCGCTGAAGTTTCACAGATTAGGCCAACTGAAACTGTGATACTTTCCACTCGAATAGACACTGGAAACATCGTTTTATTTTCGGGTATAGTAGTATTTTGGCGTATTGGGGAGAAGTTTAGCTAGGCGGGCTTAACTAGATGATCACTGATATGTCGGACATATTGAATTCGTCTTCTCACTTGCTGCAGTGTTCGCAAAATGCCGGTTAGTCGGACCGTGGCACAAGGGTCCATCATCATCCTCCTAGCGTTATCCCAGTACAGTTGCATCCTGAAGAATGCCTGGGGTCCGCTACCTAATCCCAAGATTTGGCGTAGGCACTAGTTTTTACGGAGGCGACTGCCATCTGACCTTCCAACCCCGAGGGGAAACTAGACCTTATTGGGATTAGGCTTTGTCAAGTGAGTGGGCAACTTGACTGTTAGAAGTTCTCAAACCGCCCGAAGGCCTCCAACTTGGCTTAAATATCTCATATCCATAAAGTCAACGGATTTTGAAAAAAAATTGAATTTCATAAAAAATCGCATATTTGAAGGTAGCATTTTATCCCCATGGTCCCCGAAGTGCAAATTTCAAGACATGTAAACAGATGTTTCAGTGTGCGTGTATAGTGAACGTGACAGCTGTCACTTGCATTTTGATCCCATTTATACCCTGAAACCTGTTCCAGTCACTACATTATAAAGTCCCCCTAAGACGTCCTGCTTCAATAATATTTAATTCATGGTGTATAGCGCTGGCGTGTTCATCATTGAAATCCGGCCGATAATTTAGGCGCTAGATGCAAAGTTATAATTTCAGACTTGACGACCTCTCACTCCCGCCATGTTGAATTTTCTTAAACTCTATATGCGCCAACACGTAGTTAGAATTAGGAGAAATCTAACACCACTTCAATTTTTGGAATTCATCAAGTATCTTGACTTGGAGGTGGCAGCAAATTATCAGTACTTCACGATCTATTTAAACCATAACCCTTCTCTTTGGTTTAGTCGTAGTTGGGTAAAATGTTAATATTACTATTATAGCTCATATCCTATTGTATAAATCTAAGTACATTTGAAATTCTGCCAAGCTTCATATTCAGATATTCTCGCCTGGAATGACATTAACGCAAAACCTCACACGTGGGTGGATTTTTCTCCACGAAGACATGTTTTCTCGTCACAGTTATGTATTACAGGATAGTGCAGAATTTATTAAGCTTCAATGTTGCCCTTGACTATATTTTAATAGGGTACGTAGATTTCACACAAAATGCGAAAATCTTACGGATGGAGTACGTTTCCCGAGATAGTGGCGGCTCTAGAAGGTCCTGGCGTGGGGACTTTTGGGAGACAAAAATATGGCCTTCAAGGAGCATTTGTGCCAAATATCATCAAAGTTACCGACATAAGTTGTGCATATCTCGACTGGGTTACGATATTATGTTATCTTAATGAAAAATCTAAAAGATACATATTTTGCAAAAAAACACAATCTATGATAATTATAGTGCTCTAGATTGTATCATTGAGATAATATTAAAACACATGGTTCTTCTCAGCTAGGCTAGGTAGTGAACCAGCGACAAAACACCCAGAAGCTCGATTCTACTTACACCTCAGATTTGGTTGAACCAATCTCACTCTTCCTAAAAGTATAATTGTTACTAACATCTCGCGGATTAAGCTGCAGCCACAAAGTCAGAAAGTTAAAGGGCGTTGCCATTGTCTACATAATATGTCTTACGAAAAGTTACATAATGTGCAGTAGGGTCATTGACACTTGAAAAAACAAAAGTTGCCTCTCCTGTGGTCAATAGTTAACGGCTTATGTGCATGTAAGTTACGTATTTATCAAATGGATTTAAAGAGACGGAGACGCTGTTAATGCGGGTTACTAGAACATTTAGACCAGTCCAAATTAGAGCTTTATAGCCCTTAACTTTTGATATATTATCCACAGGAAAGACGCGAACCTAAAACCTGTTTCTACATGTAATAAAATAAAACACTCTATTACTTTACTGATAAAGTGGAATGTCCAATGGAATAACGTCAGTGTCAAACTTAAATTACCTGTGAAACTTGGTGACCAAGTGCCGAGCTCGGGACGGACGGACATAGAGAGGTGTATAGTTATTGGAATAGTTCCGAGCTAATTCCGGAATTCGAAACAGTCATAAATAAGTGTACGCGGGAAAGTTTCGCTTGTTTTTGGGTGGGCGAATAATGTATAATAATTTATTTATTAGCAGCGCAGGAAGTTCACCGCCTGTATACATAACCGGCCAAGTGCGAGTCGGACTTCGCACATTTAGGGTTCCGAATCAACCTCAAAAATATGATTTATTAATATATTAGTATTTGTTGTTAAAATATACGTAATAATGAACATTATCACCAAATTTCAAGTTCATAGGTCAATGGGAAGTCTAAAAATTCTTCGGAACAAATTTTGTGACAGACGACGGACGGACGGACGGACAGACCAATAGGGTTCCCTTTTGACCCTTTGGATACGGAACCCTAAAAAGTAAGTATATGATCATTTTAGTACTTTGTCGCATTAAGGTAACAGTACGCACTAACGTAACATACAACATAACAATAGATATTACAGAACGGAAAATTGATAGGTTATCAGCCCCAATGTTTCCGCCATTTTGTAACTAAAAACTGAATCGACAAAAAATCCACCCAGATACTTATCGAACCAGCTCACAATAAAAGCATTTTTACCCATGATGAAACGAAGACAATCCCTTCAGTTCGCTCCCTCAGTCAGTTATTGCTTTTGTCTCACACATAATTGTTAGTGGACTCTAATGAGTCTCAATTAGCATGAAGATCATCTCGAAGGCAAAGTTTCGAGCCCTATCCAAAATTAATCCGTTACTCGAAAGCTTTAATTTTGAGAACAACGGCCCTTGAGAGCAATTTGAATTATTAAACCGCCCCGAAAAAGAAAGTTTTGGATCTCTTTATTTTTTTTAAAGGTTTTGTGTTTCTTTTTAACTTTGAAGCTTCAGCCGTTTAAGCTTAAGCTTTTATACAAATGTAGGGTCCATGCCCAAGTAGGTAAGCGCGCCTATTCATAAATACCTACAAATTACTAACATTTGTAAGATTCTGGGTCCACATTTCTGTGGCCATACCACAGGCCATACAGCGCGGCAAGGCAGCCAGCATTTTGTTCAATAAAGCCGGATGAAGTTCAATAATGTATGTACATTTTATGTTACCGGGATTTTATTTTTTAGCGGGAAGTCCACTGGATGCGGGTGGCGCAGAAAAAATTTCATAAAGGAAAAATTGAAAAATTTAGGCACCGAGTAGGATTCGAACCTACGACCTCCTGGCTCGCGGCCAGTCGCTCTAGCCAAGTGAGCTATAGGTGCAACTACCACCCGGCCCCCAAATTCTTCAACAAAAACTAGCGACTAGCTGCGAGTGCCGGGAGGTCGCAGGTTCGAATCCTGCTCGTTGGTTAAATTTTTAATTTTTTCCTTTATTTCTAAAATTTGTAGTTTGCCTTAGCAGGGTTACTGCTTAAATACAAAATCAATTGAGTATATTTTCTTGACAGTAAAAGTTATAATTTATAATCTTTAGTTTGTTGCTGTGTATTAGATGTTCATTGATTGAGTTAAAAGCGATAAGAAGTTTTTTCACCATTTCAGTTTTAATGTATATCATCATCATTGGCCACAGCATCTATTCAGATGATTGTTGCAGCGACAGTCTATTCTAGTTAGAAGAAGAGGTCTGTGCGCCGTCGGAGATTGGAGGTGCGCGTGCGGCGCATCTTTACCTGTGGCTGTAAAGTCCAATCGCAGCAGGGCACTTCCTGCCACGAATATCGCAGGTGAATCGCGAGTCTGATAATGTACATAGATAAGAGAGTTATATGGGTAAAAGGAGCGTCGGACGTCTACAAGCTCGATGGATAGACGATATCAGGAAAATCACGGGTCACCCTTGGATAAGACTAGCCCAGGACAGGAACGGGTGGTGTGGATCAAAGAAAGGCCTATGTTCAGCATTGGGTGATAACGGGCTGAAAATTATGATGATAAATAAATGCTATACATATAACTACTAAACGCACTAAAGACTGAGAGTCTCAACGTCATGAATTGCTGTTTTATTGCTGTTTTATTTCCACCAGTTTCTAAGTTTAAAGGAACTCAACTGTTTATCCCATCCCTCTGAATCCCTCGTTGATTATTAAAGTCGTATCAGGAACATTGTACCTATAAATCTATCGTATACATTAACCTATTGCCGACACCACAGATGCCGCAACGCAATGCGATATAAGCCGAAAATATATTTTCAGAAATTAATATGATTTCAGTCAGGGCGATATGTTGTATACCCTGAGCTAGTGCGGTCTATACTAGCAGAAACTTGCGTGCAATTTTCAGTGAATTTTCATTACATCGCAGGGTTTGATCGTGTTCATTCACCAAATGGGCCCTACAGAAGATCAGCGCTGGCTGCTAAGCCAGCATTATGCTGAGAAGGGTCCATTTCGTGACACGGCAGTTCCTATTTCATTGTTTACTATTACCTACTGTGTTTTGTGTGTTGGTGTCACGAATAAAGCTCTGATTCTGATTCATCTTACCTCGGTAGCCCGCAGCCCTGCAATGTAAAGGTATGCAAGTTTTTTACATGTGGATTTTTACACACAGTAATATGAAGCGGCAATTACACTTCGTCATTCACGTAATGCGGTCGCCAAAAACTACTTAGGCCAACGAACGTCGCCTTTACACTAGTCTGTCCGCCTACTACGGCGTCTTGGCAGCTGTCGATCGCCGAATGCGGCCGACTAACGTGTTCTTTACCGCTAAACACACAGGGTTTACTTACCAACTCGTAACACACATACAACACACCGCAGCAGAGTACCCAATAATAAAAAGTGGATCATCTAAACACACAGAAAGTTTTCTTTAGGATAATAATAATAATACAATGATTTAAAGTTGAATTTAGAATGACAATAAAAAGGTTGATAAGGCTCGTCTAGACTAGACTTTCAAGTGGGTGTCACTCAGCATTGAATATGTTAACAAACTAGCATGCGTAGCTACTTGAATCTCCGTAATCAAATGCGCATAAATAACACTATGTTATGGTATTAAATTAACATGAAACGGCTATAAAAGGACTAACTGACAACATAATATGAACTACGGCGAAACGGTCTCGAAACTTCGGAAGTAGGTTGCATAGGTAAAGTAAACCCAACTAGAAGAGATATAAGCACTTCATCCTTGTCTCATACATCATATTAGTATTTCACTCCATGTCAGTCGACTTGGTTTAGTATTGTTACATGTTACATAGACATGCCACCCATTTTCGTGCGAGTTTAGCTTTGGCTGTGTAAGGCGACTTCCTGATTTGTCGGTGCGGAGGCAGTACGATATGAGAAAAGTGTCAAATTTCAGTGTCAACTGTCAGTCGACTCGGTACCATTTTTTACTGCGCCCCTACATTGAAATGAGTGCTTCCTGGGATTTTGCCCGTGGCTGCGTTGGTGAACATACGTGCTCTTCGCGACGACGGGCTGAATCCACTACCGAACAAAACCAGTTGCCTACTGTCATGGCGTCGTTACCGAACAACGTCTTTTAACAAGTATTGATTGGCGAAATCATCATAAATTTGATGGAAAGTCTTTTTTAAAGGGTGGAGTGAAGTGAGTGCTTCCTGACTGGCGCGGGATGCGCGGTAGCGGGAATATGCGAAGGCGTTACTGCTTCGCTTCTGCGCATGATATTACTACGGCGCAAAAGTAACACTAACAGTGTTCCGTCAAGTGAGAATCTTTGCGATCTCAGTAAGTTTACGTCAAAGAAGAAAATGTCACATATCGATCCCACCCCGCCAAGTCAGGAAATCGCCTAAAACTTAATGAGACTGAATTTTGACGAAAATATGGTGTTTTTTTTGACGTAACTTTTGTGAAAATGAGTTAAAAATAAAAATCTCTCTTGTATTTTTAGAGACGTCAATGAGGAATAGTATCGTGTAGGTTTCATACATATAAGTGCAGAAACAACATACTTATATCGAAAAAAAAAGCTTTTCTGGACCATGTTTGAATAAATCATAAAAAAATAAGTATTCATCATATTCCAAATTCGGTTCTTGAAAATGTAGATAAAGGATTGAAAAACCAATAACCGTTTGGGCCATAAATATGTCAATAGTTTTGACGGAGGAATATTAACTCAAAACTCGTCAAAAATCGACGAATTGCGCATGAAGCCCCTTAAACTGTACTTCAGATGACGTTACACTCGTGGGGGATGACTTGACTGAACACGCGACCTGAGGGGCTTGCTTTGGGTAAAATCAGCTGTCTTTACTGTACTGCATATTTGATATTTTACATTACATGTACATACATAATGTATATGTATTCATCAATTATTCTAGCTAAATGAGGGTTTGATATAAAACGTTGTTCAACTGTCTTATTCTTGAATAAGTTTAAGATCGTACAAGTACCTACAACTAAAAGTGATCGCCGAACATTTTAAACCTTAAATAAAATATGTCGCATCTAAGTACACGTAACTTAACTCTAAAGAGGAAATGATTTCTCAGCACTTTACTAAGCATTTTGGAAAAGTACTCACAATTTATCTTTAAAGTAGCCAGCAGCTAATTCATATGATTAAACGCCGTAAAGCAATTTTATCGTGCAACCGAACTTACAATGTAACTAAACAAGTCTACTCAACCAAACGTATTAATTCGAATTTGTATTGTTCGTTGCTCTTGGAGGAGCGCTCGTGGCCAAGCGACGCCCGCGTACCGCGTGCGGTATACGAGGTGAAGCAATGTCGGCCCAGGTCGCTTTGAGTGAGCGCTCCCGTGCTTTGGAAGGCACGTCAAGCCGTTGATCCCGACTGCTATCATTAGAAGCCTTCGGGCGGCTTGAGAACTTCTAACAGTCAATAAGTTGCCCACTCACTTGACAAGCCTAATCCCAATAAGGTTTAGATTCCCCTCGGCTTGGAAAGTAAGATGGCATTCGCTTCCGCAAAAACTAGTGCCTACGCCAAATCTTGGGATTAGGTAGGGGACCCTAGGCATCCTTCAGGATGCAACTGTACTGGCAAAACGCTTGGAGGATTATTGTTCGTTGTTCGCGCCCTGACACGTTAACTACGGCGTGCGAAATGAAAAAGAGAAACTCAAAATTGTCCGTAATTTAATCAGTTGACTCGAATACACTCTCTGCCGTTTACGACCCAACACGGTACCTTTCCAATTTCCTAACATAAAAATACATTTTACGCGCGGTGTCGAAGGGTGAGTACAAATTATTTGGTATCCGTGCCGTCCCTATCGCATGTTGCTCGTATATAGTTTATCACTAATGGGGACGAGTGACGTTAATGTCATGTTAAATTATATTAAATAATGGAATTTGTGGCGTGACTAGGGCGTAGACGGGCAGTATCGGTGGAATTATAACACGGTTATAGGTTGTTTAAAAATGAAGTTTTTATTAATAATATAAATTTGCAAGAACTACAGAGATAAGAAGAGACTAATATTATGCGTCAGCTCGCGACCACGGGTGTTGCTATACATTCGGAGCGTCGGGCAAAACCTTACAAAAGGTAAATTAATAATAAGTGTACGCGAATGAGTCCCGTTTTCCAATAATAATGTGTGAAAATCGTGTAAGTTTAAATCGATATAAGAAGAGAATGATCAAAACCTGCAGTGTAATGAAAATTGCATGAAAATTATTGCAAATTTGAAACGGCTTTAGAGTTTACAACAGTTTTATTTATGAGTCATGTTAAGAATGTGAGTATGTTTGTAGACATGGGGAAAAGCGTTACTTTTCGATCACCGTTATTGTTATTCCCGTTCCAAAAAAATCACATTGAAAAATCACCGTGACTTTGTCACTTCGGTTATTTCGTGTCACGACATTTGCGTGTCGATCGCTCCCGGAAGTTACTGATATTTTTGTAACAACTGATGTTACTCTGTGACGGCGCACCGCAGTCACAGTCACAGTTAGTAACAGTTACACACTGTTCCACTGATATCGTCGCTAAGTAACAACGTTATTTTGTAACGTTGTTACTTCGTGACCAGTCACACTGTTACTTTTTAACGGCGGATCACTGTGATTTTTTCATCGTGAAGTTATTTATCACCCACCTCTATATGTTTGTGATTTAAAGTAATAAACGCTACCTATTCCTGTTTACATTATTTATGTATGTATGTATGGCTGTAAGCATCATTTTCAAATAGAAAACTCCCGTGATTGTCTGACATATTGTAATATAATAAACGGGTCACTCATGTCTTTAACGTCGAATATCGCTCGACATGTTTCGGAAATTCGGACCGATACGTGATCCTTAATCATGAGGTGTAATTGCGACGGCCCGCCTCGCGTCGGCCTCGCCCCGCAGAACGCCTCGCAAATTTCAGTGATATTTATTACATTGCAGGTTTTGATCGTATTAATCTAACCTCGGTAGTGCGGGCTACCCGCAATGTAAAGAAACAAGTTCTTGCCTATGTAAATCGGCCTTTACTTCCGCGACTGAGACCGCGAGATATCTAACTACCGAGGCTGTCAGATTTCTCGCTCCCCTCAGCATAAGTGGCACAACTTGCCACCGCCACAAAGTCAGCGAGGAGAACTTAGTCGCAGCGCGACTTACCGGAGTTAAAACCAGAGTCAAAGTACGTAGACTTTAAGTAGCTCCGAGCATGAGGCGAGGCAGAACTTCCACGCGGTCAGTAAAGCGAGGGATACACTAGAGGCACAGAATATTATTGTATTACATACAGAACGGACACGAACCCCCCGCACCGAGGTCAGTTACCTCGTCCCTGTCAGGCCCATGATGACAAGCCGGGTTACGATCGGGTTACCGTCGCGTCTCGCGATTCGCCCACGCCACGCGCTACGCACTCGCGCAAACAATTGACGCGTGTACCGACAGCGCACGCACACATACTTACCCACAGCGCTTACTTTCCTTCAAAAGCAACATTAAGAGCAATAGTCTTCAAATTGTCACCATTTAAGCATCTTGTTGACCCAAGGCTACACAATTTTTTCAAAAATATTTTTGCCGGTTTTTAAGGGGGGCTCCCATAAAGCTAAAGGGGAGCGCGAAAAAAAAATTTGACCCACCGATGGGGCATCGATGAATAGAGCTCATTGAGTGCATAATCATAGTATTTTTTGTTTTTAAAAATATTGAAAAACAAAGGAATGAATAGTCACTTTAATTTTCATATAATTTTACATTCCTCCTTTAAAATCTCATTAAATAAAATGATAAAATAAGAACCTTTTATGTAGATAATTATATTTAGATTACTTATGCCTCAGAACGTTTTTTGCTATGGGTCACCGTTTATGAGTTTTTTATGAAAAACCGAAAAATCGGACTTTCAAAGCCCCCTAGTTTCCCCTTGGGGTTGGAAGGTCAGATGGCAGTCGCTTTCGTAAAAACTAGTGCCTACGCCAAATCTTCGGATTACGTAGCCGACCCCAGGCATCCTTCAGGATGCAACTGTACTGAGATAACGCTAGGAGGATGATGAAGCTGCTACTAAAACTCTTTTAGTGTGTGTGTCCTAGCTTCCATAAACAATTTCATATACTATGATAAGAAAATAAGTGAATTTTCTTTACTCGTCGACTGTTGACTCACGTAAAACGGCGGATTGTACCTTAGTTGAGAAGTGCGATTTATTGACAGACAGATTAGAGCTCCGCCAACTCGAAGATAAAACACGGATTGGCTTATTTTTTCGACATCCGATAAGGTATTTGACGGAGCCCTTTTAGCAATTTCCGCTCTTTAGCGAGAGCTATCCCGAAATCAGAGATGCGTAGATCGTAACAAAGCGAAAAGAATTCAGTGTTTCTCTCGACTGTTTATAGGTACAGTCAGCATCAAAAGTAGCGACACATATGAAGGCGTCAAAAGTCTTTATTACAAAGTAATAAGAACTTTTGACATCTTCATATGTCAAGCTTGATGCTGATTGTACTTATATTATAATATTCGAGTATCTAAATCTTCAACCGGAAGCCTTAGGTTAGGACTTAGGACAATCTCTGCGGCCTTTAGACTTGTTTTACATATTCCTTTGTATTCTAAGAACTACAATTTCTAATCCCAAGCTTTGGCGTAGGCACTTGTTTTAGTTTTAGTTTTAACTGAAGCGACTGTCAACCTACATAATTACCTACTGTCATAACCTAGATTAGGATTATGTTATTACCTATTATTGTGAGCGATGCGATTCATTCGCGTCACGCATAAACCTTAAACAGGTTTCTGTGCGCGTCTTAATTAATGGTGTAATGTGTTTTTAACACGCTTTTATTAGGTCGACCTGTATGTAACTATGTAATGGAATCTAAGGTTACTAATTTAACCATCTTCCAAGCATCGTAGCGTCATGAAAATTGGCAGCTGTATGTAGTTCTGATGACAATACTATAATATGGTACTGTCGAACGGATCTGATGATGGAGTCGGAAGATATGAACTGGAACTTCATGATGGAACATCGTATCATAGCTGTGTTTGGATTTGTTAGAAAAGTCTTGTAATGAACTTTGACCACGATTAGGTTTCAAGGTCTCATGATGAAGCCGGAAGATAGGCACTGGCATTCCATGATGGAATATCGTATCATAGTCGTGTTTGCACTTGGGGAGAAAGGTCACGTAATGGACTTTGAACACGATCAGGTTTCAATTAACACGCAAAGCGTGTTTTTCTAGTGTTTTTAAACTATTAATTAATTTATCTTTAAATATAAATAAATTGAAGAAAAGTAACGCTCGTCATCTCCGCATCGTTTCAG